>JABTTQ020003428.1:0-648767 GCA_016081115.2 Rehmannia glutinosa | reverse complement strand
ATAGATCATTGTAGTTAGCCTACTAGTCATATAACCAAGCTTCTTGAACTTTATTGGAATGAGAAGTCAAGGAGTATTCATTCTCCTTTTTTTTTTTTTCGTTCTCTTTTTTTTTTTTTTTTTTTTTTTTGGGACCTTTCGAGACATGCTTCCACTAGGTTTATATTTTGAATTTCTATTCAAACACTCCTAGGGTGGTTTCCCATACTCATATTCGTGTCGCCGTTTTACGTAAAAGACAAACATGGGGCTCATGAATGCTCCTAGTTACTAAGCAACAACAAATAGAGGAGTATAACCTCGATTGGTCCGTTTTTTTTTTTTCATTTTTCTCTTTCTCTTTTTTTTTTCCGCAAGCTTGGTTTAACAACTCGTTAACCACTACTAAATCACGAGTTCTCAGACGTTCATAGCGCTAGGTATCGTCGTATATGCCTTAACACATCAAGTATTTATGGTGTTAGAAATCTCATCAAAATTTTGCCTGCATCCACGTCAATCTATCCTAGACAATCAATTTCTTCACATTGAAAACACAAATTAACAAGTTAATATAGGTATAATTGGGCCAAGTTATTGACTAGCAAACATTTAATTTGTTAAAAAAAAAATCACATCTTTTGAAAACAAACACACAAGCATTCCGAAAATGTTATTGTACCCACCTCCAACTTTAGGATTCGCATTGTCCTCAATGTGAAAGAAAGAAATGGACAAACACACATAACACACTAAAAATTAGAATGATATAAAAGAGGTGGAAAAAGAAAAATACGACCTTACTACAATAGTGGAATCGGTGTTGGGCGATCATTGGGTTGTTTTGGTACGGGACCTTCAACTGCATCTTCATACCTAATCAAAGTTAAGCGACACAACTCGAATACCGTGAAATCTCAAATATTCCCAATTAGGACAACCAAGAAAAAGTTTTTTTTTATTTGAAAATGACTCTAAGGACTTGTGATTATTTTGAAAGAAAATAAAATAAAAAAATAAAAATGAATGAAAACAATTGCACACAAACATCGGGTTGCCTCCTGGTAGCGCTTAACGTCAGATAGTCGACCATTTCACCTAAATGTGAAGATTTAATCGGGCGAGCCTTGAACTTATGAAAAATTTTATCTCTTTGAACAACATCGCCACCCGTATCGATTTTCGAACAATTGACCTTCATGGTCCTATTTTTCCGCATGTTATTCTCAAAATGGGATTTATCTCAGGAAACTTTTGCACATTGAATATCACATATTTTCAAGGATTTATTAGAAGACATATCAAGCAAAGAATCATTTATCCTTGTCTCAATCAAGTTTATAGGAAAACAAGTATCATTTATAGGATTTCTCAAAGGAATTTTAAAGATAACTTGTTCACCCCCTACTCTCAAAGTAAGTTTTCCATCATGCACATCAATGAGAGATTTAGCGGTAGCCAAAAAGGGACGCCCTAGAATTAAGGGAACTTCTAAATTATCATGCATGTCAAGAATAACGAAATCGATTGAAACACGAATTTGTCAATCTTGACTAACACATCATTAATAATACCTCTAGGATGTTTAATCGATTTATCGGCTAATTGAATGTCCATCCTAATAGGTTTAAGTTCACCTAATCCCGCATGCTTAAATGTTTCATAAGACATCACATTGATACTAGCTCCCAAGTCGGCTAGTGCCCTATCAACAAAATCATCAATTGTGCAAGGGATAATAAAGCTTCCTGGATCATTAAATTTTTGTGGTAGTTCATTGGAAGGACATTTATCATTCAATTGCACATTTGATAATTTGTCAAGCTTATTTTCACTAGGAATGATGTCATTAAGATCCCTAACATGCTTTGAAGGAGGGTCAACAAATGGAATATTGGCATGTAATTGTTTGAAAGAATTAAGGTACTTACCAAATTTGTCCTCCCTTCTATCTTCTTCTTGCCAGACTCCTGGTAAGGGATCTTGGGCTTGTATTCTGCAACCTCCTTTTTCATGAGATTTTCTTTGGACATGTCATCCTCCACGTATTTCGCATGGCGGCATTGGCATAATCATGCTCATGTGGAGAACTCGATGGTGATTGCCTTTACGTGCTCCCTCGGTTTGGCTCGATACCCGCAAACTACCTTGTGGCCTTTTCGAAAATCATCTTCGCAATCGCCTATTTGGTTTTCCGATTATGGATAGATGCCTCTTGATTTCTCAAGGATGTTTCCACCGCTGAATCGGGTATCTGTTGATTGCACAAATTTTGTTATAAGATCTTCCAAGTTAGGCTTACCTTGATTTGGGTAAATCCGAGACATGTGTAGATCGAGATTGGGATTAGGTCGTGGTTGACCTTGATTTCCCAACCAAAATTCGGATGTTGTCGCCACCCAGGATTATATGTGTTCTTTGTAAGGATTACTTGGGTAATTTTTGCCTTGATTCCCAACGTAATTAGCATGTTCGATGGTGAGGTATTGTGTGTGGGCAATCCCGATGATTATGCAATCCCCACAAGTTTCACAAGATAAAACATGCGGTGGTGGTGGTTTAGGAGCCGCTAGATCGTCGATCTTTTGGGTCAATGCTTCGACTGTGCGGCGAGCGTAACTACCCGTGATTCCGCATTATACACACCAACCGACTGTTAGTTTTACCTCGTATGGATTGCCATTGGTAGCCGTTCATGGCCATTCCCTCAATCAAATCCTGGCCGAGCGGCTTCCGGCGTTTTGTTATTAAGAGTTCCCCGGCCGCCGCATCGATCATTTTGTCTTGTTGCGAGAAAGTAGCCCATTATAAAATGTTTGGACTTGCATCCAAATAGGTAGGCCATGGTGTGGGCATTTCCGCAACAATTCTTTGAATCTCTCCCAAAGTGTCGTACAAGGTCTCTATCTTCTTTGAGTGAATGAAGAGATTTCATTCCTCAATCGTGCGCTTTTTGGCCGGTGGAAAATATTTCAAAAGGAACTTTTCGCCATGATGTTCCATGTTGTAATCGTTCCTTTGGCAAAGTATTTAGCCATTGTTTAGCCCGTCCCCTCAAGAGTAAATGGGAATAGGCGTAAACGGATGGCATCATCGAGACCCCATTTATTTTGAATGTATCGCAAATTTCAAGGAAATTCGCGATATGATTATTTGGATCTTCGTCCCAGGTAGGTCAGTCGAATTGAACAAATTGTTGCACCATTTGAATGACATTCGGTTTGATTTCAAAATTATTGGCGGCAACAGGGGGCCTTACGATGCTAGATGATGTGCCGTCCATAGACGGCTTGGCATAGTCGTACATGGTTCTTTTGTTGTTCATCCGCCATATTGGGATCCTTGCCTTCGTTAATATCCTCCTCGTGGTCGTAGAAATACTTTCCTCTCGTGTTGCTACCGCGGTGTCGCCGCTTCCAAATTCGGACGACAGTAGGCATCATGCGTAAATAAAGAGGATAAGTGTAATCCAAGACTTACAAAGATAGATAAAAAGAAAGACAAATGATGAAATAAAATAAAAAAAAATGATTAAATTAACAAAAATAAGGTGTTCTTAATATTACAATCCCGAAACGGCGCCAAAAAAACTTGATGGCTCAAAAGCTACCTTTAAAACCGTAGGCAAGTGCACCTATCGTTTTATAGTATAGATTATTGAGTACCGAGTGTCATTCCCACGAGGATTATAAGTACTAATAATTACCGTCTTTTTGTTATTTAATCTAACAATTTTCAGAGTTTTTGTTTGATAAAGAATCTAAATTATCGAATTGTAAAAATGAAGTAAAATTTGTAGTATAAGAAATCAAGAGATAGAAGTGTGTTTGAATGTAAATCCTCTAGAATGTTTTTGTGATTTGACAAGTTAAAAGATTCAACCATAAGCCCTTAAGCAAAAACCAACCTCTTTTAATAAAATCTCATGCTATGTGGACCGTAGAAATTCCCGATTTAAGTTAATCCCTTTCTCAAGGCGAAAAACTCCTAATCTCAAGTTGATTGACTGAAATCTCTTTCTAGTTAAAACCCCAAGATTGCATTATAACGATTTATGAATTCCCATATTAGGTTTGACCCTAATCCGTAAGATTTATGTCGCCCCATATCTAAGATTGCATGCAACTCTTTTCACTTATATAGGTTCTATTTCACCATGAATCTCTCGATTTCCCGGATGAAAAATAAACTTCAAATCAATATTGCGCATATATCAATTCGAATGAACGAAGCATAATATAAGTGAATCACACAAAATATGAAGATTTTATTAAAAACATACACACCTTAATCACAAATCCATTCTAGAGTTCATTACATTCAAACACTAGGAGTTTAGCTACACATGATTTTGACCAAAGAATAAATTACACAAGAAGATGTAAACATTGTAGACATGGTGTACTTATCTTTATCAAAATCTCAATTGACTTGATGATGTTGCTCCAAGCCTTCTTCCCCAATGTTGCCTCAAGCTTACTCCTCCAAGACCCCTTGATCCCAATTCTACTTAATGAAATGAATACAATGAATATTTCCTGAGTATCTAATGAATTTCTCTCCCAACTTCAACCCTTGGCTTTTATAGGCAACCAATACATTGATAGTACTCTCTTTTGTTAAACAATTGCCTCCATTTTCCTTGTTGGTTGGTGAATTCTTGTATTCAAGTGATGAGGGAGGGGACATGGAGACATGTTTCAGCAAAATAGGGTGTTAAAAGTGTACAAAAGTGGCCAAAATGGGTTGGTTGGTGAGTTTTCCCCAAATTCCGCAAAGAAAAGTTGCAAAGAGGTCCTGACACGCCAGTATTGCCACGACGGCCAGGCGTCTTTGCACAAAATTTTCTCAAGAAATGCCGACATGGCGTGTTGTCCAACACGGCCAGGCCGTGTTGTACGACACGGCCGTGTTATGCGACACGCCAGGCCGTGTTCGGGGCTTTTTTCGCAAAAATTTCGAGTTTTTAGCTCGTGAACACGGCCGTGTTGCCCGACACCCCTGCCGTGTTGGACCAAAAAGGCCCCGAAATGACGATTTGGCTTGGAATTTCGAAATGCGTTTTGCATCCTTAAACTCCCGGTATGTTTTGACATGAATCCATGGTCCGAAATTCACCAAAATTAGCCCCAAATGGTCAATCTACATCAATAAAAGCACCTCGGAGTAATATGAACTATGTACAATCAAAAATTTATAAAACTAACAATAAAATAACTCGAATACTACTCAAATATACACATAAAACATGCATAAAAAGACCCTTATCACATACCATGCTCACGGGTGC
Source organism: Rehmannia glutinosa (assembly GCA_016081115.2). Taxonomy (NCBI): domain Eukaryota; kingdom Viridiplantae; phylum Streptophyta; class Magnoliopsida; order Lamiales; family Orobanchaceae; genus Rehmannia; species Rehmannia glutinosa. The sequence continues at coordinate 643,498 of JABTTQ020003428.1, read as the reverse complement.
CTGTTTCAATCCATACAAGGCTTTCTTGAGTTTGTATACCTTATCTCCAAGAGTCTTCTCGCTCAAATCCTGGAGGTTGTTCAACATACACTTCTTCTTCCAATAAACCATTTAGGAATGCACTTTTACATCTATCTCGATATACGATGAAATTCTTGTGAGTCAGCATAGGCAAGAAACATGCTTATAGCTTCCACTTGCTACAGAGCAAATGTTTCATCAAAATCTATTCCTTCTTCTTGGCAATACCCTTTGGCTACTAGTCTTGCCTTGTTTCTTACCACGTAACCTTCCTCGTTCATCTTGTTTCGAACACCCATTTGGTACCAATAACATTTTGATGTGTGGGTCTTTGAACTAATTCCCATACTTTATTTCTTTCAGATCGATTTAGCTCTTCTTGCATAGCTTGAATCCAATGTGTGTCGTCCCAATGCTTGTAACACATCTTTGGGCTCTATTTATGGAGATAAAGCATGCGAACATGGCTTGTTGAGTTCGGATCTTGTTTTGACACCTTCTCTTATATCTCCAATGACAAGTTCTCGTGGATGGTCTCTCAGCCATCTTACATCAAAGTTGGAGTAAGTTAGCCGAACAAATCGTCTTTGCAAAATGTGTTCTTTGTGGGTCGGCTCTCTCGTAATCACTTAGTTGCAAATTTTCCACTGCTTTTTTTTGAGATTCGGCTATCTCATCTTCTTCTCAATTTATAATTCCAAATTTCCTTTCTTGAGATAGGGACTCTTCTATATGGTTGGATGATTCAAATTATCACCGACTCTTCAATGTCTTGTCCATTTACATTTGGCTCATCGAATACCACATGAATGGATTCTTCCGCAACCATAGTCCTTTTGTTGAGTACCTGTAGGCTTTGCTTTCACCAGTATCCTAAGAAGATACCTTCATCGCCTTTAGCATCGAAAGCCTTTAGATTGTCTTTGCCATTGTTGTGGATGATGCATTTACATCCAAATATTCTCAAATATGCAACATTTGGTTTTCTTCCAAACCCAAATCTCATATGGAGTCTTTGTCACCGTCTGCTCATCATACATCCGCTTTTGAGTGTAGCAAGTTGTGTTGATTGCTTCACCCAAAATCTTTTTGGTAACCCCCGCTTCAACTAACATGGTCCTTGCCGCTTCTTTTGAGAGTTCTGTTCCTCCTTTCTCGCAACTCCATTCTCACGTGAAGTCCTTGTCACGATAGTTCATGACCAATACCATTTTCAATACAATACGAGTTATTATTCCATTGACAAACTCGTTCCTCTTGATCTTATTTTGATAATGGTTTGGCTCTTCTCGCTTTTGAATCCTCTTCATCACCGTGGGTAGTTTTTACGTAGAGTTTCTTTCTTCTTACACATGAATATTGTCCATGTATATCTTGAGTAGTCATTTACTACCACCAATGTGTATTTCTTTCCACTTATGCTTTGTCCGGTTCCACCGGGCCAAATAGATCCATGTGTAGCGGATGCAATATTCTTGTTGAAGATGAACATGTCTTTTTTCTTTGAATGAAGATTTGATTTGTTTTCCTTATGACATGCATCACATATACCCTCCTTTCTTGTATCTCGAGTCCGAAGTCCTTCCACAAGATTACTTCTTGCAAGCTTGTTAATCGTTTTGAAATTTAGGTGACTCGGCTTTTTGTGCCACAACAACTTGATTCATTGTGCTCTTTGCTAATAGACAGTCTTTGTGTGTAGCGATTGACCAATCTACTACATACATGTTCTTTTGTCTCGCATCCTTGCAACACAACTTCATTCGATTGAGATCCTTGATTTGGCATACACCCATGTTGAATCCAACATTGTAGCCCTTGTCACGAGTTGGATCGATGCTCGATAAGTTGAAGTTGAGTCCTTCAACATATGCAACATCTGTGATTTCTAATCCATTCCTCTTGATGGATCCAATGCCTCTTATTTCACCAGAGCTTCATTTACTCCAAATATGACTTTTGCTCCTTTAACTTCCTTGAATTTTGACAGATTTTTCTTATTTCTGTCATATGTCCGAGATGACCACTATCCATGTACCAGGTTCCGGCACTCACTTGCCTTGAACTCCGCAATCAAGAAATTAAGTTTTAGGTACCCATACTTGTCCGGGTCCCGAGGGGTTTGAATTGTAAGATGATCCAACCAACTTATAGCCAAATGATTTGACTCTGGGGGTTGCCATCTATCGCTGCCATAATCATAATTAATCCTGGCAAATTGCTTGGGGATTCTAGGTTCATACATTGTCTCTTCATGCGTATGCCCGTATAGGTTTTAGCAATTGCCTTCTTTGGGTAATTGTGGTGTCTCTGAGTATAGTGCCTAGGTGCATATGTGTCTTTGATGAAAGCTCTTATACTTTTGGAATGGCCTTTGTTGAGTTCTAGGCCTTTGCCATTTGGGCTTATATTCCATAAGTCTATCTTTGATAGTTTACATTATTCCAATCACTTGGCTTGGATATTTTCTACCATTCCCATCGTATGTATTTCTCTTATAGATTTTCTGGGTTTTTGGTAGCTCTTCCTTCTTCTTTACAGAGTATTTTCTGTTTGGAGTTTGCTTTGAGGAACTCGGGCCGAATCTCTTCTCACTGTCCCTTTCAGCGCACTCAACGGTTTTCCTTTTCCTTTATAACCAATGCCAGTTTGCTTGTTATTGTGCTTTGGAGTGAATGTGTGTGCAACATTTAGAGTTTTGGATTTTTTAGACTCTTCATGGCTTGAAGATCCTTTTTCCAAAATTACTTTTGAGGTTTGACATAGCACAGAGGAATTAAATCCTAAGCCCTTGTTTTGTCTCCACATTCTCTTTGACTCATAATAAGGTCATCCAATGATTTAGATGCCTTAGTGAATGAGGCAATAACATTTTTGAGGCCATTCTCCCTCTTCTCTATGGCAACAATTTCTCGCTATTAATTTAGCATTTTCACCTTTTAAACTTTCATTCTCATTAGCTATTTGACTTAGAGTACTCGGCTCCTTTAGTCGGCCTTTGAGTTTTGGCTCTTGAGTAGGCCGCTTTTCCTCATTTAATAGTGTGTGTGAGGATTTAATGTGTTCAAAATCTTTCATCATTTTGCCTAATGAATCATAAAGATCAAACGTGGGTGATGAAGTGTGTGTGTCACACACTATCACTAGAGTCGAGTTTGATGAGTTAGAGTGTACCTCATCTTCTTGGTCGTTGATCTTGTTCCTTGGCCATTAAGCGGATCGTGGCTTCTTCTTCGAGTCACTTGAGTAGTCGGCTTCATCGCTCTCCAATCGCTTGTCTCCCTTGACTTGGTCATTTTAAATAGCTTCGCAACCATCATTGCCTTTTTCTTTTCTTGTCTTCTTTCTCTCAAGACCTTTCTTTCTTCTTCATTCCCGTATTTGTTACCTACAGGATATGAGCGATCAATGGCATAGTGACTGGTTGTCTACAGCTCCAAAGATATATATTCAGCCTTTTGATCGCTCTTTCCATTCTTGGATTGTCGGCCCTTTGATATTCACTTTTTGATGATCCGTCTCTTGGTTGGCCTATCTTCCCTTGATTTGGAGGGAGCCGAGTGTCTTCTCGGAAGATTCGCCTTTCCTCTCTTGTAGTTCTTATTGAAGAACTTGTTGAATCTTTTAACCATCGTCGGGGCTATTACTACTCGGATCAATGACTTTTTGACCTCTCTTCCCCCATCTTTAACAATTAGAGCAAATTGTTTTGGGTACAACTGTCTCTTCCTCGTCTTTTCTTCTCACCAAACTCGTAGGCTTTGAGGTCCGAGAATAATTCATGGTTAGATGTCTTTGATAGGTCCATGGAATGTCTGAGTGCCATGACCTTCATTTCCCATTCATTCACCGAAGACTTTTTAGGATCTTCATACACATTTTCTTCTGTATTCCTTTCCAAGTGCGAGATAGCTCATTGGTGATTTCGTGAACCGAGCATCCAGTTGATCCAGGTTTTCTCCGAGATCATTTTGAAATTCTCAAATTTCTCAGACAAAATTTCGATAATTTGTTTTCTTTGATTTGCTTCCGAGCCTTCACAAATCAATGTTAGCTTGTCCTGCATTTCTTTAGCCGTTTTACATGATTTGACTTTATTAAACATGGCTTTGTCCAAGGTTTTGTAAAGGATGTCCTTGGCTACATTGTTCGTGTTGTATCTTTTCGCCATCATTTGTCCATTTAGTTCTTGGTTTTCAACCATGACGGTCCGGGAGCAACATCCTCTTCTCCTTCAAATGCACTCTTTCTTACATTTGTTCACCTTTATGATTTGCAGGTGGCCCATCTTCTATCACTATCCACATCTCATCATGTAATGCTGATAGATGAGCCTACATACGAATTTTCCAATCATCAAATTCTTCAATTGTGAACATAGGGATGCATGTCAAATTTGCTTCCATGATAATAACTTTTAATGATAAAAGAGTTTTGAGAGTTTAAGTACTAAAGCAGACTTTGAAAAATTTGGAGGTCTAGTTCAGTAACCAGTGCGGAGGGTTCGATGAACCAACCGCTCTGATACCACTTGTAGGTCCCAAGGGGTGTAAGTGTAAGGTTTAGAAGGGGGTTGAATAAACCTTACCAAATTTTCGATTTAGTCCTTTTAAATATTCGAGTTGATACTACACAAACTTGTGTCCTTGATGGACACCAATTTAGTTAATCAATAGAGTTAGTCTCTCAACAATGACTCAACTGAGCTGTGATGGAATAACTCGCTATTGGGTCTAAATTAACTCAACTCGTGGTTTTGTTTTCAAATGAAGACTTAACACCCTTAAGTTTGATTAAGCAAGGATTTAGTGCTTTGTTTAGTACTTAAAAATTATCAAGTGGATAGCAAATTTATCAAAGAGATTTAAACAATTAAGATGCGGAATTAAAGTCTTTGAAATGTAAATGACACAATGAAATTTTATAGAGGTTCGAAGATGGGGTAATTCTTCTACTCCTCTCTTCTCCAACTCCCGGAGGAATCCACTAGGTATTGATCAAGATACAAAGTGGTAATACCCGTATACAAGTCTTGATCACACATCCGACTTGATCCTTTGGGACTCGATCCGAGACGCCTTGATCACTCACCGGCTTCTCGTGCGACTCGAACTTCTTCACAGGCACCGCCTTGCTACTACACTCACTTGCTCAAGCTCTTTGGATTTGATCACGAAGCCCTCCAAAAGCTCAAAACTTGGTTCGACCTTGAACCTTCCTACAATCCTTCGTGGAATGTAGACCCCTTGATTTTTCAAGATTTTGCTCTTCAACCGATTGAAGTTATCTTTCCTTCACAGGTGAGTGTTGGATTGATGTTCTTCGTAGTGTAGGCTTGACGATTGAGAATATTTCAGATTTTCTAATAATTGCTTGAACGTTTTTGGTTCAGGTCCTTAACTTGTGTGTCATTTTTTCTCAAATAAACTCCTCGGCCTTTTATAGTGATCTTTCAAAAATTTTCCCGTTGAAGAGATAGGCTTATTTTTGAAAGTCACTTGCGATCGTTGGCTTGTCTTGTTGCGATCCTTGGAATTGCCATTTCCTCGTATGAATTGTTTTTCACCTTTTCGAGTTCGACACGGTATAGTGCTTCCCATTGGTTCATTCCTTTTGCATGCTTCGGGACCGAGCACTCCGAAAAGGTGGTATGGAGATATTACTTGTTTAAGTAAATCTCTTGATTTCTTCAACGGATCTTTTTGATTATCTCGACTTGACCGCATTTCTTTGCTTTCCCCAGGTGACTTAGAGTCGACTTCCAATCATGGATGACTCTTCCGTCACTTTAACTTGAGACTTGGCTTTTCTCGAGTTGACTTGACCGATACTCCACTCACCGCATCTCACCGCTTTAGTAGAGTTCCCGCTACTCTTCTTTGCCATACTCAAATGTCTCGCAATGAGTCTTCCTTCTAGTATTCATTGTCTTCTTGCATGTTAGGGCGTAGGCGACTTAACTCGACCTTGGCCAAATTTCTATTTATTACAATGCATTTTACAACAAAAAATGGGGTGCCAACTTCCTATTCTAAGTTTTACATGGCATTCATCAAAATCTAAACAATAAATTTCCTAACATGATCCTCATTCGCATCCAACACTACAAAATCCACAGGAAAAACAAATTTATTAGTTCTTACCAACACGTCTTCAATGATTCCCCACGGATAGGCGATGGATCGATCAGCAAACTGCAAAGTGAAATTGGACGGCTTTACCTCCCCGAGTCCAAACTTCATCACATCAGAAAGAGATATAAGATTCACACTGGACCCAAGATCACAAAGTGGTTTCTCAAAGAAAACTCCTCCAATAGTACAAGGAATAGTAAAACTCCCTGGATCCTTCATTTTCTAAGGTAGTTTACTCTGGACTATTGCACTACACTCATCTGTCAGATAGATAGTTTCAAAATCTTCCAACTTCATTTCCTTGGATTCCACTGGTTTCGCGTAAATAGGTGATTCTTTGGGAGCAGGCTGAATTTTTGCTTCCTTTTTCACGTAAACTGCATTACAATGCTCTCTCGGATTAACCTCTGTATCACTTGGGAACTTTCTCTTCTGCTGCAATGAATTTACGGCTATAGCCAACTGACCCATTTGTGTCTCGATCGAGCTAATGTGCGTCTCCATTGTGCTCATCTTAGTATTCAGACCATCAATCTGCGCCTCAATCCTATTCATTCGATTCCTGGTCTCTCCGATGAATGAGCCGAGCATCTCTTCAAGCGACTGCTTCTTTTCACCTCCAAGTGCATTGAAACTGGATGGGTTTGGATACCCCGGAGGTGGATTCAATACGTTCCTGTTGTTGCTATAAGAGAGATTCTCATGATTGTGAAGTCCCGGGTGGTAGTGAGTTGGTAATGAATTACCTCTGTTATTAAAATCCCAGTTATTCACATAATTGACTTGCTCGACCTTGTGAGTGGCGGCTGCGTGAACGGCTGCGGGTGGAAGTGCGGCTTGATGTGGTGTGCCGCTGGTATTCATGATTGCCAATTGCTTTGTCAGACTCGATATTTGAGCTGCGAAAGCTGACATTGTATCAAGCTTGAGAACACCGACAACTGGCTTCGGCGCTGATCTGTCGGAGGCCCATTGAAAACTATTTGTGGCCATTTCTTCAAGTAGAAGTAAGGCCTCAGTCGATGTTTTAGCCATCAATGTACCTCTTGATGCCGCATTTAGTATCGTCCTCGTATGCCCATTCAACCCATTGTAAAAATACTGAACTCTCTGCCAGTCTGCATAGCCATGTTGTGGGCATCTCCGCAACAGATCTTTAAATCGCTCCCAAGCTTCGAATAACGGTCCAAAATAAATTTGTTGGAACTGGGCTATCTCGCTCTTTAGTTGGAGTGTCTTGCTGGGAGGAAAAAATTGTGCTAAGAATTTTTGAGTCAGATCATCCCAACTCATAATACTCCCAGGGGCGAACGTTTGTAACCACTGTCTGGCCTTATCTCGGAGTGAAAACGGGAAAAGTCTCAATCTAATGGCCTCATCAGTCACACCATTCATCTTGATGGTGTCGCAAATTTCCAAGAATGTGGCCGATGTGTATTCGGATCATCCACTGGACTCCTCCCAAATCGATTCTCAACAACCATGCTTATCGTGCCCGGTTTCAATTCGAAATTATTTGCATTAATGGGCTAGCGCACAATTTTGGAGTAGTTCTGGTTCACGGTCGGCATAAAGTAATCCCGGATTGCCCTTTCTGGTGCCTCAGGCTGTGGTGGCACGTTTACGACCCAATTCCTATTATTCTCATCGCCCCCGCTTTTCCGCCATTGCTCGATTCTCTGCCGCTTCTTTGCTCAGCCAGATTGCTCAAGTGTCCTTTCAATCTCGTGGATCAAAAAGAAGCAAATTAATATCTTTGGAATCTCGAAGTCAAATGAGAAAAACGAAATTATAAATCCTATACTAATCTAGATTAGGATTAAGACTACGTGGTAATAGTATTAGTTTAAAATAGGTAAAACAATCCCCGACAACAACGCCAAAAACTTGATCGCTATATTCTTACCGCAAGCGTACAGTGTCAAGTTTTAGTATATGTTTTGAAAGTAGGGTTATCATCTCCACATGGATTGTTATCGAATTTTATACTAAGTACTATAATTAAAATAGCTTAATTCTATCTAGAAATCGAAAAGAGATGATGATTTATTATACTAAAAATAAAACTAAAATTAAGCTAAAAAATGGTTCAGACAATTTATCAAACACGTAGAAGATGAATTCTAGAGGGTTGATTTCACCTAGTTATCCCCTATATTTTCAATCCAGTTCCTTAATCACAAGTTATTAATCTATAAGCCAATATTCCTACCGTTTATCACTTCCTCTCTCGAAAAGTGCCAAGTGATTCTAGGTTCCAGTTTCTGATTTCAATATCTCTATAAAAATCATAAATTAAACCCTAATACGCTCAATGGATATTCTATTACAGGGTTCAAAAGATTCATAAATCTCTCAATTCTATGAAACCCTAGGTTGTGCTATTCTATGGCCAGGCGTTCAATTACCTCTCTCGAGCGTCAACTCAAACACGCCAAACAATCTAAACTATTGATCAGATAATTCAGATGCAATCAAATCAAATAGCACAAATAGATTAATAAACATGCGAATTTCATAAACTGGAAATCAAAACATAGGTTCAAACGTAAGTTACATCAATCTCCTAGAAAGATGGGTTTAGCTCATATTGGATGTACAAAAACTCATGAAGAAATAATTATACATCTCAAAAATTGACAAAGAAAAGCAAAGAAAGAATTGAGAAGAAAAGAGAAGGAATTCTCTATGTGTCCAGACGAGAAGTGCCTCCAATTGCCTCTCGAATCCTAGCTCTGTGTCTCTTGCCTTGCGTTGTGCTCAAAATAATTTCCGACCCCTTGTTTGTACGTGCGTTCTTATATTTATAAGCACGAAACCCTCGAAAAACCGTCAAAAAGGCCCAAAAATACCTCAACCCACGTTCAGGCCCGTGTCGCGCTACAAGCGCCGCACTCAAGTCGCGCACCGCTTTGCCGCCTTGGGACGTCTTCTTTGTTGGTCGATTGCAGCTTCGCCGATGGCGCTGGCGGCGCTTTGTGCTTGTCTCTTTGCTCCCTGTGCTTACCGCTTTCTGCTCTCGCCATGTGCTCGTTAGTCGACGCTGTGTCAGGGCTGAGATGGCGCGATGCAGCGGCCACCGCCCTCTTTGTCTGTTGTTCTTGCCATTCACCGGCGCTGCAGCCCTTTGCTTTAGCGCTGCAGCCTCCTTCTTCCCTTTGCGCCATTTGTGCTCTTTTTGACCCCGCACACAAGGCCGATCTTGCTCAATATTTTTCCATTTTTTCACTTTTAAAATGCGATCTTCACCGTCCAAACACGTTTTTCATTGTTTTTAATCAATTTCGGCATCCAAGACTATCCCGACTCTCAAACGACAATAAATGACACGAACTCGAATCAAACGACAATAAAATACTCGAAAACACCGCAAAATCCTAGTCTAGAATACTACATTGGTATAAAAACCAACTTAACAGAGATATCGAATCAGAATTAGAACCTAGAATCACTTGGCAGTCAGAGAGGAAGTGATAAACGGTAGGAATATTGGCTTATAGATTAATAACGTGTGATTAATGAACTGGATTGAGAACATAGGGGATAACTAGGTGAAATCAACCATCTAGAATTTATCTTTTAAATGTTTGATTATTTGTCTGAACCAATTGTTAGTTTAATTTTAGTTTTATTTTAGTTTAATAAACACTCATCTCTTTTCGATTTCTAGATAGAATTAAGCTATTTTGATTATGGTACTTGTTAGTCCAAGTGGCTACGATAATCTAGGGGGCTTGAATAGATTATGCCGATCTCCCGATTTATGTCCTCTTTTTCGAATGTGAAGATGATAGCAAAAATGTAAGTGCCGGGAAAATAAACAAAACTTGATGATTTATAGTAGTCCAACCCACCTAGGACCTAATCTACTACCACCCCGATATATCCGAAGTGGATTTCAAAAAGAAAAAAAAAATTATTAATAGTTACCAAAACTATTACACCTTCACCTTGAAGAGTACCACACTTTTCTTACAACACCACCAATGAGATTACCACAATCTTCCTTCACCTATGAAGAGTACCACACTCTTTAACACCTAAGATCACCCAAGTGTGTTCTTACCACAAGAACAACAACAAGAATATCTTGTTTTGGATGATTTACAAAAATTCAAGATTACAACTCAATAATGAAGTATACAACTTATGAGTGCAAGTGTAATTAACAATAAAAGCCTAGGCCTCAAAATGTGCAAGTGCAAGAGCTTAGGCTATTACAACAAGAATTTGAAATGTGAAAGCTAAGAGAAATTTGCTGATTTTCTTGTTGTGTTGTTTGCTTTTGTTGTTATCTTGTGTCTTCGAAATCTTCTTCTATTTATAGGGGAGCCTTCAAGATTTGATCACAAACATATGCTCCTACTTCTTCACTTTTGTCTACAAAAAGAAGATCACAAGATATAAAAATATAGTACAAAATTGTTAAAGTAAATCTTGCTGTAATGGATGTTCAACGATATTAATCTGCTGTCAAAAATAACATAGAGCGACCGGTCGCCATGTAGAAATTTTGAACGTTATAAAAGTAAATCAGAGATTCCAACACCAGATGGAGGGATGTCGACCGGTCCAGGGGGGTCCGACCGGTCGACTCTCTGGTGGACTGGTTGGCCTCCCCTATTTTTTCAAAAAAGTGTGCTCTGTTTCAGAATTTCTTTCTTTCAGATACCGGTCGACCTCTTGTTCCACTGGTCCACCTCCTGGGTTCTTTTCAAACGTCTCGTTTCTATTTCAAAAATTAACTTCAGACATGGGTTGCCCTATAGGGCGATCGGTTGACCTCAAAACAGAAGTGTTGTCCAATTTTTGTCAAAAATAAACTTCAAGAAATACTCCGAAAAATTAGTAAAAATATTTTGAATCAATTAGGAGTATTTAGACAACATTTAGGAACATTGTTTTGGTGTAAAAACTCAGTTAAACAAAATCATCAAAATCATGATAATTTTTTCGGTCTAAATCAACAAACCGTTATAAGCAACATTTATCATAAGTAAAAACACAAGGATAAGAGCAAGGATTTTTCAAAAACAATTTATATAAGCTCCCCCTATCAACATGCTCAACAAGAGTAAGTATAGAAGTAAATAACTGAAAGCTAAAAGCTTAGCTTCTACAATATAAGCTTGAATTTCATGAGCTTAGAAGCTCCCCCTGTCAAAGAGACATCATTAGACAATTATAAAAGTCCATAATACATCAAATGGACTAAGTATCATTCACAGCTTTTAGCTTATAAGAGCCATAGCTTACAGCTTTTTTCGCGAGCTTATTTTAGCTTCTTTGAGCTAAAGAGCTTATTTCCTATTTCTCCTCTTTGGAATCATCAAAAAGAATGTTAGCACGATAAAAACATCATATAATCATATCAAAGTGTGCAATTTAATCGATTTATCGAGCTTTTTGAACATTTAAGCTTAAAATCCAAATAAAAGGGAAAAGTTGATCATTTGACATGCAAAAGCTCATTTGATTTGAAAAACATGCTCTCTATAAATTTACAAGACTTTTGAAATATAGAGAATCATGTAGGTGATGAATTTTCATAGAAATATTTTGTCGAACACTTGGCGTGCGTCGAATAAAACAAAATATGTATATAACCTTTGTAATTGCAATCAAGCCAAAAATTTCATCACCAAATACAATTCTAGAAATATCATTCATCAACAATCATCATACTCATCATACTCATACAAGAATTTCATCAAAATATCAACATACAAGCTTTTTCTCAAGGGTTCAACCCAACTGAGATTAAAAAGGAATTGAACTTACCAATAAATCGAAGAAGTCGGATAATAATGATGAAATACGAGTAATATCAACTAAAAAATATAGAATTTACAAGTAAGAAATCATTTTGAGTGAATTGTGTGTAAAATTTGCAAAGGGGTTCGAGTTTAGAAAAAAGATCAAAAAATGACGAAATTAAGGACATAAACATATTAATATTGTAAAACACTCAGGGCAACCGGTCGACCAATAGGGCTACCGATCCCTAGACCTGGGCGACCGGTCGAACCCTTGGGCGACCGGTGTCTGATCACCAATCCAGTTTTTGTCCGAATTTTGAATCAAAAATCCAAATTTTCACCCCTAAGTTTTAAAAACGTGCAAAATGCAAACATAGACCTCATTCAATATGCATTATGCCTAACCAAGCTCGTATTGAAGAAAAAGTCTCGGAAAATAGCGATTTTGTAAAGATATCCGCTAATTGATCTTGAGATGGAACAAAAGATATCTCAATTTTTCGTTTTGAAACACAATCTCTTAGAAAATGATGTCGAATCTCAATATGTTTAGTATGGTTATGATGAACCGAGTTTTGAGCAATATTTATAGCGGATATGTTATCACTAAAAATAGGAACATTTTCAAAAGAACATTTATAATTCGCTAAGGTTTGTTTCATCCAAAGCAATTGAGTACAATAAAAGACCGCTGAAATATATTCCGCTTCGGCCGTTGAAAGTGAAACACAATTTTGTTTCTTTGAAAACCAAGAAACTATGCAATCGCCTAAAAATTGACATGATCCGGAAGTACTCTTACAATCATCAATATTTCCCGCATAATCTGAATCACTATAACCTTTAAGAATTTTTTTTTATTCTTTGGATAAAATAAACCATATTGAATAGCGCCTTTCAAATATTGAAAAATCCTTTTAACGACACTCATTCCATATATCGAACCCGCACCCTTGAAGAAAACACCCATTTGGTCTTTCCAAAATGCGTAGTTGTTGGTGTCAAAAAGCGGTGGCTTGTTGGTAGAAGTGTCGGTGGTGAGGTAGCTTTCATTTGTAGCCATGGATATTCTCTTTTGTTAGGAATTTTATTTTTTAGATTTTGATGAATGCCATGTAAAACTTAGAATAGAAAGTTGGCACCCCAATTCTTGTTGTAAAATGCATTGCAATGAATAGAGTGGCCAAGCTGAGTTAAGTCGCCTACGCCCTAACATGCAAGAAGACAAATCAAGACTTGAAGGAAGACTCACATGCGAGACAATGAGTATGGCAAAGAAGAGTAGACGAGAACTCTCTTTGGAGAAGCGGTGAGATGCGGTGAGTGGAGCATCGACCAAGTCAACTCAATAGAAGCCAAGTCTCAAGTTGAAGTGACGGAAAGAGTCATCCAATGATTGGAAGTCGACTCTAAGTCACCTGGGAAAGCAAGGAAATGCGATCAAGTCGAGATAATCGTAAAAGAACCGTTGCACGAAATCAAGAGATTTACTTAAACAAGTAATATCTCGATACCACCTTTCTCGGAGTGCTCGGTCCTTTTGCAAAAGGAATGAACCAATGGGAAGCACTACACCGTGTCGAACTCGAAAAGGTGAAAGAACAATTCATACGAGGAAATGGCAATTCCAAGAAGCGCAACAAGACAAGCCAACGATCGCAAAGTGACTTTCAAAAATAAGCCTATCTCTTCAACGGGCAAATTTTTGAAAGTTCACTATAAAAGGCCGAGGGGTTTGTTTGAGAAAAAGAATGACACACATGTGAGATATACAAGCATATTAGAAAAACTGAAATATTCTCAATCCTCAAGCCTACACTACGAAGTACATCAATCCAACACTCACCGTGAAGGAAAGAGAACTTCAATCGAGTTGAAGAGGAAACTTTTGAAGAAAAGGGGTCTACATTCCGGAAGGATTGTAGAAAGGTTCAAGGTTGAACCAAGTCTTAAGCTTTTGGAGGGCTTCGTGATCAAATCCAAAGAGCTTGACAAGTGAGTCAGAGTGACAAGGCGGTACCGCCTGTGAAGAAGAGGCTGAGTCGCATTTGAGAAGCCGGTGAGTGATCAAGGCGTCTCAGATGAGTCCCTAAGGATCAAGTCGGCCGTTGTGATCAAGACTTGTATCTGTCTTGTTACCACTTTGTAAACCGATCATTACTTAGTGGATTCCTCCAGGAGTTGGAGAAGAGAGGAGTAGAAGAATTACCCCATCTTGAACCTCTATAAAAACTTCATTGTGTCATTTACTTTTTCAAAGACTTTAATTCTTGCAATTTTAATCGCTTATATCTCGATAAATTTGCTATCCACTTGATAATTCATAAGTACTAAATCAAGCTCTTAAATCTTGCTTAATCAAACTTAAGGGTGTTAAGTCTTCCAATGAAAACAAAACCACGCTTGAGTCAAATTATAGCCAACAATCGAGTTACTCCATCAATAAATCACTTTGAGTGAGTCTGTTGAGAGATTAACTCTCTTGAGTGACTAATTCGACCCCCATCAAGGACACAACTATGTAGAATCAACTCGTAGATTTAAAAAGACTAAATCGAAAATTTGGTAAGGTTTATTCAACCCCCTTCTAAACCTTACACTTACACCCCTTGGGACCTACAAGTGGTATCGGAGCGGTTGGTTCATTGAACCCTCCGCACCGAGTTCTTGAACTAGATCTCCAAACTTTTCAAAGTCTGCTGCTTTAGTACTTAAGTTTTCAAAACTCTTCTTATCATCAAAAGTTATTATCATGGAAGCAAATTTGACACGCATCCCTATGTTCACTATCGAAGAATTTGATGATTGGAAAATACGTATGCGGCTCATCTATCAAAGATTACACGATGAGATGTGGATAGTGATAGAAGATGGGCTCTCTTGCAAATATTAAAGGTGAACACGGTTATGCGAAGAGTTGCGGTGAAGGAGAAAAGATCTTTGCTCCCGGACATCATGGTTGAAAAACCAAGAATCGAGTGGACAAATGATGACAGAAAAAAGATACAACCTAGACAATGTAGCCAAGGACATTCTTTACAAAACCTTAGACAAAGCCATGTTCAATAAAGTCAAATCATGCAAGACGGCTAAGGAAATGGGGACAAGTGACATTGATTTGTGAAGGCTCGAAGCAAATCAAAGAAAACAAATTATCGGTGGTAGTACGAGAAATTTGAAAACTTCAAAATGATCTCGGGAGAAAACCTGGATCAAGCGGATGCTCGGTTCACGAAATCACAAATGAGCTATGCACTTGGAAAGGAATATACACGAGAAGGAAAATGTGTATGAAGATCCTAAAAAGTCTTCGGTGAATGGGAAATGAAGGTCATGGCACTTTGAGACATTCCATGGACCTATCAAAGACATCCAACCATGAACTATTCTCGGACCTCAAAGCCTACGAGTTTGAGCCGAGAAGAAAAGACCAGGAGGAGACAACAGTACCCAAAACAATTTGCTCTAATCGTTAAAGATGGGAAGAGAGCGAGGTCAAAGAAGTCATTGACCCGGAAGAAATAGCCCCGATGGTTAAAAGGTTCAACAAGTTCTTCAATAAGAACTACAAGAGAGGAAAGGGTGAATCTTCCGAGAAGACACTCGGCTCACTCCAAATCAAGGGAAGACAGGCTGACAACCAAGAGAACAGATCATCAAAAAGTTGAGTATCAAAGGGCCGACAACTCAAGAATGGAAAGAGTCGATCAAAAAGTCAATATCTATGTTGGAATCAGACAACCAGGTCACTATGCCATTGATCGCTCATATCCTGTAGTCAACAAGTACGCGGGATGAAGAAGAAAGAAAGGTCTTGAGAGAAAGAAGACAAGAAAAGAAAAAGGCAATGATGGTCAGATCAGATCACTTGAAACAAGACAAGAGAGACAACGGTGATTGAGAAGCGGCGAAGGCGACTACTCAAGTGACTCACGAAGAAGAAGCCACTGATTTTCTTGATGGCCAAGGAACAAGATCAACCCGACCAAGAAGATGAGGTACAATCTAACTCATCAAACTCGAGGCTGATGATAGTAGTGATCGTGACACACACTTCATCACCCACTGATCTTTATGATTCATTAGGCAAAATGATGAAAGATTTTGAACACATTAAATCCTCACACACACTATTGAATGAGGAAAACACTACTCAAAAGTCAAAACTCAAAGGACTTAAGGAGCCGAGTACTCTAAGTCAAATAGTGATGAGAATAAAAGTTTAAAAATTTGAAAATGCTAAATTAATAGCGAAATTGCTTTATAGAAAAGAGGGAGAATGACCTCAAGAATGTTATTGCCTCATTCACTAAGGCATCTAAATCATTGGATGATCTTATTATGAGTCAAAGAGAATGTGGAGACAAGACAGGCTTAGGATTTAATTCCTCTGTCTATGTCAAACCTCAAGAGTAATTTTGGAAAAAGGATCTTCAAGTCATGAAGAGTCCAAAAATCCAAAACTCTAAATGTTGCACACACCTTCACTCCAAAGCACAATAATAAGCAAACTGGCCTTGGTTATAAAGGAAAAGGAAAATTGACCCGAGTTGAGTGCGGCCAAAGGACAGTGAGAAAAGATTCGGTAGAGTCCTCGGAAACTCCAAACTCAAAATACTATGTAAAGAAGAAGCGAGCTACCAAAAACCCCGGAAAATCAATAAAATAAATACAAATGATGGGAATGGTAGAAAATATCCAAGCCAAGTGATTGGAATAATGTGAACTATCAAAGATAGACTTATGGAATATAAGCCCAAATGGCAAAGGCCTAGAACTCAAAGAAAGGCCATTCCAAAAGCATAAGAGCTTTCATCAAGACACACACATATGCACCTAGGCACTACACTCAAAAACACCACAATTACCCAAGGAAGGCAATTGCTAAAACACATATGCGGGGCATCTGGACAAAAGAGACAATTTGTATGAACCTAGAATCCCCAAGCAATTTGCCAGGATTAATTATGATTATGGCAGCGATAGATGGCAACCTCTTAGAGTCAAATCATTTGGCTATAGGTTGGTTGGATCATCGTACAATTCTAACCCCTCGGGACCCAGACAAGTATGGGTACCTAAAACTTAATTTCCTTGATTGCGGGTTCAGAACAACGAAAGTGCCAAGGAACTTGGTACATGGATAGTGGTTGTTGTTCCGGACATATGACGAGGAAATAAGAGAAATCATCAAAATTCAAGGAAGTTAAAGGAGCAAAAGTCATATTTGGAGGAAATGAAGCTCTGGTGAAATAAGAGGCATTGGATCCATCAAGAGGAATGGATTAGAAATCACAGATGTTGCATATGTTGAAGGACTAAACTTCAATTTACTAAGCATCGATCCAACTCGTGACAAGGGCTACAATGTTGGATTCAACATGGGTACATGTTAAATCAAAGATATTGAATCAAATGAAGTTGTCTTTGCAAGGATGTATACAAAAGAATATGTATGTCGTGGATTGGTCAATTGCAACACCCGACTGTTTACTAGCGAAGAGCGCAATGAATCAAGTTGGTTGTGGCACAAAAAAAGAGTCACCGAACTTCAAAACGATTAACAAGCTTGCAAGAAGTCATCTTGTGGAAGGACTTCCCAGGACTCGATATCTGAAGGAGAGTATATGTGACGCGTATGTCGAGAAGGAAAACAAATCAAGTCGTCATTCAAAGAAAAACATGCCCATCCTCAACAAGAATATTGCATCTGCTTCATATGGATCTATTTGGCCCAGTGGAACCATCCGGCATAAGTGGAAAGAAATACACCTTGGTGGTAGTAGATGACTACTCAAGATATACATGGACAATATTCATGTGTAAGAAGAAAGAAACTCTACAAAAACTACCACACGGTGATGAAGAGGATTCAAAACGAGAAGAGTCAAACCATTATCAAAATAAGATCGGACGGAGGAACCGAGTTTGTCAATGGAATAATAACTTCGATATTGTATTGAGAATGGTATTGGTCATGAACTATCGTGACAAGGACTCCACAATGAGAATGGAGTTGCGAAAGAAGAAATAGAACCCTCAAAGAAGCGGCAAGGACCATGTTAGGTCAAGAGTTACCAAAAAGATTTTGGGTCAAGCAATCAACACGACTTGCTACACTCAAAACAGGATGTATGATAAATAGACAAGGTGACAAAGACTCCCTATGAGATCCGGGTGGAAGAAAACCAAATGTTGCATATTTGAAATATTTGCATGTAAATGCTTCATCCACAACAATGGCAAAGACAATCTAAAGGCCTTTGATGCTAAAGTGATGAAGGTATCTTCTTAGGATACTCGATTTGAAAGCAAAGCCTCTGAGAATACTCAACAAAAGGACCATGGTTGCGAGAAGAATCCATTCATGTGGTATTTGATGAGCCAAATATAAATGGAGAAGACATTGAAGAGTCGGTGATAAGCTTAATCATCCAACCGCATCGAAGAGTCCCTATCTTTGGAAGTTTGAAGGCCGAATTATCAATTGAGAAGAAGATGAGATAATCGAATCTCAAAAACACAATTTGGAAAATTTGCGGCTAAGTGATTACGAGAGAGGCGACCACAAAGAACACGGTACCCAAGTCGATCGAACCCGACTAACTTACTCCAACCTAATGTAAGATGGTGAGAGACCATCCACCGAACTTGTCATTGGAAATATAAGAGAAGGTGTCAAAACAAGATCGAACTCAACAAGAAGCCATGTTCACATGCTTCATCTCGCAAATAGAGCCCAAAGATGTGTCACAAGCATTGGACGACACACATTGGATTCAAGCTATGCAAGAAGAGTGAATCGGTTTGAAAGAAATAAAGTATGGGAATTAGTGCAAAGACCCATACATCAAAATGTTATTGGAACCAAATGGGTGTTGAAATAAGATGAACGAGGAAGGTTACGTGGTAAAAAACAAAGCAAGACTAGTAGCCAAAGGATATTGCCAAGAAGAAGGGATAGATTTTGATGAAACATTTGCCCTGTAGCAAGATTGGAAGCTATAAGGATGTTTCTTGCCTATACGACTCACAAGAATTTCATTGTATATCGATGGATGTAAAAAGTGCATTCCTAAATGGTTTATTAGAAGAAGAAGTGTATGTTGAACAACCTCCGAGGATTTGAGCGAAAGATTCTTGGAGATAAGGTATACAAACTCAAGAAAGCCCTGTATGGATTGAAGCAGGCACCTAGAGCATGGTATGATACCTTGTCACAATTCCTAACGAAAATGGATTCACAAAAGGAAAAGTAGATAGAACACTTTTCAGAATTCAAGACAAGAAGAGTATTCTACTTGTTCAAATATATGTTGATGACATCATCTTTGGATCCACAAACAAAGAGTGTGTGAAAAGTTTTCAAACTTCATGCAAAGTAAATTTGAAATGGGCATGATGGGAGAGGCGACATTCTTCCTTGGACTCCAAGTGAAACAAATGAAGGATGGAACCTTCATAAGTCAAACAAAATACACCGGAGATTTAATGAAGAAGTTTGGTATGGAGGAGAAGTCTTCGTAAAAATACCAATGAACACATCGATCAAAATGGACATGGATGCGGATGGTAAGCTGTAGATCAAACAAGATCTGAGCACTTATTGGATCATTGCTCTATCTCACAACAAGCGAGCCGGACATCACCTTTCTTTGTAGGTGTATGTGCAAGATTTCAATCCACTCCAAAAGAGAGCCATATGACAACTGACTAAGAGAATATTGAGATACTTGAAAGGAAGCCAAGAAGTAGGGCTATGGTATCGAAGGAAGGTGGATTCAAGCTAATTGGCTATTGATTAACTATCTTTGGATGCGAGTGGACGGAAGAGCACTTCGAGGCACATGTCAAATGCTAGGAAACAGTGATTTCTGGTTTAGCAAGAACCAAAACTCAATAGCCACCTCTACAGTGAGGCGAGAATACATAGGCTGCGGGCGGTGTTGTGCCCAAGTCCTATGGATGAG
The DNA here is from genome assembly GCA_016081115.2 of Rehmannia glutinosa. Taxonomy (NCBI): domain Eukaryota; kingdom Viridiplantae; phylum Streptophyta; class Magnoliopsida; order Lamiales; family Orobanchaceae; genus Rehmannia; species Rehmannia glutinosa. The sequence continues at coordinate 623,614 of JABTTQ020003428.1, read as the reverse complement.
ACAAAGAGAGACTATGAAGTTGAAGAAAAAGAAATTCCAATCATGTGTGATAACACAAGTGCAATTGCAATCACTCAAAATCTGTGTTGCACTCAAGAACAAAACATATTGATGTCGAGATATCACTTCATAAGAGATCATGTTGAAAAGAAGGACATCATCCTGGAATATATCTCAACGATAAACAACTAGTGACATCTTCACAAAACCACTATGTGAGTCAAGATTTGAAGAACTCAAGCATGAGTTGGGGCTAATGAACACTGACACTCGGGCGAATCAAAGAAGAGAAATGGAGCAGAAAAGGGGTGAAAAAGAGTGAAAAATGCAATCGGCCATGAAATCAATCACCAGACGGAAAAGTCGACTACACCTAGTCGGTGATAGCCGAGTCACTAAGAGAATCTGTGAGAAGTAGAGTTGAATCGGCTAAGGGATAAGCTGAATAACTTATGAGCAAAGTGACAAAAACGCAAATCGTTTTGACTAAGTGGGAATGTTTTAAGGAATACGTCAGCATAATGATGATGTGTACAGACATAAAGCTGCACACCAAGTTTATGATTGGATATAAATGCTGCCGCATTAAATACGAGACATGAAATGCTCAATAGGCGTGAGAAATCCAAGCCGTTGATTTCGATCACATTTCAAAAACCACCCGCACGTCCTTTTATAAACCATATTTAAACCATTTTCGTCCGTTTCTCTCTCACACTTCTAAAACTGTTCATCTCTTTCTCTCAAAAGCAAAGGAAAAATACTCTCGAAACCCTATCTATCTTCAAATCATTTTTTGAGTTTTTCCTTGATATAATCCTGAGAAATTGCACCAACTTATGACTTTACCAAGTTAGGAAAGCAAATCCACACCTGGTTCTACGGTGGATTTAACGGAATGATGAAACAGGGTCCGACGACACCCTGGTGAAGAAAATTCTTGAGAAGTTGGAAACGTCCCTGGACTAAAACCGTTTCTAACGCTAGAATATCCGATGACCTATGTGGAGGAGGTCGCACAATTCTACGTGAATGCTTTGAGATTCACGATGAAGGAATCAAGTCATCTGTTCACGGAAAAGCGGTGACTATCTCTCGAGGATTTGGTGAACATCTCACTACCGGCCGAGAAGGAGCATCGGTTAACGAAGGCGATGTCAACTGGCCGATGCTTGGAAAGAAATAGCCAAGCCCGACTTTGCGATAAAATAATATACACAAACAAACAAGAGATCAGGCGAAGGAGGATTATCACAAGTTGTTGGACATAGTTGCCAAATGTATCGACATCAAATTTGGCGACTTTGACCAATCAAAAGGCAAAGCTGATTGTAATGGCTGCAATCATCGAAGAAAAAAGAAGATAAACTAGGCTGAGTTTGTCTACGGCAGACTCTGCCCGAGCGTGGGGAACAAGTCCTTCAAAGAAGATGGCTCATTTGGAGGATCCCTAGGATATGGCCTAGTGATTGGCCGGCTATTGCGAGTGAAAGGAGTCCCTCTTAGACATGGGAAGGCTTTCCATGTTAACAAGAGGATGTTCGAGCAAACCTCTCTCGGCGCTCGGAAGCGAGCTTACGCCAAGAGGCGACACCGTGAGGGGAATCGGTGACCCCAAGATACAAACTGTTTCCTCTCGGCCAAGAAGAAAAGCCCCTGCGGTTGCTAAGAAGATCGCCCCGCAACAAAGAAAACCAAACATGCTCCCGCCCAAAGAAGTCAGTCACTGCCCGGCGGCCGTGTCTCTGCCCTGCGGGTCGAGAAGGACTCACAAATACCTTCTCCGATCGTCAAAAAGAGGAGAACGAGAAGCCACGACGGCCCGCTCCTCGAAAACAACACACGGCCGTCCCCCACCGCTCAAGACTCGAAAGACGCCGTCTACGAACCGAAAATCCCTCGGTACAAACTAGGAGACGAAGACGACTTATCAAGAGCTCAAAACTCAGGAGAAACCAATGAGTCGACCACTCGGCTAGAGCAGATATCTGGAGAGCTGGCTGGAGAAGTAAAGTCTCGGATGTAATTGATAAACGACCAAGTCTGTTTGAAGCGTCAAGAGAGGAACTCAAGACACGATTGTAGTTCACGCACGGTGAAACACAAGAAAAACGCGGAGCGAGATAGTGATGTAATGATCCTATCTCCACCTTACCCGGACATCCAAAATCGTCTGCGTGAGTGGAGGAAATGGAAGTTGAGTAAGTCGAGAGCAGTTCAACGACACGAGTTTATAGAAGAAGAAGAGGAATCTGCTAAATTTCCTTGGATTAACTCTTTGTGCTCACTGGATGAAGACAAGCTGCACGGACATCCTGCGCCAGGATCTACAAGGACAAGGAGAGAAAAAAGCAAGTGAAGAAGCCGAAGCACGTGAAAAGGCAAGCATCCGCCTATCTCCTACCCGCACTAGAACACGCACATCCTCTCCTTGATGTCTTCTCTTGGTGATGAGGATCGGGAGAATGTTCTTTGCTCTGAGAAGAGTTGCAAATGCGGCAAGCATTGCGAGAGTCGAGAATCCTTCACGAGCAAAGACGATGGAGGGACCGGAGAGTCCTCCCGAACACACAGTGAAATCGATCCAATGGGAGTGGTTCAAAAATAGCCATCAATTATTCTGCCACCACTTCCCACTCACTCGAGAAGAAAGCGATAACGGACCAAGGCGATGAAACCGGGACAATGGGGACCCCGATCGAGAAAACCCGATTGAAGGTGTTTTACCACCTTTGCCCAAATTTGAACATTCAAAAGCAACAGGGAGTTTGGAGACGAGTGACCCCATTCAAGTCACTCACCGTGGTGCGCCCGGTGAGAGAAACTCCTCCCACTGCGGCTAGGTCGGAGGATGCTGCGAGATGACTCCACAAAGAATCAAGGAGGCGAAGAAGAAAATCACAAACACTAGAAGAAACACAAGTTGCCATCAACGAAGCTCGGCGATTGAGATCTGTCTCGGTGAGTGCCAACTACTCAAGGCTAATGACGCCTGCGATGTAGTCGAGGCACGAGGAAGGAATGTACAGGAGTTAACACTGGGGCGATGAAAGTGCAATCCATGGGGTTGAGACTCCAATGGATGCCACCATAGAAGACCACTAAGGCAGTGACCATCGTCGAAAGGGAGGACCAAGGCCTCGGCTGCAGAGAGACTGCTAGAGTGCGAAGGCCCACGGGAGGTTGAGACTTCCTGGGGTAAAGAAGTCAAGTAGAGAACATCCCTCCTGCTATCATCGACCCATCCGAGAAGGAGATAAGCGCACTTCATGATTCCCAGGACAATCGATGTCACTTTTCTCGGGATCGGAAGGCGAAGAAGAAGGCGAGTCATCCCCGTGACAAATCCAAAAGACTCAGTGCGGATGTTCCAAGCACGAGCAAGTCGATCCTAAGACTACTCGTCAAACTTTTAACTTTGATGATGAGCCACCAATGGAAATCTCATCATCGTCCGATGACGCTCGATAAGCCCGAGGACCCCCTCTTGAAATGGAAAAATCACCGAGACCAACGAAGGTTAAGATAGCCGAGGCTCGGCAAAGCGGGTCTACTTCACAACAAAACCGGTGAACCGAGAGACCACTGCGCGGGCCCCTCAAGTGCGGCAGGTCGATTCTAAAAGAACTTCACGCGCACCGCTCATCATCGAACAAATCCCGGTGGGCGGTGATGAATCTTTCATAGAATCCTTCCTTTTTCTCCGAGGTACCCGACCTCCATGAAGAGTCGAGAGAATGAGCGCGCGACGCTATCACGACCAGCTCCGTCTTTTCATCGAGCACCATTGTCCCAGTTTGCTTATGACTTTGATCTTTGTATGGCCATCACCGCAAATCGGTTGAAGTTCGAGTGTGTTCAAGGCACTTTGTTCTTTGAGGTTGAAAGGATGGAGGGGCATCGAGCCTCTTTGGACATGCGATGGACAACAGAGATGCCAATCTTACTGGCCGACTTGAGAGGCATCACGATCGAGAATAAGGGAATGGTGGCAACAAAGAAGAAACAATGCGTGTGGAACAAGTCGATTCTTGAGGACATTGTTCAACAAACTGCTTTGGTATGGAGAGTGAAAATGCTTGATGCAAAAACGAAGCCGAGAGAACACATTGAGCATATGCATGAAGCTCACATTTACGAGATCAAGGCTGCTGCGTGAGCAAAATACAAATGATCTCAAACGTTTGGAAGAACACATGACAAGAAAATTGACGCCTTCTCCGGTGAGATGAAGCGATTTGTGAGAATCCAACGCTACTCGATCTGAATTCCGTGTTGCATACAACGCAGCGATTTCAGCGAGAACTCAACCATCGAAGACTTCGACTTCATGCTTGCCAAAGATGTTCCTGGGGTTCCTCTATCCTTTGATGATGCCAAAAGGGGAAGAGGAATACCTCAAAGCGCTAAAATCTGAAGTTTGAGAAGAAAGGAAGCGGTGAGAAGGGAAAATCGGTGAGGAAGTCTTGAAACGAGAAGAAAGGAAAGCTTGTTGAGGGGAAGGGTCGGCGATGTGACTTTGATGATTGCACAAACCCCCAACAAGGTCACATCACGGTGACATTATAAGCGGCAAACTCCCAGTGACTCTGCCACTCCACCACTCTGCTATATCTATGGTGAAAAGAGAAAAACAATTGAAGCGGGGATGAAGGAAGTGGAAGGAAGAATGGATGCCAGGTTATGAACATCTTGAAAGAACATGGAGGCATTCCGGTGAAGCGAGAGACACCTATGCCATCTCGGATGTCGGAGACGAGCCACGTCGGTTGATGAATTTAAGACGCTCGAATCGAGGATACTTTGCAAATATGTCTATGGCTCAAGCTTGGGACTTATCTTTGGGAAAAGGGTCTCACGTTGTGTGAAGAAGAAGGCGACGAGCGACGAGACTACCGCGATCGCTCTGTTTGGTCACTCCGCTCGGCTACTCACCGGAAAGAAAGACCTTAGTCTGATATACGCCCGAGGTAGAGGAAGAAGCGATGAGTGGAGGAAGAAGCTTGGACCTAGGCCTCCGCCAAAAACATCGAATATGTGGATCCGGGAAAGAAAGGAGGGATCTCTTTTGGGCTTGACCAAGTAGCGAATTTGCGAGTGGCTAAAACTAACGCAGTATGCAAAAAGAATAGAAGAAGAAAACAAGAGACAAACTCAGCTATGGGAGGAAAGACAGAAAGAATAAGAAGAGATGAAGAAGGCGCCAGGAAGGCATATGAAAAGAAAAAGAAAGCGGTGGCGACGAGAAGAAGAAAAGAAGATCTTGATCAAGATGAAAAAGGAGACAATGAAAGAGGTGAAGTGTTCTTTGTCAACCCTTCGTGTATTTTATTATGTAAATACATACAATGTAAGTCTTACGTAATAAAGCTATAAATTCTTTATTTTTTTGTGAAGACATATATGTGCTCTGATACACCTTGTAAATAGTTGTGTAAAAGAACAAGAATGATATGATCAATAAACGGATCTATTCTGCAAGCATATATTCTATGTCAATACACTATCTGTATGTATCTTTGCTATTTGCATTGTTGAATGGTTTAAGTTTTGGCATCATCAAAAAGGGGGAAATTGTTAGGAATTTTATTGTTTAGATTTTGATGAATGCCATGTAAAACTTAGAATAGAAAGTTGGCACCCCAATTCTTGTTGTAAAATGCATTGCAATGAATAGAGTGGCCAAGGCGAGTTAAGTCGGCCTACGCCTAACATGCAAGAAGACAAATCAAGACTTGAAGGAAGACTCATTGCTGAGGCAGTGAGTATGGCAAAGAAGAGTAGACAGGAACTCTCTTGGAGAAGAAGGTGAGATGCGGTGAGTGGAGCATCAGTCAAGTCAACTCAATAGAAGTCAAGTCTCAAGTTGAAGTGACAAGAGTCATCCATGATTGGAAGGCGACTCTAAGTCACCTGGGGAAAGCAAGGAAATGCGGTCAAGTCGAGATAATCGTAAAAGAACCGTTGCCGAAATCAAGAGATTTACTTAAACAAGTAATATCTCCATACCACCTTTCTCAGTGCTCGATCCCGAGGAAGCGTGCAAAAGGAATGAACCAATGGGAAGCACTACACCGTGTCGAACTCGAAAAGGTGAAAGAACAATTCATACGAGAAATGGCAATTCCAAGAATCGCAACAAGACAAGCCAACGATTGCAAAGTGACTTTCAAAAATAAGCCTATCTCTTCAACGGGCAAATTTTTGAAAGTTCACTATAAAAGGCTGAGGAGTTTGTTTGAGAAAAAGAATGACACACATGTGAGATATACAAGCATATTAGAAAAACTGAAATATTCTCAATCCTCAAGCCTACACTACGAAGTACATCAATCCAACACTCACCTGTGAAGGAAAGAGAACTTCAATCAGTTGAAGAGGAAACTTTTGAAGAAAAGGGGTCTACATTCCAGGAAGGATTGTAGAAAGTTTCAAGGTTGAACCAAGTCTTAAGCTTTTGGAGGGCTTCGTGATCAAATCCAAAGAGCTTGAGCAAGTGAGTCTGTAGTAACAAGGCGAGCTGCCCTGTGAAGAAGGCTGAGTCGTACGAGAAGCCAGGTGAGTGATCAAGCGTCTCAGACTGAGTCCCTAAGGATCAAGTCGGCTGTTGTGATCAAGACTTGTATCTGGACTGTTACCACTTTGTAAACTGATCATTACTTAGTGGATTCCTCCAGGAGTTGGAGAAGAGAGGAGTAGAAGAATTACCCCATCTTCGAACCTCTATAAAAACTTCATTGTGTCATTTACTTTTCAGCACTTTAATTCTTGCAATTTTAACTGCTTATATCTGCTGATAAATTTGCTATCCACTTGATAATTCATAAGTACTAAATCAAGCTCTAAAATCTTGCTTAATCAAACTTAAGGGTGTTAAGTCTTCCGCTGAAAACAAAACCACAGTTGAGTCAAATTATAGCCAACAGCTGAGTTACTCCATCAACAGCTCAGCTGAGTCTTGAGAGATTAACTCTACTTGAGTGACTAATTCGGTCCATCAAGGACACAGCTATGTAGAATCAACTCTGTAGATTTAAAAAGACTAAATCGAAAATTTGGTAAGGTTTATTCAACCCCCCCTTCTAAACCTTACACTTACACCCCTTGGGACCTACATCTTTACTCGCAAAGATTAAACGAGCTTGCCAAAGAGTTTGGCTTTGATACCACTTGTTAGTCCAAGTGGCTACGATAATCTAGAGGGGGTGAATATATTATGTTGATTTTCCGATTTATGCCCTCTTTTTCGAATGTGAAGATGATAGCAAAAATATAAGTGCGGGAATATAAACAACACTCGATTATTTATAGTAGTTCAACCCACCTAGGGCCTAATCTACTACCACCCCGGTATATCCGAAGTGGATTTCAAAAAGAATAAATAATTTTACTAATAGTTACCAAAACTATTACACCTTCACCTTGAAGAGTACCACACTCTTCTTACAAGACCACCAAGGAGATTACCACAATCTTCTTTCACCTATGAAGAGTACCACACTCTTCAACACCTAAGATCACCCAAGTGTGTTCTTACCACAAGAACAACAACAAAGGATATCTTGTTTTGGATGATTTACAAAAAATCAAGATTACAACTCAATAATGAAGTATACAACTTATGAGTGCAAGTGTAATCAAGAATAAAAACCTAGACCTCAAAATGTGCAAGTGCAAGAGCTTAGGCTATTACAACAAGAATTTGAAATGTGAAAGCTAAGAGAAATTTGCTGATTTTCTTGTTGTGTTGTTTGCTTGTGTTGTTATCTTGTGTCTTCAAAATCTTCTTCTATTTTCCAGTGGATGATTCAAATACACATCTGCCACATTCTTGGAAATTTGCGATACCATCAAGATGAATGGTGTGACTGATGAGGCTATTAGATTGAGGCTTTTCCTATTTTCACTCCGGGATAAGGCCAGACAGTGGTTACAGACATTCGCCCCTGGGAGTATTGCGAGCTGGGATGATCTGACTCAAAAACTTTTAGCAAAATTTTTCCCTCCCAGCAAGATACTCCAACTGAAGAGCGAGATAGCCCAATTCCAACAGATAGATTTTGAGCCGTTATATGAAGCTTGGGAGCGATTTAAAGATATGTTGCGGAGATGCCCACAGCATGGCTATGCAGACTGGCAGAGGGTTCAATATTTTTACAATGAGGGCATACGAGGACGATACTAGATGCGGTAGCAGGAGGTACATTGATGGCTAAAACTCCAACTGAGGCCTTACTTCTGCTTGAAGAAATGGCCACAAACAGTTATCAATGGCCTTCCGAGAGGTCAGCGCCAAAACAGGTTGCCGATGTTCTTGAGCTTGATACAATGTCAGCTTCAGCAGTTCAAATCTCGAGTCTGACAAAGCAATTAGCAATCATGATTACTGGCGGCACACCACAGTAAGTCGCGATCCCACCCGCAGCCGTTCACGCAGCCGCCACTCACGAGACTGAGCAAGTCAACTATGTGAATAACCAGGATTTTAATAATAGAGGTAATCCATTACCAACTCACTATCACCCGAGACTTCGCAATCATGAGAATCTTTCTTATAGAAACAATAGGAATGTATTGAACCCACCTCCGAGTTATCCCAACCCATCCAGTTCCAATGCACTCGGAGGTGAAAAGAAGCAATCGCTAGAGGAGATACTCAGTTCATTCATCGGAGAGACCAGGAATCGGATGAACAAAAGTGATGCGTATATTGATAGTCTGAGTACTAAGATGAGCACAATGGAGACGCATATTAGGTCGATTGAGACATAAATGGGTCGATTGGCGACAACAAAGATGAATCGTTGCGGTGAGAAAGGAAAATTTCGAAGCGTCTGAGAGTTAATCCGAGAGAGCACTTTGCAATGCGATTTATGTGAAAAAGGAAGCGAAAATCCACTTTGCCCCAAAAAATGCCTATTTATGCGAAACCGGTGGAGTCCAAGAAAATGAAGTTGGAGGAGTTTGAGACTCTATCGACATAGGATTGTAGTGCTATAGTGCAAACTAAACTACCTCAGAAATTGAAGGATCCAAGGAGTTCCACTATTCCTTGTACTATTGGAGGAGTTTTCTTTGAAAAACCACTTTGTGATCTTAGGTCCAGTGTGAATCTTATATCTCTCTCTGATGTGACAAAGCTTGGGCTTGGGGAGGCGAAACCGTCCAATATCACGTTGTAGTTTGCTGATCGATCCATCGCTTACCCTTGGGGAATCATTGAGGACGTGCTAGTAAGAATTGATAAATTTATTTTTCTCGTGGATTTCGTAGTGTTGGACGTGAATGAGGATAAGAAAATACCTATAATCTTTTGGCGGCCATTTTTAGCTACAACAAGGGCTTTGATCAATGTAGAAACGGGGGATCTAACTCTGCGGGTAAATCAGGAGGAAGTCGTATTCACCATCCATCCAACCAACAGGCTAAAATTTGAATCAAATGATGGTAAGCAGATGGTTGGGAATATAGCTGAAGACATTGGAGGTTGGGAAGTTTCTAAGGGAAACGTGGATAATGTGCCTATTGGAGCCCCAACTTGAGGATAATATGACAAAGTCTGGCTGAAGAATGTAAACTTAGCGCTTCTTGGGAGGCAACCCAAGCCCATTTTATTGCTTTCGTAGTATTAATATAATTTAGTAGTTGTTTTTGTTTTTCTGATTTTGCATTTTTAGGAGTAGCGAGTTGCATCATTTCCTAACCCCTTATGTTTGCGGACGAGCAAAATGCTTTGATAAAACGAAAAAAAAAGATGTCAGGAAAAACATCTGCAATGTATATCAGGGGGCGCTGCAGCGCGCCCCCGTAGCTGTTAGATAAATGTTTTTATCATGATTTTGATGATTATGTTCGATTTTGTTCTAATATGTTTTTAAACCAAAACTATGTCCCTAAATGTTGTCTAAATACTTCCGATCAACTTAAAATGTTTTTACTATTTTTCGGAGTATTTCTTGAAGTTTATTTTCAATAAAACATTGGACAACACATTTGTTTCGAGCTCGACCGGTCGCCCCATAGGGCAACCCGTACTGAGTTGAGTCGAGAAACATAAAATGGGACGTAAGAAAAAGGGCGGGCGACCGGCGACCAGGTGGCGGCGTGCGGTCGGCCGGTCGGCCGGCGGGCGACACTGTACTGCAAGTTGGATTTTTGTTCTAGACTTCTCTGTTTCAGTAAAATCGTCAAGGGCAACCGGTCCACACTAAAGCGACCCAGGTCGCACTTCCCTTTGATCGGTCCCCCTGTGTAAAAATTCGCAGAATTCAATTTCAATCTTATCTCTGTGACTGGTCGAACCCCATGTTTATCAAAAACTATCCGTTGCGTTTTGAGACAACTTTTCCCTATTTTGTGGGATTGATTTCTAACAGCTATATTGATCATTTTAAATGGTTTCTTTTGCAGCAAATCACTCCCCAAGGAGGAGCCAATGTCTGGAAATGAAAGCCAAGTCCTCTCCTATAAATAGAGGCTTCATTCAAGCAACAAGACATAACACACAATATACAAGCAAAGAGCAATTGAGCAAACACTTTCATATATCTTGTTGCATTAGCCTAAGCACTTTCACTTGCACTTATTTGAGGTCTAGGCTTTCAATTCTTGATTACACTTGTACTCATATTGTATCAATCATTATTGAGTTGTAATCTTGATTTTGGTCATCATTCAACACAAGACATCCTTGTGAGTATTCTTGTGGTAAGAATACACTTGGGTGATCTAGGTGATAGGTGTTTGAAGATTGTGGTAATCTTCAAAGGTGTTGTAAGGGGGTTGTGGTAATCCTCAAGGTGGTGAAAGAGGGTTGTGGTAATCCTCAAGGTGTTGTATTATTTTTTGGTAAATTAATAAAAGCTTTTTTTCTTTTCAAAATCCATCCCGGAGATACTGGGGTGGTAGATGATTAGGCCCTAGGTGGGTTGAACCTCTTTAAATCAACGAGTGTTGTTTATTTTCCGCATTTACATTCTTGCTATCTACTCGTTGTTTCGAAAAAGAGGGTGATTTGCGAAAAATCGGCATAATCTATTCACCCCCCCTCTAGATTATTGTAGCCACTTGGACTAACAATTGGTATCAGAGCCAAACTCTTTGGCTAGCTCATTCCGAGTAAAGAGGAAAGATCCATGGCTACAAATGATGCTCATCTCACCACCGGCGCCTCCACAAATAAGCCACCACTATTCGACGCCAACAACTACGCTTTTTGGAAAGACCGTATGGAGTGCTTCCTACAAGGGTGCGGGTTCGACATTTGGAATGTGGTCATTGAAGGAGTTGATCAACCAACAAAGAAATCGGAGGATGGCACCTTGGCTCCTAAACCTTTCAAGGAGTTTGATGAAAACGACAAAAAGGCTTTCTCCCTAAACGGTAAGGCCTTAAATATTTTGCATTGTTCTCTTACCGCCACCGAGTATAATCGCATAAGAGGCATATGGTCGGCACATGAGGTTTGGGAAAAATTGGAGACAATCTATGAAGGTACTAAGAAAGTCAAGCAAGCAAGAAAGACCATGCTTGTTAAAGACTTGAAAACTTTAACATGTATGATGGCGAAAGCATCTCAAGATGGTGGAAAGGCTTGACAATATTGTCAATCCTCTTGTGGCCCTCGACAAGGTCATCTTCGAAGAAGACAAGGTGACCAAGGTATTGAATGCACTTCCCAGGTCATGGTCCGAAAAAGTAACGGCAATCACGGAGGCACAAAATCTTGAGACACTCAAGTTTGATGAACTTATTGGAAATCTACTCATCTATGAAGTCTATCTCAAGGAGAGGAAAAATTCCAAACCATCCACAAATCAATCGGGTATGCAAATTATTTCTAAAGGTCTTGCTTCTTCTTCTAATAATGCATACTATGATAATGATGATGATGAGGAGACGGCCGCACTTGTTCGAAAATTTGCAAAATTTGTAAATAAAAATAAAGCAAGAAAACCAAGAGATAATGCTTGCTTTAAATGCGGAAAACCCGGGCACTTCATTGCCGATTGCCCAAAGCTCGATGAAGAGGAGCAAAAGAAAAGGAAGCCTTTCACAAAAAAGAAGGCTCTAAATGCGGAAGTCAAGACATGGGATGAACTACTCGAAACAACCGATGAGGAAGGAGAAACCGAACATGGTCTCATGGCTATAGACGATGAAAACAATGAGGTACACTCAAATTCTTCTACTTCCTCTATAGTTGATGACTTACAATGTGATTTTGATGAATTGCAAATTGAGTTTCAAAATTTAATCGTTAAATACAAAAACTTGAAAAAGGATCATAAGGAGATTAAAGTTGAAAAAGAAAAATTATTTACCTCTTATGAATCTCTAGACAAAGCTCATGCTCTTACTCTTACTAGAATTCATTCTCTTGAAACCGAAAAGGAATTGCTCACAAAAGATCTTGAATGTTTGAAAAATGATGTGCATCGTTTCAACTTTTGTAGATGCACAAAGAGGTGAGCATTCCAAATCGGGACTTGGTTATAAGCCATTTCAAAGTGTTTTTAAGAAAAATAACCAAGGTCCAACTTTTGTACGTGCTAATAATTATAATACTCCTACTTGTTTTTATTGTGGCAAAGTTGGACATTATTCTAATAATTGCAAGTTAAGAAATAGCTCAAGACATGTTTGGAGACCCAAAGGTCTCAAGACTAACCCCCATGGACCCCAAAATTATAGGGTACCTAAAAGAAATTCTTTTGTAGGTAATAGGGGCTATAACCACAATGGAAGATTCAAAATGGCTCGTGGACAGCGGATGTTCATGGCATATGACCGGGAGGAGAGAACTTTTTACCAACATCAAACTCCAAGAAGAGGGTATGGTCATGTTCGGCAATGGCAAAGGAAAGATTCTTGGAAATGGAGAAATTGGTAACTCTTCTTTCTCTCTTAGTAATGTTCTATTAGTTGAAGGGCTTAAGTTTAATTTGATAAGTGTTAGCCAACTTTGTGATTCAAAATATGATGTTTCCTTTAATGAAGAAAAATGCCTTATTCTTAAAAATGGTGAAATTATTTGTGAAGCAAATAGAAAAGGTAATCTTTACAAAATTTGTACAAGTGATTTGGTTAGTCAAAATGTTTCTTGTTTAGTCGCCAATAATGATTTAACTAGTTTATGGCATAGGCGACTTGGACATGTTGGATACAAGAATTTGAAAAATATTTACAAAAACCAACATGTGAAAGGACTACCCAAATTGAATTTTGAAAATCTTGGCTTATGTGACACTTGTCAAAATAACAAATTAGTTAAAAGTAGTTTTAAGCCCAAAAATGAAATTTCCACAACCAAACCCCTACAAATGCTTCACCTTGATTTGTACGGGGATATTGGTACTGGCTAGTCTAAGTGGAAAACATTACACTTTTGTTATAGTCGATGATTTTTCGAGATATACTTGGGCTCTTTTTCTTACCAATAAAAACGATGCCGTTAATGAGTTTGTGAAGTTGTGTAGACTTATTGAGAATGAAAAAGAAGATACTATCAAGTCTATTCAAGCGATCGAGGTGGAGAATTTGACGGTGAATTTAGAGTATTTTGTGAAACCAAAGGATATGCTCATAATTTCTCGGCTCCAAGGACACCTCAACAAAATGGAGTAGCCGAACGGAAAAATCGGACATTACAAGAAATGAGTCGGTCCATGCTCAATGAATTTTCACTTCCAAAATATTTTTGGGCGAAGCGTAAGTACCGCTTGCTATGTCATTAATCGAGTTTATATTCGTCCTAAAATGAATAAAACTCCATATGAGCTTTGAAAGGTAGAACTCCAAATATTAGTTATTTCAAGATATTTGGTTGTAAATGCTTTATTTTGAATACCAAGGATCAATTGGACAACTTGATCCTAAGGTCGATGAAGGGATATTTATGGGATATTCAACAAAAAGCAAAGCATATCGGGTTTACAATAAGACTAGTGAAGTTGTTGAAGAATCCATCCATGTTAAATTCAATGAAGCTTGGGAGTTGAAAGAATTCCTAATGATGAAAGTGATGAGGAGGATGTTATTGAACAAATTGTTCAAATTGATGATCAACCGTCTACATCAAATGATCAACCGTCCACTTCAAATGGTCCTCAAGAAGATATAGGTGATATCTCGGATCTTCCCGTTGCATTGAAATTTAAGGAGATCACCCAAAAGATCTTATTATTGGTGATCCCCTTGACAAAGTGATGACTCGGAGAAAATTTGCGAGAAAGCTCTTATTTCTCAAAAAGAGCCTAAAAATGCTAAAGAAGCTATTGAGGATGAGGATTGGTTTCTAGAGATGCAAGAGGAGTTGAATCAATTTGAAAGAAATGATGTATGGGAATTGGTACCTTGTCCTCCTTCTCAAACCATTATTGGCACAAAATGGGTTTTCCTAACAAACTTGATGATCAAGGCAACATTGTTCGAAATAAGGCAAGGTTAGTAGCTCAAGGGTATTGTCAAGAAGAAGGTATTGACTATGATGAAACTTTTGCACCCGTAGCACGTTTAGAAGCTATTCGTATTTTGCTTGCCTATTCTTGCTTTAAAAATTTCAAACTTTACCAAATGGATGTTAAATCCGCCTTCTTAAATGGTATTATTCAAGAAGAAGTCTATGTAAAACAACCTCCGGGTTTTGAAAATTTTTCTAGGCCTAATGATGTTTATAAACTTAAAAAGGCCTTTTATGGTTTAAAACAAGCACCCCGTGCATGGTATGATAGACTTAGCTCTTTTCTTTTACAAAATGGTTTTATAAGAGGTAAAGTTGATACAACTCTATTTGTTTTGAAAAAGGGCAAGATTGTTTACTTGTGCAAATATATGTTGATGATATTATCTTTGGTGCTACTAATGATTCTTTATGCAAGAAATTTTCTAAGTTAATGCAAGGAGAATTCGAGATGAGTATGATGGGGGAGATTAACTTCTTTCTTGGACTTCAAATTAAGCAATGTCAAGAAGGTATTTATATCTCGCAATCAAAGTATACAAAAGAACTTTTGAAAAAGTTCGGCATTGAAGAAGGAAGAACCGTCTCTACTCCTATGGCAACAAATGTCAAAATTGACAAAGATGAGAAAGGCAAGTCCGTGGATGAATCAAAGTATCGAGGTATGATTGGTAGTTTACTTTATTTAACCGCTAGTAGACCGGACATTCTTCATGCCGTATGCCTATGTGCTCGTTTTCAAAGCAATCCCAAAGAATCTCACATGAGTGCCGTTAAAATGATTTTTCGATATTTGAAAGGCACCATTCAATATGGTTTATTTTATCCAAAGAATGAAAATTTTTCTCTTAAAGGATATAGTGATTCGGACTATGCGGGAAATATTGATGATCGGAAAAGTACTTCCGGATCATGTCAATTTTTAGGCGATTGCCTAGTTTCTTGGTTTTCAAAGAAGCAAAACGTGTTTCTCTCTCAACGGCGAAGCGAATATATTTCCGCCGCATTTTGTTGTACTCAACTTCTTTGGATGAAACAAACCTTAGCGGATTACAAATGCTCTTTTGAAAATGTACCTATCTTTTGTGATAATATATCCGCTATAAATATTGCTCAAAACCCGGTTCATCATAATCGTACTAAACATATTGAGATTCGACATCATTTTCTAAGGGATTGTGTTTCAAAACGTAAAATTGAGATATCCTTTGTACCATCTCAAGATCAATTAGCGGATATTTTCACAAAAACCGCTATCTTCCGAGACTTTTTCTTCAATACGAGCTCGGTTAGGCATAATGCATATTGAATGAAGCTTACGTTTGCATTTTGCACGTTTTAAAACTTAGGGGTGAAAAATCGGATTTTTGGTTGAAAATTCGGATTTTTGAAAAACTGACAAAACAGTGGGCTGAAGGAGTTGAGGGCAACCGGTCGCCCTCAACCTCGACCGTCGCCCTCAACCTCGACCGGTCGCCCTAAGCTATATTTTGGCTTTTAAACGTTACTTCAAAGATTCTTCATTTTAACAAATTTTTGGCCATTTTTCGTCCCTTTGCCAAATTCACTCAAATTTCATTCAAAAATGGATTTCATGCATCTCTTACACAACATGGACATTATATAGCATGATCATCATCATTATGGCTTACTCTTTCCGAACAAATGGTAAGAATTTCACTTCTTTTACTCAATTGGGTGGAACCCTTGAGTTTTCGAGTTTCTTGAAAATTTTTGATGTAATTTTCGTATGATCATGATGAGCTTGGTTGTTGTGTTGTTATGTATGATGAGTGACTTGAATTGATGTTGAAAATTTTTGGCTTGAACCATTTACAAAGGTTATATACAACCTCTTCTAGTTTTAACGCACACAAGGTGTTCGATGATATGTCGCAATGAAAATTTCAACTTATACATGATTCTCTTGCTTTCAAAAGTTTTCTATACTTATTGAGATCATGTTTTGACAAACAAAACAAGCGTATGCACTCTTCATATTACATTTCTCCCATTTTCTTGGATTATTTTGCTTAAATTGCTCAACGGTTAATAAACCGTCCCTTTGGCGCACTTTGATATTATTGTATGGTGTTTTCACCATTCTAACGTTCCTTTTGATGATTCCAAAGGGGGAGAAACAGGATATTAGCTCATTAGCTCAAGAAAAGCTAATAAAAGCTCGCAATAAGTATTGTGGACTCTAATACCTAGTCCATGGCTTGAATTTTGGACTCGGGTGATATTGTTTATAAGTTTTGTGACAGGGGGAGCTCCTTAGCTCATGATGCATTTTATATAAGCTTGTTATATCTTGTGTTTCTTACTTATAATAATCGTTTGTTGATATGCTCATAAATAGGGGAGCTTTGTATGAAATACTTCTAACGGATAGTTTACTCGTAAACCGAAAATTTTATTTGGCTTTCAAATGGTCCTCAAGAAAATTGTTTTGGTTTGTAATCATCAAAAAGGGGAGTTTGTTAGATAAATGTTTTTATCATGATTTTGATGATTATGTTCGATTTTGTTCTAATATGTTTTTAAACCAAAACTATGTCCCTAAATGTTGTCTAAATACTTCCGATCAACTTAAAATGTTTTTACTATTTTTCGAGTATTTCTTGAAGTTTATTTTCAATAAAACATTGGACAACACATTTGTTTCAGGCTCGATCGGTCGCCTATAGGGCAACCCGTGCTGAGTTGAGTCGAGAAACAGAAAAATGGGACGTAAGAAAAATAGGGCGAGCGATGACCGACCAGGTGGGCGGCACGGTGCGGTCGACGACGGTCGGCGGCGGGCGACCACTGCAAGTTGGATTTTTGTTCCAGACTTCTGTTTAAAAAATCGTCAACCGGTCACAGCTAAGGCGACCGTCGCACGCACCTTTGATCGTCCCCTGTGTAAAAATTCGCGAGAATTCAATTTCAATCTTATCTCTGCGCGACCGGCCGAACCCCATGTTTATCGAAAGAAACTATCCGCTTGCGTTTTTGAGACAACTTTTCCCTATTTTGTGGGATTGATTTCTAACAGCTATATTGATCATTTTAAATGGTTTCTTTTGCAGCAAATCACTCCCCAAGGAGGAGCCAATGTCGGAAATGAAAGCCAAGTCCTCTCCTATAAATAGAGGCTTCATTCAAGCAACAAGACATAACACACAATATACAAGCAAAGAGCAATTGAGCAAACACTTTCATATATCTTGTTGCATTAGCCTAAGCACTTTCACTTGCACTTATTTGAGGTCTAGGCTTTCAATTCTTGATTACACTTGTACTCATATTGTATCAATCATTATTGAGTTGTAATCTTGATTTTGGTCATCATTCAACACAAGACATCCTTGTGAGTATTCTTGTGGTAAGAATACACTTGGGTGATCTAGGTGATAGGTGTTTGAAGATTGTGGTAATCTTCAAAGGTGTTGTAAGAGGGTTGTGGTAATCCTCAAGGTGGTGAAAGAGGGTTGTGGTAATCCTCAAGGTGTTGTATTAATTTTTGGTAAATTAATAAAACCTTTTTTTCTTTTCAAAATCCATCCCGGAGATACTGGGGTGGTAGAGGATTAGGCCCTAGGTGGGTTGAACCTCTTTAAATCAACGAGTGTTATTTATTTTCCGCATTTACATTCTTGCTATCTACTCGTTGTTTCGAAAAAGAGGGTGATTTGCGAAAAATCGGCATAATCTATTCACCCCCCCTCTAGATTATTGTAGCCACTTGGACTAACAGTAGCTTGTACAGGGAAGTCTTCCTTTCGCACTGTGCCCGATGCCCGGCCGCCCACAAATTTTTTAAAACAGCCCCACGGGCCTCATTTGTTTTAAAGCACCACATTATGTCTCTTGTCATTGGCACACCACAGGCACACCATATTTTTCATCCAAAATCCCACATATCCCACTCCATCTTCACAAAGAGCATTCTAGCACCACACACACCATCTTCATCTCTTCTACTCATTATTCGGTAAGTTTTCAACTTCCAAACCACACCCTATGGTTTTCCCCATCTTGTGATTTTTGTGTGATTGGATTGTAGTAGTGCTAGGATAATTGTTGTTGATTTGTGGATTGTGGATTGGTTGTTTATGCTAGACTTAGGTTGGTGTTGAATTTTGGGGATTAAATTGAGTTATTCATTGCATATACCATCCTTTCCAAAACTTATGCATACGATGTTTGATACATGTTTTTATCTTAATTTTGATGATTTTATTTTGTCACCAAAACAATGTTTTTAAAGGTTGTCCAAATACTCCTAAATGATTTAAAATGGTTTTAATATTTTCCGGAGTATTTCCTCAAGTTTATTTTTGATAATAATGGACAACACTTTTAATGATTTTATGTCAATGGGTTTTTACTCCTAAGACAAAATTTCTAAATGTTGTCTAAATACTCCCGATTTGTTTAAAATATTTTTACTAAATTTTCGGAGTATTTCTTGAGTTTTATTTTCGACAAAAATTGGACAACATTTGCCTCGTGGTCGACCCGTCGCCCTATAGGGCAACCCGTACCTAAAGATGTTTTTAGAAACAAAAAATGAGACGGAGGTAAAACAAGCGTCGTCGACCGGCGCTCTCGGCGTCGACGGTCGGCCGACCGGTCGTCCAATCGGCCGACCGACAAAGTTTCATTTTGAAACAGAACATAACCTATTCGTTTTTGATTTGGGGGACCGGTTGAGACAGGGGTCCACCGGTCGAAGCCTCGTCGACCGGTCGCCCGTTGAAATTTTCAAAGTGTTCTTATTTCTCTTATTTAAACGCGGCCGGTCGCCTCGTATATTGACAAAAAAATATGACCGTTTGACAAACAGACACATTTCCTTAAATTGTGGGATTGATTTCTAACACTATATTCTTGATTTTAATTGTATTTTTCTCAGAGATTTTCAATCCCCAAGAGGAGCCTATGCTTGATCAATCATCTCCTATAAATAGAGGAAGTTTTGGAGCAACCAATACAACAATTGAGATACAACACAACAAGATACACTTCAAGCAAATACTTGGTCTTTCATTGTTATTATTCTTGTTGTAAATTTGCCTAGCTTATCACTTTCACATCTTTGAGGTCTAGGCTATTCTTGATTACACTTCGCACTCAAATTGTATTATTCATTATTGAGTTGTAATCTTGATTTTTGGTTATCATTCAAACACAAGATATCCTTGTGAGTGTTCTTGTGGTAAAAACACACTTGGATGATCTAGGTGATAGGTGAAGAAGATTGTGGTGATCTTCTTATTGAGGTGTTGAAGAATTTGGTATTCTTCAAGGTTGAAGATTGTGGTAATCTTCACAAGGTGCCATTGAAGGAAGATTGTGGTAATCTTCAAAGGGAGATTGTGGTAATCTCCAAAGGTGGTGTTGAAGAAGAGTGTGGTGCTCTTCAAGGTGTTGTAAGTTGAATTTGTATTAATTTTGGTAATTAATAAAATTCTTTTTCCTTTTGAAATCCATCCCGGATATACTGGGGTGGTAGAGGATTAGGCCCTAGGTGGGTTGAACCTCTTTAAATCAACGTGTGTTGTTTACATTCCGCACCTTTATTATTGTGTTTGAGCATTCGATTGTAAAAAGAGGGCTAAATCGAAAAGATGGAGATAATCTATTCACCCCCCCTCTAGATTATCGTAGCCGCTTGGACTTACAAGTGGTATCAAAGCCAAACTCTTTGGCAAGCTCGTTTCACATCGCGAGTGAAGAGAAACGATCGTCGGCTACGAACGAAGCTCATCTATCCGGCATCTCCACCACCAAGCCATCTCTATTTGACTCCAAAAATTTTATTTTTTGGAAAGAAAGAATGGAATGCTACTTACAAAGTTGCGGGTTCGACATTTGGAATACCGTCATAAACGGAGAATCCATTCCGACGAAAGATACACCACACACCTCAAAAGGCTTCAAAAAGCTCAATGATGAAGAGAAGAAAAACATCTCCTTAAACGGTAAGGCTTTAAATATTTTGTATTGTTCATTTACTAATTTAGAATATGAACATATTGTAGGAATAAAGTCGGCACATGAAGTATGGCAAAAATTAGAAGCCATCTATGGAGTATTTGCAAATGAAAGGAGTCAAACAAAAGCATCTACTTCTCAAGGACATACAAGCTCAAATCTAAGGAACAAGCCTTCTACAACTTCCAACTATGAAGAAGTAGAATATTGTTTTATGGGTATTAATGAAGAAAATGAGGTATGTCTTAAACCCTCTACTTCCTATGACATTGTCACTCAAAATGATTATAGTGATTTGCAAAATGATTATGAAGAACTTCAAAATGAATTCCAAAGCTTACTTGTTAAATACAAAAATTTGAAAAAGGAATTCAACATTTTGAAAAATGATAAAGATAGTTTACTTACTTCTTATGAATCACTATCATGTGCTCACACCACCACACTTGACAAGGTTAGAAACCTTGAAAAGAAAATAGTACTCTTGTTGAGGATATAAATTGCTTGAAAAATGATTTATCTAAATCCAACTTGAGTACCGATAAAATGACCAAGATTGTTGATTGTTCAAAGCTAGTACTTGATCATAAGCCTAAGGATGTCAATCACATGAAAAAGAATCAAGTCTCTAAGCATGTTGATCATTATGCTCCTAGAATTATTACATGTTTCTATTGCGGTAAAAAGGGTCATACGGCTAATTTTTGTCGAGCGAGAAATAGCTCTAATTATCATTGGAGACCTAAAAGTCTCAAGACTAATCCCAAAGAACCCAAACACATAAGGGTACCACAAAATAATGTCATATTAGGTACCCGGCGAAATAATGATCGAAGAAAATTCATACCGCCAAGAAGGCATCAAATGACCATTTCATTTGATCAAAGAAGGAGAAACTATTCACAACTAAGCCAATTTCCAAGAAGAGTATATAATCAAAATTGGGAAGAACATAGCCCTTGGAAACGGCAAAGACATCATCAAGATGATTTTCAAAGAAGAAGAAATCATCAATAACGGAAAGGTAACAAACCTTGTAAATGGAGTAATCAAAGAAGCCATCATCAACAAAGTGACTTCTCGAGGGAAAGATATCATCAACAATGGGAACGACAACCCATGGAAACGGCATAATTGGTAAATCAGATCTCCCATTCATATATGCATTTTATTTTAATTCTATGCATGTTTTTAAATTGAGTCTTAATTGCAAAATGAGTCTTCAAGCATTTATTTAGGTCTTTAATATATTTGTGAGTTTCAAAACTTTTTTAAAAGAAGACCTTGCATGATTTTCTAAAACTCCTGTGCATTTAGTTAGACTTATGTGGCTTATTATCTCTTATGAAATCTTATAGCATAAGCTCTTTTTGATATCTCCTATTACTTGCCTACACTTGTATTTTTTGTGCATACCTTGTCTAAGAATTGTGTAGGATATGTATCTCATATTCATTGGCCATTTATACATCAAGTTTCTTAAACTATCGAGGTACGTTCAATAGTATTTTCCTTAAAACTCGATATTATGATTATGCACATATCTTTCAAGATATTTCACTTTAACCCCTTAAGTGCCCCTAAATGAGTTTGCAAATATTTTCTTTAAAAAGGCACTACTCGTTAAGTCTCGATTTTCTCGAATATATGTTTTCCCGAAATCCATACTTGTTGGATATAGTCCAAAATTATCTTTTTGCAAAGTTTTAAAACTTTTGGGGTGAAAAATCGAATTTTGGAAAATTTTGGAAAAGAAAAATTGCACTGGGACGGTCAAAGCAGGGGCGACCGGTTGCCCTACACGTCGACCGGTCGCCCCCTACCTCGACCGGTCGCCCAGGCCATTTTTACTACATAAAATCGTTCTGTCCTCAGTTTTAAACAGACGAAGAAATCTCCTCAAAACCCTTAACAGCGTAAAATCATCCCCTTCCCTCAAAATCTTCAATTTTTCATCTTTTTTCACAATTCTTGTTGCTAATCTTCTTATTTTCACAAGAATCTTACATATATGGCTCCCCCAAAGAATTCCACCGGTCGAAATCCCATCTCCAAGCGTAGAAGGGGCGGAGAGGGTTCTTCGAGAAATCGGCAAGAGGAAGCCGAACAAAGGGATATTCGAGCCGCTCAAAGAAACGTGGCTCAAGAAGGTGATGATGTTCAAAATCCCATTCTCTCTCGGGCCCAAATTACCGAGCTACGCGGAACAATTTCGCTCCAAAATTGTCGTTGGGCGAAAGGTAAAAAATCCTTTGTTACTCAAGCCCCTAATTCCCACAATGTTCTTAATTTCATCAATAAATATGCGGAATGGTATTATGAGGACTCGGGAATGGGAGGAAAGTCTATTGCTCGGACTAAAATGTGTCGTTTTAGTTCATTTACAAATGAGTATCCTACGATTAGAGGATTTTTTGAGGAGCAAGGTTGGATGTATTTATGGGAACATGCTTATGTGTTGTATGATGATGATATTATCCAACTCTTTTATGCCAATATGTGGGTCGAATATGATGTTGAAAGGAAGCTTATAGCCGTAAATTCACTTATAAGGGGACGACATTTTAGATGGACTCCCAATGATATTTGCCGGTTTTTACGTGTTAGAGAAGGTGGTTGGGATTATTTCTCTTGTGGGACTTGGAATGATGAAATGTTGGGGTGTCAATGAAAGAAGTGAAGACGTATTTGGGAGTATGGCCAAAGTACTCTTTGTTGGCAATGACACTTGAGCATCGTATTTTGTCGGTCATTGTCGCATATTGCATTTGTGGTAAGTCGGGAAGATGCCTAGCAACATGGATTACTTTTTGACGTATAAGATTGCTAGGAGGGAACCACTTAACTTTGGTGCCATACTTATTCAATGTCTAATCGAGTCCATCACTCGAGGTAATAAGAAGTTAGTTATGGGAAATTGGATTTGTAAACTTCTTATTCAATCGGGACTTCCTTCGTCGGAGTGTAACTCGGAAGTATTTCAAAATGACTTCGACATTGATAATATCTCCCAAATGGTCACGATGCGCAAGAATATGGACATCCGACCAACCAAAATGGCTAGAGGAAGAGGTCAAGAGTCCCCCGATCCTAATGACTACTTTGATGACGCCGAGGCCGCAAGATTGGCGGAAGAGGGTGAACCGAGCAATTCGGAGGGTAATACCGGTGCTCAACCGCCTAGGAGGTATACTCAAGCCGAATTTGATGAGATGAGGGCTTTTCATGAGACGAGATATGAGGCTTTGGAGCAAAAGACCTCCAAAATGCAAAAGTCTATCGGCAAATTGAAGAAATTTATCAAGGATTTTATTCCCGGATCTTGCTTCTCCTCGGATGAGGAATGATGTCCCCACCCCTTTACTTTCTAGCATTTTCATTAATGATGTTTTGTATTTTGATGAACTTTTGTAAAACTCATTTGTACTAATGATATTTGCTTGTCTTTCTTAAAAGGGTTAAAATTGCAAGTTGATAATGACTTGTGGATGATCATGAATTTGATGGAGTATTTGATGGTAAAAATACTCTAAAGCATTGTTTGATAATTGGTATGAAGTACTTGATGGTAAAAGTGCTTCTCTTAATGCTTTGCTCTTTATGCTTAGATGGATATGTTGGGACATTTGATACATGTATTGTTTAAAGCATGACTTATTACTTGATGGATGCTCTAATTTTTGGCATTTGTAATGCCTTGATCATTCTTAGCTTATCTCAATTGGGTTGAACCCTTGAGAATCTACTTTTAGCTTCTTATTTGATGAACAAATTGTTGCATATGGTGCATATGATTTTTTTTTTTTGGAATGAGGTTGATTGATGATATGAAAATTTTTGGCTTGAAACTTTTACAAGGACTATATACAACCTCTTTTACTTTTTACGCACCCAAGGTGTTTGATGAAATGTCGCAATGAAACTTTCAACTTCTACATGATTCTCTTGCTTCAAAATGTCTTAAAATCTTTTTGAAATCATGTTTTTAGCTAAACTAATGAGCTTATGGATCTCTTATGTTTCAAATCTCTCATTTTCCTTGGATTATTATGCTTTAATTGCTCAACGGTTATTAAACCGTCCCTTTGGGGCGCTTTGATATTATTGTATGGTGTTTTCACCATCCTAACATTCTTTTTGATGATTCCAAAGGGGGAGAAACAGGATATTGGCTCATTAGCTCAAAGAAGCTAATAAAAGCTTGTCATAAAAGCTATAAGCTATGGCTCATAAAAGCCATAAGTTGTGATTCGCTTTTAGTCCAATTGTTGCTTGATGGACTTATATTATTATCTAATGATGTTTTGTGACAGGGGGAGCTTATAAGCTCTTGAACAAATTGTAAAAGCTAAAGCTTTTAGCTTATGGATAATTGCTTTTACATTATTCTTGATATGCTTGTTGATAGGGGTAGCTTGTGCTTATTATTGAATAAATTTACTCCCTACTTGGTTGCTTTAATATTTTTGGAAATTTTGGTTGCTTCCAAACGGTCAAATGTTTTTACCGGAAAATCATTTCTAAAATTGCTCTCTTAGTTTGTGTAAAAATTGTTTTGGTTTGTAATCATCAAAAAGGGGGAGATTGTTTGATACATGTTTTTATCTTAATTTTGATGATTTTATTTTGTCACCAAAACAATGTTTTAAAAGTTTGTCCAAATACTCCTAAATGATTTAAAATGGTTTTAATATTTTCCGGAGTATTTCCTCAAGTTTATTTTTGATAATAATGGACAACACTTTTAATGATTTTATGTCAATGGGTTTTTACTCCTAAAACAAAATTTTTAAATGTTGTCTAAATACTCCCGATTGGTTTAAAATGTTTTTACTAAATTTTCGGAGTATTTCTTGAGTTTTATTTTCGACAAAAATTGGACAACATTTCTGTCTCGTGGTCGACCGGTCGCCCTATAGGGCAACCCGTACCTGAAGATGTCTTTAGAAACAGAAAATGAGACGGAGGTAAAACAAGCGGTCGACCGGCCGCTCAAGGCGTCGACCGATCGGTCGGCCGACCTCGGCCGGTTCAGCAATGATCGGCCGACCTGCACTGCAAGTTTCATTTTGAAACGAACATAACCTATTCGTTTTTGATTTGGGGGACCGGTTGAGACAGGGGTCGACCGATCGAAGCCTACGTCGACCGGTTGCCCTGTTGAAATTTTCAAAGTGTTCTTATTTCTCTTATTTCGTGCGGCCGTGCCTCTGTGTATTGACAAAAAAAATATGATCGTTTGACAAAGGCACATTTCCTTAAATTGTGGGATTGATTTCTAACAGCTATATTCTTGGTTTTAATTGTATTTTTCTGAGATTTTCAATCCCCAAGAGAGCCTATGCTTGATCAATCATCTCCTATAAATAGAGGAAGTTTTGGAGCAACCAATACAACAATTGAGATACAACACAACAAGATACACTTCAAGCAAATACTTGGTCTTTCATTGTTATTATGCTTGTTGTAAATTTGCCTAGCTTATCACTTTCACATCTTTGAGGTCTAGGCTATTCTTGATTACACTTCGCACTCAAATTGTATTATTCATTATTGAGTTGTAATCTTGATTTTTGGTTATCATTCAAACACAAGATATCCTTGTGAGTGTTCTTGTGGTAAGAACACACTTGGATGATCTAGGTGATAGGTGAAGAAGATTGTGGTGATCTTCTTATTGAGGTGTTGAAGAATTTGGTATTCTTCAAGGTTGAAGATTGTGGTAATCTTCACAAGGTGCCGTTGAAGGAAGATTGTGGTAATCTTCAAAGGGAGATTGTGGTAATCTCCAAAGGTGGTGTTGAAGAAGAGTGTGGTGCTCTTCAAGGTGTTGTAAGTTGAATTTGTATTAATTTTGGTAATTAATAAAATTCTTTTTCCTTTTGAAATCCATCCCGGATATATTGGGGTGGTAGAGGATTAGGCCCTGGGTGGGTTGAACCTCTTTAAATCAACGTGTGCTGTTTACATTCTGCACCTTTATTATTGTGTTTGAGCATTCGATTGTAAAAAGAGGGCTAAATCGAAAAGATGGAGATAATCTATTCACCCCCCCTCTAGATTATCGTAGCCGCTTGGACTTACATACGAGGTGTTGGATTAAATGCCCAAATGACAGTTTCACATTGTTTAATGTTATCTTGCATATCTATGCTTATCTTCTTGACATGACACTACATTGTTCCACTTGGGTGCATTATGTACGTATTTTGATTTTCGATTTCTTACCCATAACCGAATTTCATGGCTCCACGAGTTTTATTTTCTTGTCTACCTTACTAGGTTACAAAGATGCGAAACCAAAAAGGACCGGGCTAAGGCGAAGGGGAGGAACAAGACCACACCTCGGAGGCATACAAAACCCACGGGCTTGTGCGCTGGGATGCATAGTGAGCTTCTACGAGACACTTCATGCACGTAGTAGTACAACATAACTTCGATAAGGAGCCTTCGCTCCTCGGCTATCAGGAAATTCCTTTTTCCCACCTCTCCATTGGGGACAATGTCGTCTTAAGTTTGGGGGGCGGGTGTAGTCTTTTTTTATTCATCGAGTTGAGTCTTGTACCAAAAAAATGAAAAAAGAGCCCAGAGTCGAGTCGGGCCGTCTGTAAAATTGTGAAATTACATGACTAAGTTAATTTTTTGAATATGAGTTGAGCGGTCAAGAAAGCATGTGTTTGAACTGTGATCTAATCATCTTCCCATTAATTTCATCTATGTGCTTAACTCTGTTGATTTATTTGGGGATGATTTATGCGGTTGAGTGTTTCTTGTATGATCCCACCGGATTCTAGAACTTGTCTGATCACTACTCAAGGCGAAATCCTAGGTGGAGTAACATTAAGGAAGTGATTTAGGCAATCTTTGAACAAGCTAGAGCCTAAAATGCCTATCTTTATTTTATATTTTCCCTAGTGTCCCCTTTTGAGCCTTATAAACCCGTTTCTTTGGCAACCAATCGAATACCCATAGCCTAAATGTAAAAATCCTATTACCTATCACTCATACACACAAAGTATAGAAAAATGTTGAAGATTGAGAAAGGTATGATGAGGAGGGTATGTGTTTAATTGCATGAAGTTGCCCGAGTAAAGAAAATATGAAACCCCATGTATGCAAAAGAATAAGTTTGGGGTTTCGTGAAAAAAAAGAATTTTTTTTGAGAAAAATCAGCGGGATTGAAAGTTCATAAACATTGGAGATGTCAAAAGGTAAAGGGTAGTTGCTAATTGATGATTCGAAGTGATAATTGTGTGTTTGGTGATTTGAGCCACTTAATCCTATATTTTCCTTCCTTACCCTAAGCCCACATTACAAGCTTTGAAAGTCCTATTGATCCTTGTGTTACATTAGTGGAGATTAGTATGAAAGACAAGCCTATGGAGTTCGGTAAGCATCTCATCTTTATATTCAGAAAGTGGATCATCTTGAAAATACTTGATTGCATGAATCTATCTGGATAATGAAAACGGAGTTGGCATGAACATTCCACCTTCATGATCACATTGTGAAAACACGTTCTTGATTGATAGTGAAACGAAATTTGATAAATGAGTTTGGTTATGAAGTTTTGCAGTTAGTCTATTTGAGTCGGTTGTCATTATTTGTGTTTCCTTCATGTTGTTGATTTTTTTAGAGTCTGTAATTGCTTGAGGACAAGCAAACGTCTAAGTTTGGGGGTATTTATAAAGTTAGTTTTATACCAATGTATTGAGTATTCTAGACTAGGATTTTGCATTATTTTCAAGTATTTTAGTGTCATTTGAGTCGAGTTCATGTCATTAGTTGTCGTCTGAGAGTCGGGACTGGTCTTGGTAGCCGAAATTGATCAAGAACGATGAAAAACATGCCTGGAAGAAGAAAATCGCATTTTAGAAGTTGAAAAGCGGAAAAGAATGTTCACGGACGAGCGTCGCAGAATCTTAACAGGGGCGCAGAGATCAGGCGCGCCCTTGGCCATAAACAGCGAGAATGGTACTCGGAGTCGCGGGACGCTGCTACGCCACCCGCTTCAAGGGCAAGCGGCCTTGCGCGGTCTTTCGCAGCGTGAAACAGGTAGGCATTTAGCCTTGTGACTACTGCAAAAAGACGATGTGAGGCACTGCAGTGCGCGTCCGTCTGAAACGAGGGCTGAGTTATATTTTTTGGGCTTTTTGACGGGTTCGAGGGTTTTGACCTATAAATACATAAAGGGGGCATACGTAACAGGGGTCAGATATTATTTTGAGCACAACGCAAGGCCAGAAACACAGAGCTAGGGTTTGGGACGGCAATTGGAGGCACTTCTCATCTGGACACAGAGAGAATTCCTTCTCTTCTCTTCTCAATTTTTTCTTTGCTTTTCTTTGTCAATTCTTGAGATGTATAATTATTTGTTTATGAGTTTTTGTACATCCATTATGAGCTAAACCCATCTTTCTAGGGGATTCATGTAACTTACGCTTGAACCTATGTTTTGATTTCCAGTTTGTGAAATTCGCATGTTAGTTAATCTATTTGTGTTATTTGAATTGATTGCATCTGAATTATCTGACCAATAGTTTAGATTGTTTTGGCGTGTTTGATTTGACACTCGAGAGAGGTAATTGAACGCGTGGCCATAGAATAGCATAACCTAGGGTTTCATAGAACCGAGATGTTTATGAATCTTTTGAAGCCTATAATAGAATATTCATCGAGCATATTAGGGTTTAATTTATGATTTTTATAGAGATATCGAAATCAGAATTAGAACCTAGAATCACTTGGCACTCGAGAGAGGAAGTGATAAACGGTAGGAATATTGGCTTATAGATTAATAATGTGTGATTAATGAACTAGATTGAGAACATAGGGGATAACTAGGTGAAATCTGTTAGTCCAAGTGGCTACGATAATCTAGAGGGGGGGTGAATAGATTATCTCGGTTTTTCAGATTTTGCCTTCTTTTTAGAAAATTCAAGCAAAGACGAAATGCTAAGTGCGGAAACTAAATAGCACACTTCGATTTAAAGAGGTTCAACATACCTAGGGCCTAATCCTCTACCACCCCAGTATATCCGGGATGGATTTCAAAAAAAAAGATTTTATTAATTACCAAAAATTAATAATACAACAGCTTGAGGATTACCATAACCCTCTTGCAACACTTTGAGGATTACCACAACCCTCTTACACCACCTTGAGGATTACCACAACCCTCTTGCAACACCTTGAGGATTACCACTGATAGGTGTGAGTTTTGCATATATTTTGAGGTATATTTCTGGTTTTAATGATGGGTAAACATGCATATACTCGCGTAAAATGTTACATATTCACTCCTTGTGGAAAAGATATTACACTTTGCTTATTTTATAGTAATTTCATGATATTTGAAGCAAATTGAATACAATTACGAGCATAGCAAAGTGGAAACACGGAGAATTGAGTGAACATACGAAAAGTGAAGCCAAAATGAGCGAAAGATGAGCATATAAGGAAAATACAGGGAGCGCACGGGTTGGGCGTGCCTTAGGCACCACCCATGCACCCCTGAATGAAGAAAAATTGAGCTTCTGCATGGCGCACGGGTAGACCGTGCACCAATGCATGACCCGTGCGCTCTACAGAGACTGGATGATTTCAACGGGATGGCGCACGGGTAGCCCGTGCTCCGATGCACCACCAGTACACTCTACAGAGACTGGATGATTTCAACGGGATGGCGCACGGGTAGTCCGTGCTCCGACGCACCACCCATGCGTCTGCTACTGAATCCCATAACTGGCAAAGATTATGCCCTAAACTGAAAAGTGGGTATAAAAAGGCTTTTTGGGGGGCGCACACAAGGATATTCTGGCATTTTTGGGATCTAAAACACAAGACAAGGGTCTATTCTTGGAAGAAGACATCAAGGAGACAATTGGGTTGCATCGGAGCTTGAGGAACGGAGATATATCGAGAGATTATCGACTTTCCAAAGTTTTTCTTGCTTCTCTTTTAGTTTCAATATTTCATTTTCATTTGTAATGGCTTTGAACAATTTGTTTATGAGTTGTTTAGAAATCATGTGTAGCTAAACTCTTAAGATTTCCGGGTTTTGGAAGTAGATTAATGATCTCTTGTTGGATGTTTTAATCTTAGTTGAAGTTATTATCTTGAAGCCTATTTGAGTATTTTGAGCTTATTCTTGTTTTATCACTTGATCAATGATTTAACTTGTTTGATATATTGATTCATAATTCGAGAGATGAGTTTCAATATTAGATCTTGAATACTCGACACAAATATTTGCATGAATCGAGAGGTTTGTAAATATTTGTGAGGATATTTGATCTTTTAGTCCACAACACGGCTTTCCGGAGGATCAACAGTTATGTTTCTTCTACAATGGTTTAATGGGGCAAACAAGGGCCTTTGTTGATGCCGCAGCGGGAGGAGCGTTGTTGGCTAGGTTCCCACAAGATGCTTTAAATCTTCTTGAAGAAATGGCTATGAATAGTTACCAGTGGCCGTCTGAAAGATCCAATGTACAACGAGTAGCAGAAATATCGGATTCGGACCCAATTAAGGCATTGACGACACAAGTGGCGGCATTGACAACCCAATTGAGTGTTCTTACGAAAGGGCCAGAAGCAAGCATGAACACGGGTAGTAAAGCTCTTCTATATCCGATAGAGGAGGTAAATTATGTGAATAACCGGAATTTCAACAATTTCTAGAGCAATTCAAATCCAACACACTACCATCCAGGATTGAGAAACCATGAAATTTTTTCCTATGCCAATACAAAGAATGTGTTGCAACCACCACCAGAGTTTAATATGTCAAATGGGGGTGCTAATGTGGAAGGCAAATCATCTTTGGAAGATGCACTCACCTCATTCATAAATCAATCAAATGCATTCATGAGTGACACGAGGAGTCGCTTCGCTAGGCAAGATTCAAGGTTGGATAAAGTGGAGCTACAAATAACAAGTTCGATGAAGAGTCTTGAAACTCAAGTAGGCCAATTGGCTACTATTGTGGGTGGACAACATCAAAGTGGTCAATTTCTGAGTAACACGGAAGTTAATCCTAAAGAACAATGCAAGGCTATTCGATTACGGAGTGGTACGGAATATGATGGGCCTAAAGAAAAATCTGGAAATCCAAAAATTTCAGAGGAAGCATCTAAGTCGGGAGACGTTGAATTGGTGATGAAAGATGGTGTTGAAGTAAATGGGGAAAAAGAGAGACAAGAGGAGGAACAAGCAGGGGCTGAGAAGCTTAAATCTTCATCTAACTCTAATATATCTAACTTACCTATCTCTCTTCCCTTTCCTCAAAGATTTCAAAAGAAAAAGCTTGATGATCAATTTGCAAAATTCCTTGATATATTTAAGAAATTGCACATTAACATTCCTTTTGCAGACGATTAGAGCAAATGCCAAATTACGCGAAATTTCTTAAGGATGTTATGACAAAGAAGAGGAAGATGACAAGCTTTGAAATAGTGAATCGACGGAAGAATGTAGCGCAATCATTCAAAGGAAGTCGCCACAAAATCGAAAGATCCGGGAGTTTCACTATCCCTTGTGCCATTGGTGGTAACTTTTTAATAAAGCGTTGTGTGATTTGGGGGCAAGTATTAATTTGATGCCTTTGTCCATTTTCGGAAAGTTTGGACTAGGCGAAAGCCAACCACGGTTACATTGCAACTTGGACCGGTCACTTACATATCCAAAGGGAATCATAGAAGACGTGCTGGTAAAAGTAGATAAATTTATATTCCTTGTGGACTTCTTGGTTCTTGATATGGAAGAAGATCGTGACGTTCCACGGATACTTGGACGTCCATTTCTTGCCACTGGTAAAGCCTTAATAGACGTACAAAAAGGAGAGCTCACTTTACGTGTTAATGATGAGCACATTTTATTTTCTATATATAAGGCAATGAAATTTCATGATACGGTGGAAAATTGTAATTTTTTGGATATAGTTAGTTCATGCATTGAGGATATGTTGATCATACATTGTCTAGAGACGATTTGGAATTTGGTCTAACCCACTCGTGCTCAATGTCGAGTGTTGTACTTGATTTTGATAACCAAGATTTGTACGACTATGTTTGTGCCTTAGATCATATGCAGGAACTACCTAAGAGCGCAAGAGGCGAGAACGCAAAGTCAGAAATAAGGGAGCCAATCTTGCAGAAATGCACGACCCATGCGTCCACGCACGGGAAACCCGTGCGTGATGTAGATGGAATAGTTGAGGTCTCTGAAGCGCACATGGGCCATGTGCCGGAGCACGGGCAACCCGTGTGTGACCCTGAAATAGCAACGTCGACTCCGGAACTCAAGCAATTACCTGAACACCTCAAATATGCATTTCTTGGGGAGAATAATGCAAATCCGGTAATTGTTTCATCTCTTCTCACTTCTACTCAACTTGATAAACTCATATTAAGGGTTTTACGAAAACATAAGTCGGCACTAGGATGGTCTATAAATGATTTAAAAGGCATAAGTCCATCCGTTGTGATGCATAAAATTCGGATGGAAGATGTTTATAAACCATCGGTCTGCAAAACCAAAAGACGACTAAACCCTATCATGCAAGATGTGGTTAGGAATGAAGTGTTGAAATGGTTAGATGCGGGATCATTTATGCTATATCTAATAGTTCATGGGTAAGTCCGGTACAAGTGGTGCTTAGAAAAAGGGGGGTAATGAGTGAAAAATGAGAATGAAGAAATGATTGCTACTAGAATCGTTACGAGGGTGGCGAATTTGCATTGATTATCGAAAACTAAATGATGCCACTCGAAAAGATCATTTTCCTCTTCCCTTTATAGATATGATGTTGGATCGTCTTGCAGGTTATGATTATTATTTCTTTTTAGATGGTTATTCCGGTACAATCAAATCATGATTGCGCCCGGAAGACCAGAGAAAACAACATTTACATGTCCTTATGGCACATTTGCATTTAAATGCATGCCATTTGGTTTATGTAATGCGCCGCCACTTTCCAACGTTGTATGATGGCTATATTTCACGATCTTATTGAAAAAGATATGGAGGTGTTTATGGATGATTTCTCTGTGTTTGGTGATTCTTTTGATAATTGTCTTCACAATCTTTCCCTAAATTGGGAAAAGTGCCATTTTATGGTACGCGATGGCATTGTACTTGGTCATCGAGTTTCTTCTGCAGGATTGGAAGTAGATCGGGCAAAGATTGTAGCGATCGAGAAATTACCACCTCCTACAAACGAAAAAGCTATCCGGAGCTTCTTAGGCCATGCCGGATTCTATAGAAGGTTTATCCGTGACTTTTCTAAATTTTCTAAGCCTTTGAGCCAATTGCTAGAAAAAGATGCTGCTTTCAATTTTTCCAATGATTGTTTGCAGGCGTTTGAAACGTTGAAGAAGGCATTGGTGACCGCACCTATTCTTGTCACCCCGGATTGGAGCCAACCGTTTGAATTAATGTGTGATGCGAGCGATTTTGCGGTAGGGGCTGTTCTCGGTCAAAAGAGGGAAAAGTTGTTTAGATCCATCTACTATGCTAGTATAACGCTGGACAGTGCTCAACAAAATTACACCACTACCGAGAAGGAGATGTTGGCGATTGTCTTCGCATTTGATAAATTTCGATCATACTTGATTGGAACGAAAACGATTGTTCACACCGACCATGCGGCTATCAAATATCTTTTTGATAAGAAGGATGCGAAACCAAGGTTGATTAGGTGGATCCTATTATTGCAAGAGTTCGATGTGGAAATCAGGGACCAGAAGGGATGTGAGAATGTGGTAGCAGACCACTTGTCTCGAATTGAAAATCAAGAGGGGTCGCAAAGAAGCACAGAATTGATAAAAGAGGAATTTCCTGATGAACGGTTACTCATGCTCGAGGCAAAATTTCCGTGGTATGCGGATTTTGTCAACTATTTGGCTGCGGGAGTTTTGCCTCCAAATCTATCGTCATATCAAAAGAAGAAATTCCTACATGACGTCAAGTTTTACATGTGGGACGACCCCCTAATCTTTAAGAGGTGTCTTTGACAAAATCATAAGGAGATGCGTGCCTCAAGAAGAATGGGAGGAGTCCTACAACAATGTCACTCTTCACCTCAAAGGACATTTTGGCCCAACCCGCACTGGGCCGCGAAGGTATTGCGAGTGGGCTATACTTGCCCACTCTATTTAATGATTGTTATTTGTTTGTGCAACAATGTGATGTGTCAAAGAATGGGCAATATTTCGTAAAGACATGAGATGCCGATGACAAACGTGAATCGAAGTTGAATTGTTCGATGTTTGGGGATTGACTTTATGGGCCCATTTCCATCATCTTCGGGCTATCAATATATTCTACTTGCGTGAGTATGTATCCCGTTGGGTAGAGGTGATTCCTTCCAAAACAAATGATGCTCAAATTGTGATGCGGTTCCTTAAGAAAAATATATTTACTAGATTCGGCACTCCAAGAGCTTTAATTAGCGATGGAGGGTCGCATTTTGTAAATAAATTGATGAGCAACTTGTTGGCAAAATATGGGGTGAAACATAAAGTTGCATTGGCATACCATCCACAAGCCAATGGGCAAGCCGAAGTAGCCAACCGGGAGATCAAACAGATTCTTGAGAAGATGGTTAACATCAACCGAAAGGATTGGGCATTAAAATTGGATGATGCTCTATGGGCGTCGGACGCATATAAGACACCATTGGGCACATCTCCATATCAACTTGTCTTTGGGAAGTCGTGCCATTTCTTTGGTAGAATTGGAGCACAAAGCATTTTGGGCGTAAAGAAACTAAATCTGGATTTTCAAAAGGCCGGTGAAGAAAGGTTGCTCCATTTAAATGAGATGGAAGAATTTCAGGATGAAGCTTACGAAAATTCCCGAATTTACAAAGAAAGAACCAAACGATGGCACGACAAAATGATTAAGAAACGAGAGTTTTTACCAGGGGAACCCGTCCTCTTGTACAATTCACGCCTTAAACTTTTTCCGGGAAAACTCAAATCTACGTGGTCGGGGCCTTTCGTGATCAAGAAAGTATTGAATCCTCCCGGAGTCGTGGAATTGTTAACAAAAGACGGTGAGACTTTCATGGTAAACGGCCAGAGGATTAAGCATTACTTCCACCGAGGTAATTAAGAGGAGGTGACATCCATCACCTTGCGAGACCCGTGACGGAACGAAAATATAGCGCTTGTTGGGAGGCAACCCAACGGCTTTTGGTGTGGATTTCATTTTTTATTTTTTTTTGTGTGTGTTTTATTCTAATTTTGTGTGTTAAAAAAAATTACCTGAATTGCTTTACAGGTGCGCACGGGTAACTCGTGCGCCAATGCACCACCCGTGCGCACTACAGACAGTGGATGTTTCTACGGGATGGCGCACGGGTAGCCCGTGCGCCAACACATGACCCCTGCGCTTACAGGGTAAAAGAAACGATTTTAAAATCGCTCTTCTTATCAAACTCTCCCAAGCGCACGCCCCATCCCTCATCCTTCATTGTCTTCAAAATTTCTTGTAGTTTCCACCTAAATTCTCCCAGTTAATCACTCCCCCATCACATTAGACCTACAATTTGCATTGTATTCAAGTTTGATCGAAGAAAGTTGAAGATAAAGCACCTACGGTTCAAGTTTTTCACTCTGAGTCGAAATTCAAAAATTCCGGTAAGAGCATCGTTTTTCCTTGTGAATTTCTTGTCAATTATGTAATGGGAATCATGATTGGTGCTAGCTTTGATATTTTTGCTATGTTTTGAATGAAATCTTCTTTAAGGCAATTTATCAAACACTTTGTGGGCTTGTGTAATTGAGGAGATTTTGGATGAAATATTGATGAATAAGGCATGGCCAATGATTGTTTGAGCTTTTAGTTAATACTTTTCTAGAATGGCCATAATTCTTGCTTGCTTGGGGTAGTTGATCGATCAAAGTGAAGTAGGGAAGTGAATTTGCATCACCTAATATGTTAGCTTTAATCCCCTACTTTGTTGTTGCCATTGATGATACTGGGATGCTAATGGAATGTATTTCAGGTACAAATCCTTCATGGCCGAGCGAAGAAATCCCCAGTGGAAGGAGACGTGCACGTGAGGCGGCCTGGAGACGTGGCACCGCCGAGGTGACTACATGATCCGCGGCATATGGGGTTGTATTGACAAACGCAGATGATCTTGAGCGTTGGAATCGCTTGGTTGGTCGCCAAATAGCTCCATCCTGCTATGCCGACAATGACTGTACCCAAACTTTGGGGATACATGAGGACGCTTGGCGTCTCTTCGCAAAGGTCGGATGGACCAATTTCATGAGCCGAAGGTGGCCGACTTTTAAACGATTCACATTGGAGTTTTTGAGTACCGTAGAAGTACTCAAACAAGGCGGGACTTTTGAACCATATATGATACGCTTTCAGTTGGGGAATGTTTATAGACAACTATCTAGTACCCAATTGAACACCATTTTTGAGGTTCCAACGATCGCTCGTTTCCCGATGCCCAATTATGATCAATATGACTTTTGGAGAATCTTTGGTGGAAACACCACAAACGGGGCCTATGTTGTATGCCGCACGGACCGCCAAAGCCTCTTGGATCCGTAATCTAGTTTTCCGGTACATACAATGCGTGATCGCATCCTCCGTGTTCGCCCGAGAAAATATTGGAGGGATGACTACTAAGGAGCTGTATCTACTATGGTGTATGCTCACAAATACACCCTACAACACAAAACAATTTCGCGAGCAAGTGGAGCAGTTGGCTAGGCGAGAAGGGGATTTCTATAGGGGCCTCATTACCCCTATTGCCCAAAGATTTCAACGTCGATTTCCGAGGCTTGGAGCCTATTCCGGTAGCACTCGGGTTAATTTGGCATCGTTGCACCACATGAAGTTCATAGCAAACGAAGACAACACATTGGTACTTCTACGAGAAGAAAGGTCTTTGCATTTACATTTTGCCTAACCCGCCATACACCACGATCGATACATTAGCGGACACCACCAACTTCCTAATGAACTCGATGCACATAACCGAATTACGAGGCTATAGATGCAAGGAAGAAGCGCGAGTTGAAGGCTTCGAGGATGAAGAGGATATGGTGGCGGAGGAGGAGGAGCTACACGGGGCGAGAAATGGGGTGGAACCTAATCACCTCCAACTTGGCTATGACATTCCCGAGTCCTCACATGGAGGCGATTACCCCCGACCCTCACACAGTGGGGATCGTCCCGGAACCTCTTATGGTGGCATGTCCCAACGCGGCAATGAATTTCAAGATATGTTACGTGCATTTGGGGAGGACTTGCGCCATTAAGGAGAAGAGTTGAGGCAACAGAGGGAGGATTTGGGGCAGCATCGGGCTGATTTCTTCACATTCCGAGAGAACTATGACAGGAGGTCCGAGGAGACGTGGCAAGTGCTACAACAGTTACAAATGTGGCACATCTCACAAGGCCATTTCCCACCGCCACCACCACAGTGATTCAGGTATATCTCCACTTTTCACTATTGAAATTCTATTTTTCCCCTTTCGATAAAAAAGGTACAATTTCATTCAAGTTTGGGGGAGAAGTAGTATTTTAATATTTGAAAAGTGTAGATGAAAAATATATATATATATATATCCATTGCATTGTTGTGTGTTTTCATATAGTTGCATATAGAGCATTCTAGGTTGCATTGCATTAGAAGCACGTTTATGGCTTTAGCACATTTATTGCTTTCTTAGATATTAGAGAGTGAGTTGACGGGCATGTTGCAACTTGTTGTTTGTGTGGTGATTGAAAATTCATATTGTTGGGATTGGATGTTGGTTATGAGTGGATTGAGCCTTGAATAGATAACATTGAGCATGTTGATATGGAAAACTTGGTTTGATGCTTTGAATTACATATTTGCAAGTCTGTGAGCTTTTGAGCCTTTACTGCTTGTATCTTTTGCAGTCTTGTTGTGATTTGAGTGTATCATTCATGTTGTTAAAATTCTAGAACTTGCTTGGGTATCTCTGTCAAGGCCACATGTTGTATGCGAATTGTGAATGTGATTAAAGACCATCCTTGCTAGCCTTTCAAGCCTTTTACCTACCTAAAGATGTTGAAATTCCTAGTAAGCCAAGTTGAGCCTATAGCCTATTTCTTTGATAACCACAAAAATTTAACCCTTGATCTTAATATATCCATCACCCTAAACTCGAATGTATAACGCTGAGTAAAGGGAATGAATGAGGCTGAATGGGTGGGAATTGAAAAGTAGGATAAGTGGGCATACTTGGTTAAATGGAACAAAAAGAGGAAGGAAAGGAGTTGAAAAAGAAGTGTTGAAAATTCACAAATGAAAAAAATGATGAGAATGTTCATCTAAACGAATTTGGGGGGCGAAGGATTGTAATTTGAGGCGATTCTCAAAAGAAAGAAAGGAAATGGAGATAAATAAAGTTGATAAAAATGAGGGATGATTGGAGTAGCATATGGGATTGTAATGCAGATGATTGATATGCTCATCGGTCTATATACTCGAGTTTGAGTCACTTTATCCAAAATTTCCTACCCAAACCAAAGAGCCTTCATTACGACCAAATGAGAAATTCCTTTTTGATTCACAAATTGCATACACTCTAGTGGCGGAGATATGAGACGAATTGCAAGCCTATGGTAATTTTGCGACATCGAATTGATTTGAGCGTAAACACGTCCTATATCCTCGTGAGATGAGAGTATACACTTAACTTTGAGGGTCGTAATCCAGAGCATTTCACCATGTTTTGTTTGATGCGTGCCCTTCGAGTACATATTTGAGGCTTGATTGGTTTGTTGCTTGACATTCATGATGAACAATATGAATTTCTTTTTAGATCCTTTGTGTGCGCTTTTATTCTTATCTCCCTGTTGAAATCTATCATGTTTTCAAAATTGTTGATCGGGACGGTCAACGGTGTAAGTATGGGGAATTTTGATAGGTGTGAGTTTTGCATATATTTTGAGGTATATTTTTGGTTTTAATGATGGGTAAACATGCATATACTCGCGTAAAATGTAACATATTCACTCCTTGTGGAAATGATATTACACTTTGCTTATTTTATAGGAATTTCATGATATTTGAAGCAAATTGAATACAATTACGAGCATAGCAAAGTGGAAACACGGAGAATTGAGTGAACATACGAAAAGTGAAGCCAAAATGAGCAAAAAATGAGCATATAAGGAAAATACAGGGAGCGCACGGGTTGGGCGTGCCTTAGGCACCACCCGTGCACCCCTGAATGAAGAAAAATTGAGCTTCTGCATGGCGCACGAGTAGACCGTGCACCGACGCATGACCCGTGCACTCTACAGAGACTGGATGATTTCAACGGGATGGCGCACGGGTAGCCCGTGCTCCGACGCACCACTCGTGCGCTCTACAGAGACTGGATGATTTCAAGGGGATGGCGCACGGGTAGCCCGTGCTCCAACGCACCACCCGTGCGTCTGTATTTGGAATCCCATAATCTATGACATTATGCCCTAAACTGAAAAGTGGGTATAAAAAGGCTTTTTGTGGGGCGCACACAAGGATATTCTGGCATTTTTGGGATCTACAACACAAGACAAGGGTCTATTCTTGGAAGAAGACATCAAGGAGACAATCGGGTTGCATCGGAGCTTGAGGAACGGAGATATATCGAGAGATTGTCGGCTTTCCTAAGTTTTTCTTGCTTCTCTTTTAGTTTCAATATTTCATTTTCATTTATAATGGCTTTGAACGATTTGTTTATGAGTTGTTTAGAAATCATGTGTAGCTAAACTCTTGAGATATCCGGGTTTTGGAAGTAGATTAATGAACTCTTGTTGGATGTTTTAATCTTAGTTGAAGTTATTATCTTGACGCATATTTGAGTATTTTGAGCTTATTCTTGTTTTATCACTTGATCAATGATTTAACTTGTTTGATATATTGATTCATAATTCGAGATGATGTTTCAATATTAGATCTTGAATACTCGACACAAATATTTGCATGAATCGAGAGGTTTGTAAATATTTGTGAGGATATTTGA
This sequence comes from Rehmannia glutinosa, assembly GCA_016081115.2. Taxonomy (NCBI): domain Eukaryota; kingdom Viridiplantae; phylum Streptophyta; class Magnoliopsida; order Lamiales; family Orobanchaceae; genus Rehmannia; species Rehmannia glutinosa. The sequence continues at coordinate 583,157 of JABTTQ020003428.1, read as the reverse complement.
TCTTTTAAACTTTTGGGAGTTGAATGCTTCATGTTGAGTAGAGATGCTAGCATAAGTATTTCAATCCACGTTTTATATGCATCTCGAGAGGGAGGATAAAATAGCTTTGTGATCGTCTTATAGGAATATTGATAATAACGTGGCTTGATTAAACCGGATAACAAGAGGATTATTAATTGAAACCTTAACTTTCGAACTCCATTTCATTATATTGATACTTATCATTTGTATTATCTTAATCTTATGTTTTAGTGATTTAAATTGTCTTAATCTCAATAGAACAATCATCCAATTTCGATCGTCTAAATAAAAATAAGACTATCTTAGATCAATACTTAGCATATTAATTTATTAGTCTCCGTGGATACGACCTTGCTTACCCTATTCTATAAACTACACCGTACACTTGCGGTGGAGCTAAAAATAAGGCGAACAACCACAACCCTCTTACACCACCTTGAGGATTACCACAACCCTCTTACAACACCTTTGAAGATTACCACAACCTTCAAACACCTATCACCTAGATCACCCAGTGTAATCTTACCACAAGAATACTCACAAGGATGTCTTGTGTTGAATGATGACCAAAATATCAAGATTACAACTCAATGATGAATGATACAATATGAGTACAAGTGTAATCAAGAATTGAAAGCCTAGACCTCAAATTTGTGCAAGTGAAAGTGTTAAGGCTAATACAACAAGATATATGAAAGTGTTTGCTTGTTTGCTCTTTGCTTGTATAGAGTGTTATCTTGTTGCTTGAATGAAGCCTCTATTTATAGGAGAGGTCTTGGCTTTGATTTCCAGACATAGGCTCCTCCTTGGGGAGTGATTTGCTGCAAAAGAAACCATTTAAAATCATCAAAATAGTCATTTAGAAATCAATCCCACAAAATAGGAAAAAGCTGTTTGAAAATGCAACGGATAGTTTCTTTGATAAAAGCAGTGCGACCGTCGCACGAGAGATAAGATTGAAATTGAATTTCTGCGATTTTTACACGGGGACCGATCGGAGAGGGTGCGACGGTCGCCTAGACCATGACCGGTTGGGGGTATTTATAATACGAAACAGAGAAGACGGGCTTCAAGAGGGCACTCCCGTGCAGGTGCCCTCACCGGTCGACCACCGGTCGGCCGTCCGCCGCCACCCTCATTTTTTCTACGTCCCTTTTCTGTTTCAAAACTTAACTCAGTGCGGGTTGCCTATAGGCGGCCAGGTCGAAACTGAAACAAATGTGTTGTCCAATTTTTTATCGAAAATAAACTCCAAAAATACTCAAAAAATAGTAAAAACATTTTAAATCGATCGGAAGTATTTAGACAACATTTAGGGACATTGTTTTGGTTTAAAAACTCATTTGAACAAAATCATCAAAATCATGATAAAAACATTTATCTAACAAAATCAACCCTCTAGAATTCATCTTTTAAGTGTTTGATTATTTGTCTGAACCAATTGTTAGTTTAATTTTAGTTTTAGTTTTAGTTTTAGTTTAATAAACACCCATCTCTTTTTGATTTCTAGATAGAATTAAGCTATTTTAATTATAGTACTTAGTATAAATTCGATAACAATCCCTTTAGAGACGATAACCCTACTTTCAAAACTATACTAAAACTTGACATTGTATGCTTATGGTAAGAATTCATCGATCAACATCCACAACATAGGTCTTTATGAGGTTTTTGGAGGAAAAAACCTAACCAAAAAAACCCCAACCATTGTGGATGAAGCAAATATGTTGCCTTAAAGGCTTCCATTGTCGCATGATAACTGATCAGACATGTTTTCTGAGTTTTTCTTATATCTGAGTACTGATAAGTGTAAGGATCGAAAGTCTTCTTGGATTTGACGATTGTCATCACAAATCAACACGACGAGTTTTTCTAGCGCGTTTTGTTCTCACTCACGCTCCCGAAAATTGCTTCCCGGGGTCACCCATCTCATTGTTAGATAAATTTTTTTTATCAAGATTTTGATGATTTTGTTTAAATGAGTTTTTATACCAAAACAATGTTTATAAATGTTGTCCAAAATACTCCTAAATGTTTTAAAATGTTTTTACTAATTTTTGAACTATTTCTTAGAGTTTATTTGATAAAAAAATTGGACAACATATTTAATGATTTTGTGTTAATTGGTTTTTACACCAAAACAATGTTTATAAATATTGTCCAAATACTCCCAAGTGATTTAAAATGTTTTTACTAATTTTTTGGAGTATTTCTTGAAGTTTATTTTTGATAAAAATCGAACAACATTTCAAGATTGGAGGTCGACGGGTCGCCCAAAGCGTCGACCTGTACCTGAAGAAAAAAAACTTGAAAGCGAACGTCTTGAAGTCAAAAAAATGAAGAGGGGACCGGTCCGAAGAGGGGCCGACCGATCGCACCTAGGGCGGCCAAGTCACACCCTCCGTCGGCCGGCCGACCCCCATGTCGACATGCACTGGATCGCACTAATTGTTTTAAACGTTCGAAATCTTAAACAGGCAAATCCGTCGCCCAATGTTATTTTGTGACAAAAAATTATGCTATTGAAATCTTTGACAACAAGATTTACTTTTCATTTTTGTACTATATTTCTACATCTTATGATCTTCTTTTTGTAGACAAACGTGAAGATAGAGGAGCCTATGTTGGGAGCCTATGTTGGTGAAGACTCTCCTATAAATAGAGGATGAATTGAAGACACAAAATATAACACATACAAGCAAATACACAACAAGAAATCTGCAAATTCTCCAAGCCTTCATTTTTATACTCTTGTTGTAATAGACTAGTTCTTGCACTTGCACAATCTTGAGGTCTAGGCTTTTTATTCTTGATTACACTTGCACTCAAAGTTTGTATACTTCAATTATTGAGTTGTAATCTTGAATTTTTCTATCATGGATATCCTTGTTAGTGTTCTTGTGGTAAGAACACACTTGGGTGATCTTAGGTGTTGAAGAGTGTGGTACTCTTCATAGGTGTTGAAGGAAGATTGTGGTAATCTTCTTGAAGGTGTTGTAAGAAGATTGTGGTAATCTTCAAAGGTGGTGTTGTAACAATTGTGGTAATTGTTAATAATTTTTTTTTCTTTTTGAAATCCACTTCGGATATACCGGGGTAGTAGAGCACGTAGTCCCTAGGTGGGGTGAAGCTCTATAAATCATCGAGTGTTGTTTAATTTCCGCATTTACTTTCTTGTCAATTACTTGTTCATTCGTAAAAGAGGGCAATTTGCGAAAAATCGGTATAATCTATTCATCCCCCCTCTAGATTATCGTAGCCTCTTGGACTAACAAGTGGTATCAGAGCCAAACTCTTTGGCTAGCTCGTTTCGAATAAAGAGGAAAGATCCATGACTACAAACGAAAATTACCTCACCACCGGCGCCTCCACCAACAAGCTACCACTATTCGACACCAACAACTACGCATTTTGCAAAGACCGTATGGAGTAATTTCTACAAGGGTGCGGGTTTGACATTTGGAATGTGGTCATTGACGGAGTTGCTCAACCAACAACAAAATTGGAGGATGGCACCACAACTCCCAAACCATTCAAGGAGTTCGATCAAAATGACAAAAAGGCCTTCTCTCTAAACGGTAGGGCTTTAAATATTTTGCATTGCTCTCTTACCGCCACCGAGTATAATCATATAAGAGGCATAAGGTCGGCACATGAAGTATGGGAAAAATTAGAAACCATCTATGAGGGCAAAAAGAAAGTGAAGCAAGCAAGAAAAACAATGCTTGTGAAAGACTTTGAAAATTTCAATATGCATGATGGTGAAAGCATATCAAAATGGTGGAAATGCTTGACAACATTGTCAATTCTCTTGTGGCTCTTGGAAAGGTCATCTCCGAGGAATACAAGGTGACCAAGGTATTGAACTCCCTTCCCGACTCATGGTCCGAAAAGGTGACGGCAATCACGGAAGCTCAAAATCTTGAGACACTCAAGTTTGATGAGTTCATTGGGAACCTCCTCATTTATGAAGTATATCTCAAGGAGAGAAAAAATTCTCAACCATCCACCTCTAAACCGGGTACGCAAAATATTATTAAAGGCTTAGTATCTTCTTCTAATAATGTTTATTATGCTAGTGATGAGGATGATGAAGAAACGGCGGCTCTTGTTAGAAAATTTGCAAAATTTGTAAACAAAAATAAACCAAGAAAGCCTAGAGACAATTCTTGTTTCAAATGCGGAAAATCCGGGCACTACATAGCCGATTGCCCAAAATTAGCGGAAGAGGAACAAAAGAAGAAAAAGCCTTTTCCGAAAAAGAAGGCGTTAAATGCGGACGTCAAAACATGGGATGAATTACTTGAAACAACCGACGAGGAAGGAGAATCCAAACATGGTCTTATGGCCATATACGATGAAAATACCGAGGTACGCTCTAATGCTTCATCTTCTTCACTAGCTGATGAATTACAATGTGATTTTGATGAATTGCAAAATGAGTTTCAAAATTTGATTGTTAAATACAAGAATTTGAAAAAGGAGCATAAAGAGCTTAAACTAGAAAAAGATAAATTATTTACTTCTTATGATTCTCTTGATAAAGCTCATGCTATTACTCTTACTATGGTCCGTACTCTTGAAACCGAAAAACAAAAGCTCACAAATGATATTGAAAATTTGAAAAAGGATGTGCATCGATTCAATTTAAGTACGGATAAAGTCACAAAATTTTAGATGCACAAAGAGGTGAGCATTCTAAATTAGGACTTGGTTACAAACCCTTTCAAAATGCTTCTAAGAAAAATGACCAAGGTCCAACCTTTGTGCGTCTTTAGTAGTCCTCGTATTATTACTTGTTTTTATTGTGGTAAGAATGGACACTATGCTAGTAATTGTAAATTGAAGAATAATTTTAGCTATTATTGGAGACCCAAAGGTCTCAAGGCTAACCTCCATGGACCCCAAAATTATAGGGTACCTAAAAATAATTTCTTTGTAGGTTATAGGGGCTATAACAACAATGGAAGATTCAAAATGGCTCGTGGACAGCGGATGTTCACGCCATATGACCGGAAAGAGAGAACTTTTTACCAACATCAAACTCCAAGAAGAGGGTATAGTCATGTTCGGCAATGGCGAAGAAAGAATTCTTGGAAATGGAGAAATTGGTAACTCTTCTTTCTCTCTTAGTAATGTTCTTTTAGTAGAAGGGCTTAAGTTCAATTTGATAAGTGTTAGCCAACTTTGTGATTCAAATTATAATGTTGTTTTTAGTAAAGAAAAATGTCTTATTTCCAAAAATGATAAAATTATTTGTGAAGCAATTAGAAAAGGCAATCTTTACAAAATTTGTACAAGTGATTTGGTTAGTCAAAATATTTCTTGTCTTGTTGCCAATAATGATTTAACTAGTTTATGGCATAGGCGACTTGGACATGTTGGATATAAAAATTTGCAAACAATTTACAAAAACCAACATGTAAAAGGACTACCCAAATTGAATTTTGAAAATCTTGGCTTATGTGACACTTGTCAAAAGAACAAATTAGTTAAAAGTAGTTTTAAGCCCAAAAATGAAATTTCCACTACCAAACCCCTACAAATGCTTCATCTTGATTTGTATGGGGATATTGGTACGGCAAGTCTAAGTGGAAAACATTACACTTTTGTTATAGTTGATGATTTTTCTAGATATACTTGGGCTCTATTTCTTGCAAATAAAAGCGATGTCGTTAATGAGTTTGTTAAGTTGTGTAGACTTATTGAGAATGAAAAGGAAGATACTATTAAGTCTATTCGAAGTGATCGAGGTGGAGAATTTGATGGCGAATTTAGAGTCTTTTGTGAAACCAAAGGATATAGTCATAATTTTTCGGCTCCAAGAACACCTCAACAAAATGGAGTAGCCGAAGAAAGAATTGGACACTTCAAGAAATGAGTCGGTCCATGCTCAATGAATTTTCACTTCCAAAATATTTTTGGGCTGAAGCCGTAAGTACCGCTTGCTATGTCATTAATCGAGTTTATATTCGTCCTAAAATGAATAAAACTCCGTATGAGCTTTGGAAAGGAAGAACTCCAAATATTAGCTATTTCAAAATATTTGGATGTAAATGTTTTATTTTGAATACTAAGGATCAATTGGACAAACTTGATCCTAAGGCCGATGAAGGAATATTTATGGGGTATTCAACCAAGAGCAAAGCATATCGGGTTTACAATAAGACTAGTGGGGTTGTTGAAGAATCCATCCATGTCAAATTCAATGAAGCTTCGGGTGTTGAAAGGATACCCAATGATGAAAGCGATGAAGAGGATATTGTTGAACCCATTGTTCAAAATGATGCTCAAAATGATCAACCTTCAAGCTCAAATGTTCCTCAAGAAGACAAAGGTGATACTTCGAATCTTCCCGTAGCATTGAAATTTAAGGGAGATCACCCAAAAGATCTTATTATTGGTGATCCCTTTGATAAAGTAATGACTCGAGGAAAATTTGCCGAGAAAGCTCTTATATCTCAAAAAGAGCCTAAAAATGCTAAGGAAGCTATTGAAGATGAGGATTGGTTTTTAGAAATGCAAGAGGAGTTGAATCAATTTGAAAGGAATGATGTATGGGAACTAGTACCTTGTCCTCCATCTCAAACAATTATTGGCACAAAATGGGTATTTCGGAACAAGCTCGATGACCAAGGCAATATTGTTCGAAATAAAGCAAGGTTAGTAGCTCAAGGTTATTGTCAAGAAGAAGGTATTGATTATGATGAAACATTTGCACCGTAGCGTTTAGAAGCTATTCGTATTTTACTTGCCTATTCTTGCTTTAAAAACTTCAAGCTTTACCAAATGGATGTTAAATCCGCTTTTCTAAATGGTATTATTCAAGAAGAAGTCTGTGTAAAACAATCTCCGGGGTTCGAAAATTTTTCTAGGCCTAATGATGTTTATAAACTTAAAAATACCTTATATGGTTTAAAACAAGCACCCCGTGCATGGTATGATAGACTTAGCTCTTTTCTTTTGCAAAATGGTTTTACAAGAGGTAAAGTTGATACTACTCTCTTTGTTTTTGAAAAAGGGCAAGATTGCTTATTAGTGCAAATTTATGTTGATGATATTATTTTTGGTGCTACTAATGAATCCTTGTGCAAGAAATTTTCTAAGTTAATGCAAGGTGAATTTGAAATGAGCATGATGGGGAGCTCAACTTTTTCTTGGACTTCAAATTAAGCAATGCCAAGAAGGAATCTATATTTGAGAATCAAAATATACAAATGAGCTTTTGAAGAAGTTTGGCATTGAAGAAGGAAGAACCGTCTCTACCCCAATGGAACAAACGTCAAGATTGATAAGGATGAAAAAGGCAAGTCGGTTGATGAATCCAAATATCGAGGTATGATTGGTAGTTTACTTTATTTAACCGCAAGTAGACCGGACATTCTTCATGTCGTATGCCTATGTGCTCGTTTTCAAAGCAAACCCAAAGAATCTCATATGAGTGTCGTTAAAAGGATTTTTCGATATTTAAAAGGCACAATTCAATATGGTTTATTTTATCCAAAGAATGGAATTTTTTTTCTTAATGGTTATAGTGATTCGGATTATGCGGGCAATATAGATGATCGTAAAAGTACTTCCGGATCATGTCAATTTCTAGGTAATTGCCTAGTTTCTTGGTTTTCAAAGAAACAAAATTGTGTTTCACTTTCAACGGCTGAAGCCGAATATATTTCCGCGGCCTTTTGTTGTACTCAATTGCTTTGGATGAAACAAACTTTAGCGGATTATAAATGTTCTTTTGAAAGTGTTCCTATCTTTTGTGATAATATATCCGCTATAGATATTGCTCAAAACCCGGTTCATCATAACCGTACTAAATATATTGAGATTCGACATCATTTTCTAAGGGATTGTGTCTCAAAACAAAAAATTGAGATATCTTTCGTACCATCTCAAGATCAATTGGCGGATATTTTTACAAAACCGCTATCTTCCGAGACTTTTGCATCTATACGAGCTCGGTTAGGCATAATGCATATTGATCTTGAGATGGTTTCGTACCATCTCAAGATCAATTGGCGGATATTTTTACAAAACCGCTATCTTCCGAGACTTTTGCATCTATACGAGCTCGATTAGGCATAATCCATATTGAATGAGGTCTATGATTGCATTTTGCACGCTTTTAAAACTTAGGGGCGAAAAATTAGTTTTTGGTTCAAACCTCGAGTTTGGAAAACAGAATGAACAATCAAATTTGATCGGGCAAGGCCGACCAGGTCACCATGACGTTGACCGGTCACCCATGCCCCCAACCTATTCGACCTTAGCAATTTTTTGGTTAAAATCGTTTATGTTCTCGATCTCGATCTTTTGATCTTTTATGTTCATTTTTCGTCCTCTTCGCATTTTGCACACAATTTTCACTTCAAATATGTTTTATTGCATACATTTTATATTTTGGACTTCATTAGGCTCGATTATCATCATCATTGCTCATCTTTACCGATTAAATGGTAAGAATTTCTCTTTTTTATCTCAATTGGGTTGAACCCTTGAGAATGTGCTTATACCTTGCTATTTTGACGAAATTCTTGTATTCGTATATTGAATATGATGATGGTAGATGAATGAATATTGTTGTATTGCAATTAGTGATGAAAATTTTTGGCTTAAACGAATCACAAAGGCGTTATATTTCTCTTGTTTTATTCAACGCACGCCAAGTGTTCGACAAAATGTTTGAATGAAAAATTTATCACCTACATGATTCTCTTGATTTGAAAAGTTTTATAAGTTTATAGAGATCATGTTTTATCAATCAAATAAGCTTTTACAAATCAAATGAGCATTTTTTCCCTTTTATTCGGAATTTAAGCTTAAATGCTCAATAAATCGATTAAATTGCGCATTTTGATATAATTATATGATGTTTTTATCGTGCTAACATTATTTTTGATGATTCCAAAGGGGGAGAAACAGGAAAAACGCGCATACGCTCAAAGAAGCGAAAATAAGCTTGCAAGAAAAGCTATAAGCTAGGGCTCTTTAAAGTCAAAAGCTGTGAACAATACTTAGTCCATGTGATGTACTATAGACTTTTATGCTTGACTAATGATGTTTTATGACAGGGGGAGCTTATAAGCTCATGAATTTCAAGCTTAAGTTGTAAAAGCCGGGCTTTTAGCTTTTAGTTGGTTGCTTTTATACTTGTTCTTAATATGCATATTGATAGGGGGAGGTTGTGCAAAAATGTTTTTGAAAAATCTTTGCTCCTATCCTTGTGTGTCTTACTTATGGTAAATCTTTCTTGTAATGGATTAATGTTTTAGACCGGAAAATTTGTTTTGTTTTAAAATCTACTTCCTAAAATTGTTTTGGTTTGTAATCATCAAAAAGGGGGGAGTTTGTTGGAAAAATGTTATTATCAAAATTTTGATGATTTTGTTTAAATGAGTTTTTATACCAAAACAATGTTTATAAATGTTGTCCAAAATACTCCTAAATATTTTAAAATATTTTTACTAATTTTTGGAGTATTTCTTAGAGTTTATTTGATAAAAACATTGACTGACATATTTAATGTTTTGTGTTAATTCGTTTTTACACCAAAACAATGTTTATAAATGTTGTCCAAATACTCCCAAGTGATTTAAAATATTTTTACTAATTTTTTGGAGTATTTCTTGAAGTTTATTTTTGATAAAAATCGGACAACATTTCAAGATTGGAGGTCGACCGGTTGCCCAAAGCGTCGACCTGTACCTGAAGAAAGAAAACTTGAAACAGAATGTATTAAAGTCAAAAAAATGAAGAGGGGGACCGGTCCAGCAGGAGGCCGACCGGTCGCACCCCGTCGGCCGACTCGACCCCAGTAGACCTATACCTGGATCGCACTAATTTTTTCAAACGTTCGAAATCTTAAATAGGGCAACCGGTCGCCCTATGTTATTTTGTGACAGCAAAATTATGTTGTTTGAAATCTTTGACATCAAGATTTACTTTTCATTTTTGTACTATATTTCTACATCTTGTGATCTTCTTTTTGTAGACAAAAGTGAAGATAGAGGAGCCTATGTTGGTGAAGACTCTCCTACAAATAGAGGATGAATTGAAGACACAAAATATAACACATACAAGCAAATAAACAACAAGAAATCTGCAAATTCTCCAAGCCTTCATTTTTATACTCTTGTTGTAATAGCCTAGTTCTTGCACTTGCACAATCTTGAGGTCTAGGCTTTTTATTCTTGATTACACTTGCACTCAAAGTTTGTATACTTCAATTATTGAGTTGTAATCTTGAATTTTTCTATCATCCAAAACAAGATATCCTTGTTAGTGTTCTTGTGGTAAGAACACACTTGGGTGATCTTAGGTGTTGAAGAGTGTGGTGCTCTTCATAAGTGTTGAAGGAAGATTGTGGTAATCTTCTTGAAGGTGTTGTAAGAAGAAGGCGTGGTAATCTTCAAAGGTGGTGTTGTAACAATTGTGGTAATTGTTAATAAAATCTTTTTCTTTTGAAATCCACTTGGATATACCGGGTGGTAGAGCAAGTAGTCCCTATGTGGGGTGAAGCTCTATAAATCATCGAGTGTTGTTTAATTTCCGCATTTACTTTCTTGTCAATTACTTGTTCATTCATAAAAGAGGGCAATTTGCGAAAAATCGGTATAATCTATTCACCCCGCCTCTAGATTATCGTAGCCACTTGGACTAACACTCATACCTACTCACAGGTCAAGCACGCTAACCTCGTAGTTTCTATGTAATGTGCACCGAGAAAAGAAGATGCACCTTGTTGGTATGGGTAGTACATATCTAATCATTTAAACTTTACTTTAAGCTGTGCAACCTAGGTTGATTCTTGTAGGGCACCCCCTCAACTGCAGAATATGAGCCCCACACTAAGTGGTGGATGGACATGAGGGACTTTGCAAGAATCAAGATGGATCCTCGGCAAAAGGCAAGGCTGCGACAACTCCGATGTAGCGATGGCGTACAAACAAATCCTAAGAGTGGTCGATGAGACCCCATAATCCTAACAATAAGTAGTAATGATGATAGATATGTTAAACGGGCCATAACCTGACGGATCGCCCATTTAATGGGAAAAAATAGGGTTGGGGACAATTAATTTTGGCCCATTTAAAACCGGGCCTTTTTGGCTCATACCTTTTTAGCCCGTGGGCTAAGCGGAGTTGGTCCGTGTCCGCGAATAATTTATTTATTTTTATTTATTAAAATTGATTAAAAATTATATAATTGTGTTATTTGAAGTAATAAAATTTTATTTTTGTGTTTTTTAATGTAACAAGCATTCTTTTATAAATTGTATTATTTAAAGTAACAAGAATTCATAAATTATGTTATTTAAAGTAACATGAATTAACTATTTATTGTTTTATTAAATAAATAAGAATTGAAAGATAATATTTTGTCCAAGGACGAATCAAATGTGATGGAAGATGATACTTGATTAATATTTACTTAGTTGTTTTTCAAGTCGTAAATGCGTCTTGTATGACTTTATTTAATTAAGAAGTGTTGAATGTCTAAACTTTAGATTTTGTCCATTAGTCCAACTACTACAAACTATGTGTTGACTTTTATTATTATGAATCATTTGGTTTGTATATTTAGTTTGAATGTTAATATTACATATGTTTTAGTTTAGAATTTTAGATTTACATATATTTTTTATTTTTTTTGTTTAGCACGTTAGTGACCCATTTAGCCCGAAGCCCGCTAGAGTTAGGGTTAGGTTCGCAATATTGCCAGTCCATTTGATAATGGTCCGATTAACCCGAAGCCCGCTAGGGCTGACCCGAAACCGCTAGGGTCAGCTCGTTTAACATCTCTAGTAGTGCATATGAAGAGAAATATTTATATCGCGTGTGTGTATAAATATATGAGTGGGCCAGGTTTTTGGCCATTCCCATCAAACCAAAATATTTTTTATTTATTTGTTTCAAATACATGTTTTTTTAGCCATTTTGACATGTGAAATTCACAAAATTGCCCCTTAACCCAGTAAACCCCTTTTTGAGTCACACATGCACATTCACCAACTTCATAACTCGACATTCAAAACTTGGGCAAAAAAATCTTATTCCGACGACTTGCAAAAATGGAACTATGGCGACTGTATCGATGGGCAAAAAATCTTATTCTATTAATTTCATATATTTTTGTTAATATAGTTAGTTTGTAGTTGTTTGGGTTAGGATTTGTTGTTAGATTTGAAGAATGTTTATGGTTTAGATAATTTAGGTTTTTGATTAAAAACCTTGTTGCACCGTTAATGGTGGTTGGAGTGAATGAGGAAGATGACAAGAATTTTCATCACATAATTCGATATCCAGTTACATAACTCGATACCTAGTAATGTTTGTTTTCATCGAGTTGTTTTGTTGAGTTATGCTTAAGATCTTGTTCTGAGTTATATATCAAGTTAAATATAATTACTCGATATCAAGTTACATAATTGGATATCGAGTTAGCAGATTCAAATTTTAGTAGGCGTTGGTCAAACCAGCAATAACTCGATACATAGTTACACAATGGCGGAACTAGCTAATGACTAAGGGGGGCCTTCCCCCCCCCCCAAAACTTTTCAATTCTACTATTATTATATATATGTATATGTATGTGTATATGTAAGTATTTTAGTGTTTTGTCCCAAATCAAATTATTACAATAAATTGTGTTGTATATCGTACAAGCCATGACTATTACCTTTAAGTTTGAATAAATTATTATGCGGACCTTGATATATATCATAATATTTAAAAATGTGAAGTATATACATCTCTATTTGAATTTAGCGTATTTTGAAATATTTAACTATATATGAATATTGATGTAATGTTTTATGCAAAGATAATGTATTTAAACATAATTATCGTGTGTATATATATATATATATATATAAATATTTGATAATTCTATTTTAATGATAGCGTTGGAGCATCTCTACCAAAACTCTATGATATTAATACCACTCATACTCATCTCAAATCCTATTAAAAATTATACCTTTCGAAAAAGTTACTCATACCGTCCCATTAGAGTCCGAATGCATGATGGGTACCCACGCCTATCCATCTCTCGCGATATCTCTAATTGCCCCCTCAATTACAAATCCTGGTATGCCCTCAGCTTACATAATCGGATATCGAAGTTACATTGCTCGATCTACTCTCACTTATTATAACCAGCTTATTTTGTTTTTCTCCAAAAAACTTTGAATTCACACTTTATCGTTTCAAATCTGTTTTTGCATGTATAATATATCAAATTAATCACGTTTTCTCGAGATCTATAATTCAATACCAATATTGCATTTTCAAAAATGAAAAATACAAGTTCGAATTTTTAAATAATGATAAATGAGAAAGAGATAAGTGTAGAAAAAGAGAAAGAGTCGAACTCAACAACTCAAAGTAATATGCTTAGAATGGTACGAATGTCATTCCTTTGTCAAAATGGCTAAATAATATTTATATTCAAAAGATGATTAGTTTTCATTTTGTCATTAAAGAAGTGTTCATTTTGACCCATTTTCACTATATATATATATATATATATATATATATATATATAGGATCATATGTGGCAAGGACCTTACCATGTGGCGGTGTGGACAAATCTAAGCCGTTACCATGTTTAATCCTAAGGCATTTTTTCGAATTTTTTATTTCTTTTTAATTGAATTCAGCCCATTTAAGGGCAAAATAGACAAATTGTACACAATAAGAAACGGCTGATTTTGGTAACCTCCCCACAATTCCCCCTTTTTTGGGATTTCAATTAATCTTTCTCCCTTTTTTTTCGTCTCCTTCTTATCAATTATCCCAATCCTCCGTTATTCCTTTTTCTTCTCTCTACCATTCGAGCGCCTGAGAAAACTTATGTGATAGTCTCGGTGCTTGGTAGGATTATTTCGACATCAAAACCCAAAAACACAATCAATAGTATCGGTGAAGGTCGGTCCCGGTTCCATTTTTTCAATTTTTGGTTTGTAGTTTTTTGTGGAAAGGGTTTTCCTTATGTAATCTTCTTTTATGTCTAGTCACGAAATTCTTTTAAGGTATTTGGAGCTAGTTGCGATAAGTAAGTAAAGCACGACTTTTGTTTTTATGAATTTCTTTCCTAGGGTTTTGTTCTTCGATTTTCACAGACCCCCCTGTTTAATTGGTTTATGGAATTATATTTTTTGTTCGTAATGTTGCAGATTTAGTAGAGATATTTTTATATAAAATTAGACAAAAACGATGCACATTTAGTTAATGAATTGTGTAATGTTTTATGTTATTGAATTGCGACAAGTACGCACGAATGCTGGAGAAACTGGTAAAGTCTCGCATATATTTTTTTTGTTCTTTTTTATTTTATTTAAACGTGAAATGAATTGATGTCAACTTACATATGAGTTTGTATACAAATAGAAGATAGCCTTATACGATTAATCTTGTTTTTATTTTAATTGTGGATGTGAATTGATGAAAATATAGATATGGATTGGTATACATTTAGGCTTTTGTTTGGTATACAATTAGTTATTATGTAACATACAAATACATTTTGGCCGAGCCTTTTTCTTTTTTTTTTTTTTTTTTTGTTGACTAGTTTGATGTTAACACATTTTTTTGTTGGCATTTTTGTTTTTATGTTTTTTTTCATTGGATCAGCGCGTAATGTTGAAAATGTCACCCAACAAGACTTGACATGTCGTGGAGGGATGAGCAAAACAAAATTTATTATGCGGGTTCATGCCATCGTCATATGGAGACCTGCATACGGGGGCATTGAAGAAATGGGACCGTGATTTGACAAGGCCGACTGCGGAGTTTGCACGATCGAGGCGTTATATTGCCATGCAATTCTAATGCATGACTTGAACCAAGAGAAACATGATGGGTTGGCTAAACAATTTGTCGGTGGCAAGCGCCGGTTATCACTAGGTGGTTCGGTTTTGTTAGACCAGTGTCTAAGAATGTTTTTATTATTATATTAGACTAGACTATGTTTTCCAAAGACAAACCCCGACAATATCTTGGTGACTATAGAACGATCTTAAGCAAATATGTTCTATTTCTTGAGCGGTGGGCGTTTTTTATGCCATATGGTTAGTGGATAAACAAAGACACAATTAATAGTATTGTGGTACATGTTTATTAATTTTTTGGTATACACATGTTTATAATGTAGTTTTTTGTTATTATGTTGAAGGTGTTAACGAATCGTGTATATGCATAATTTTTGTAAGCATTTTGTGTTGTAATACTATAATTATTTTTAGTTTTTGATATCAATGTAATCCTTTTTGAAAATTTAAAACTCAATTTACATTAAAACGCATAAATTAAGGTTGAGTTGGTATACATTTAGTATTAATTTGGCGATGTATATTTTTGAAAATGAGAACGGTATTAAATTACCAAAATACAAAAGACAGACGACTGGCTCATATAACAAAGAAACATGCACGCAGATAGCGATTATACTCTCAAAGTTTTTATGGTTTAAAGCAAGTTTTTTTATTAATTTCGTCATATGGACATAAAAATGATGTGCATTTAGAATATAAATGGCATTCAAATAGACAATAAATGACGTACAATTAGCACAAGACAAATATTTGATATCGAGTTTTGAAAGCACAAAATTGAAAATGCGGAAAAAGGTTCTCATTCTCAGTAGGTTGTTTTGGGACATGTACGGTACTGTTCAGAAACTCGATTCGTTGTTATGCGTGTGAATCGCTTCCTTCAACATCGCCTACGACGATGCCCTGTACAAACAATGTATTGCAAACATATCTCCTTATTCTTAAATTTCCTTCGCGTGCTTATTCGTATGTCAAAGTCAGTATCGCTGACCATATTCCCTATAAAACTCGACACCCTTCTCCAAACCGACAAATTGCATGCCTATTCGGGGTATTTTATCTTTTCTACTCCAGGTATCCAAGATTTGGTAGATCCGGGGATATTACCAGTGCTCTCGAACTTCAACGCGTTGGATACCTTCATCATTAGATTCTCATATTTTACACCAAATCGGTCAAATGCAAACACAAAATAATTTTTAAATTATAAAATATTCTCAATATTATTATATATTATTATCAATTAAAACATCTAACAATAAATTAATAAATGCTTATATTATCATCCAATATTGGACAACTGTACACCAAAATATGATTTCAGGATACTATAATGAAATTAATCTATACCATATTTTTATGCTTGTAAAAACACCAAATTATGCACAGATATACACCAACATACGCTTCCAATGTACAATATTGTAGATATTTTTATACCAATTTATGTTTCAATGCTTACTCGCAATTATACATCCAAACAGGCCATAGTTCATTTTATATTAGCAAGAATGCATACATATATATACACCAAATATTGCTTCCATAGGCACGATATTACAAAACTTTATTTACCAAAATATGCATAACAACTCATCATCAGATAAGTATTTATCTCACTCCGTTTGCATGCTTATATGCGCACAATAATATACATATACATACACCAACATCGCACTAATCGCATACACAATCCTTTTAATTGATACACCAAAATAAACGGATAATTACAATGTATGTTTTTGTCACATAACGATAGGATGAACAACGAAAATTTATTTTTTTTTCGCAAAGATACACACATACCGACAAAAGTCCTCAATCGCAGACGCCTTCATCCTGGGTTAGTCTATCAACATGTCGGTTTGGTGAGCGTCGACGCCCATTTCGTATACCTTATTTATGTTCAAAAATGGCGACCATGAATATTTTCGTGAATTTGGTGATTATTGTTTTTCCTCTGTTTGTTTTTGGTCAACGAATAGTGAAGAAAAAGATAACGCTTTTTTGCTCAAGATTATGTGTATCTCATTATGGATAGGTGATTTGAATATATCCCTTGATTTTAGGTAATTAAATATGGTGTTAATTTTACACCATTTTGATAGTTACCGATTTGCCCTTATTATATATAAAATAATTGCAAAATGGTGTATTTTTAGACTGTCTGAACCTTTGATTAATTAGGATGGATGGATGGGATCCTGGCCTCCACACCGCCGTGGTAAGAGGTTGCACATGAGATCCCATCCCTATATAGGTATAGTTTAGCGGCAGAAGTGATTATACGTTAAGAGTATGGGTAACAATTCGGGTCATCAAGTCGAAACCGTGTTTGATTTCGGGTTGATTACGGGTTATGATTAGAATATATCAAAACTTAATTAAATATAAAATACCTATGGTATATATAAATTAGTAACGTCGTGTTCGTATTCATTTAATTGTTTTTGTGTTCGGGCGTCGTGTCGGGGATTACCACATCTACTTTAGTGTGAACTGTGAAAATATGTGAGAGCTGATTAGGCTTGGGACTTTATATATATAGACGGAAATTAGTGGTGACGAGGCTGCCAGGCTGGTGGGGTGGCTTCACACGGTTGTACCTTTTACTTGAAGAGTGGGAATTTAATAAAGTGGCCCAGCTGTTTTGTGGGGGGTACCGGGGTACAAGTAGTCAAAGCAGTGGTCGAGTGCTCAGCACGTGTACTATCAACGCGTGAGGGCTTGAAAATGGGTAAAATGTATGAGTCAGATATTTCCCTCTTTGAGGCCAAATTTATCAGGTCCCATTGGACCCACCTCCTTTGATATGTTCGTTAATGATGTATGTGCCTACGATTGCCCAAATGTGAAATAAGCCAAGATTGTCCACATATAAGATTAAGCTAATTTTCCCCCTCAAGTGGTAACATGAGCGTGGAGCTCACTCAGTATCAAAAGCTCCAATTATAGTTGAGATTAGAGGTGTCAAACGGGGCGAGGTAGGGGCTAGCCCACCAAGCCAAAAGGAAAAATCGGACCGTTCCGCTATTTTTGGAGCTCAGTCCGACCCAACCCATGAAAATATACATAAAATTTTGGGTCGGTCTAGTGTTTCTGGCCACATAGGCTCGGCTCATTTCGGGCCTGTAAAAGCGGAGACTAGCCCAGTTTTTTTACCGGATCGAGCTCATTTTGGCTGTTCTAGTTGAGATTGAGTGATCTGATGTGTTTTTTTTGCCACTCCACAGTATAAACGAGATCCGCACCTCAGAATGTCTTAGTTTGGAGTGTGGACGCTGCAACAAAATCTAATTTACCACTCATTGGATTGTATTTCTCCATTAGGTAAAGAAGAAGTGCAATGCCAAATAATTACATTGTATTTCTCCATGAAATTGAAGTTGACATTAAAATGATGGAAGATGATCCAATCAACTTCTATAAAGCCATGGACAATTAAGACGGTTTATATAGTACAACCACATAACTCCCATGCCGAAAAGAGTACTCAAAGAATATGGTTTGCAAACTTCAAAAATTCATCTATGAGCTCAAACAACCATCTAGCCAATGTATTTTAAGTTTCATCAGTGATCATCTTGTTTGGTTTAGAGATAAATTTGGTCGATGATTGTATATACCATAAGTTACGTAGGAGCAATTATATATTTACGGTTTTGGTATATCAATGACATTTTGCTTGTCAAAATGATTCATGCTTATTGCACCACATTAAAAGAGTTTTAGCTAACCATTTTGAGAGACGAAATATCTTGGTGATGCCTCTTTTGTGGTTAAGGATACAAATACATCGGGATTGCTCTGAGGGTATTATGGGATTATAACAAAGTGTTATATCGATATTTTTAAAAGATATGACATGCGGGATTGTAAACCATGAGATGCTCTTGTGGCTAAAAGAGACAAGTTTCATCTCAAACAATGCCATAAAATGATTTTGAGAAAAGAAATGCAGAGGATTTTTTACGCGTTAGCGATAGGTTTAGGAGTCTAGCGTACATTGTATGGATGATGAACATATATTTGATCAAGCCAGGAATAGACCATTGGAAAGTAGCCAAAGGGTTGAGGTACTTAATAAAGAATAAAGCGTTAGCGATTGGGAGTCTAATATATGCTCAAGTATATACGCATTCGGATATTGTGTACATTGTATGAAAGTTGAGCAGATATTTGAGCAAGCCGAGAAATAGACCATCGGAAAGTAGCCAAACGGTCTTCAGGTACTTAAAAAGAACAAAAGGTTAACCACAAGCTTGTGCTCAAGTGGTATCGCTCACCCTTTCTAAGGGTGTTGGCCCAGTGGTTCAACCCAACATCTTTCGCTTTGAAATATATTCTTTCCCCCAACCAACCAATTTCCAACTTATTAGAAAAAAAGAACAAAAGGCTACACATGCTCGTATGGAGGTTGGATCAACTTAAGATCATTGGATATACTGATCACGATTTTCTTGGATGCCAATATAGTATGAAATCTTCACGGTATATATTTCGATGGCCGGAGTGTTGTCTCTTGGATAAGTACAAACAGTCCATCATAAACCTTTTCTACAATGGAATCAGAATTTACAACATGTTATGATGCATCCAACTATATATAGAATATGGCTTCAAAAATTTGTAACTAGGTAGTGCGTAGTGGATGATATTGAATAACTACTCAGTTTATATATGGACAATAAGTCGGCAGTGCTATATGATAACAACAACATGAGCTCGACGAAGTCAAATCATATAGATATCAAGTTCAATTCCTAGTTGTTAAAGAAATATATAGTTCAAAATTAAATGGATGAGATGTTTATTGAGCAATATATTAGTGCAAACTCCATGATTGCGGGATCCGCTTACTTAGGGATTGCCACCCAAAATATTTCATGGGCTTACTACTCATATGGATGTCGTGCCATTTAAAGATATTCGATTCTAATGGGAGTTTGTAATTATAATGTTCTTTTGAAGGTAAGGTAGGAAAATATGGGATTAAGTGGCTCTAATCACCCAAACACACAATTATCACTTCTTCACACTTTGATTTTGATATATAATTGATCTCACTAAGAAAATGTGGACCAGTTGGAAATAGACATGATGTTGCGAGCACATTACATGAAATTTTCATACTACACATTCACATAATGATCTATGTCAATTGTATTGGCATGTGACCATTGATGGGTCGATTACAATAAATGATGAGCTAAAATATGTTGCCCAATATAACACAATTATATAAGGATTATATATGGTCCCTACACGCCTAACATTCTATTATGCTATCTCATCTTCACATAGAAACATCTTGAAAACTAAAGGATTCTCTCAAGGAGTTTGAAATGTGTAGATTTAGAACGCTAAATCCTAATATTCAATCGTTATGGATTAAGTGCGGCTTCCGTATTAATCTTTAGATTATTGGAAATTCAATATGAATATGCTCCTGGACTAAAGGTGATGGTATTCACTAAAGTAATTCCAACATTGGATTGTCGTCATCTTGTTGCGATATTTCTCTTGTCAACGATTGAGTCAAGCAAGTTTTGATTCAACGGAGATAAGAAATCGATTATGATCTTGATGCGTAGGTTGTAGATCCGGAATCATAAGTATTCTAGGCACTATAGAATTTTCAAAATTATAGGCTTTAAGCGATTTTTGTTCTTAAACTAGATCTTATGAAGCTTTTTATAGTTTCATCTTTTATGGTTTTTAACGATTTATTTTTTTCTTCTATTGATGTATTGCTAGTTTGAATTAATTAATAAAATTATTTTCTTGTCAAAAATAAATTCTTCATGGAGTGTGGCAAATAAATATTTAATTAAGGCTTTAATTTTATTTAGTAACGATACTAAAACATATTTAATTATATTCTTAATGCAAATAGCTTCACACACTTGCAGTCCAAATTTCTTAGTTTACAATGGTGTGTTTCACATAATATTTCAATATTTTAGCTAAGTTTTACATGTATATAAAATATTGACATTATTTAATGCACATTCATTAATTAAACATAATAGGATAATTTTTTTTATGTAATTAAATGTTTTTCGTATATTTACACTTCAAGTGGCAATATAATTCGACTTTGCAAATTTCAACCACGTAAATAATGATGGATGAAGCAAATATGTTGCCTTAAATCCATAATATATGTATGCTTTTAATTCATACTAATGAAAAATGTACGAATAAAATATCTACCAAATTACACTCTCCCTAGTCCTAGCT
Source organism: Rehmannia glutinosa (assembly GCA_016081115.2). Taxonomy (NCBI): domain Eukaryota; kingdom Viridiplantae; phylum Streptophyta; class Magnoliopsida; order Lamiales; family Orobanchaceae; genus Rehmannia; species Rehmannia glutinosa. The sequence continues at coordinate 562,057 of JABTTQ020003428.1, read as the reverse complement.
AGCAACTTTATAAAAAAGTAGAACCTAAGACCATATCAAATAGAATAACTCCATAGTGACACATCAGCATTAATTTCCACGTCATCACTATACTGAGATGGTCCAGGTGGAGGTGGCAGCATCAAACCCTCAGCCATATCTGCCAGCAACCCATGCATCCCAAACTCCATTTCCTCATCCATGAACATCATATTTTCAAGCGCGTCGTATTTGCCGCGGGGCGGAGGCCGCCGGCGCCTCCTCCGTCGCGTCACCATCCCACTCCCAACGAAGGCTGTGGCCTGAAAGCCTCAGCAGCCTCCGCAGCCGTCTTCGAATGTCCTTAGCATCGAAGACGCTGGGTGGGCAGCCAAGCAGTCGGCGAAATTCAGGCAAGCCGACTTCCTCGCAATGCAATCGCCGCCACATCGTACGCCCAGCGCCGCCATTTCCTCCGTCGGGTAAGTCCCAGCCAGATCCTCGATTTCTTGTTCGGCTCTCTCCACCTCGCACACCCACTTGCCCGAGTCCCGCCGCCGCACGCCCGGTGGACCGGGTGGCGCGTCTCGAATATTTTCCGGCCGGCGCTTCTTCGGTGTGTTGAAGCTAGAATCACTTCTCCATCGGAGAAATCAGCTTTTCTTGAAAAGCTTCCATTGTCGCATGATAATTGATCAGACATGGAAGAGTTATAAGTAGTTACTGTCTTACTGATAAGTAGTAGTATTTATAGTTTAGTATGAGAAGTTATTATAGTGAAATATGGATATATGTTATGGGTGATTAGGCTTGGGAGTTGCTATTTATAGAAGGAAATTAGGGGTGACGTGGCTGAAGGCTGGTGAGGTGGCTTCACACGGTTTGTACTTTTTAGTTTTTACTATATAGGACGCTGTTGTTTTGTTGGAGGGGCAGGGTACAAGTAAACGAAGCAGTGGTTAAGAGATCACCACGTGTCCTATATCAGACGTGTGAGGTTTGAAAATTGGAATATTGTATCACTCTTCATTAAGCTACTAGTAACTTAGTAAGTCAGACAAATAAAATAGGACAAGATTGCCCCTCAGGCCTCAAGTTTTAAATTTGAGGTGTTTTTTTTTAAGGCGCAAATTACCCGACAAACAAATACCCTCCATCATGTAATGTTGGCATTTGCAGTTTTTTTTTTTTTTTCTTCTAACACGAAACTTCAGCGCTTTTTGCCGACTACTTGCGAGGACAACTTCCGACTCACTGCTCTCATTGCTGCCAAGGTAAACCGCTGGATGTGATGACGATGCGCAGTGTTCCTGTTACAGGCGGTCACGACGTACAAACCCGATCCTCCCCTGGGTAAAGAGAACAATTATGTTCGACCCCAATCTACTAATAACGATCTCTCCCTCGAATCGAACCCACATGGATGATATTCAAGATGAGTTCCCACCAAATGGAATCGAACCCACACGGATGATATTCAAGATGAGTTCCCACCAAATCTTCACTACCGTATGCCCGGGAGCAATTTGATGGAAGCGAGGATTTGACCCCCGACTCCACCCCACAATTGTTTGTGGTGGCCGAAGTGGGCTAAGCCACCTGGTTAGCATTTGCGATTTATTATTGAATAAGGTGTAAAATTTGGCACCAATTAATTCTCCTATTTCTTCCTCAAAACAAAAAATTCTCCTATTCCACTATTTATGTTTCACTTCCTATTCCACTTGTTTAGATGAATGACACGTATCTATACGATAAATATGTGATGTTCGGAGAGACGAAGCCAGGGGGCTCGTGTGAACGCCCCTCAACTTAAAAATCTTCCTAATTTATATAAAGGATAATTACAAAAACACCCATATGGTTCGGGCTAATTACAAAAAAAAAACAGAGATTTTTTAAAATTATAAAAAACTCCTTGAGGTTTGATTCCATCATACATTTTCCCTTTTATAAACAAAAAATATTTCAAAAATTCTTGATATTTTATAAAAATATTACAACTACCCCCTTAAATTTAGATATAATCAAACCATGAGTTTTTTGTAATTTTAAAACATCTTTGGGTTTTTATGTAATTATCCAAAACCTTAGGGTGTTTTTATAATTATCCCAAAATTATTAACTTTTATGATTTCCACTCCCCCACTAAAAAAGAAAATTTGCATATTTATCTATTTGTTTCAAGAAAAAATAAATCTCGCCCCTAGTCTTTATTTTCCGGCTCCGTCAAGTAGAATAGGAAAGAAAAACCCAACCCATGAATTTTAGGGGTAGCTTTTGTAATTTAAACTTTATATATAAGACGTAGTTAATATATTTTAATACAAAGGGGATTGTAGGCGGTGGGAAATTGAATCCTTGACCAAGGAATAAAAACCAAAACCAGAATGCCATCAGATAATAAAATGTACTAGTTAACATCAATTAAAGTAAGATTAGATGAGGATGAAGAAATTGCATGGCCAGTTTTTGATGCATTTTAAAACCATTTGATTCTGCTTACCCTTTATAAAATATCTGGTTAGTGGCATAAAAATGTTGAAAACCATTTATGATCAGAAAGGACAAAATCATAGACTTGTCAACATCCTAAAACATATTTAATTATTTTGTTAATGCAATTAATGAAGACACGTGTGCTATCATAATCAACGTGTGAGGTTTGAAAATAGGAAAAATGTATGAACAGATATTTTCCTCTTCCGGGCCAAATTATGAGGTCCCACCCCATTACTTTTGGGGCATAATATGTTAGATACTTTTAAATTTTGATATGTTCATTCATGATATATATGTGGGTAAGATTGCCCAGATACAAAATAAGCCAAGAATGTCCACGTATAAAATATAAGCCAAGATTGCCCCCAAGTGGTAAGTATGAGGATGGGACCGGCCACTCAGTTCAAACACTCTAATAGCTGAAGTACTAGGGCCATGTGCTTAATTTTGCCACTCCGGAGTCCGAGAATGACCTAAAGGATATGGTTGGGAGGAGACCATATCCCAAATGTTTAGCTGGAGTGTGGACGTTGCGACTGCATCCGATTTACCACAAGACGAACCAGAGGGAATTCCGTTCGTCTCCAGGAGTGTCAATGCAAACCTGTTAGACAAATAAATTGAATTTGGAGAATAATTATTTTGGTCAAGAGTCTTTTAGCATTTTCAAGAGTATTTTAGTGTTCCAAAGTTTGAATTATATTTCCTAAGTTTGAATAAGTAGTTTGAAGAGTCTATGTTGTTCAAAGAGTCATCTTGTTTTTTTGTAGTGTCAATTTAATAGTTGGTGATTCTTATGACCAATTCATGTGTATAAATAGGACACCATGATGGGGAATTTGTAAGACAATCAAGTTGAATGAAATTTTGATTATAAAAAATTCTTTTGTCTTCAAATTGGTATCGAGCCATATAAAAAAAAGAGAGAGAAATGGCCAACAACAATCTTGCTACACTTGTGCCTTGTTTCAATGGATAAAAGTTCAATTATTGGAGCAATCTAATGAAGTTATGTCTTGAATCTCAAGACATATGGAGTGTTGTTGAAGAAGGTGTAAATCCACCCGAGGATGAAACTCAATTGATTGAAGCACAAAAAATATTTTGAAGAACAAGAAGAAAAATGATAGAAAAGCATTTTTCAAATTTATCAAGCAATCAAATTCGATTTATGAAAGGATCTCCAAAGCGAAGAGTGCTCAGAAGCATGGAAAATTCTTGAGACGATGTATTCGTCAAGATCAAGTGAAGAAAGTCCGCTTACAATCTCTACGGGCTGAATTTGATAAGTTAGAGATGAGAGACAATAAAAATCTCGAAATATTTTACAAGAGTTACTTATCAGTAAATCGAATGGCATCAAATGGAGAAATTATAGTGACCCAAAGGGTTGTCGAAAAAGTTCTTGAAGCTCACCTATAAATTTGATCATGTGGTTGTGGCTATTGAAGAATCGCAAGATCTTTCATCAATGCCGATGGAGAGTCAACAAGGAAGATTGGAAGCTCACGCAGGCGAGGATCCTTCAAAGAAATCCTCAACTCACTTCTTCTCTTGATCAAGCTTTAAAATCTCAGTTCACATTCACGGGAGGCCGTAGTTCTGCGTCGTGGGCGTGGACGAGGTCGTGTGACTTAAGAGGCGAAAGACAAAAACCTAAAGAAGCAGGAAGAACAAAAAGAGGAGAAAAGTAGACGATATTTTGAGAATTCTCAAAGAGGAAGAGGGCGAGGTACCTATAAAGGTAACAACGCCTATATTGAATGTTATCATTGTCATAACCTGAAGCCACAAAATAAGTGATTGTTGGATTAAATATCCTGGGGGAAAAAAAAGCAAGAAGTTGGCTTAGTGCACAAAATGAAATGGGAAAATTAAAACTTTGTTGATAGCTTCGATGGAAATTTTGGAAATATTTGGTATTTGGATAGTGGGGCAAATCGACATATGACTGCAACAAAAATTTATTTTCATCTGTTGTCGAAGCTAACCATGGGCAAAGTTACAATTGGAGATGCCAAATCATATAAAATTCAAGGTGTTGGAGAAATTGCTTTTAAAACTAAAAATGGAAAATTTCAAAAAATGTCGGAGATATTTTATGTATTTGGATTGCAAAGTAATTTGCTAAGTGTTGTCCTTGATTAAGAAAGGTTTTGATATTCACTTTGTGAATAATCTTTGCTACACCATGATGAAGAAAGAATCAACTTGTTGCAAAGATTGGTTGGGCTCGAATAATTTATTTCCTGTCAAGCTTGATGTGCTAAATGCCAATTATTAGGGTAAATTGCAATTTTAGTCCTGTAACTTTGGGGTGGTTGCAATTTTAGTCCTTTATCTTTAAAAGTTAGGTTTTGGTCTGGACAATTTTGCCACTTGTGGTTAAATAGTATTTTTGTCCTTTATCTTCTAAAGTTAGCAATTTTATAGGGATGGCGGGGGGCGGTCGGGCGGATCACTCGTTTCATTAGTTTTAAATTAAATTTAAATTAAAAATGAAAAAATATATATTTATAAAATATTATGTACAAAATTTATTATTATCAATTTATAAATATTAAATATAATATAAGAATACATAAAAATTATATTATAATATGTATTATATATGCAACATATATATTAAAATGTATTTTAAAACTAAAAATTCTAGGCATGTGCGGGGTGGAGTCTTTTATGGGGGGCGGAAGTAATACTCAAGCAATATGATGTTTGTTTTCGCGTGTTCGAGTTTCCCTATCGGCTCTGCCAGTGTTTTTCAACATCTTGATTATTCCAATATGTTATATTGTCGCGGCGTTCTTGTGCGTACATTGAAAATTTGTGATCTCTCTAGGGTATCATCTTGGACACTCGTCCCGAGATCCATTTTCTCGAAAAATCTCCTCACCATTGTTAATTACATAAAATAATAAATATAACTTAAAATTATTAATAAACGGAAACTACGATACCATTTTATAAAAACACTTAGTCAAATAAGTCAATTATGTGCATAAGGGTATTCTTGGTATTTTGAAAATATGAAATAACCCCGGACCAATTTTGCAATAACTTGAAACTTATAGGACCTAAATTGCTTAGGTATAAAACATATAGGACCAATTTTGCAAAAACTTTCAAAACATGGACTAATTTTGCAATCTCATAGATTCTGAGGACCAAAATTGCAAACCGCTTATAGTTACAAAACCAATTTTGCAATTTTCCCCAATTATTATTTTTCTTGATGAAGAGATTTCAAAGTTGTGGCATGAATGATTCGGTCACCTCAATTTTTCAAAGTTTGAGAAATTATCAAGCAAAAATATTGCTCGAGGGTTGCCTAAATTGATGCAATAAGTAAAGTTTACAAAGAATGTCGGTTGGGAAAGCGGACAAAGAGATCCATTCCCAACAAAATCAAGTTGGAAATCACGTTCACCCTTGGAGCTTGTTCATACAGATATTTGTGGACCGATTCAAGTACCATCTTTTGGAGGTAACCAATATTTTTGTAATTTGTTGATGACTACCTAAGAAAAGTTTGGGTTTATTTTTTGAAAGAAAAACTCGAAGCCCTTTCTTATTTCAAGAGATCACGATCCAAGTGAAAAAAGTTTTGGTTGTCAAATTAAAAATTTGAGAAGTGATCGATGCGAGGAGAATATTTGTCTAACTTATTTAAAGGAATTTTGCATTAGTAATGGTGTTACACATGGATTGTGACTCGTTATACACCACAACAAAATGGCATCGCGAGTTTAAAAAATAGAACCATCATGAACATGGTGTGATGCGTGTTGAAAAAGAAAAATGTGCCGGCTGAATTTTGGGTGAAGTTGTCTCATGTGCTATCTATTTAATCAACAGGTCACCAACAAAGAGTTTGAAATTTTACTCCAAATGAGGCTTGAGTACGGAAAAAAGCCAAATGTTTGTCACTTGAAAACATTTGGTTGTCTTGCTTATGCATGTTCAGATTCTTTGAGAACAAGGATTGGATGATAAATTTGAAAAATGCATCTTTATTGGATACAGTGAAAGGACCAAAAACACAAACTTTATAATCCAAAAGACAAAGAAAATTGTGATTAGTAGAGATGTTAGTTTTGATGAAAAAGCTTGTTATGATTTTTCGATTTTTCTGTGCTCATCAAATTTGCAAATCTTTGATTTTGATGAAGGCGAATCTCAACCAATGCAACTTTGAAGATGGTGAAAAAACGAATCTTTCTCAAAGTTCACCGTCACCTTTGGAAAGAAGGACAAGAAGCTTGAGAGAAATTGACGGCGGAGTAGGCGGCCCAGCCAAGCCGAGGATCGGCGATATTGGACAAGCCGACTTCCCACGCAATGCAATCGCCGCCCGTCGTGCGCCCGCCGCCATTTCCTCCCAGTGGGGTAAGTCCCCGACCAGATCCTCGACTTCTTGTTCGGCTCTCTCACCTGCACACCTCCCCGAATATTTTCCGTGTAGCGCTTCTTGTTGGAAGCTAGAATCACTTCTCCATCGGAGAAATCGACTTTTCTTGAAAAGCTTCCATTGTCACATGATGATAATTCAGACATGGGAGAGTTTATAAGTAGTTACTGATAAGTAGCACTACGTATTTATATTATACTTATAGTTTAGTATGAGAAGTTATTATTACGAAATATGGATATATGTTATGGGGATTAGGCTATTTATAGAGGGAATTAGGGGTGACGTGGCTGCCAGGCTGGTGAGGTGGCTTCACACGGTTTGTACTTTTAGTTTTTACTATAGGACGCTGTTGTTTGTTGGAGGTGCAGGGTACAAGTAATCCAAGCAGTGGTCAAGAGATCACCACGTGTACTATATCAGACGTGAGGTTTGAAAATAGGAATAATTTATCACTCTTCATTAAGCTACTAGTAGTAAGTCAGATATATAAATAGGACAAGATTGCCCCTCAAGTTGTAAATTTGAGGTGTTTTTTTAGGGTTGAGATCTGTTGTTCCACTTTCTCTATTTCACTCATTATTAAGTATGTTGGATGAAAGGCAACGTGTACAATTGTGACATCGTATGGCGTCATGTATTGCACATGGCGTGTATTTCATCGTCTGTGGAATATGAGTGGAATAGGAAAAAGTGGAATAGGAAGATCCCCATCCTGTTTTTAGAAGCAAATTAAACAAACAAATCTGAATACCCCTCCATCATGTAATGTTGGCATTTGCCGTTTATTTGTTAATGGGTTAATTTAAAAAAAAAATGGATAAAAAAATTTTAGGGGCTTTGTTTTGCAATTACTTAAGGTGGTTTTTCAATTTTGAAAGATTTTTTTTAATTAGACTAATTGCGTATTTGTGAGCACTTATGAAAAAAATCATTTAGAAACGGACTTTTAATTAGTAATTTTTTAGATAGAGTGTTTCTAAGCTCCAGTTGGATTAAGAAAATTTCCTTTGTATGCGGGGTTTGCCAAGTCTCTCCACGTTAAACCTCGGATTGATATTTTGCTGGTTATTAATAAGGATGGCAATAATATTATTGCTAGGAAGAGATTTTATTTTGATTCTAGATGGGCTAATAATGAGGAGGTTGGTTTGGTCCGTGGAAGGCTTGGATGGAGCACATTTGCCGGCACTCTTTTTTGATTAATTCAAAGGGAAGATTAAAAACTACAGGTGGCCTTGATTAAATGGAATGCTTCTAATAAAAGGAATTCCCGTTCTGATTGATCAAGGTGTAAGTTGAAGATGAATGAGTTGAGCATCGAGGGTGGGGGGTGAGGCTGGGGTGAGTGGCATTATATTAAGTGAGTGAAAAATGCGTCGACAGAGGAAGAGTTGTTTTGGAAACAAAATCTAGGGTCGTCAATGGCAGGAAGGGGATAAAAATACAAATTTTTCACGCATGTCTTTACTCAAAGAAGGAAGGTGAATTGTATTGATAGGTTGGTTAAAGTGAATGGGATTTGTTTGCCGGAGAATGATGACATTAAAGAGAAATTTATGGTTTCTACTCGAATTTATTTGAGTCCTCTTGCTCACCTCCCGATCATATCCCGGACGAAATTTTGAAAAGTGGTATTACTCACGAAATGAATTACACTCTCACGGACACGTTGATGAAGAGAGATTTAAAAAAGCTCCATGGATCAACATCCTCTCAAAGCACTTGGTATTGATGGTATGTTCTCTCTTTTTCAAGCCATTTGGATTAAGCATGATTTTGTTTTGGCTATTCAAGATTTTTTTTTGTTCATGCTAAAATCCCTAGAACTACTAGCCACACTCTTATCACTTTGATTCCCCAAAATTAAAAATCCTTCCTCTCTGTGCCCATTCTGACCCGTTAGCCTGTGTTTTGTTACCTATAAAGTCATATCCAAAAATTATTGCCAATAGGATTAAACTGTGCTTAATTATTGCATTAGTAAAAAACTAAAAACTAATCGGCTTTTATTAGGGTAGACAAATTATTGATAATGTGGTTGTGGCTAATGAGTGTGTGCATTACCTTAACTCCTCGAGAAAAGGTAAGAAAGCATTCATAGCTCTTAAACCTGGACATGGCAAGCGCGTATGGTCAAGTCGGTCTTTTCTTTGTGCTATTTTGGGTAAAATGGGATTTTCTAAAGTGTTTGTTGCTTGGATTAAAGCGTGTGTGAGTTATGTTGTGTTTTTTTTTCAATATTGCAACCTTCACGGGATTTGTGGTTCCATCCGTGGTATTAGGCAAGGGGACCCTTATCCCCATATTTGTTCATTTGATGTCTCAATCATTGTCTCATCTCATCAATGAAGCTTGTTTGGTTGATTTGTTCCAATGTCTGGAGATTAGTGAGTATTCTCCTGTCATTTCGCATTTATTCTTCGCGGATGACTCTATCATTTTTGTAGAGCCGATAGTAAGCATGCCCAACCTGGTGTTTGATATTGTTCAATCTTATTGTGATGTTTCAGGACAATTGTTAATCTTAAAAAATCTTGATGCTTTTTAGCAAAATACCCCTGTTTTGATGAGAAGTAATATTTGTCAAACCCTCCAAGGGATAAATCGAGCATCATAAATCTAAATATTTTGGGATTCCCTTAGGGATTGGTAGATGAAAAAAGAGACTTTTAAGTATATTTTGAAGCGTGCAAAAAAGAATTTTGAATTGGAAAAATGTCTTTCTTAGTTCGGTTGGTAAAGAAGTGCTCCTCAAGCGGTTATCGATCTTTGCCCACTTATGTGATGTCATGCTATAGAGTGCCTATGGGGCGTGCAAGATACTATAGATTGGCTAACAAATTCTCGTGGGGTGGGAGTGGTGGGGAGCAAAACAAAATTCATTGGACCATTGGAAAAAAAGCTAGTTGTGACTAAAGAGGAGGTCAGGGGTTGGGGTTTAGGATTTGCAATTGTTTAATGAAGCCCTCATCTCAAAACGACTTTGGAGGGTGTTGACTCGGCTAATCTTCTTATGGCGCGTCTTGAAAGGAAAATATTTTCATAACGAAAACTCTTTGATACCAAAAATTCGATTCTTGGCTTTGGAAATGTTGGATTGCATCTAGAGAGTCATTGAAACTAGGGATTCGTTTTCAAGTTGGGGACGGAAAATCTATTCAAACTGGAAAACACCACTGTTTTGCCCCAAGATGCTGTTTTATTCCTTTCGGTGGAGGTTATTATGGGAACGTGATTTGGGTTAGGGAGCTTATGGATGGGATGGGAGATCTTGGAATAGGGAGCTTATTGTTAACACGTTAATGAATAAGATGTTGATATTATTCTTAAAACTCCCTATCAAGAAATTTGGTTTAAAAGATAAATTGGTTTGACATTTTGACCCCAAAGGTCAATTCTCTGTTAAATCTATTTATGCAGTTTTACTCAAGATGAAGCTGAAAAAGGAAGATAAACCGGAATCGAGTGAGGGCAAGTCCATGATCGCTGGTTTGTGGAGAAAGATGTGGAAGATGCTGTGAAAGCCAAAATCAAACCGTTCATTTGGAGATGTTGGCACCATTCCAACAAGTGACCCATTCATTAAAAAGGAGTGCGATTGGATGATATTTGTCATCTTTGTGGTGAGCAACAAGAGACTGTCATGCATTTATTTTTACATGTGAAAGAGCCAAGTTGATTTGGAAGTGTTCTCGATTTCGTGGGATGGGGGCATGTTTGAGACTAAAAACTTTCTGGTTGGTGGTTTCGGATGTGCATGGGGGATATGGTGTGTGCTCAGGATAGAATACAACTTACTACCTATTTGTGGTGGATTTGGAAGACCCGAAATCTATGGGTCTTCCAAAAATATGCTTGGGAGCGCGAGGAATCTTTGAATGGGGCTTTTGAAGAATGGATGGAGTTTAAAGAGACCAGGGCGCATCAAAGCCGTCTGGTTCAAACATTTTTCGTAAGGGTGGGATTCGATTTCGGGGTTAGAAGTAGGGCTTGCTATCATAGAAGTTAGTGCTTTGATGGGCAAAAGAAGGGGTGTGGGTCAGGGTGGTGTGGAATGAAAACAAATGCAGTTGATGGCGTGGTGCTCCTTTTTAGGAATCGGGTTTGATTGGTGGAGGCGGTATTACTTCGCTATTAGAAATTGCTTGATTAAAGCTTCCCAGAGAATTTGAAGAAGATTTCGGTCGTATAGATGTCGAGGAGACGCTCATAAACTTAAGAGATTTGGCGTTTAACTCGGTGGTTATGATGATTGCCGAAGACATCTATTTGATTAAAAATTTGTTCGATTCTTGTGTGTTCCGTTCGGTGTAAAAAGATTGTATTCTTCTTGTTATAGATTAGCATCATCTGCTATTGTGGAAGAGCATTCGTGTGAATGGCTATCTCATTTTCCTCTTGGATCTAGTTTGTTAGATTTGAGTTTGATGTCACCATTGACGTCGGGTTGTTTCTTGTAAGTTTTGTTTGAGGTTGAATATATCTACCGTTTCGAAAAAAAAAAATAAAGGACTTTTCGAGAAATGATCGACTTATCAAACGTTCATTCTAAAGAACTTGTCAAACAAGTATTATTATCATTTGAAAATCGCTCACAAACAAAACTTGATTGCAATTTTGGTCCTGTAAGTATAAGGGGTGGTATATTTGGTTTTGTAAATATCTTATTTAGCAATCTTGTTCTTGTAAATTCAAATGGTTGACATATTTGGTCCCGTAAGTATGATATGTACCAATTTAGGTCCCGTAAATTTTTATTTTTGTGCAATTCGGTCCTGTAAGTTTATTTAGGCTTAATTGTAATATTGGCATTTGCGTTTTATTTAGGCTTGATGCAATTTTGGTCATGTAAGTATAAGGGGTGCATATTTGGTCCAAGATCTTATATATCAATTTTGATCACCTCTATCTTACAAATTACACCTATTGAGAAGTGGTGTGGGTAGTTTGTCTAACAAATACAAACCTTAATTAACGGGATCACGCTCACTGCAGAGTACTATTCTTGGTCATTCGTCCTTAATAATTTAGTAGTATAAAAATTTGTATTGTATCTATTTAATTTAAACAATGCATTTTATTTCTCAATTGTTATACCCGGCCAGACGTGTATCAGATGAAGGGTAGGAGCCCATCTAATTAGCATCCGATCCGGAGGTCCAACCCAAAAAGATTAACCCGACTTGACCCCAAAAATGATAAGAGACAAGAATCCGAGCTACAGACCCGAGCTGGAGGTCAGATAGCCCAAAGATAATTTAAGGAGGTCAAGCCGTATCATTACACCCGCATTTAGGAATATAGAGTACAAGTACCCTTATTTATTTCAAAGAGAGGACTTAGAGCAAAACTAGACCCGTAACTTTGGGGGGCTAAATAATTTTGAAGGGCTAAATCAATAATAAATAAATATTTAGTACTTAAAATAAATTCTTTTAAAATAAAATATACGTAATAAATAATAGAGTTTACAAAAAATTTGGGGAAAAGGGGCGAAAGGAAGGAAATGCCCCGAGGGGTCAAAATTATTGGGTTAATTAAAAGGTTTGTTTTTGTAATTAGACAAAATATTAGGGGTTTTTGTGATAATTTAGGGGTATTTGTTATACTCAAAATACTTTTTTTTAATTTCTAGACAAAGTGCTTGTTTGAGAACACTACTTTAGAAGTTCTAAAAACAATTGTCCTTTTTATAAAATAATAAGTGACTTCTCAGAAGTCTATAATTATGCCTTCATTTTTTTATAAATCGCGATAATTAATAAAAAAGAATCGAAAAAGTGCTACTCACAAAACAAAGTAGCTAGTCGATTGTTCATCCTTTGCGAGTGCTTGAATATCTTCCCATGGTCCGTTGAATTTGAACGCTTAAGATGCGTGGGTAGTGGGTACATATCTAGAAACAAATTGATCCATGGTAGGGTGTACGCCGGGGTCAAGAGGGCGGGAGTGATCGCGCAAAAGGCACGGACAAAGGAGTGGCTCCCTCGCGACTTCTAAAGTGAGGGGACATGAATGAACCAATCCCACACCAAGAAGAGAGATTCTCCGAGACTGTAGGTATGATACTATCTGATTGAGGAGACCTTAAAAATTTGATAGTTACTACTCATACCAACAAGATGCATCTTCTTTTCTCTGTGTTCATCATGTAAAAACTTGAAGTTAAGCGTGTTTGTCCCGCAACAATGTCATGATGGGTGACCCCCTGGGAAGCTTGCTCCGGGTGCGGCGTGAGTGAGGACAAAATGCTTGTTGGAAAGACTCGTGTTGGTTTGTGGGGACAAATCCGATCCGGAAGGCGAGTCGTTACAGGGTGTCCTTATTTTTCTCATCAATTATGTTTGCCCATCTCTTTTTGTTGTTGCTATCATTGCCTTATCCGTCCGAACACGAATTGGAATTATTGTGGAAAACTGAATATACTTTTTGAGAAGACAAGAAGTAACTTATGTAAAAGTTCATTCTAAATTAACCATAAAATAATAATTATTGTGGAAAATTGACTTTTAGATCTAAGAGTCCATTGGAATAAAATAATTTTTGGTATTAATGTTGACAAAATGTTAGTTTTTTTTTTATAAATAATTTAGGGGTATTTGTAATCATGAAATAACACTCGTTTTTTTTTAATGTTGCTAGACGAAGTGCACGCTTGTGAGCACTTCAAGAGAAGTCCACAAAAAACAAATGGATATTTTAATAAATAAGAAGTCTTTCGAAGTTTTTTACTTTATTTTTGATAAATCACAATAATTAATAAAGGAATTGAAAATGTGTTACTCACAAAGCCAAGTAGCTAATTGAATTACTAAAGTTATGGATGCATCGCGCGGTCACATATATAGCTAAACCGTGGCATCATTAAAACCCAAACGAATGTTTGGGAAAAAGAGTACCCCAAACGACATATCATGAAAGAAGAAAAATATTTAATGATGCACCTTAAATGTAGAACATTTATTTTTAGAGGATTTTCTAATTACTATACCATTTACTTGTTTATCTTTTGCGGTGCATGAATATCTTTCTCATGGTCCGATGAATTGAACGGATAAGATCCGTAGTGCGTTTAAACAAATTGATCCATGGTAGTAGTGTCGTTATTTTCCTCATCAATCATGTATGTCCATCTTTTTGTTGTCGTTGTTGTAATAGCCTTAAATCCGTTCAAGATGAATTGGAATTGTTGTGGAAAATTGAAATACACTTTTTGAAAAGTAATTATATAAATGTTCATTCTAAATTAACCATAAAACAACAATTATTGCGGAAAATTGATGTGGGTAAAAGTTCATTCTAAATTAACTATAAGACAAGTTCCATATAAATTTTATGTTTAGCTTTTGTAATTTATACTTTATTATTTAGGGCATAGTAAAATGTAGTTAAATGTTACCAAGAACTAGCCAATGACTGATTTTAATCTTGCTATAAAGTTTCAGAATGGATATCATTTTTCATCCTTGTAAACTACAAATCACTTTTTAGGCCAACCAAGAAGACATTAGACATATTATGAGTACATTGTCTGTGACATGTATATATTACAATATATGGAGATCATCCAAAATTTTCTAACATGCATGTTTATTGTTCCATCATATTTTACGCGAACATCCCGCTCATGAACATATTAAAATTAAAGGATTTCTGAAGCTTTGGGTGAATTTCTTCCTTAGAAAATGCCCATTGTATTGTAGCAAGAATAGTTACCCTGATGTTTAGCTTAATTAAATTAAATCCATTTATTATAAAAATTATAAATATCCCCTTAAGTTTGTATTTGTTTTACTACAAAACTACTTTTATTCATTCATCCTTAGTAATTTAGTAGTATAAAATTTTGGATTGTATGTATTATATTTATTTGAACAATCATTTTATTTTTCAATTGTTGTACGTGGTCCGACGTGCACCGGACTAAGGTAGACAATTAATTTTAGCATCGATACGGAGGCCCAAACATTGAAAGATCGACCGATCCGATGGTACAACCCTAGAAATATCAACACAACTAACCTAACCAAAAAATGACAAGAGGCATGAATACGAGCTACCGAAGGCCAGCCGGAGGTCGATAGTCCATGTACAATTTAAGGAAGTCAAATCATATCACATCAAATATGTGTCGACATTAATACATGTCATTATTAAATACCACCGAGCATTCAATACTCATTTATTCCCTTCAAATAATCTTTGACTTCTATTTTTTTTTTTAAAAGCCAAAGATCGGGTACATGTACCATATAAGAGATCATTACACCTATATTTAGGGATGTAGAGTACATAGAAAGCAAACAAGGCCCGATGACTCACCATGATGACACCATTTATATCATCAACAAAGTTTGCAGAGATTCCTTTTATATTTATCATGTGCACAATAGATTTCATTGATAGTTTGTTACAACAAAATGAAATGGATTATCACACTTGGATGGCTAGATATCACTATTATACTATAAATGTGTACCTTCACAAAGACTATCTAATGATCCAATGAAATATCAATTTCATGCAATGTCTATGTTTTTCTTTCTTGTTTTATTCATTTCCATTTTAATGGCTATTCTCCTTTTCCTTTATGGTATCGAGCATGTTTTAACCCGTCTCTCCGATCCATTTTACAATCTTTCTCGGTGTTTTTGTCCTTTTCTCGAAATAGCTACAACTAATGCACTACAATTGGGAATGAGCAGTCATTCATCCACAAAGTCACTTGTGATCGTGAAGCTCACAGAGAATAACTATCTTATGTGGAAACAACAAGTCTGGCCAGCCATTAGAGGCTATGGTTTGGAATGATATCTAATCGAGCTACAATCACTCATGCGGAATTTACCACAAAGTACCAGCAGGTCAAAGAACTGTGAATCCCCTTGTATGTTGTGGAATAAGCATGATCAACTCATTGCATCCTGGCTTTTGTCTTTTTATCCGAGAGCATTTTGATTTCTACCGTTGGCTTGAGCATATCCAGAGAAATTTGGGAATGTCTACAAATCACCATTGCCACAAAATCGTGCAAAATCATGCAATGTAGATTGCATCTTCAAACCATTAGAAAGGGTGGTATGCGATGAAAGAGTACCTTAACAAGATAAAGAATCATGATTTGCTTGGTTCATCGTGAGAACCATCACCAAAGAGATCAACTAATGTACATTTTGAGTGGATTAGGGCCCGAGTATAACTCGGTGGTGGTGTCCGCCACATCAAGATTGAGTCATGGAGCCTAAGTGAACTTCATACTTTGCTATTAAATTTTGAAAATAGATTGGAAACTTTTGAAAATAGAAGCAATATGGATGATGGATCCTTTTTCAATGAATCTTGCTACTCATACCTATAGCCCTGAAATGTAAGAGGAGGCACTAGCCAAGAAAATAGAGGAAGAGGAAACCACCAATATCAGAATTCCAATATCAGCTACAAGGCAGGGGTAGACCTGGTGGATTCAGAGGAAGAGAAGGAAGGTTTGGTGGAAACCGACCTCGTTGTCAAATTTGACATTACAACAATCACACAAACCAAGTGTTTCTATAGAACTCATCTTAATTTCACCCTTAATTATGGGAATAATCACACTGGTAGTCCTCAATAGCATCATACCAATTCTTACCAGCAGAGTCAGCAGAATCCTTTTGGCAGTTCTCATGTCAATGTTTTTAATTTATCTAATTATGATAATTCTTCAGATTACAATTGGTACCCGAACTCGAGCTACCAATCATGTTACATATGACCTGGGAAATTTGAATTTAGCTTGTGACTTGAAAGAGATGAGAAAGTGCATTTGGTAATGGACAAGGTATGACTATCTCTCATTTTGGTAACTATGTAGTTGCATCACCTCGCTTTCTCACCATAATTTCTTACTCAAAAATCTCCTGTGTTCCTTCTATTACTAAAAACCTTATTAGTGTTAGCTTGCTCATGATAATAAAATCTTTTTTGAATTTCACCCATCTTTTTTGTCTTGTGAAGGATCGAGCACAAAGAAGGTTATACTTGATGGCACTTAAAAATGGTCTCTACAGCTTTCAATCTCTCCACTTCCAAGCCATCAAACACTTGCAAGTCATCCATAATCTCCAAGCCAATCAACCTCAAGTCTCCTTTTAGTTCATTCAATAAACAATGTAGACTTCATTTTCTAGTTCATTCAATAAACAATGTAGTTCTCTTTCATAACTCTATTGCTATTAAGAATAAACTAAGTTTGAGTGTTTGGCATTCTAGACTTGGGCATCCATCTTTTGATGTAGTGAAAAGATCTTTAAATGATTGTAATATTCCCTTCACATATAATGATTCCACTTCTTCCTCCGATGATAGTGTCATTCCCACAAATTCACCTCTATCTCGGAGCTCGGCACTTCTTTTTCTCATACCACCTCTAACTCTTCTACATCTACTATTCCATTAGAAGCAGCTGTCAATTATATGTATATTTATCAATTCAAGATGATAGTTTAACCGACTTTGTTACTAATGCTTTGTCTCGAAATCCTTCAAGTGTTGCGGAGTCCTTCAAGTTCTCATCATACGATAACTCGAGCAAAGGCGAGGGATCACTAAGCCAAAAATTTACATGTCTCATTTACAACCCCTATAGAACCACAGAGTATTCGGAAGCCTTGTCCATACCTCGAGTGGCAGATGCAATGACACAAGAATATGCAACCCTTATTAAAAATGACACTTTCGTGTTTGTAGCCTCCAAATAAAGAGAGCAGATGGAAGTCTTGCTAAGTATAAAGTTCGATTAGTTGCAAAGGGTTATACACAAACCTTGGGATTTGATTATACCGGACTTTTA
Organism: Rehmannia glutinosa; assembly: GCA_016081115.2. Taxonomy (NCBI): domain Eukaryota; kingdom Viridiplantae; phylum Streptophyta; class Magnoliopsida; order Lamiales; family Orobanchaceae; genus Rehmannia; species Rehmannia glutinosa. Next base: position 544,358 of record JABTTQ020003428.1, on the reverse strand, counting down.
GTCCAGTTTTCATGCCAACCACACCAATTGAGTATTGCCATATCACATTCATGGCACATTAGACAATTGGTTGTTGCTAATGTTTTTCTTAATGGGGATGTTGATATTGAGCTTTATATGGAACAACCACCGGTTTTATGCAACATCACTCTCCTCCCGTAGGTCCCAAGGGGTGTGGTGTAAGGTTTAGAAGGGGATGGGAGTTGAATAAACGTTACCAAATTTTCACTTTTTAGTCTTTTTTAAGAATTTCAAATGAGTTGACTCAAATCAGCTATGTCCTTGGGTGACCTTAGGTTGGCTATCTTCACTAAGTTACTCACTCAACAATCGATCGAGCTATTGATAATATAACTCGACTGCGTCAGCTAACACTTAACTATTTAGATGATTTGGTTTTATACAGCTAAAGACTTAACACCCTTTGTAAAAATTTAAGCACGTTTTTAACACTTGTTATTATCAGTTGGATAACAATGTAACTTATCAGAATATATGAAAATATGCAAGAAAGTAAATGTTGAAAGTAAAATGACACAAGTAATTTATAGTGGTTCGAGGATGGGGTAATTCCTCTAATCCACTCTTCTCCAACCCCTCGGAGGAATACACTAAGTTAATATATCGCCGGTTTACAAAGCGGTTCTTCGATTGTAGAGATAGTCTTGATCACACACCGGCTTCTCTTGACTCAACTTCTTCACAAGACAACCGCCTTGCTACTTCAACTCCCTTTAAGTCTTTGGATTTGTTCACACAATCCACCAACAAACTTGATGCTCCTGTTCGAACTTGAACCTCACTACATCTCCTTCAATCTTGGAGAGTAGACCCTTTTTGTTCTTGAAACTTGTTCATCTTCAATTGGTTGAGGTAATATTTCCTTCACAATGAGTGTTGGATTGAATTCCTTCGATGTTAGGCTTGAGGAATTTTCTTTGGAAGCTTAGAGAATATTGCAGTTATGCTTGCTTGATTATTGCTTCTTAGATCGGTGTCATACTTCTTTTTGATAAAATCTCTTTTTTTATCTTCTTGTAGACCCTCTCTTACTTCCTCAACCTTTTATAGTGTTCATTTGAAAATTTGCCCATTGAAGAGATTGGCTATTTTCCAATGACACATTCTTGTTCGTTGGCTTGTCTTTTCTTGATTTGCAGCATGTGATGGAGACTCTTACTCGTATTAAATGAACTCTGTAGCTTTTGAGCTTGACACCACTTTAGTGCATCCCATTGGTTTATTCCTTTTGCACACTTCTGGGATGAGCACTTTAAGACCTGTCAGTATGGGGATATTCCTAATTTAAGTAATAACCTTGACTTCTGTGCAATGGATTTATCCAGTCGACTTGACTGGACAACTACCTTTACCCCTTTGACTGGAGTCTGCTCCAATCATTTGGAACTAATTCAATTGACAATTCAACCGATAGTCTTGGCTCTTTATTGTCTTGGACGACACTTCTACACACCTTCACTCGATTGTTCTCATTAAGTTTCCTTCATTGACTCATAGTCTTCCATCTTGACTATACTTAGCTGACACACAACTGGGTCTTTATTCTTGCCTTCAGTTGACTTCTTGCATTCTTCGACATATCTGACTCCACTCAGCTCTTTCAGTCCTATCTATCACAACATAGAAAATATAAGAAAAATTGGGGTGCCAACTTCCTATTCTAAGTTTTACATGGTATCTTCAAAATCTAACAAATAAATTTCCTAACAATTTCTCTCTTTTTGATGATGCCAAAACTTAAATGAAATAAACGGTAAACACAAGCAAAAAGAATGAATGTATGCTTTGAATAATCAATTTTATTTATCATAAAGATTCTTGTCCTTTACAAAGTTGTTTACAAATAAGTCTCAAAGCTTATACATACATTGAATTACAAGATGTATCAAAGCTAGTTACAATCATTATCGTGAGCGTAAATTACAAAGAAGGTATTTTAGAAATATTACAAGGAAAACTTACATCTATATATTTACAACTAAGTAAAATACACTAAGGGGTTGCATCCATCTTCAACGCTTTGGTTGCTTCCTTCTTTTCTATTCATTTTCACTCTCCTCCCGTCCCGTCCTCATCTCGCCGTTCTCCTCTTTCTTTGTTCTTCATCCTTCTTATTCTTCTCATAAGCTCGCCTCGTAGCAGGGGTCATCCCTACGCCGCATTTCCTCCCATTCTCGGTTCAGCCATTCGTTCTCAGCTTCTTGCCTTCTCACAGCTTCAGCATTCTTGTGTGCAACTTCCAAGTTAGCAAGATGATCATATCCACCAAAGATGTTATCCCTTTCTTCTGCGGATCAACGTACTTAGTGTATTCTTTTTCTTGGCCGCGGTTGAGAACTTCTCCCTCTTTCACCGCTACCATATTTTCCCCTTCCTCTCCATGACTCAGCTCCTCTTCCTCTGGGAGTGTACTATACTGGAGCTTTTGATTTTTCAGCTGAGTGACTGCTGGAACTTTGCTGCTTATTAGCTGATTTGCATATTTCAAGACCCTTCTCCTAGTACAAATCCAAGGTTACGGTAGAGTCATATCTTGGAAGTAGCCTTCACTTCTAGAGTTTGAAACTCCTCTAGTGATCTGGGCTCATATCCAGCATCAGGCATAGCAATGTCTCTCAGGGGTTTGATCGCCGGGAAATTTTTTACTGCTGGAGGACCATCATATTGCATTCTTATATTCTCAATACGCACGGAATACTTCAATTACCTTCTTGAATTTGGCTTTGATGGCTTTTCTTGACTCTTTGAATGCCATCTCAGCTTTCTGTCCTACATCGAAAAGCTCTTTCGACAAATCTCGAGAATTGAGGCTATTATTTCTCCTTGCTGGGGGGTTTCAGCGAACATAAGCTTTTCAATGGGGAATTTTTTGAGCTTTCTTCCCCTTAGTTGTTTCTCCCTTCTTCTCCACCTTATGACTCCCTTTCCTTCCTTCTTTCCTCCTTCAAGACCTCATCTTCCCCCTTTTTTGGCATCATCACCAGAAGATGGGGTCGGGCCAGGGAACAGTCCACTAAGAATGAAGTCAAGTCGGTTGTTGGTAGAGTTTTTCTTGTCATCTGCTTTGGAGTAGGTTGCTCGGAATTCTGACTGCAAAGCCTTTGACTGTCCGCCATTAATTTCATTTACGCCGAAGGAGACTAAACTTCTGGTTCATGTTGGTCTCGATCGTGCAATCTCGCTCCCGTGTTGCGGCCTGAGTAACTCCATATCCGACTTGTGGGAGTCTTCAATACTCACCATAAACTCATTTTTGCCTCTCCTTCCCTTCTCTTTTCGTAGTGCTTGGCTCTATTCGCCTTTGGTCGAGCTAACGTCATCGGCAATGTGCGAGATGTGGTAGCCTCACGTTGAGCTGATTGAGTCTCGCTGAGCGACTATATGTCGGCTTACTCACCGGTCCCGATTTGCAATGTCGGGCAGAGATGTGTTAGCCTTCCTACCGACTAGTCCTCAAGCTGTCTTAACAACCACTTCAATGCGGTATCGATAGGTCCTTCCTTTTGAGTTGACTGGTCTTCGGTTGTTTTATCAGGGTCATCGGAGTGCGATGTAGCCATGAGGGTTGGCTCATCATCAAATACGAACCTCATTGTAGCCATTTTATCACTAACAAAGACCTCCGAGTCATGAGCATCCTCACCTTGCCGTTTGTAGATTCATCAATGGGTGTGGACTCGGCTTCATTGTCGGATTCTAGGAATGTTGTATCAATGTTTTCCTGGGAAACATGAAGGGCGATGATCTCTTCTTCTTCACCAGTTGCTTCTATTTGATGAATGTGCTTTTTCTCAGATCTTCATCTAAGGAAGTATCAACCTCCTTTAGGCCTTCATTACCCCAATAGGTCTTAACCAATGTAGGGCCTTCAACATCCCTATGTGCGAATCTAGTAGTGGTCTTGGACGGATTTCTCTTGGGCACTCCTACCTTGGGGTCTTTGGTGGCATCCATCGGAATCTCAACTCCTAGATTGCACTTTCATGGCCATAGTCTCAACTCCCATGGCCTTCTATCCATCTTTCGCCTTAGTCGCATCAAGAACATCATCGACCTTCAATTACGGATGAAGTTTTAGATGGTATCTCAATCGTCCGAGCTTCATCAACTTCACTCTGGGTTATCCATTGATTTCTCACTTTCACCTCCTAAATGCATAGTTTGGTCTCCCCGAGCATCCTCCGACCTAGTGGTGCATAGAGCTTTCCCTTCGGTTGGCGCACCGGTAAGTTAACGATTGTGGGTTTACTCTTCTCTTGAGACCCGCTTGTTGTTTACTTCTTGAGTAGTGAGCCTTGGGGATAGGTGTCAATACTTTCTTCGGGGATTGGCTTAGCTAGGGTTCCCACTTCATCTCTTTCCCTATCTTCATCGCCGATCCCCGAGAGCCATTTTCATATTCCACGGGGATGTGATGGCAACAATGTCAGAACTATCTTTTTGCGCCACCCCCAAGGGATTTGATCGAGAGAGTTTAGAAGACTCCGTCGACCTTCTTGAAATTGTTTCTTGTGCATGGATTTTGATTCCTTAATGGCCCGTTGGAACTCGGCCTTCAATCGCCGCAGAGGGGTCAAGCTCTTCTAGGTCGCCGTTTGTCGGGCTTGATTCCATGTGATGTTCATGACCCCCATTGAACATGCACATCTTTGATTTTTCAAGAACTTTGGCCTTCTCCAACGCTTTTTCATTCTCATCTTCCTTGATGGCATGAAGGGCATCCATGCAAGATTCTTCGTTAAGGGCATGGGGACAGAGACGCTTTCGGGAAGCATAAGAGCTCTTCTTCTTCTTCGATAAATTCAAAGTTGCTCAAATTGTTGTTGAGAGTAGTCCAGCTTCCATCTTCTCCATTCCCTCAATCTCTCGTTGAATATCCGGGTAGACTACGAGTGCATAATCACGCCATCATCATCGTCTCCATCTTCCGGAAGTAACAAACTTACCAAGTGAGGAGTGGGGAGATGAAGATGATGTGTATGGTGTTACAGTGCTCCTGTGTGAAGATGGAGTGCGTGTTGTGTGAGTTTTGGTGGGGAAGAGGATTATTTTCGTCGAGAGTAAGGGCAAAAATGCATGGGTGTAATGTTTGCACAACAATGGTGGGGTGCTGATATAAGCATGTGGGCGGGGCGGCTGCAGTCACTGAGAAAGATGCCTATTGTCCGACCTTCTTAGCGGCAGTACATTTCGGACATCTGTAGGGATTTCCCTCTTTGCATGTTAGCAGGGGATTTGGGAGCGATCTTCCGCTTGATTTTCCGTCATAAAGATTCGCTCACTGTAAAAAACAAGGGGTCGGGGTATGATGCAACTTGCTAATCCTAAAAAAATGCAAAAATTCTACTATGATACAATAAAAACATAAACAACTACTAGCTGTAGTAATACTACGAAAGCAATAAAAGGGGCTTGGGTTGCCTCCCAAGAAGAGCTAAGTTTACAGTCTTGAACCAGACTTTGTCAGATTACCCTCAAGTTGGAGCTCCAATAGGCACGTCATCCACGTTTTCCTTAGATACTTCCCAACCTCTAATGTCTTGACTATATTCCCATCCATCTAATGACCATCATTGGATTCAAATTTGAGCCTCTTGGTTGGATAGATGGTGAATACGCTTCCTTATTGACCCGCGAGTTGGCTCCCCATTTCTACATCAATCAAAGCTCTTGTTGTAGCTAGAAATGGACTCCCAAAGATTATAGGTATTTTCTTGTCCTTATTTACGTCCAACACTACAAAATCCATGGGAGAATAAATTTATCAATTCTTACTAACACATCCTCAATGATTCCCCAATGATATGTAATAGATCGATCAACAAACGCAATATGATATTAGGCGGTGCCCAAGCTTCATAACATCGAGAGAGATAAGATTAACACTGGATCCGAGGATCACAAAGTGGCTTTTCTAAGAAAACTCCTCCAATAGTACAAGGAATAGTAAAACTCCCTGGATCCTTCATTTTCTCGAGGTAGTTACTCCGCACTATCGCACTACATTCCTCCGTCGGATAGATAATTTCAAACTTCTTCAACTTCATTTTCTTGGATTCCACTTCTTTTGCATAAATGGGCAACTTTTTGGGTGCAAGGTGAAATTCCGCCTCCTTTTTCACATAAGTTGCATTGCTTGGATTTACCTCTGTCGCTCGGAAATTTTCCTCTCTCGACCGATGTTGCCAACCGACCCATTTTGTGTCTCGATTGACCTAATATGCGTCTCCATTGTATTCATCTTTGTACCCGGACTATCAATTTGCGCATCACTTTTGTTCAATTTATTCTTGGTCTCTCCTATGAATAAGTCGAGTATCTCTTCTAGAACTCGCTTTTTTCACCTCCGGTGCATTGAACCGAATGGGTTGGGATAACCGGAAGTGGGTTCAATACATTCTTGTTGTTGTTATAAGAGAAATTCTCGTGATTACGAAATCCCGGTGGTAGTGAGTTGCTAATGGATTACCTCTATATTAAAATCCCAGTTATTCACATAATTGACTTTCTCGGCCTCGTGAGTGGAGGCTGCGTGAATAGCCGTGGATGGGATCTCAGCTTGTTGTGGTGTTCCACCAGTATTCATGATTTCTAATTGCTTCGTCAAAGCTCGAAATTTGAGCTACTAAAGCGACATTGTATCAAGCTCAAGAACACCGGCAATCTTGTTTGGCGCCGACCTCTCGAAGGGCCATTGATAACTGTTTGTGGCTATTTCTTCAAGCTGATAAGGCCTCGATCGGAGTTTTAGCCATCAATGTACCCCTATCACGCCGCATCTAATATCATCCTCGTATGCCCTTTCAGTCCGTTGTAAAAATACTGAACCCTCTGCCAGTCTGCATAACCATGCTGTGCGCACCTCCGTAACAGATCTTTAAATCGCTCCCAAGCTTCACATAACGCCTCAAAATCAATCATTAGAATTGAGATATCTCACTTTTTCGGTTGGAGCGTCTTCTTTGGGACGGAAGAATTTTGCCAAAAATCGTCGAGATCATCCCGGCTCCGATACTCCCAGGGTCGAATGTCCGCAACCACCGTATGGCCTTATCCCTGAGTGAGAATGGGAAGCGCCTCAATCTAATGGCCTCTTCAGCCACACCATTCACCTTGATGGTGTCGCAAATCTCCAAGAATGTAGCCGATATGTATTCGGATCTCCACTAGACTCCCCTAAATCGATTCTCGCTAACCATGCTTATGAGGCCCGGTTTTAATTTGAAATTATTAGCATTTATGGGCTAGCGTACAGTGCAGTAATTTTGGTTCACATTGGCTGGAAATAATCCCAATTGCCCTTTCTTGTGCCTCGGGTTGTGGTGGCACATTCACAACCAAAATTTCGTTGTTCTCATTGTCCCCATTTTATGTCATTGCTCGATTCTCTGCTCGTTGTCTTTGCTTCTAATTGCTCGAAGTGTCCTTTCAATCTCTAGATCAAAAGGAAGCAAATTAGTATCTTTAGAATCTCGCATAAAAAGATAAGTCATACAATGAAACTATATGAAAGAGCTAAGGAGGGAAGAATAAGAAATGAAACTATATATTAGATAATCAATTTGGCTTCATGCCGGGAAGGTCCACAAATGAAGCTATACACTTAATTAGACGATTATGTGAACAATACAACGAGAGAAACAAGATTTACATATGGTTTTTATTAAACTTGAAAAGACATACGATAGAGTCAACCGAGATATACTTGTGGCTCGTATTGGAAAAAAATGAATAAAAATAGCTTACATAGATGCCATAAAAGATATGTATGATGATATAACAACATGTATCAGGACACCAACAAGAGTATCTAGTGAATTCCCAAACACTATATGTTTACATCGGGATCCGCTTTAAGCCCTTACCTTTTCATCCTAATAATTGATGAAATCACTAAACACTTACAAAAATCCATCCTCGAATCTATGCTTTTTTGCGGATGATATAGTTTTAATTGATGAAACAAGGGAAGGAGTAAATGCAAAATTGGAAGTTTGGAGAGAAGCACTCGAATCAAAAGGTTTTACTATAAGTAGGGCTAAAACAGAATACATGGAATGCCACTTTAGAAAAAACAACGAACAATGAGACAAAGGTTAAAATTGATGGACACCAAGTGAGTAACAAAGAGTTTTAAATATTTAGGATCTATATTTGAAGAAAACGGAGAAATCAATAAAGATCTCACACATAGGATCCAGGGCGGGTTGGAATAAATGGAGGAATGCATCTCCTATCCTTTGTGATCGTAAAATACCATTAAAATTGAGGGTAGCGAGAGATGAGAATATTAAGATGGATGTGCGGACACACTAGATTAGATAGAATAAGAAATGAACACATTAGAAACAAAGTGGGAGTAGCACCAATAGATGAGAAAATTAGAGAAACAAGATTAAGATGGTTTGGACATGTTTATAGGAGATCTTTAGATGCACATTTGCGACGTTTAGAAGGTAGGGAATCACTCGCACAAATCAAAAGCGGAGGAAGGCCTAAAAAGACTTGGAAAAAACTATTAAATAAGACATGTTATATCTAGAAATAAAATAAAAATATGGCTTATGACCGTAAACGATGGCGCGATATGATCTGTATAGCCGACCCCACATAGTAGGATTAAGGCTTAGTTTGTTGTTGTTGTTATATTAAAATTGTTAAACAAAAACATGTGGGAACCGTGAATTAAAGAATCAATTATATATATATATATATATATATATAGAGAGAGAGAGAGAGAGAGAGAATCACACTCATTATTCTACTTGCATATTTAACACTATTATATCATCTTTTAACATATATGTACCGCATATTAAAATTGACAAACAAAAACACGTGGGGACCAGTGAATTAAGGGATCGATTACAAAAGCAAATGACCAATCTATCCTTATTCGAATTAAAATAAAAAAAAGCGAAAATCCAATTAAATCTCACTTTGAACAAATTAAATAAATGGACAGATTAGTCCACACTGTCTCACCTAAGGAGTGTAACCTCATTTGAACAAAATCATATATATATATATATATATATATATTCCATATTGATGGAAAATTTAAGTATGGATTAAAATATTTTACTAATTACACTTTGTGACTCTCCCTATTTATTTGTACCGGTGCTCGGGGGGTATATAAGAAGCAAATCTTTTTTATTCGATTTGATATTCGAATTAAATATTTTGATATTCGAATTCAAAAAATTATAATAATAACCCAAATAAGAATATTTATTTAGATTTGTATTTATGTGATACGAATATAATATCATTATATTTGATTCGAGTATTCAAAAGAATATTCGAATAATTTTATATATATAATATTTATATTTCTATATATCGCTTATATGTAATCTTTATACATATACATATACAACTATTTATGTAAATTATTAATATATAATAAACCATGTATTTACTTATAAAAGTCCAAATTAATAAGCCCATATATAATTATAATCATGTAGTATATTTTTGATGGACTTAGCACAACAATAGTCAATTTATTTGTTCATGTATTTGGTGATTAATAAGTTATTGATACATTTAATAATTTCATGACCCAGTTATTATTTAGATTCTAATTATTATGGCAATCCAATCGGACATTATAAGTAAAATATAAAGGTATGTTTGGATTTCAAATACAAATATTTGAATTGATACATATGTATTCGAATATATTTTTAAATGACAATAAGAATCAGATTTTATATTCGAACATTAAATCTTATTTTGTGGCTCATGTCAGCATTTATTATCACGTCATAATATGAGGAAACGTGTACTATCATATTCAACGTGTGAGGTTTGAAAATAGGGAAATATGTATGAGCAAGATATTTTCCTCTTCGGGGCCAAAACTATAAGGTCCCACCCCCATACTTTTGGGGCATAATATGTAGAAACCTTTTTATATGCTCATTCATGATCATGATATATTTGTGGGTGGGATTGCCCACATACAAAATAAGCCAAAATGTCCACATGTAAATTAAGACAAGATTGCCCCCACAAGTGGGAAGTATGAGGATGGGCCCACTTACAAACAGAACCTCGAACTATAGCTGAAGTAGGGTCATGGTGTGCTTAATTGCCACTCCACAGTACACAGTCCGAGAGCTACCCAGTCCAGACCATAAAAGTAGGATGGGTTAGAAGTGGAGCATCACATATATTTTTGTGGAGCTAAATTAATAAAATAATAAAAATTTGATATTAGATAAATATTTTAAAATAAAATATTTGGCCCCCACATTGGTAAGGAAGGAAACGCCCTCGGGTAGGCCGGCACGCGAAAATAGATGTGCGAATAAAAAATTAAAAAAACAAAATCGTGTAAAAATAATTTAGATTTTTATATTTTTATTTTCTTAATAAAATTAATTCTAAGTAGGCTTCCGTTGTGCCTTGTCCAAGAGTGACCTAAAGGTGAGTTGGTTGGGAGGAGACAACATCCCAAATGTTCAGCTCGAATGTGGATGTTGTGACTGTATCCGATTTATAACGGAACGAACCAGAGGGAACACCGTTCGCCTCCAAAATCAGTCAAATGTAAACTTATTTTTTTATTTTAAAAAAAAAAAAGATAAAAACTCGCAATTTGTACACTTTTATCCAGATCTTGGTAAAATCCAATTTCACAATACATAGCATTATTATGTTTAATCATTGATCACATTACACAATTTAAAAGATAATTCATCCAGACAACACCACGTCATGTCTTATTTTACATATGGACAGAATCGAAAAATAAACATTAAGGGGCGATGCTTACCAATGAGTTGTTTGAAAACTTTGTTGGGGCGAGATTTTAAACTCTAGTAGTTATATATTAGGCAATTATAAATTTAATAATTATATATAAAATGTATATAATAACTTTAAATAATTTATGACGTTGATCACGCAGTTTGTAGAAATCAGTGAGATCACTCACCCTTTATAAGGGTGTTGACAAAGGTCCGAACCCTATATCTTTCAAATTTTTGAATTTATCCCCTCTCCTCCAACCACTATCCCAATTTATTAAAAAAAATATGACGTTGGGGAGCGGCCACCAACCTCTCCTAGCTTCGTCCCTAGTTTTACATGCTCATCAACATGTGAACTGGAACTTAAAGCTAACCGTGAAAATAAGTTGGCTCTTAACATTTCAAAATTACTTGTTTGTACTTTTTTTTAATAATTTAGGAAGCAATGGTGGAACCAACACACTATAATGGATGGACCAACACACGAAAAGTAGGGTAAGCCGATAAAAACTAAAAAAATTATATAACTAATATCTAACGATTTAATTTTTTTAATAATATTAATTTTTAAACACAAAAGGGCCTCGTGTGGCATCCTAGCTCAGACATTGGATGACTAGAGGAAATAGAATCAAGAAATTGGAATACTCAGGTCTTATTTGTTTTTGTTTCCAAAGGTCTATTTCCAATTTCCAACAATTCATAGGAATAGAATTATCTTTGTTTATAATTTTTCCAATTAAAATCATCATTTCCACTTTCCATTTTTCACATAAAACATCTCAAAACTATATATAATTTCAATTTCCAACCATATACACTACCATATATCACTCATCAATCATTATTCTCATTTTTTATCCAGTTATATATATGGGACCCTCCATTACCAATTTTATCTACTTGAAATATTACTAATTTCTTATTATGTCCGAATCCATTTTTAGCATCATGTTCTCTCTCTAAATGGGAGTTTCGTTCTCTCTAAGAGTCTGTTCCCTTTAGGGTTTCGTTGGGGTTGCTCAACCCCTCGCCCGTCACCTCTTCTCTCCCACCACCCATCTCTTCGTCTCACCATCCTTCCCCTACCTCACATCATCCCATTAAACCGACGTTTTGTGGATCGCACGTGAAGATCGGTGTCGCTGCCAACCTGATAAACTCGCATCTTTTGTAGTATGGGGGATTAGTCCTTTATTCTCATGCCTCGATTAACGCTTTTTAGTCGTGACTTTTGGTGTCTTGTCATTAACATGAGTTGGGAATCTCTTGTTATGGGTTTTTAGTTTTTCTTTTTGTCAGTAGGTTTTTGTCTTCTTTTCCTTAATCTCCACAACCTCACAAGCCCTCAAATCACAACCCCATACCCCCGCACCCCACCCTAACCCATCCGCCCACAAACCCACCAGTATCCCTCTCGTTTCTTGCTCTCTTTTTCCGTGCTCCTCCCCTTTTTTCCACCTTCTTTTTCTTACTCATGTTTTATTGCTTTTTTTGCTTCTTGTGTCCCACGAGTTTTTCTTGCGGTGTTTGCCCATCGGTTTCCTCCGTAGACCACGCGCCGATCCTTGTCGGCCTCACCCAAGTTTAAGTTGATCCTGATAAGAGATTATGGCGGATCTTACAGAAAACAAGTGCATGTTCTTGACCGACACCAAACTCGAAAATAACCAAGTCGAACAACCAACACAATCCTTCGCGCGGGCACTCGTGTTCTCAAAAATCCTTTAACCCCTATTATTTGGCTTTGGAGGTTATGAAGAAATCTTGGAAGCCAAAGAAGGAGCTCACGACCAGAAATGGGAAAAAACTTGTTCTTATTCAACTTCAAAGATCAATCGATATGGATTGGGTGCTCAAGAACTAACCCTGGCACTTCAAAAATTCCTCTTTTCTATACAACCCATTAATGGTACCGAACAACCTTCCACATTATCCATCACGAAAGCTTCATTTTGGGTCCGTATATACGATTTGCCTGTAGCATGCATGAATGAGAAGCGCTTACCCTCATAGCAAAACAAATTGGCTCATTTGAGACATGGGACGCTTCGCAAAGCCTCTTTGGTAAATCCATAAGGTGCAAAATATCACTCGATATATCCAAACCTCTCTCTCGAGGATAACTATCAAACTGCAAGGTGACTCTATGTGGATTCCAATGAAATATGAGTCCCTCCCGACTTTCTTTTTTGCTCTGGATGATTGGTCACCATTTCCGCACTGTGACAACTACGATAACAACGGCTAAACGGACCCATCGGATACAAAATATGGCCCCTAGCTCAAAGCTTCGCCTTCAAATGCCCCCCCGCCCCATGACAAATACATCGCAAACCCATCCCCCGCATGGCCGTAAAAACCGTACACTCACAACGATACACATTCACCGCCAACACCAAAACCCGAACCAAGAAGCGGACTCTAAAACAAACCGACCCACCGACATCGAGGAAAATGGGAACTCCACTATTATCCCTACCCTCATGTCCCCGAAACCAAATATTACCCCACCATGTACACACATCCCCACTACGACCCCCAACAAACAATCACTTAATTAACCCTCTCTTTGACAAAACCCTAGAAGATATCCCTCCACACATACCCGACCATCAACCTTCTAACCTACCTCTATCCCCACCTCTTAATACAATCGATACCTTGTCCCTTGACTTTAAAAAGTCAATGAACCCCAACACTTCACCACTCTAAACCTCCCCATAGCACACACCCTACCAAACAACACGATCCTTCCCCACAAACAATGGCTTTGCATGACAACGCTGAAGCCTCTCGGCCATATCGCATCGAATTTTCTAGTTTCACCCAAAATTCCTATCCACTCCATGAAAACCACAACCTACAACCCATAACCTTTTCTTTTCAACCTCATTGCAGCAAAATTACCCCAACCTAAACAACTCTGTCACCTCTCCAAGTACTGGAAAAGATTAACTCACAAAAAAATGAAAACCCATGCACCTACCCCTACCCCCACTACCAAAAAGTGTCGTCCCAAACACACCCCTACAACTTCTACTGCGGATGACACCGATAAAGGAGAGAGATGGATAAAACTCTCCAACCTTGCGGATACTCTTTGTGACTCCTCCAATGGCGGAGGCTGCGAGCAAAGAGCCCCGCTAACAAAAATGAGTTGCTTCATTGGAACTGTCCGAGGCTTGGGAACCTCGTACAGTTCATGTGCTTAAACGAGATATCCGTAGTAAAGATCCCGATATAGTTTTCTTGATGGAAACTAAATTAGAAGTGTTGGAATTACAGACTATTAGCGAGGCGATTAACTACCCGAATTACTATGCAGCTTGCCTGTGATGTAAGTATCGAAGGAAGGAAAGGCGGATTATGTCTCATGTGGAAAGATACACTACGTATTGATGTGTTATTCTCACCCCTACGCCGCAATTGACACCGGTGTACACTGATGTAACAAATGAGTATTGGTGATTAACGTGGATATATGGTCGGGAGGAAGAGTTTAAAGAACGTACCGGATGTTAATATGTGAGCTTTACGACAATACTAACATGCCCTGGTTGTGTATTCGCGATTTTAACGAAATCCTATATGGCTTTGAAAAGACCGAGGACGCCAAAGGATGAAGCCAAAATGAGGGCATTTAGGTCACCATGCACGATACCCAACTCGATGATCCGGGTTTGAGGGGTATAAGTTCACATGGACGAATGGACAATCTGGTGAGGCTAATATACAAGAGCGACTCGACCGATCATTTGGGCGAACATAGCTTGGATTAGCAAATTTCAAGTTATCGGTGGAACACCAAACTCGGCTGCCTCGGATCATTGCCCCATCATCCTCTATTGGTCGAACAGAATGACAAAAGGACGAGGAAAAGATCGCGCCATTTTTGCTTCGAAAAATGTGGCTCCAAGAAGAATCTTGCAAACCTTACGTGAAAAATGCGTGGAATTTCTCTCGAGTAGCACAAACACCGAGTCCCTTAAAAGAAAGATACACGACCTGGGGCTCTCAATCAAAACCTGGGAAGCTAAGCACTTTGGTCATATAAGCTCGCAAATCGCACAAACTCGGACTCAAATTGATCAATCCACCGACTCCCACATACAAGAGATAATGTAATTGCATCGAAAGAGCTGGAAAAAAAGATGCTCGTGATCGATGAAGCGGGAAGAAACAATGTGGTTTCAAATGTCTCGGGTGAATTGGATGAAAGATGGGGATAAACATCGCTTTTTCCATCGCACGGCAAATGGACGGCAGAGAAGAAACACGATTACCAATATCCGTAGAATGGATGGTACAAAGAAGGATGATATGGACAACATCAATAGGGTTTTCACAAGTTTTTTCCAGAACCTCTTCTCTCATAAAAAAATTTACGACTTAAACTTGGGTAAAGCTATCGACGTTGTGGAACGCAAGGTAACCGGCTGAACACAATGAAAAACTCATGGCACCTTTCAACGAAGGAGAAATAATTGCAAAGATCAATCAAATGCACCCTACTAAATCTCCTGCCCTCACGGTATGCCTACCCTTTTTTACTGCAAAGAATTTTGGCCGACTATTCGTGCCAATGTTACACGTGTTGTCTTAAATATCCTTAATAACTCACGACCCTGCACCCCATAATTTTACTCACATTGTGCTTATCCCCAAGAAAAACTCGAGAATACCCGAGTGATTTTCAACCTATTAGTCTTTGTAATGTGGCCTTGAAAATAATCACAAAAGTCATTGCTAATAGACTCAAGCATATTCTACCTCGGATCATTCACCCCTGTCAATCCGCCTTCGTGACAGGGCCGACTTATTACCAATAATGCTCTACTAGCCTTTGAAATTTTTCACGCTATGAAATCTAACAAAGCAAAAAACGCGGGTCTTTCGCTTAAACTAGACATGAGTAAGGCTTACGATCGCGTTGAATGGATTTTTCTAGAACAGTCCTCCTTAAATGTGGCTTTCATGCTTCCTTTGTGTCATTAATAATGAGATGTGTTTCCACTGTTTCTTATGCTTTGTAATTGTAAATGGTGAACCAAGGCATGTGTTTACTCCTTCCAAAGGCCTCCGTCAAGGGACCCTCTATCACCCTATTTATTTCTTTTTTGTGCGAAGACCTTTTCAGCTCTTATTCGGAAAGCGAATCCTTGGGAATATCCATGGCAAAGCAGAGTTTGCAAACGTGCGCCTCAATCTCCCATTTGTTTTTCGCGGATGATAGTATAATTTTTGGACGGGCTGTCTCAAAAGAAATAGATGAAGTCAAAGATATTATCCTCGTATGGTGAAGCCTGACAAGTGGTAAACTTCAAAAATCGAAATTAATTTTAGTAAAGGGGTCCGAAGGGTAGATAAACACACTATATATCCGGGGTTACCAAAGATCTCGTGGGGCATCCAAAAAGGAGATATTCCAAGGGGTTCTCGATCGTATTGGAAAAAAAACTTAAAGATTGGAAAACTAGATCTCTATCCATTGTCGAAACAAATTCTTATAAAGAGCGTCGCACAGCCATACCCATGTACATTATGGGATGTTTCCGGTAAACGCCGAAGGTATTTGTGAGAAAATCAACTCTCTTACGTCAAACTTCTCGTGGGGACAGAAAAATAATGAGAGATGCATACATTGGACATCCTGGCGCAAGCTTTGTGGACCTAAAAAGATGGAGGATCGGGATTTAAAGAGTTTGAGGCTTTCAACCTAGCAATGCTAGCAAAACAAGCATGGAGATTGGCCACCACGGAAAATTCCTTCTCGCCCAAACTCTCAAAGCTCGCTACTTTCCGAACGATCGTTTCTTGGACGCTAAAATTGGTTATAACCCAAGCTTTACGTGGAAAAGCATATTGGCGGGAAAGAGATAATCCGGAAAAGCATTCGGCCGGAGAATCGAGAGAAAAACTGCGTATGAGTATGGAAAGACCCATGGATCCCGTCACTACTATTCATTTGGTTTTATACCATTGATTTGAGCTTTCTAAACTTGAGTTCTGTGTTGTTTTTGAGTATTTTGAGTCATTTTTATTATATCTCATAGGTTATGCATTAATTCCCATTGTTTCGAATAATTTAAGTGGTCAATCCATGTTGAGGCCAATTACATTTGAGTTTATAGTCATATTAATGAATCATGTATCAAAATAAGTATGAACGATCAAACAACGAGAGATTGATTTGAAGAAACGCGTCCAAATGTGTTTGAAATTTCCATCACTTTGGCAAGTGTTTATTTTCGGTCATAACTCTCTACAAAATTGATATTGAGGTGATTCAAGTGGCTTTGGAAAGCTAAGAGAGATAGAGCTACAACATTGATGAAGGGCTTAAAATCAAATTCAGAGTGTGCTTTGGGCACTAAAACCGGGCGAGCGCTCAGTCCTCAAACTCCGGAGCCGGCCTTGGCCGGTATTTTGTAATCTGTGTGTTTGGCGCCTGCAGTGCCGGGATTCTCCTATGTTTGCCTACCTTTTTCTTGGATCTTGGTGGGGTTATAAATAGAGACACTTGGGCGTGAATTCAGGACTTTGGACCATTTTGGAAGACAACAAAACAACAAGAAGACAAATGGAGAAGAATAGAAACATCTTGGGACAACCTTGGAGAAGAAGATTGAAGGCTCTTTTCATCTAGAAATAGAAGATCCCTTAACTCTTGTTCTTATTTTGTTACTTTCTCCATATTTTGTAAGATGTATTGTTGTATTCTTATGGATTCATTTTCTTCAATCATGAGCTAAACTCTATAATTCTAGAGGATGATGTAATCTATGTTTGAACTTATGTTTTGAAATTGTGGTTTGTCACTAAAACAATCAATTTATTTGTGCTATTTGGATCTATTGCTTCTAAATTACTTGATCAATAATTTATAGTGTTTGGTGTATTTGATTTGACACTTAAGAGAGGTAATTGAATACATGACCTTGAAATAGCATAACCTCGGATTTCATAGAATTGGGAGATTTGTGATTCCTTTGAAGTCATTTATCAAGATTCATAGATTTTATTGAGATTTCAATTGGTGATTTTTATAGAGATATTGATTTCCCAATTGAGATCTAAAATCATTTGGCACTCGAGAGAGGAAAATGATTATTGTAGAAATCTTGACTTATAAATTGATAATTGATGATTGATAAATCATATTGATAACATAAGTGATAACTAGATTCATCACACCTCTAGAATTCATTTAATCATTTGGATAAACTCATTGATATTTTCATATTCTTGATTTATTTTTGGTATTTTTAGTATAATCAACTCCATCAAATATTGAATTTCTAAATAAAGTTAGACTACTATATTATAGTACTTAGCGATAATTCGATAATTATTCCCAGTGGTTCGACAATCTTACTTCTCTATATTAAAACTTGACACCGTAGATTTGTGGTTAGAAAATTCTCTAACAAGTTTTTGGTGCCGTTTCGGAAATAATTCATCTTATTTTGCGCTAATTTATTACTTAGTAGTTTTACTTTAATTTAGATTGGTTCTTGTTACAATAGGGTTATTGCCGTTTTTTTGTTTTCTTGTTGATGCGTAGAAATAAAAGTGCTAATTTAATCTTATTTGATCCAAAATTGAATGAACACTCCGAAGATTAGAGCCGCACGAAGAATCGAATTCACAAAAATGGCGGAAATGAGGAAGAGGAAAATCGCATACCTATTATTGCACCACCGGAAAAGGGCCATTCGGACTATTTCCGACCAACCATGAATCAAAATTATTCGGGCATTGTTCGCCAACCTATCAATGCGAATAATTTTGAATTGAAGCCGCCCCGATAAACATGGTGCAACAGAATCAATTCGGGGAAGTGCTGAGACGACCGAACGCTCATCCGGCTATTTTTCTCGAGATATGTGACACTATAAAAATGAATGGGGTTCCCATGAAGCTATTCAACAGATTATTTCCACTTTCACTTCGTGATAAAGCTAGACAATGGCTTCAAACCTTTCCACCCTAAGTATCACTAGTTGGGATGATCTCACCAAAAATTTATGGCAAAATTCTTTCCACCTAGCAAGATACTTCAATCAAGAGTGAGATTGCTCAATTTCAACAGATTGACTTTGAACCACTCCATGAAGCTTGGGAGCGATTCAAGGAATTATTGAGGAGGTGTCCACAACACGGTGCAATGCGCAGATTGGCGAGTAAAGTTCAATATTTTTATAATGGTATGAATGGTCATTCGAGAACTATTATAGATGCTTTGCAGAGAAGGTACATTGATGGCTAAAACTCCAAGTGAAACCATGCTTTTGCTAGAAGAAATGACGCGAATAGTTATCAATGGCCTTCTCGAGAGATCCATGCCAAGGAAAGTTGCCGGTGTTCTTGAACTTGATAATATGTCCGTTTTGGCCTCTCAAATTTCCGCCTTGTCAAAGCAACTTGCCACCCTCAATTCTAGTGGAAAACAAAGAAATGTGTTGTTATGGAAATAAGTCAAGAGACGATGAGGCCCGACATGGAACGAAATCAATTATCCTCAATAATCGGGGTTTCAACAATAAAGGGAATCAAGTTGCCAACACATTATCATCCGGGACTTGAAATCATGAAAATTTCTCATATAGCAATACGAGAAATGTGTTACAACCACCTCTCGGATTTCAAACTCGAGGCAAGTGCGAGTACACATGTGGGAGAAAACAAGTCATCTTTGGAAGAATTACTTGGCACATTTATTGTAGAAACCCGAGCTTGGATGAACATGAGTGATGCTAACATGGACAAGCTCGGCTCGAGAGTTACAATAATGAAGGTCACATCAACTCCTTGGTGATACAAGTAGGGCGCTTAGCAACAACAAAGTGAATTCATTGCAAAGCAGAGAGGAAAATTCCGAGTGATACGAGGTTAATCCGAGGAGCATTGCAATGCAATTAATGTAAGAACGGAGGCGAAATTCAAACAGACCAAAAAATTGCCCATTTATGCGAAACCAAAGGAATCCAAGAAAATGAAGTTTGAGGAGTTTGAGACTGCCTATTTGACAGAGGAATGTAGTGCAATAGTCTAGAGTAAACTACCTCGAAAAATGAAGGATCCATGGAGTTTCACTATTCCTTGACTATTGGAGGAGTTTTCTTTGAGAAACCACTTTGTGATCTTGGGTCCAAAGTGTGAATCTTATATCTCTTTCTCGATGTGACGAAGTTTGGGCTCGGGGAGGTGAAGCCATCCAATATCACTTTGCGCTTTGTTGATCGATCCATCGCCTTCCGTGGGGAATCATTGAAGATGTATTGGTAAGAATTAATAAATTTATTTTTCCTATGGATTTTGTAGTGTTGGATGCGAATGAGGACAAGAAAATACCTATCATCTTTGGGCGACCATTTTTAGCTACAGCACGGGCTTTGATCGATGTAGAAACGGGGAGCTAACTATGCGGGTAAATCGAGAAAGTTGTATTCACCATCCATCCAACCAACATGCTAAAATTTGAATTAAATGATGGTAAGGAGATGGTTGGGAATATAGCTGAAGACATTGGAGGTTGGGGAGTTTCTAAGGGCAATGTGGATAACATGCCTATTGGAGCTCCAACTTGAGGAGAATCGACGAAGTCCGGGTCAAGATCAAACTTAGCACTTCTTGGGAGGCAACCCAAGCCCCTTTTATTGCTTTCTTAGTTTTAATTTAGTTTAGTAGTTGTTTTTGTTTTTATGAGTTTTGCATTATTAGGAGTAGTAAGTTGCATCACATCCCACCCTCTTATTTGTGCAAATCCCACATATCCCCACTCCATCGTCACAAAGGAGCACTTTAACACCACACACACCATCTTCATCTCATTCACTCATTATTTGGTAAGTTTGCAACTTCCAAAACCCACCCCATGGTTTTCCCATCTTGTGATTTTTGGTGTGATTGGATTGTAGTAGTGCTAGGTTAATTGTTGTTGATGTATGGATTGTAGACTCGTTGATCATGCTAGACTTAGGTTTGGTGTTGAATTTTGGGATTGAATTGAGTTATCCATTGCATTTACTATCTTTGCCCAAATTCATGCATGTGAGGTGTTTGATGAAATGCCCCAATGAAAGTTTCACATTGTTAAGTGCTATTTTGCATCTCCATGCTTATCTTTTTGACAGGCGCTATATTTTTTACTTGGGTGCATTGTGTATGTGTTGTGATTTTCGATTTCTCACCCATAACCGAAGTTCCTCGTTCAACGAGTTTTGTTTTCTTGTCTATCTTGTTAGGTTGTAAGATGCGAAGCCAAAAAGGGACCGGGCCAAGGCGAAGGGGAAGAACAAGACCACACCTCGGAGTATACAATACCCACGGGCTTGTGCGCTAAGATGCATTGTGAGCTTATACGAGACACCTCATACACGTAGTAGTATCACATGACTTAAGGAGCCTTCACTCCTCGGCTACCAGAAAGTCCTTTTTCCCACCACCTCTCCATTGAGGACAATGTCGTTTTTAAGTTTGGGGGTGCGCATGCTTTTATTCATCGAGTCGGGTCTTGAGTAAAAAAATGAAAAAAAAAGTCTAGAGTTGAGTCGGGACGGTTGTAAAACCGTGAAACCGCATGACTAAGTGAATTTGTTGAATATGAGTTGAACGGTCAAAAGAGCATGTGTTTGAACCGTGATTTAATCTTTCTTTCCATTAATTCCATCTATGTGCTTAACTCAACTCGATTTATTTGGGATGCAATTGAGTGGTTCCTTTATGATCCCACCGGATGCTAGAACTTGTCCGATCACTAGTCGAGGTGAAATCCTGGCGAGAGTAGCCATGAGGAAGTGATTTAGGCCATCATTGAACAAGCTAGAGCCTAAAATGTCTACCTTTGTATTATATTTTCCCTAGTGCCCCCTTTGAGCCTTATAAACCCGTTTCTTTGGCAACCAATCGAATACCCGCAGCCTAAATGTGAAAAATTCTAATTACCCATCACTCATACGCACACACATAATATAGAAAAATGTTGAAGGTTGAGGATGGGATGATGAGAAGTGGTATGTGTTTAATTGAATGAAGTTGCCCGAGAAAAGAAAAGATGAAACCCCATGTACGCAAAATAATAAGTTTGGGGTTCAAAAACAAAATATAAAAAAAAAAAGATAAAAAAAAAATCAACGGATTGAAAGTTCATAAACATTGGGGATGCAAAAAAAAAAAAAAAAAAAGTGAAGGGTAGTGTCTATTGATAATTCGATGTGTTAATTGTGTGTTTGGGTGATTTGAGCCATTTATTCCTATATTTTCTTACCTTGCCCTAAGCCCACATTACAAGCTTCAAAAGTCCTATTGATCCTTGTGTTAAATTAGCCTACATTAGTGGAGATTAGTGTGAAAGACAAGCTCCTATGGAGTCCGGTAAGCATCTCATCTCTATATTCAAAAAGTGGATCATCTTGAAAACACTTAATTGTGTGAATCTATCCGGATAATGAAAACGGGTTGGCATGAACATTCCACCGCATGATCACATTGTGAAAATACGCGCTTGATTGATAGTGAAACGAAATTTGATGAATGAGTTTGGTTGTGAAGTTTTGCGCTTTGTTTGTGTTGTTATGTCTTGTATTTTTCATTTAGAGTTGTAATTTCTTGAGGACAAACAATATTCTAAGTTTGGAGGTATTTGTTCATTTGGTTTTATACCATTGATTTAGGCTTCCTAGACTTGAGTTTTGTGTTGTTTTTGAGTATTTTGAGTCATTTTTGTTATATCTCATAAAGTTAGGCATTAATTCCCATTATTTCGAATCATTTGAGTGGTCAATCCATGTTGAGGTCCAATTACATTGAATTTATAGTCATATTAATGAATCATGTATCAAAAGAAGTATGAACGATCAAACAACGAGATTGACTTGAAGAAACGCCCAAATGCGTTTGAAATTTCCATCATCGCCAAGTGTTTCGTATTTTGGTCATAACTCTCTATAAAATTGTTATTGAGATGATTCAAGTGGCTATGGAAAGCTAAGCAATAGAGCTACAACTTTGATGAAGGGCTCAAAATCAAATTCGGATCGTGTTGGGCACTAAAACCGGCGAGCGGCCGCAGCCCGCCACCTGGGGCTGCAAGATGCGCAGCCTGCACAGTAGGGAAATTTTAGTGTGGGGCGTTGCAACGCCCAACGCCCGAGCCGCAGCGCCCGGTCGGTATTTTGTAACGGGTGTGCTAAGAAGCGCAGCGCCCGGGTGGATTCTCCTATGTTTGCCTACCTTTTGCTTGGATCTTGGTGGGGTTATAAATAGAGACACTCGTGAATTCAGGGACTTTGACCATTTTGAAGACAACAAAACAAAAAGAAGACAAGGTAGAAGAATAGAAACATCTTGGGACAACCTTGGAGAAGAAGATTGAAGGCTCTTATCATCTAGAAATAGAGAAGATCCCTCAACTTTTGTTCTTATTTTGTTACTTTCTCCATATTTTGTAAGATGTATTGTTGTATTCTTATGGATTCATTATTTTCAATCATGAGCTAAACTCTATAATTCTAGAGGGATGATGTAATCTATGTTTGAACTTATGTTTTGAAATTGTGGTTTGTCAATCTAGATCTATCAATTTATTTGTGCTATTTGATCTATTGCTTCTAAATTACTTGATCAATAATTTAGAGTGTTTGGTCTATTTGATTTGACACTTGAGAGAGGTAATTGAATACATGACCTTGAAATAGCATAACCTAGATTTCATAGAATTGAGAGATTTGTGATTATTTTGAAGTCATTTGTCAAGATTCATAGCTTTTATTGAGATTTCAATTGGTGATTTTTATAGAGATATTGATTTCCCAATTGAGATCTAAAATCATTTGGCACTCGAGAGAGGAAATGATTATTGTAGAAATCCCGACTTATAAATTGATAATTGATGATTGATAAATCATATTGATAACATAAGGGATAACTAGATTCATCACACCTCTAGAATTCATTAAATCATTTGATAAACTCATTGATATTTTCATATTCTTGATTTATTTTTGGTATTTTTAGTATAATCAACTCCATCAAATATTGAATTTCTAAATAAAGTTAGACTACTATATTATAGTACTTAGTGATAATTCGATAATTATTCCCCTGGATTCGACAATCTTACTTCTCTATATTAAAACTTGACACCGTAGACTTGCGTTAGAAAATTCTCTAACAACTACGTAATGGTCGACAACCACGGCGCGCCGGTGTGTTACCACATGATTTGAAGGTTCAAGAACGATGGCCCCGAATAGCACAACATGGGATGAAGATAAGATCAAGGATATGTTCAATGCGGAGACGCTCAAGCAATCTTACAAATCCCACCGCGCACTTGAACGGGCAAGATATTTTGTCTTGGGCGTTCACCCCAAATGGTTGCTATTCTCAGAAAGTCGGGCTACCATTGCTAGGCAAAATGCGCATCGAGACCGATATCGCCTTCATCATCCGAGGGCGCTTCATGATCCGGACGTGGATATGGAAACTTAAGATCCCACCCAAAATTCAAATATTTGTCTGGAAAGCCATGCATGGTATACTACCCACTAGGGCAAACCTTCACGGGCGGTGATGATTACCCAATGTGCGAAAGATGCCACTCCGAGGTGGAAACTATGGAACACGTATTTCGGGATCGTCCGGAGCGCTTTTACTGGCCGCTCACCCTCCGCATGAATAATCATATCCTTCATACAAACCATGCAACCATTTCGATATGATTCTTTGAGGTCTCAAAGATCAAAAACGGGAATATGCCGCAATCTTTGCAACGTTGATGTGGGCTGTGGTATTCTAGAAACATGTTGCTATTCCAAGGTAAAATCATCAACCATCAAGATTGTTTCAATTTGGGAATAAGATGCCTTAAAGGATTTCAACAGCCCAGACACCTCTTACATCCCATGCAAAGGGAGTCTCTCCAACAAAATGGACAAAACCGCCGAGAAATTTTGTGAAAATAAACACAGACGCATCTATCGAAATGGGGAAGGGACGGGTATAGTGTTTGTCATCCGAGACCATACCGAAAGTCGGTACATACCCTTGTTAGAAACTCACACAGAGTTTTGATATTGAGATCGCGAAGCCCTCGCATGATGTCGGTAAGGTATTTTCCTGGCGCGACACCTCAATATCACGCATTCAAATACCCTTGTTACCGAATGGACTATGTAACCAACAGAGAACAGTAACCTACTTTGGAAGATCTTGAAGATATCCAAAGCCTTTGCAAAGACTTCATCTCAGCCGGCATTCAAATACGCCCCGAGAACCGCAAACGAATCGCTCATAATCTAGCTAGACATGCTTTTGTAAACCCTTCTAATGGTTGTAACTCGGGTCACTTCCCAGCACTTTATTCACAAAGGTCAATCTCAAGCTTGTACTCCTGTTTGATACTTTGATTAATGAAACTATTTGTTTTCTTTCTCAAAAAAAAAATTTTATTATGTCTATCTAATGGGACCCACCATCTACAATCTTACAAATATAATATTATATATTCAATTACTATCAACTTTTCAAATTATTATAAAACATAAAATAATACTTAAGAATTACTCAACCAAACATAATCTCATTTACAAACCTATATGAAACACATTTTCGCCTCTCATCCAAACATAATTTCGCCACACAAAATTCTCAAAATTCATTTTCCGACACCTGAATCGAAATGGAAATGGAGCATGGAAACATAACCATACAAGACCTCAAGATCTAAATTTTATTTAATACTTTACAAAAGATGAGTGATACTCCTGTGAGCTATACGATGTTGTTGCTAATTACTAGTTGCATAATCTCACTATTTTTTCTCTAACATATTAACTTGACCAGGCTTATCACTTCATCCCTTAGTAAATCTGGACCTGCATTCCAAATGGACCAATCCAGTAAACAACATGCTCTACTGTAGTAAGCTCATTTGGATTCGACCCGATTTACAACACGGGTTGACAGGTAATAACTAGTAACTACCAATTATGCTGCGCGTGGACCACGTGCAAATTTCCTACTGCGCCTGAGTTATATGTGGAGCCCACAGAGAATTTACAGTAAAATTTATAAGATATCTTTATATAATTATGTCTATGTATGTTTAAGCTTTAACCTATAATTTTTTTTATAAAGGCGTATTATAAACTTAGAAATCTAAATAAAAAAATTAGTCTAATTCTGAGTCTCTGACAGGAATATGAACCCCAGAATTACGAGGAAAGTGAAGTGTTTTATTGTCATTTTGTCCTTGTCAAGGCTTACTTTTTTTTTTTTTTAATTTTGTTCTTTTCAAATTTAATTCTCAACCATTAAAGATATAAAATAAGTATGGGGAGGCAATATGAATATATAATAAATTCATTAAATTTGTATATAATATTGAGTTTACTAAATTTTCATCCTTCAACGCGCATTTTAAATAATTTTTTTCTTTTGTGGTGGATTTTATCATTTTTTATTGAGTTAGGAGGAGCCAAGGAAACATAATAAATTTCAAATAAACTGAAATAACTAAAAGTCTCTCGAAGGTAATAAATTTTTGCTTCTTTTTTATGTACCCCATTACAATATTATATATATATATATATATATATAATAGTCATGTGTGCATGGGCGTAAACAAGAATATTCGATATTTGGGGGACTAATATAATAGTTAGAAGATCAAGTATGTATTTTATATAACGATAAAAAAAAATTAAAAATATATTATGTAATTGCATTAAATAAAACATCAATAATCATAATTAAACATCCCAACATACATAACGCAATTAAGGCCGCACTTGAACTCAGCCAGCCGAGCCAGTGTTTGAGTGTTTGAGTTTGGCTCGTTTATTATCGAGTCTAACTGTTAGCCCAATTTATCGAACATGTTGATGGCTCACGAACTTTTTCAAGCAATCGAGCCTAAACGAGCTTAATAAATATTAATTATAAATTAAATTATCCTTCAATTTATTACAAAAATAAAATTATATATATCCGTAACGTATAATATATTTATTAAAACTTATATTTTTATTCAAATAAATAAATTTATTGAAATATTTTTATATTATCATAAGTAAAAATAAGAAAAATTAAAATTAAAGTCAAATTATTAGTTTAATTTATACGAGCACTACTATCGAGCATTCACGAGCTTATTAATTAACGAAAGATGTTCACGAGTTAACGAACCAATATATCTAAGTTTGAGCTTGGTTCATTTGTTTTAACAAGCCTTATTAAAAACGAACTCGAACGAATTTTTATCGAATCGAACTCCGAATATAGCTCACGAGCCTTGATTCATTTACAACCCTAATCGCATTCCAAAATTATCCTTTTTTTACGAAAAATGGTCGGTAGCCAATTAAATTACGCCCAAACTTTAAATTTAAAAAATGAAATGTTGCACTCCCTGACAGTAAGTTAAAGCAATTGAGATGTGAAATATATGTAAATGGAAGAAATAACAAATCAATTACGTGAAATAAAATATTTTACCCCCAATGATAATACAATATTGATAATCAAATTCATTTCGATACCCCATTTTAATTTTCTTTATTTGAAAAAATATAAATGCTTATGTCATATCAAGATATTTAAAACTAAATCAAAACTGGAATTGACAAACCCACTTAGTTAGCCTTCAAATAACCCCGTCAACAATGCACTCGACAATTGTTCATCTAAATGTTTGAATAATGAATAATGTTATTTTCTAAAAAATGGATACTACATCCTATGATCCTATCCAATTCCAACCAGCAAACAATTAATTAAAAATAAAAACCACTTTTTCAAATGATATTTGACAGTTATTAATAAACTAAAAATACTACATCGTCTTGTCCGAAGCGGGCGTACCACCTGCTAATGATATTTTTATGGGACCCAAAGATACCCTTGTAGTATGAGTAAGACTTGTCCATTGGCCCACTTGAATAAAACAATATTTTATTACTTTTAACCTCTTAAAATTCTCCAGCACTACATCATTCTATTGGAGTAATGAGGAAGCCACCTAGAATTTTTGGTTGGTGTGAAGTCTTATCAAACATTTTTGAAGTTTTGTATGTATCTAGACCTTTTTGGGAAAAAAAAATTAATTGGATACTAGTATCTGATTATAGAACTACTTTCTCTTTTTTTTTTTTTTTTGATAATAATTTTCTGCGCGCACGCCCACTACGCTCGGACGAACAATAAACAAATTGGGTATGCCAAGAAATGGATGGATTTCCAAATCGACCAATGTTCGACGTTTCCAAAACGCAAAAACCGATCCTCCTGCGTGAAAGTAAGAACAAATTATGTTCGACTTCAATCTACTAATAACGATCTCTCCCCGAATCGAACCCACACGGATCTATTCAAAATGAGTTCCCACCAAATCTTCACTACTAGTATGATATGCCTTGGAGCACTTTGATGGAGTAGGGATAGGAACCCCGACCTCCACCCCACAAACAATTTGGTGGAGCAGGGATTTGAACCCCGACTCCACCCCACAATTCAATGTGGTGGCAATTTGGAATTTCCACCTGGTTTATAGAACTACTTTCTAGATTAGATTTATTCCAAATTCTAAATCATGACCCCAAATTTTACTGATAATTATGTTATCTGCTTTCCTGACACGCAAATTAAAGCAATTGAAATTTCTCCATGGAGTATAGTATATAAATCTTTAAGCCATCTTTAAATTTTTTTCCTGGTTCGCATCTATCTGATACATTTTTCTCTCGATTGCTCTGTGCAACTTTCCCTTTCTAAAGAAATCGACCTCTCGTTGGATCTCTGTGTGATTTGTGTGCGATTTAATGAGATCTGAGTGTTTCCAATTAATCTTCGTTCAAAAGCTTAGAGGTGAAATCAAAGACCTTGTACGATTATGTTTCTATCATTGACCATTTCTAGTTTAATGTTAAAAAATAAATTTTGAGAATTTATTTGGTTTTTCTTCATTTCTTTTATAGTGTAAAACCTTCACCATAGAATTTTGTTTTAATAAATGAATGTAAATGAGTTTTATATAGGTTTAGAAATGAGATTACATTTGGTTGAATAGTTTTGAAGTAATATTTTATGTATACAATAATTTGTAAAGTTGAAAATGGTTTAATTTAATATTTTAATTAATATATAATTTGTAGGTCGGTGGGTCCCTTAGATATATACGGTAATATGTTAAGTAAATAAAGTTGATAATAGAGGTCCAACATATATATTTTGATTAAAAATAAAAATAGTGATTGATGAGTGATGTATGATAAGTATAGGGTTGAGAATTGAAATTATAGGTTTGAGATTTTGTTTTATGTAGAAAATAGAAAGTGGATATGATAATTTATATTGGAAAATTTATAAACAAACATAATTTTATTTCTACGAATTGTTGAAAGTTGGAAATGGGGCTTGGAAATATAAACAAATGGGTATGTATGGATGTGTTTCCAAATTGAATTTCCGCTTAGTATTGGAAAATGAATTTTCAAATTTTATTGGTTTTAGTGTGAGAATTGAGAATATGTTTGGTGTGTTCTTTAAATTTCTATTTCAAATAAAAATATATTTGGTTATAGTATTTTTGAAATAGATTTGCGTGATTGTAGTATATTTTTGACATTGATTTGCGTGATTGTAGTGTATTTTCACAGAAGATTTGCGTGATTGTGATGAAAACTTGTTTGGTCGTATTTTCAAAAGAATCTTTCTTTAAAAAATGAAAAACCGAAAATGACTTTATTTAATTGAAAATTTCTTAAACAAAGATAAATTCTTTCATGGTTTGGAATAGTTAGAAATTAAATAATTGCATTTGGAAACAATTCCATACATATACCCTTAAGGTTTTCTCAGTTTGAGGGTATCTCAAATTTTAGGGATTTCTTTCATGGGTGGAAACCCTGTAAGGCGAAAGTGATCCCAAACCCGTCCCACCACGGATCATGGGGCGTACCAGCCAAAATTGACATCTAGATCTTGAAGATATTTGGGTTATCACCCTACTTTAGGTTATATCTTCTTTCGCTCTATTTGTTTATTCTTCATTTCTTTATAGTTGGCTTTGTACTATTAATCCCTTCACCATAGGATTATTTTGAGTCTTTAATAGTTACATCCGATTTGGTTTGCAATTATTATTGTTAGATGGACATAGATTGGCTCCGCGCACCTAAATCTTTTTTTATCCCATTTTTCTATAGAAAAATATGAAAATAAATTATATATATATTTTTATGGAGAAAGATATATAGTTGATCGAAAAAAGTAAAAACATTTAGGCTAAAAATACTCAAGCACTACACACTCTATAAATACCCAATAATTTGACTATTTAAGTTTCAACCAGTTACTCTATGAAGCAAATATGTTCCTTAAATCCATTCAAAAGTTCTTACCTACATAACATACATATATATATAGACTTTTCATACTGATCAAAACTGTACGGGACAAAAATATCCACTATAATATACACTCTCCCTAGTACGTGGTACCTATTACCGAGTAGAGAAGCTTCTCATATCAAAAGAAAAATTCCATAATGACACGTCATCATTAATTTCCACGTCATTACTATACTGTAGTGGAGGTGGCAGCATCAAACCCTCAGCCATATTCGCCATTAACCCATGCATCCCAAACCCCATTTCCTCATCCATGAACATCATATTTTCCGGAGACTCCGTTCGTAAATCCGCCTCCTCCGTCTCGTCACCATCCCACTCCGACGACTGTTGCCGGAAACCCTCCGCCGCCTCCGCCGCCGTCCTCTGAATATCCTTAGCATTCGATGTTGCCGGAACAGGCAGCCGCCAAGCCGAGTCTGCGAAATTCAGGCAAGCCAACCGCCCTCTCAACGCGATCGCCGCCACGTCGTACGCACGCGCCGCCATCTCGGCCGTCGGGTAAGTCCCCAGCCAGATCCTCGTTTTCTTGTTCGGCTCTCTCACCTCGCACACCCACTTGCCGGAGTCCCTCCGCCGCACGCCGCGATAGACTGGGTGGCGCGTCTCCCGAAATATTTTCCTGCCGGCGCGTTTCTTCGGTGTGTTGGAAGCTAGAATCACTTCTCCATTTTCGCACAAAGATTCAGACATGAAACAAAAAAAAAAAGTGCTTTTCTGAGCTTTTATTCTCTGTAGGATTAGTGATAATGAGAATGTATGTATGTTTGTGTGTGTATTTATAGACGGATAATTAAAGTGGCGCCAGGCTGTCGAGTTGGCTTCATACGGTTGTACCTTTTACTTAAAAAAGAGTAGGAACCAATAAGCTAACAGAGCGTGTTTTTTTGTGTGGGGGCAGTGTACAAGTAAGGGAAGCAGTGGTCTATTGCGCTGCGCGTACACTATAAACGTGTGAGGTTTCGAAATAGGAAAAAAGGAGTCAGACAGATATTTTCTTGTTTGGGGCCAAAATTATGAGGGCCCCACACATTACTTTTATTTGGATAAACATGTAGAAACCTATAATGTGTTAATAATTAATGATATATATTGGGTAAGATTGGCCGCAAATGAAATAAGCCAAGAATGTCCACACATAAAAAAATAAGCCCAGATTGCCCCGCAAGTGCTGACATGAGGATGGGGCCCACTCATCTCTAGTTACAGCTCTTTGTTGCCACTCTACTAAAAGAGAGTTGGTTGGGGAGTAGACACATCCCTAATTAAAGATCTTAAACCGGATGATCTATAGTGGGTTTCGGGCTAGACAATCTTTATGTTAAATGGGTCGGTGTTAAAAAAATGAGATGATAATAAGGATGGAGCCAGGAAAAAAATAAGATGGATCGATACTAAAAATCATATAAATTATAATTAATTTTTTTCAAAAAAATTATAGTGTAAATATTTTTTTAAAAAATGGGGGAGGGGGCCTCGGGGCCCGGAGTGACCCCCCTATCTTCGCCCTTGGGTGACAATATTGAAACATAACCTTAACCTAGCGGGATTTGGGCTAATCGGGTCATTATTGTGCTATAAGTCAAAATTTAAAAATTATATATTTAAATTTAAAATTGTAAACTTGAATATATGTAACATTTAAGTTTAACATTTTAAGTTAAACTATTTGTCATCAATAAAATTAATGCAAAATTTTTAATTACACTTTGCATTAACAAATTTATAAAATTAAATATTTTTATCTAAATTTTGAAGAAAATAATAATAATAACTAAAGCTACACAGAATTAACAGTTTTTAGAATTACTCATATGACTATAAGTTAAAATTTTCAAAATTAGATGTTTAAATCAAAGATTTTAAACTTGAGCATATATAACATTTAAGTTTAATATTTAAAATTGTCTATTCATTATAAAAAAAGTCATGCATAGGTTATAATTACGATTGCATTAACAAAATTATAAATTGAATTAGATTCCATTTGGAAATATAATTTATATCCTAAATAATCTAATAAAACTACGTGATATTTTTTATTCAAAATAAAAATAAAAAAACTAAATTAAGTAATAAATAAAACAAATAAAAAAGAAGTTTTTCAATAATTTATAGCTTATTTAATAAAGTTAAACTTAAAGATGATGAGATGTGAATTTGAAAAATAAATTTACTAGTAATAGGTAATAAAAGTAGATATAAGATATTATAATTATATTTATTTATTTATTTTAAAAATATGGCCGGCTAAGCGGCCTAGCCCCGTTAACCTTCGAGCTAGCCCTAATGGGCTTCAGTTTAAACGATCCGGGCCATAAAGGTCCGGATTTAAACGGGCCAAAATAATTTGGCCCTAGCCTAGTAGCCTTCTTTGTTTCCGATTTAAATGGTCCGGGACAATAAGGCGCAACCCGTTTAACATCTCGATCCCTATGTTCAGTTTGAGTGTGCAAGTTGGACGGAACAGGAGAAACACTGTTCGCTTCTCTAGAATTAGTTGGATAAGTTTTAAAATTACATAAATATCTGATATTTGATTTTGTTTATATTTTAAGCCCAATCATTAGTCAATTAACGAAATTTTTTTGGCTTCGTCAATTAGTTTATAATTACATATTTCAACTTTTCTATTGTTGGTGTTGACTATATCAAAGTATCAAACTTTTACTAAGCCAACCCCATTTTTGTTTGTTTTATTTGGATAATTGGCAAACATCCCCACATGTTAATATCAGTTTTCTTAAGAGGATTTTTACGGGAAAGTGCCTAGTGTTGTTAATAGCAGCAGCGGAGCTATGTGTAAACTTGGGGATAAGTTGTACCCCAAACTAAAAAAATCCAACAATATTTTAGTAAAATAAATTAATAATAAATTTGTATTCCTATTTTACAAAAAAAAGAGAGGAGAAAATACAAATAAAATAATACAAATCCCCGTAATAAAATTTCAAAATTAAAAGATTGACTTAACAACTTGAATAAATAAACCATGAAAAAAGCCAAAACCTACGAAACTAAAAATATGAAAAAACAAAAAATAATAATAATATCAATAATATTACCAAAATTGTGTTTTGTTGTCTCTTGTTTTCTTAATTACTTTAATTATTTCTTTTATATGTGTGTATTAATTTTTTATGTACGATTACATGATCAATTTTTTTAAAATTTTAAACAGTATTATGTTCTATGACGACTTTAAATATCAAATAATATTTATATGCACATTGTTTTTAAATCTATTGTACCCCATTTTAAAATTAATCTTGGATCCGCCACTAGTCAATAGTTATGTGTCACTCTTTGCAACACATTCTTTAAAGTTTTTCTTCTAGTAATTTTTGAGAGATCCTTTTTTTTAAATGAGTGATAGAACAAATAAATTAGATGGATCTCTCATTTGCATTGCAGTGTAGTGCAATTTACGAAGCAAGTTCAAAATAACAGTTTTTTGGGATTAACTTTGTGCTTTAGTGGTTGAGACATGTGTTGTAAGGGTGAATGACTCGGGTTCAATCCCATACGAAGTGCGTGTGTCCCCTCCTCAAGTTTCCCCCATTGTACTCAAAATAATAATAATAATAATAATAATAATAATAATAACGCTTTTCTCTTTGTTCTTATTTTGTTGTTTATACTAGGGGTGTGCAGACGTGACGGTTCGGAGATTTGGAAATCTCGAACGAGTCCCAAGTTTGGAGATTCTAAAAATAAATATCCAAAAATCGAACCATAGAAAAAAATCTCCGTCGAACCGCATCAAAGTTCGGGGCGGTTCGGGACAGAGATTCGGTTCTAATGGGACAATGACGATACGACACGGTTCGGAGTTTGGCCATAAATAAAACATACAAATTTGGAAAAATAAAGAAAAATAAAATCAATATAAAAATCATCAAATGAATATATTTCTAGAGTTCTAGTCTCTTTTTAGTGTAGTCTCAAAATAAAAACTAAAACTATCATAGGTAACACAATCCAAAATTCTAAATTTAATAACCTCTATAATACAATAATAGTCTATTTTGTGGGCAATTGTCCTTCTATTGACATAGAACATATATAATTAACTAATAATTTTTATAAATTAACATGAAATAAAAACTTGTATAAATTTATAACCTCAATGCCTCATACTTAACAACTTAATATAATCAATAAAATTATATTTATAATTTATGTGATGTGGTAAAAAATTAAAATATGATCTTTTTTATATTGTTATAATATGGTACGATTACTTATTTCTCTTTTAAGTGCAATTTAATAATCATTTAACTAATTTCAATTTCAAATGATTTACTCTATTATTAATATCAGAATTTTTAAAAATTCATAATAGTTGCAGTATTATGGTTTTTTCAGAAATATGCTTTATATTCAATTTAATTTCAAATAGTTTGTAGTTAATTCAATATCAAAATAAAAACAACATAGAAATAATTTATATGTATTTATATAAAATCTTTAAAATCGGTTCCAACTTGGTCTTCGGTTCGAGTGGTTTTGGGGACGGTTCGGTATGGTTTTCGATGACGGGTATTTGAAAAATCTCCAACCGTACCATAAATATTTTCAGTACGGTACGGTTCGGGGAAAGTCAAAAAGTCAACGGATAATTTTGGTTCGGAGATATTTCGGTCTGGATATCGGTTTGATTTCGGTAATCTCCAAGTCCCGTGCACAACCGTAGTTTATACCCATTTCACCTACTGACTTTGCAAAATATAAACCTCCTTGTGATTCTTTTTCTTATGCTTTTGGTTTCAGTCGTTCATCAATAACATGTATTGTGTTTTTCCCCAAGTTTTTTGTTGTGTGACACATCTGACGTTAGAAACCCATTGCACATCACTCGAATAATGCCCATAGAATTCCCGCCCCTGGTTTCTCCTTTTCAGTTTATAAATAGTACAAATCCATTTGTTAAAGCAATAAGCTTTATAAACTTTTCAGTTCATAATGTTTATTGTTGTTACACATCAATAACATTTGTTGTTACACAGTAATTGCTACTACAATTACAAAAATTATTGTTATAGATTTAAATTCAAAAATTAAATCTGAGGAATTAATATTGATCTGTTACAGATAATTTTAATTTCAAAATATAAAATTGTTAAAAAGTTTAATTTTGAAAATAAAAATTTGTAAAATATATGCTAGACTATGTAGCTCGATTTCGGTGCGATATTCGTGTCCGCAGTCGTGCTTCGCAAACAAGTTAGTGGTTCGGATCCCGAACCGGATCGTGATTTGCACCCCCCTGCGGGCGCGCGTGTAGAGAGAGTTCTATGCAATATAATCTTACACATTATTAAAGGGCAGTATTATATAAGCTAGTCAACAAAGCCTTTGTTTTCCTATGTGGGACAAACCCACCTTTAAAAGAAGACTAACCCACATGGTTTCTTCTTTTAAATTAAATCCAATACTCCACTTTAAGCTTTAATTTCTCCTTCATCCAAATACCATTTTGGACATACAAACATTCGATTTTAATATTTTCACGGAGTATAACAAGAATCCATTTTTATTTTTGTCATTAGATAATCGAGGTCCCAAGAAAATTGCACCCCAAATGTGTAATTTCCTTCATTTTTCCAAACACGAAATACGAAGACTACGCGATTCTTCGCGAAATGACCTTTTGACGTTTCTTGCTCCAAAACTTGTTCATTTCCACAAATCCTATAAAATAAACAAAATAACACAATGTAACACTAAAACATGCAAATAAAATACGTAATATATATATATATATATATATATAAAAATCATCACACAAAATACACATAAAAACATACAAAAAGATAAAATTGTTGCTAGCTTGACCTTTTTTTTTTTTTTGGGAGTTTGGGTTGTGTTAAATTGATGTTAAGCTTCGATGCTAGGTCAAATTGCCAAATCCATCACGCTTTTTAGACCATCATTTTTGATGGATCTCTTGGGTTCTACTGGAGGTTTTTGTTCTTGTTTCCAAGAGGATTCTTGGGTCGACCACCACCCATGCATTGTAAATTTTCTTTCAAGTTTAACGTTATGTTCTAGCATTTCGGAAAAAATACACAAAAACCAATTGTAATAATTTGATAATAGACTAAATTACTTCCACATACTCACATATAAGTTTCAATATATTATTTGTAAAAATACAAATAATTAAAAAATATTTGTTCCACTATGTGCATATTCTAATCTTCATACTCCGATGGTCTGTATGCGGTTGATTGTGACACAACGCATGATGACGGGGTGGTCTTTGCCTACTATGGAAACATTATATGACTTTCACTATTCTCTCGGATTCTCTCCACCATATTGACATCATGGTTACGAGGAGGGGATAAGGTGTGGAGATTCACGGGTATTTATGGATGGTCTGAGAAAGGTCAAAAAACTCTTACGTGGAGCCTCATGTCG
This sequence comes from Rehmannia glutinosa, assembly GCA_016081115.2. Taxonomy (NCBI): domain Eukaryota; kingdom Viridiplantae; phylum Streptophyta; class Magnoliopsida; order Lamiales; family Orobanchaceae; genus Rehmannia; species Rehmannia glutinosa. Next base: position 507,733 of record JABTTQ020003428.1, on the reverse strand, counting down.
GAATTGGCTGAGATAAACAATAATCATTGGCTTTGCGCGGGAGATTTCAATGAGATTTTATAGAGTTATGAGAAAATAGGGGGTCATTCAAAGGACGGGCATAACATGGAATTATTTAAACAGGTTCTTCGTGTCGCTAAATTAGATGATCTGGGCTTACGGGGCTTTAAGTTCACATGGACGAATGGGCAAGAGGGTGCAGAAAACATTCAGGAAAGATTGGATCAATTTCTCGGTAATTTGGAATGGGTTGCTGATTTTCCCAATTTACATGTTCAACACCTAGCGCGGATATCATCGAATCATTGCCCTATCCGCATTAACTAGAGAAATAACCGAGCAGGGATTAACGGACGGACTAGGAAACGTAGAAAATGTTCCGTTTAAAACTATGTGGCTCATGGACGAGACGTGCAAAAATATGGTCACCGCATCTTGGCAACTCGAGAATAATGCAACGGGACATTAATACGTTAAGACAAAAAATTAGAAATTGTAGGGAAATTTTACAGGGCTGGGAAAAGTCGCACTTTCGAAATGTTGGTTTCCAATTGTGGGAATGTGAAAAGGAATTAAGTAAGACTCAACCGAACCGCTATCGATGGAAAGGATCGCGAACAAAGAGAGGCTAGAAAAACTGCTTGATACTCTTCACAAAAAACAAGAAAAAATGTGGCACCAAAGGGAGAGGACGAACTGGATTAAAGATGGCGACAAAAACATATCTTTCTTCCATAAGACGACATCGGGCATGCAGACTAGAAATCATATCCATAGAGTCCAAAACTTGGAGGGTATTTGGGCTGAAGAAGATGGAAGTATTGCTAGCACCTTTCTCGATTACTACCGTGTTTTTTTCCACCGAGACGAACCTGGATATAGATAGGGCCATTGATGCAATTGAGGCGAAAATGAGAGGCGAGATGAACGAAACCCTCACACGGCCCTTTACGGGAGAAGAGGTGACAACCGCCTTAGCACAAATGCACCCCACCAAATCCCCCGGCCCTGACGGTATGCCTGCTGTCTTTTTTCAAAGATTCTGGTCCTCCATTCATTCTGATGTGATTTCAGTTATTCTCAGCATCCTGAATGGTAATGTTAGCCCCCAAACTCTTAATAACACCCTGATTGTTTTGATTCCCAAAAAGAAACATCCTCAACTTGTCACCGACTTTCGACCTATTAGCCTTTGAAACGCGATTTTTAAAATTATCACAAAGACAATTGCTAATAGAATAAAGTTGGTGCTTCCTCGCCTTATTGATTGACTTGTATTTTACATATATTTTGGGCTTAATATTAGCTAGAATGTGTTGATATACATGCATTATATGAGTAAATAGGGTTTTATTCCTATTTTGTGGAAAAGGATTACGATTTGCTCGTTTTGTAGGTATTTATCTATATTTGTAGCATTTTGGCAATAATTTGGGATTGCAACCGCCAATACTTGATATGTTGACGAAGTTTGGAGTCGAATCAAGAAGAAGTTGGACAAACCAGGTAAGAAGGAGGAAGAAAATAGCCAAGTACTCGTTGTTACGGTGAGCACGGGCGGGCGTGTCCTCTAGCACAACCCGTGCTCAACCCAAATGTGAAGACCCAATGTTCGGCCTATAGACGGGCAACCCGTGCCATATGGCACGCCCGTGCTCTTTCTCGAAAAATTGGACAATGCTCGGCACTCAAAGACAGTGGGCATGCCAAAGAGGCACGGCCGTGCTCTCTCAAGGGAAAAACAGAGTTTGACTTCGTTTTGACTAGGTTTTTCGACCTAAACGAAGTACAAATAGACACGGGGCGGCCACAAACAAGGACACACTGATTTTTACCCCAGAAACCAGAGAAAAGAGCAGTTTTCCACCGAAAACTTCGAGAGATCGATCAACACCGCAACCACACCTTCGAGGATTGAAGATAGATCGAGAGATCATCATCATCCCCGAGTCACTCATTCCATCGTATCGTTATTTCAATTAGTTAGATTTTGATTATGAATAATTTGTCTATGAATTGTTTATCTTCAATGTCTGGGCTAAACATCTTGTGATTCCGGGTTTGGGAGTAGGTTAATAAACACTTTTATGTGATGATTAAGGATAATTGAAGTTAATGTTTTCTTTCTCTATTCAAGTACTTTGCTTTAATTCTTGTTTTATCAAAAGGCCTTTGATCTAAACTTGTTTGATGTATTGATTCATAATTCTAACCGATGAGTTTCAATACTAGATCTTGAGTACTTGACACAAATAGATTGCATGATTGAGAAGTCTGTGATTATTTGTGAGATCTTTTAATCTTTTGATCTTTTGGGAGTTGGATATCTCATGTTGAGTAGAGATGCTAGCATAGATATTCCAATCAACGCTTTTACACATATCTCGAGAGAGGGTAAATTACTTTTGCGATTGGTCTATAGAGAAGAATATGTTTAACCTTGGTTTGCTTAACCTGAGCATAAAAGTGGGATATTAATTGAAACCATAACCCATGAATCCATCCATCCATACTTGATCTTTTAATCACTCTTTATTTTGTTATTTTAGGATTAATTTCTGCTTTAGTAGTAATAAAACCAACCCTTCAAATTTCGATAGTTTAGATAAAAATAGGACTATTATAATCCAATACTTGGTACATTAATTTATTAATCCCTGTGGATTCGACCTTGCAAACCCTATTCTATAAACTGATCCATACACTTGCGGTAAAGCTAAAAAAAATATGCGAACAAGTTTTTGGCGCCGTTGCCGGGGATTAATCAAATGTTTAGTATTGATATTGCGATAAATAGAACTATTCTTAATCTAGACATTTTTCTTTTTTTTTCTTTTTAGTTTGTTGTTTAATTCTACTTTTATCGTGGTTGACTTGTTCTCTTTAGTTGGTTCAGGTAGTGCATGATCACCCGCTCGAAGCAAGGAGAATTAGCACCGTTTATACCGGAGGTTGAGGCTTTTGCTAGATGGAATAGTGCGACTACCAAACGGGCAGAAGGGCGGCGATGAACGCTATGGCGGGCGTAGAAGGTGACAACGGAGGAAATAATGGGGCGAAACTAAGAACAACCTGGACCAACAGGTCAATGTCGAGTTACCAATACCAGAGTTTCCAGTGGCTCCGACAGTCCAACAGCAGACGATTCGCGATTTCTTTCACCCAATCTATCTTAACTATGGTGGAATTGCCAACGTCCCAATTAATGCGAATAATTTTAAGCTGAAGCCAGCACTGATATCGATGGTGCAGCAAGTGAATCGGTTTGGGGTTTCCGTCTGAAGATCCCAACTCTCATCTTGCGAATTTCATACAGATTTGCAATACTATCAAGATGAATGGGGTGACTGATGATGCTATATGTCTTCGCATATTCCCTTTCTTTCTAAGGGATAAGGCTAGGAACTCAAGCTAGCGCACTAACTCAGGGGAGTGTGAATAATTGGGATGGTGAGTCGAGGTTCTTGTTCAAGTATTTCCCACCAAGTAAGACACTACAACTTAAAAGCGAGATCACTCAGTTTAGGTAGTTTGACTCTGAGCCTTTGTACGAGACCTGGGAGAGATTCTGGGATTTGTTGAGGAGGTGGCCGCAGCACGGATTTCCTGAGGATCAACAACTCTGTTTCTTTTAACAATGGGTTGATGGGACAGACTAGACCATTTGTGGATGCTGCAGCAGGGGGCGCGCTACTTGTGAGATTTTCGGAGGATGCGTTCAACTTGTTGGAGGAGATGGCCATGAATAGCTATCAATGGCCTTCCGAGAGGACTAATGTGAAAAGGGTAGCTGAAGTGTCTGATTCGGACCCAATTAAAGAGTTGACAAGCCGGATAAGCGATCGACAAACCAATTAAGTGCTTTGACAAAGGCAAACAAGGGAAACACGGGTGCAAGTAGTGGGGGAATTCCTCTAGATCTAATAGAGGAAGCAAATTATGTGAATAACCGGAATTTCAACAATTTCCGGAACAATCAAAATCCCACTCATTACCATCCAGGCTTGAGGAACCACAAGAACTTTTCCTACACAAACACGAAGAACGTGATGCAACCACCACCGGGGTTTAATGTGACAAACGGTGTTATTATTGCAGATCGTAAGCCCACCATGGAGGATATGTTCACTTTGTTTATGAGTGAGACGATGAACAGGTTCACCAAGGATGAGGCAAAGATGGATAAAATCGAAAACCATGTCACCCAATTGGGGTCCCGGATGAAGAATCTTGAAACCCAAATTGGTCAAATAGCTACGATTATTGGTGGGCAGCATCAGAAAGGCCAATTTCCGAGCAACATTGAGGTTAATCCAAAGGATCAGTGTAAAGCCATTCGTTTGAGGAGTGGAACGGAATACGAGAGGCCGAAAATACCAGAAAATTTTGAAAAATCGCAGGATGGCACGGCCCGTGCGCCACCGCATGGGCAGCCTGTGCGTCCTGTTGGAACGGCAATCGATGCACCGGGAGATGCAGAAACTGAGGCAATTGGCGAGGTTGAGGCCGATGAAGTAGCTGAGGAACATCGTGCTGAACCAAAAGGGGCTGAGAAGCTTAAATCTTCCTCTAACCCTGATAATGCTAAACTTAATGTTCCCCTTCCTTTTCCCCAACGTTTTCAAAAGAAAAAGTTAGATGCGCAATTTGCTATATTTTTAGAAATTTTTAAGAAACTGCATATTAACATTCCTTTTGCAGACGCATTGGAACATATGCCTAATTACGCTAAATTCTTAAAGGATGTTATGTCAAAGAAGCGGAAGATGACTAGCTTCGAGATAGTCAATCTGACAGAGGAGTGCAATGCAATAATCCAAAGGAAACTACCACAGAAATTGAAAGATCCGGGGAGTTTCACTATCCCTTGTGCTATTGGTGATGTTATCTTTAAGAAAGCACTTTGTGATTTAGGAGCGAGTATTAACTTAATGCTCTTGTCTATTTTCAGGCAACTTGGATTGGGAGAGGTGAAGCCGTCTACGGTCACCCTACAACTCACGGATCGATCACTCACTTATCCAAAGGGAATCATCGAGGATGTACTTGTCAAAGTTGATAAATTCATATTCCCTGTGGATTTCTTGGTGTTGGACATGGAGGAAGATAAATACGTCCCTTTGATACTTGGGCGTCCATTCCTAGCTACGGGGAAGGCCTTAATAGATGTGCAAAAGGGAGAAATCACATTACGGGTTAATGATGAGCATGTTTTATTTACTATCTATAAGGCACTTCAATTTCATGATGGTGTTGAGACATGTAATTTCATAGACGTAGTTGAATCTTGCATTGATGAGTATGCAGATCATACATTGTTTAGGGATACTTTGGAGTTTGGTTTGACACATTCGTGTTCAACATCGAGCTTGACTATTGATATTGATAAGCAAGACTTGTATGATTGCGTTTGTGCTCTGGATAATATGCAGGAACTACCGAGGAGCGCAAGAGGCGCACACACACTGAAAAACGTACGGGAGTCAGTTCTATAGGGGCGCATGGCCCGTGCTCTTGAGCACACCCAGGTCGTGCGCATAGCCGAAGGAAAACTCAAAGAAAACGACGAGGGCACAGGCAGCTCGTGCCTAAGGTCGAAGAAACAAATCCACGATAAGCTGAAGACGGCACGACCCGTGCCAAAGGGCACGAGAAGCCCGTGCATGTAGTCGAAGAAAAAGCTGAAGGACTTGAAGACGGCACGGCCCGTGCTCATCAGCACGGGCAGCCCGTGCGTCCATCCGATGAGGCCAAACCGAACCCAGAACTCAAGCCCTTGCCCAAGCATCTCAAATATGCATTACTTGGAGCGAATAATACGAGTCCGGTAATCGTATCATCTCTTTTAACTTTAGTTCAACTCGATAAATTGCTTAGGGTGTTACGAAAACATAAGTCGGCGATAGGTTGGTCAATCTCTGATTTAAAAGGCATTAGTCCATCGATTGTGATGCATAATATTAGGATGGAAGATGTCTATAAACCTTCGGTGCAAAATCAAAGACGATTAAACCCTATAATGCAAGAAGTCGTTAGAAAAGAAGTTTTAAAATAGTTAGATGCTGAAATTATATATGCTATTTCCGACGCTTCTTGGTAAGTCCTACAAGTGGTGCCAAGAAAGGGGGATGATAGTAGTGAGAAACGAGAATGATGAGCTTATAGCGACTAGAGTAAAATCGGATGGCGAATCAGTATTGACTATAGGAAGTTAAATGATGTTACTCAAAGATCACTTTCCCTTCCCTTTATTGATATGATGCTTGACCGTTTGGCGGGATATGATTACTACTATTTTTTCGATGGTTATTCCGGTATAATCGGATCATGATTGCCTTAGAACCAAGAGAAAACGACCTTTACATGCCCCTATGGTACATTTGCATTTCGCACGCCATTCGACTTTGTAACGCACCCGCCACTTTTCAAAGATGCATGATGGCTATATTCCATGATTTCATTGAGAAAATAATGGAGGTTTTTATGGATGATTTTTCTGTGTTTGGAGATTCTTATGATCATTGCCTGGATAACCTTTCTCTAGTTTTGCAGAGATGCGCGGAGACTAACCTTGTTTTAAATTGGGAAAAGTGCCATTTCATGGTACGAGATGGCATTGTTTTAGGCCACCGAGTCTCTTCTGCGGGTTTGGAAGTTGATAGAGCAAAGGTTGTGGCAATCGAGAAACTCCCATCTCCAACAAACGAGAAAGCCATTCGAAGCTTTTTGGGGCACGTCGGATTCTACAGAAGTTTTATCCGTGACTTTTCTAAAATCACTAAACCTTTAAGTTAGTTATTAGAAAAGGATACTGCTTTTAATTTTTCCGATGATTGTTTGCAGGCTTTTGAGATTCTGAAAAAGGCTTTGGTGACCGCACCAATTCTAGTAGTTCCGGATTGGAGTCAGCCCTTCGAACTAATGTGTGACGCCAGCGACTTTGCAGTTGGGGCTGTTTTGTGTCAGAAAAGGGACAAGATGTTCAGAACCATCTACTATGCGAGCAGAACTTTAGACAAAGGCTCAAAAAACTACACAACCATTGAGAAGGAAATGCTGGCAATCTTGTTTGCGTTCGACAAGTTTCGATCTTACTTTATTGGAACTAAGACGATAGTCCACACCGACCACGCAACAATTACATATCTATTTGGCAAGAAGGATGCCAAGCTGAGACTAATTCGGTGGATCCTCTTACTACAAGAATTCGATGTGGAGATTCGAGATAGAAAGGGATGCGAGAATGTAGTAGCCGATCACTTGTCTAGACTGGAATACAAGAAGGAGGAGAAAGAAGACACGAAGGCGATTAAGGAGGAGTTCCCCGATGAACAACTTCTGATGTTGTAAGATAATTTCCATGGTATGCAGATTTTGTTAACTATTTGGTTACAGGGGTCTTGCCTCCGGATTTATCATCTTATCAAAAGAAGAAATTCCTCCATGACGTCAAGTTCTACATGTGGGACGACCCCTTGCTCTTTAAGAGGTGCGCCGACACCATCATCCGACGATGTGTGCCTTAAGAATAGTGGGAGGGAGTTCTACAACAATGCCATTCTTTACCTTCCGGGGGACACTTCGGTCCGACTCGTACGGCGGCTAAGGTATTGCAAAGTGGATTATACTGGCCTACGTTATCTAACGATTGCTATCTATTTGTACAAAGTTGTGATAGGTGCCAGCGGATGGGGAACATCTCGAGACGACATGAGATGCCTATGACCAATGTGATGGAAGTTGAACTATTTGATGTGTGGGGGATCGACTTCATGGGCCCCTTCCCATCTTCGTCGGGTTATCAATACATTCTACTTGCAGTAGAGTACGTATATCGATGGGTTGAGGCAATTCCGGCAGAGACTAATGATGCACGAGTAGTGCTCAAATTCCTAAAAAAAATATATTCACTCAGTTTGGAACCCCGAGAGCTTTGATTAGCGACGGGGGGTCACACTTTGTGAATAAATTGATGAGCACTCTACTTGCGAAGTATGGGGTCAAGCACAAGGTGGCATTAGCATACCATCCGCAAGCAAACGGGCAAGCAGAGGTAGCCAATCGCGAGATTAAGCAGATTTTGGAGAAGACGGTAAACATAAATCGCAAGGATTGGGCCATGAAGCTAGATGACGCATTATGGGCATATCGGACTGCATACAAGACACCATTGGGTATATCTCCGTACCAGTTAGTATTCGGGAAATCATGTCACTTGCCCGTTGAATTAGAGCATAAGGCGTTTTAGGCTGTGAAAAAGTTAAATTTTGACTTCCAAGCAGCGGGTGAGAAGAGGCTCCTAGATGGAGGAATTCCGGGATGAAGCGTATGAAAATTCCCGGATTTACAAGGAGCGAACCAAAAGATAGCACGATCGAATGATAAATAAGAGAGAGTTTTTACCGGGTGAACAAGTCCTATTGTTTAACTCACATCTTAAACTCTTTCCGGGAAAACTTAAGTCGAGATGGTCGGGGCCATTTGTAATAAAGAAGGTGTTAAATCCTCCAGGAATAGTGGATTTGGTGAGCCGAGACGGAAAGACGTTCATGGTAAATGACCAGAGGATCAAGCCCTACTTTAGCCGGGATCAAAAGGAAGAGGTGACACGACTCACTTTGCTAGAGCCGTGATCGACTAAACAGGCGTCAAGCTATAAACGTTAAATTTAGCGCTTGTTGGGAGACAACCCAATGGTTTTGCTGTTTTATTTCTTCCCATGTTTTCTTGGTTTGTTTTTCCCTTTTCTAAGTTAGGATTTAATTGCTTTCATAGGTTAGATTTTTTTCCCCTTTTTTCTATATAAATAAAAAACAAAAAAACAAAAAAAAAACTGAAAATTGAAAAACATGGTACGGCTCTGAGCACGGGCAATCCGTGCGTCATGCGCACGGCCCGTGCTGTACCGCACCTGAAGGGTATTTCGTTCGGCCCCTAGCACGGGCCACCCGTGCCATCGTGCGCTTTCCAGAAATTGGGCCAAATCCTTCGGCCCCTAGCACGGGCGGCCCGTGTTGAATGAGCACGCCCGTGCTCATGTCTCACAAAGATATATTTGTCGGGCGGATCGGTTTTTTTCACAAAACCTTCCTCCTCTGCGCGCATACAAGAACTCGACCCCCAAATTATTTTCCAAAATTCTCCTACTATATCACTACTAATCAACTCCCACACTACTCTAAACACAATTTGAACTTGTGGAATTGCTTGGAAGCAAAGATTTGGGGTAGATAGCACCTAGGGTTTCAAAAATCCAACTCTCTTCCAATTCTGGGATTTAAGGTATGAATTGCACTTTTTATGTCAAATTTCTTGAGAATAATATATAATGCTTGCTTGATACTTTAGCCATGATTTTGATTAATATTTTCTATTGGGCATTTTATCGAACACCTTGTGGGCAAGGTTGCGTAAAATCGCTAGCGCCCGGTCGGGCAAAGAATCGGCGCCTAGGCCGCCCGGATTCGCCTAGAAAAGCCCAAGTTTTTCTTATTTTTTTTCATTTTTTTGTATTTTGGCCGATTTTTCCCGATTTTTGGCCGATTTATTCCGACTAGACCGCCTAAACCGATTTTTTCCCAATTGTTTTCCAATTTTTTGCCGCCTAGGCGCCCGCCTATGCCGATTTTTGCCCCAGAATGATTTTTTGGCCGATTTTGGGATAATCGGGTCGGCCTAGGGGCGCATAGCGCCTAGTCGGCGCCTAGGCAGCCGCCTAGGCCGATTTTTACAACATTGCTTGTGGGTTGTTGAATTATGATGAATTTAGTTGATTGCTTGATGAATTATACATGTGCTAGATTGTGTAGGGCGTTTGTGGCTAGGATTCTCGGCAACTATATTGGTATTTGAGTTGAAATCTTAATTGTGGATTAAATTGTTGAGATGAGACACTATGCCTTTGTTAGATTGTTGTATTAGTTCATCGTTCGTTTTACTTGGCACGTATGGATTCTCACGATTGTTTTGCCAGGTACTAACTCGAACAAATGGCCGAAACACAAATAGGTCGAGATGGACGTTTGAGGAGACCCGCTCGGGAGTTTGACCCAAACCACCCGCGTGCCTATGGACTCACTTTCACCGAGCACGATATAATGGAGCGATGGAATCGGCTCATCACTCGTGACTACATTCCCACACGCTATGCCGATGATGAGTGTACCCAAACTCTCGGGATACACGAGGAGGTGTGGCAAATGTTTGAACGAGTTGGTTGGACCGTTTTCATGCAAGGGCGGTGGCCAACATACAAGACACTCACACTCGAATTCTTAAGCACCGTCCAGGTTACGGAAACGCGACCTAGAAACGAGCCTCGGAAAATCCACTTCAGAAGGGGCAACGTATGGCGGGAAATCACGATCGCCGAACTGAATCAAATTTATGGGGTACCATCCGACGCCCCGTACCGAATGGCTGAAAATTACAACGCACATGAATTCTGGCGGTTGTTGACAGAAACCCCCGAAACCAGCCTCATACAATATGCCGCATGCACTTCCAAAGCATCGTCACTCCACAACCCCATCTTCCGTTATATTCAAAAGGTCACGGCCCACTCGGTATTTGCCCAGTACAACAACGGGGGTATGCAAGCGAAGGAGCTATATGTACTATGGTGTATGCTCACTCGCACCCCTTATAACATGGCGACATACTTTGTGGAACACGCCGTCTACATACAACAACATGATGTGGGGAAAATCTTAATTGGGGGAATGATAACCCCCATTGCGCGGCATCTCGAGGTTGACATAAGCCATATGGAGCCATTAGCAGGCAGCCGAAGTATCAACTTGAGCGCCCTTCACACCATGAAGATCATCAAAGAATGAGGAGAATATCCTCTGCTTTTCAACAAAAAGTCGGGTCTGCGTTTTCCTAACCCGCACTCACAATCGCGTGGTTGACAATCAAATCAATGGCTTATGTACTCTGAGGATCATATCATAATCATACAGGGTTTGGCGGCACGAAAGAAGCGAAGGATAGCCGGGTTGCCCGACGAAGAGGACTTGGTGATGGAGGCAAGGTGTATGATAAGCATGAGAGGGAATTCGAGCAAGGCTTCCAGCAGGGAAGCTTCGAGTAGGGCGGCCCAAGTAGGGGAACCGATATTCCAGAGAGCTCTCGCCAAGGCGAGGAGCGTGGGGGACAATACGATCATGACAGATTCGGTGCCTTCGAGGAAAGCTTGCGACAACATAGAAGTGATTTCCGTGCTTTCCAAGAAGTCCAAGACCAAAGGTACCAAGCCCAGAGCTTGTGGAACCAAGCACACGAGCAGCGGGAGTTGGAGATATTGCAGACATTACAGAGGATCGAACATTGGCATATCTCCCAGGGCCACTACCAACCGCCACCCCCAGAGTGATCCAGGTCCTGTCCACACTCTTCATTGAAATTCTACCTTCTCTTTTATGCGCTATAATTTCATTCAAGTTTCGGGGGGAGAGGTAGTATTTTTTTTTGATGGGTGTGGCGTTTGCATTCATTTAGTTGCATGTAGAGCATATAGGTTGCATTGCATTAGATGTTTGATTTTTTTTTATGGTTTAGCACGTTTATCGCTTTAGCACGTTTAATGCTTTCCTAGTTGTTAGGGAGTGAGTTGACCGCTATTGTGTGTTTGTTGTGTTTTGATTGAGATCTTGATCTTGGGAGCATTTGCGGATTGGTTTGTGTTGTTTTGAATTGGATGTTGAGTGTGAGTTGATCGGGTTGAGAATAGTTAATATGGAGCATGTGATTATTGAATCATGGGTAACATACTTTGAATTATGCACTTACAAGCCTGTGAGCTTTTGAGCCTTTACTGCTTTTATATTATGCAGTCTTGTTTGTGATTGAGTGTGTCATTCATGTTGATTTGAATTCTAGAACTTGCTTTGGTATCTCCGTCAAAGTCACATGTTGTACGCATTCATGAAGATGATTTTCGGCCATCTTTGTTTAGCCTTTCAAGCCTTTTTACATACCTTATGATATTTGACTTCCCTAGTTAGCCAATTTGAGCCTACTGCCTGATTTTTTGATAGCCACATTTCAAGCCTTGAATCTTATGTAAAATATCTCATTACCCCGAGCTTAAGTGTATAGAGTTGAGAAAAAAAAAAGGGGATGAATAAAGGATTAAATGAAGGGGTGTCAAAAGTCGAAAAATGTGTACATGTTGGGAACTTGGGAATAAAAGAGGAAAAAAGGGGAAACTACTCACAAATGTTGAAAAAAAAACACGACTGCAAAAAGTGAGTCGGCCAGAAGTGAAAAATAGGTTGAGAATTGTGATGTAAGGCGAAGGTAATAATGTGTATGAAAAAGAAGGGAGAAATAGAGAAGTGAGAGGATATAGGGTGATTGGGAGCACATAGTCGATTTGAATTAGAAAAATGGTTTGAGAAGAACAAATGTGTTTCCAATCTATACACTCGAGTTGAGTCACTTTATCCATATTTTCCTACCTTAACCAAAGAGCCTTCATTACAACCTTAAATAAAGTCCTTTATGATTTGTGAATTGCATACAAACGAGTGGCGGAGATGTGAGACGATTTGCAAGCATATGGTAATTCTTCATCACTGATATGACTTGAGTGAATACACGTTCCTTATCATTCTAGTGAGTAGAGTATACATTTTATCCCTGAGAGGCGTGATTTGAAATGTTCTACCTTGATTTTTATAAACTTGTGCTCCGTGTTAGTTATTTGAAATTTGGTTGATTTGTGCTTGATGTCTATGGATAGATGACATAAATTATTCTTGAGTTGCTCTTATTTTCTCCATTTGTGTTGTCTTGTTTATAAGGTGTTGACTGGGATTGTCAACAGTTTAAGTTTGGGGGTTTTATTGACTTGTATTTTGCATGTATTTTGGGCTTAATATTGGCTAGAATGTGTTGATATGCATGCATTATACGAGTAAATAAGGTTTTATTCATGTTTTGTGGAAAAGGATTACGCTTTACTCGTTTTGTAGGTATTTATCTATATTTGTAGCATTTTGACAATAATTCGGGCATTGCAACCGCCAATATTTGACATGTTAGACGAAGTTTGGAGTCGAATCAAGAAGAAGTTGGACGAACCGGGCAAGAAACGAAAGAAAATAGCCAAGTACTCATTGTTACAGGTGAGCACGGGCAGGGCGTGCTCCTCTAGCACAACCCGTGCTCAACTCAGATGTGAAGACCTAATGTTCGGCCTATAGCACGGGCAGCTCGTGCCATATGGGCACGCCCGTGCTCTTCTTAGAAAATTGGACAATTGTTTCGGCACCCAAGACGGGTCAAGGCGTGCAAAGAGGCACGACCGTGCTTCTCTGTGGGAAAAACAGAGTTTGACTCATTTCGACTAGGTTTTCGACCTAAACAAAGTACAAATAGACACGGGGCGGCCACAAACAAGGACACACTGATTTTTACCCTAGAAACCAGAGAAAAGAGCAGTTTTTCACCGGAAACTTCGAGAGATCGATCAAGACCGCAACCACACCTTCAAGGATTGAAGATAGATCGAGAGATTGTCATCATCCTCGAGTCACTCATTCCATCGTTTCGTTATTTCAATTAGTTAGATTTTGATTATGAATAATTTGTCTATGAATTGTTTATCTTCAATGTCTGGCTAAACATCTTGTGATTCCCGGGTTTGGGGGTAGGTTAATAAACACTTTTATGTGATGATTAAGGATAATTGAAGTTAATGTTTTCTTTCTCTATTCAAGTACTTTGCTTTAATTCTTGTTTTATCAAAAGGCCTTTGATCTAAACTTGTTTGATGTATTGATTCATAATTCTAACCGATGAGTTTCAATACTAGATCTTGAGTACTTGACACAAATAGATTGCATGATTGAGAAATCTGTGATTATTTGTGAGATCTTTTAATCTTTTGATCTTTTGGGAGTTGGATATCTCATGTTGAGTAGAGATGCTAGCATAGATATTCCAATCAACGCTTTTACATACATCTCGAGAGAGAGGGTAAATTACTTTTGTGATTGGTCTATAGAGAAGAATATGTTTAACCTTGGTTTGCTTAACCTGTGCATAAAAGTGGGATATTAATTGAAACCATAACCCAGGAATCCATCCATCCATACTTGATCTTTTAATCACTCTTTACTTTGTTATTTTAGGATTAATTTCTGCTTTAGTAGTAATAAAACCAACCCTTCAAATTTTGATAGTTTAGATAAAAAATAGGACTATTATAATCCAATACTTGGTACATTAATTTATTAATCCCTGTGGATTCGATCTTGCAAACCCTATTCTATAAACTGATCCGTACACTTGCGGTGAAGCTAAAAAAAATAGGTGAACACTTATACACCACACCCAATCGGCATTCGTGCTGGGTCGGCTTATAACTGATAACGCCCTTCTTGCTTTTGAGATCTTTCATGCCATGAAAAATAATAATGCCAAAAATAAGGGATCTTTTGCCTTTAAATTAGATACGAGCAAAGCCTATGATCGTGTTGAATGGCATTTTTTAAAACAGGTAATGCTTAAGCTAGGAATTGATGATCTCTTTGTCAATACCATGATAAAATGTGTTGAAACTGTCTCTTTTTCCATACTCATAAATGGCGTCCAAAGGGAGTGTTTTCTCCCTTCACGCGGGCTCCGTCAAGAAGACCCGTTTTTTCCGTATTTGTTTCTTTTTTGTGCAGAGGCATTCTCGGCATTAATTTGGCGTGCGTAGTCTATTGGGAATTTACATGGAATTCGGGTCTGTCGTAGGGCCCCGACGATATCACATCTTTTTTTCACCAACGACAACATTATTTTTGGACGTGCTACAGATCACCAAATAGAGATAACCAGAGATATCATACAGTGTTATGAAGCGGCATCGGGATAAAAGATCAGCTTTGAGAAATCAAAAATCTCATTTAGCAAAGGGGTGGAGATTTCGAAGAGAACACAATTAGCTGGACATCTTGGGGTGAATTTGGTTGAGAAGCATGCCATCTATTTGGGATTACCTGCCATTGTTGGACGATAAAAAAAAGATATATTTAAGGGCGTAATTGATCGAGTGAGAAAGAAATTAAAAAATTGGAAGGGATGTCTCCTATCAATGGCCGGAAAGACGATTCTCGTGAAATTTATTTCCCAAGCCATCCCTACATACCTTATGGGATGTTTTACGCTCAAAAATGTCCGCAAGAAAATAAATTCTTTGGTGAGCAACTTTTAGTGGGGCCAAAAATATGATGAACACCGAGTTCACCGGTGCAGTTGGAGTAAATGTGTCGGGCCAAAAACGATAGGGGTTTGGGATTTAGGGATATGAAGTGCTTTAATGAAGCCTTGCTAGCCAAGCAAGGTTGGCGACTGACTAATGACGAAGATTCCTTATCGGCGAAGACGTTGAAGGCGCAATATTACCCGAGAATTTTTTTTTCTTACCGCTACTATTGGCAATAATCCATCTTTTGCTTGGAGAAGCATAGTAGCGGGACATAAAATTATTTTAAGGAGAATCCGATGGAATATTGGTAACGGTACGAAAGTTAACGTGTGGGGGATCCGTGGCTTCCCGACATACCCTATTTTTGAGCCCAAGGACGAGGCCACCAAAGACAACAAGGGATGATGGTTTGTGAGCTTCTCTGCCCGGAGACTAGAGGATGGAATTACTAGTTGTTACAGGAGATATTCAAACCGGAGGAAATTCGAAGCATTGAGTCTATCCCGATTCGCCGTCCTGAATGCCAGGATAAAATGGCATGGCACTACACAAAAAATGGCAATATACGGTAAAATCGGGCTATCAGGTTGCGATGGCTGCTACGGATGAGGAAAACAGTGTAGCATCGACATCGGGGGGAAAAATAAATTTTGGAGTTGGGCCTGGCATTTACCCGTCCCACCCAAGGTTCAAGTGTTCACATGGCGTTGCATGCATGGGTTACTACTTACCAACTCCAATCTGATGCAGAAATGGGCAATCCAAGATCTGGTCTATCGACGATGTGGGATGGATATCGAAACTCCAGAACATGCATTGAAGGACTGCCCATGGGTATCCTTCATTTGGATGGTCTCTCCACTGCGTCTTACCCCAGTTATGCCCGGTTCGAGGGGAACTATCCCGGATTGGCTGGAATCAGTGATGGAAATGAAGAATGTGGAGGTTAAGAGCATGTCTGTGATGATTCTTTGGGTGGATGGCATGCACGAAACAATATCATCTTCCAAAACAAGGTTATTGATAACAAGAATTGCATCAATCTTGCGATCTCTCGACTACGGGAATATCAGTCAACTTCTACCCCCAAGATGGATCAACGAAACACAACATTTCCTGACCAATGAAAGGAACCGGAGAAAGACTTCGCAAAAAAAGAAATGTTGACACATCGATTCGAGCCAATATTGGAACGGGAACGGGTGCAGTGATTCGCGATCATTTGGGACGGGTAATCAAAGCATCTCACCGGCTACGGGTTGAAGAACTGGAGATTGATGCGGCAGAGGCTTTGGCATGTTTGGACGGTCTGATGATGGCTAAGGAGATCGGGCTGAAGAAAGTGATTCTCAAAACGGATAATTCCACAGTTTACTTCAAGATTAAGAAACGCGAGATAGACCTTTCATATCTGGGAGGTGTTATTTCTGATATTTTAGATTGTTTTTCTCATTTTGAGGTGGTCACCCTAGTTGTGTTAAACGATTGAGAAACTTTGTGGCTCGCCATTTAGCTCGCCATGCATTTAGTTTAATTGGTTTTGAGTCAGTTATGGGAGATATCCCGGATCATTTGTCTGAACTCATTCTCCAGGAGATGACCTCCTGTGGTTAGCAATATAATGCTTTTCCCCTCAAAAAAAAAAAAAATCTTCATACCCCATGCACAATCCCATGTTTAATTGCAGATATATTTATTACAAATAAATATATTTTTTCTTTGTTGTTAAATAACATGCCATCTACTTCCTTGCAATTATGCATTCAAACTAATATTTCTAGTTAATGAAAAAATTATAGAAAAGAAAGCTTACTAGTGTGTGTGTCTATATATATATATATATATATATATATATATATATATATATATATATATATTGGATGTATCAAGCTTCCTAGCACTCGCTAATTTCTCTCCATCCTGAGGAGGTTCGCGTAGGCAAATTCTAGAAAATGAAGCTATGAAGTTCTTTTTTTTTATGGGGAGAGGAAAAGTAATAGAGTGAGGGAAATAGTGGTATGTTTTTTTTCTTCTGAAAATGCCGAATGGGAATGGGATTGAGAGAGGGAACATGGTGATATATAATTTTTAAGGAGTTGATAGTCTCTTCTAAAATATTTGCCAAAAGAAGGAAACTAGAAGGTTTTACATTTAAAGTGAAAAAATTGAAAAGTTGCATAAAAAAACGGGTTAGTAATGTAAGTTATGGATAAAAGCAAAAGTGAGTTTAATGGCAATGAGTGGCAAAAAAAATAGGGTTGTCCAATTATACTATTATGGTTGCACCCCACTAATTTCTAATGATGAAAAAATAGATAATATATATCATTTTAAATCATGATTATTAGAAAAGAATGAGGATAAGAAAATATTAAATTACGGGTGCTATACCCTTCCGGTGGCAAAGACTCCCAAAATTCATAAATGTATTTTATATATAAATTAGTTGGGGCCACCATTCACAATTAAAATAAAATAATTTCCAGATAAATTATACATAATTCCAATCATTACTTTATTATTGTTCGACCGCCAAACTCTTAAAATAAATCTAGCAATCATCGCAAGAGAACGAGAACAACCGTAGGGTAGTAAGTTGACCACAAGTCGTCTCTTAAGGAAGACTTAGCCGACAAATAATTATTATGTTTTACAATAAATAAAAAGTAAATCCTAAACACTCTAATCAGATTAGTGATTTTAATAAACTAAAGGAAAATAATTAAGAAGACAATAATCAAACTAAACACGAATAAACTTTGAGAAAAATATATGGATGAAAGTCTAGGATTTCGGATTCATCTCAACAAACTTGCAAGCAGAATACCAACTAATTGATCACGTAGTTAATATTAAATATAACAAACTTGTAAAGCCTAGATCCGATAACTCACGTATTCACAGACCAGGGTGATTCCAACATAAATTTGCTATTTTTATTAAGCCAAGGTTAGATAATACATCTCTGATTTATATCTAACCCCCTGGATAAATTTAGTCCAGGAATAATATATTCTCTCGAACTCAACTATTCCCTCAAAACAATCAAGAGTTGGCCAAACAATCAATCAACTGGTAAAACAATTTATTTTGGAAAGCAAATTTAATTAGTCAATACTCATACTTGTTTGCTTTAATCAAATCATTATAATCCTAGAACAAGAAAATTAGTTCATGCTTAGGGATGGAGTTGTAACCTCAATTGAAGGAAAGAAAACAATCATAAACATTATCATGCAATAATAGTAATCACCCAACAATTGAAATCAGACAAAAGAGATGAAGAAATATTATGCTTTGATTAAGTCGCAAAAATAACTTCAATGGAAAGAACCCAAACAATCCCAATGATGAATGGAAGAGAAAAGTACCAAAAACTAAAGTCTAAAAGTGTGCCACTGTCTCACGTGTGCGCCGCTTACCCTTGCGCGCGCGCGCACAACGTAAATCGCCTTGACCGTCGCTCGCCCGTAATGCCCGTTTTTGACCATTTTAGCCCGTTTTTAATGTTTCTTTTTACGAAAACCTACGAAACAAACAAAAATGCCCTACGTAACACACGATACTATAAAACGGGACAAAAAGACACAAAAAGAAGTACAATCACAAATAAGAAAATAGCGCACAAAAATCGCACACAAAAGCATGCAAAACAATTACTTTAGCCATCCCTCCCCCCCAAAATGTAAAATATTGTGTCCATCATTGTCCCTCTTCAGTAGGGTGTAATTTGTAAAATAAAAGTATATGTCAATGGAGTAGTTGTAATTTTAAAAGATTGCAAAAATTTAAGTGAGATGGTGTAAGACATTCTTTTAGCGTAAAAAGTGATAATTTTAGTGTAAAAAATGATACCTATCCAAAAACACTTAAATTAGTGTATAAACAAAGTATCACTTTTATACACAAAATTTTATTTTTTACACTAAATGTATCACCGTCTCACGATCTCACACCGTCTTACAAGAGACATGCTCTTAAAAGATAACTGTATTTTTTTTATAATTATAGATTAAACTTCAAGTGTTGTATTTGTAATTGTTTTTTTGAGGAAAAGTGTTGTATTTGTAATTATTCCTCATGGTTTCTTCTTTTAAATTAAATCCAATACTCCACTTTAAGCTTTAATTTCTCCTTTATCCAAATACCATTTTGGACATACAAACATTCGATTTTAATATTTTCACGGAGTATAACAAGAATCCATTTTTATTTTTGTCATTAGATAATCGAGGTCCCAAGAAAATTGCACCCCAAATGTGTAATTTCCTTCATTTTTCCAAACACCAAATACGAAGACTGCCGCAGTTGCGCGAAATGACCTTTTGACGTTTCTTGCTCCAAAACTTGTTCATTTCCACCAAATCCTATAAAATAAACAAAATAACACAATGTAACACTAAAACATGCAAATAAAATACGTAATATATATATATAAATCATCACACAAAATACACATAAAAACATACAAAACAGATAAAATTGTTGCTAGCTTGACCTTTTTTTTTGGGGAGTTTGGGTTGTGTTAAATTGATGTTAGGCTTCGATGCTAGGTCAAATTGCCAAATCCATCACAGTTTTAGACCATCATTTTTGATGGATCTCTTGGGTTCTACTTGGAGGTTTTTGTTCTTGTTTCCAAGAGGATTCTTGGTCAGTCGACCACCCATGCATTGTAAATTTTCTTTCGAGTTTAACGTTATGTTCTAGCATTTCGGAATAAATACACAAAAACCAATTGTAATAATTTGATAATAGACTAAATTACTTCCACATACTCACATATAAGTTTCAATATATTATTTGTAAAAATACAAATAATTAAAAAATATTTGTTCCACTATGTGCATATTCTAATCTTCATACTCCGATGGTCTGCATGCGGTTGATTGTGACACAACGCATGATGACGGGGTGGTCTTTGCCTACTATGGAAACATTATATGACTTTCACTATTCTCTCGGATTCTCTCCACCATATTGACATCATGGTTACAGAGGGGGATAAGGTGTGGAGATTCACGGGTATTTATGGATGGTCTGAGAAAGGTCAAAAACTCTTACGTGGAGCCTCATGTCGGAATTGGCCGAGATAAACAATAATCATTGGCTTTGCGCGGAGATTTCAATGAGATTTTATAGAGTTATGAGAAAATAGGGGTCATTCAAAGGACGGGCATAACATGGAATTATTTAAACAGTTCTTCGTGTCGCTAAATTAGATGATCCGGCTTACGGGCTTTAAGTTCACATGGACGAATGGACAAGAGGGTGCAGAAAACATTCAGGAAAGATTGGATCAATTTCTCGGTAATTTGGAATGGGTTGCTGATTTTCCCAATTTACATGTTCAACACCTAGCGCGGATATCATCGAATCATTGCCCTATCCGCATTAACTGGAGAAATAACCGAGCAGGGATTAACGGACGGACTAGGAAACGTAGAAAAATGTTCCGTTTCGAAACTATGTGGCTCATGGACGAGACGTGCAAAAATATGGTCACCGCATCTTGGCAACTCGAGAATAATGCAACGGACATTAATACGTTAAGACAAAAAATTAGAAATTGTAGGGAAATTTTACAGGGCTGGGAAAAGTCGCACTTTCGAAATGTTGGTTGCCAATTGCGGGAATGTGAAAAGGAATTAAGTAAGACTCCAACTGAACCGCTATCGATGGAAAGGATCACGGAACGGCAGAGGCTAGAAAAACTGCTTGATACTCTTCACAAAAAACAAGAAAAAATGTGGCACCAAAGGGAGAGGACGAACTGGATTAAAGATGGCGACAAAAACATATCTTTCTTCCATAAGACGACATCGGGCATGCAGACTAGAAATCATATCCATAGAGTCCAAAACTTGGAGGGTATTTGGGCTGAAGAAGATGGAAGTATTGCTAGCACCTTTCTCGATTACTACCAGAAGCTTTTTTCCACCGAGACGAACCTGGATATAGATAGGGCCATTGATGCAATTGAGGCGAAAATGAGAGGCGAGATGAACGAAACCCTCACACGGCCCTTTACGGGAGAAGAGGTGACAACCGCCTTAGCACAAATGCACCCCACCAAATCCCCCTACCGACGGTATGCCCTGTGTCTTTTTCAAAGATTCCGTCCTCCATTCATTCGATGTGATTTCAGTTATTCTCAGCATCCTGAATGGTAATGTTAGCCCCCAAACTCTTAATAACACCCTGATTGTTTTGATTCCCAAAAAGAAACATCCTCAACTTGTCACCGACTTTCGACCTATTAAATTTGAAACGCGATTTTTAAAATTATCACAAAGACAATTGCTAATAGAATAAAGTTGGTGCTTCCTCGCCTTATTGATTGACTTGTATTTTACATATATTTTGGGCTTAATATTAGCTAGAATGTGTTGATATGCATGCATTATACGAGTAAATAAGGTTTTATTCATGTTTTGTGGAAAAGGATTACGCTTTGCTCGTTTTGTAGGTATTTATCTATATTTGTAGCATTTTGGCAATAATTTGGCATTGCAACCGCCAATATTTGACATGTTAGACGAAGTTTGGAGTCGAATCAAGAAGAAGTTGGACGAACCGGGCAAGAAACGAAAGAAAATAGCCAAGTACTCATTGTTACAAAAAGCACGGGGCGGGCGTGCTCCTCTAGACAACCCGTGCTCAACTCGGATGTGAAGACCTAATGTTCGGCCTATAGCACGGGCAGCTCGTGCCATATGGGCACGCCCGTGCTCTTCTTAGAAAATTGGACAATCTGTTCGGCACTCAGCACAGGCTGGGCATGCCAAAGAGGCACGACCGTGCTCCTCTGCGGGAAAAACAGAGTTTGACTCGTTTTGACTAGGTTTTCGACCTAAACGAAGTACAAATAGACACGGGGCGGCCACAAACAAGGACACACTGATTTTTACCCTAGAAACCAGAGAAAAGAGCAGTTTTTCACCGGAAACTTCGAGAGATCGATCAAGACCGCAACCACACCTTCGAGGATTGAAGATAGATCGAGAGATTGTCATCATCCTCGAGTCACTCATTCCATCGTATCGTTATTTCAATTAGTTAGATTTTGATTATGAATAATTTGTCTATGAATTGTTTATCTTCAATGTCTGGCTAAACATCTTGTGATTCCTTGTTTGGGAGTAGGTTAATAAACACTTTTATGTGATGATTAAGGATAATTGAAGTTAATGTTTTCTTTCTCTATTCAAGTACTTTGCTTTAATTCTTGTTTTATCAAAAGGCCTTTGATCTAAACTTGTTTGATGTATTGATTCATAATTCTAACCGATGAGTTTCAATACTAGATCTTGAGTACTTGACACAAATAGATTGCATGATTGAGAAGTCTGTGATTATTTGTGAGATCTTTTAATCTTTTGATCTTTTGGGAGTTGGATATCTCATGTTGAGTAGAGATGCTAGCATAGATATTCCAATCAACGCTTTTACACATATCTCGAGAGAGAGGGTAAATTACTTTTGCGATTGGTCTATAGAGAAGAATATGTTTAACCTTGGTTTGCTTAACCTGAGCATAAAAGTGGGATATTAATTGAAACCATAACCCATGAATCCATCCATCCATACTTGATCTTTTAATCACTCTTTATTTTGTTATTTTAGGATTAATTTACACGCTTTAGTAGTAATAAAACCAACCCTTCAAATTTCGATAGTTTAGATAAAAATAGGACTATTATAATCCAATACTTGGTACATTAATTTATTAATCCCTGTGGATTCGACCTTGCAAACCCTATTCTATAAACTGATCCATACACTTGCGGTAAAGCTAAAAAAAATATGCGAACAAGTTTTTGGCGCCGTTGCCGGGGATTAATCAAATGTTTAGTATTGATATTGCGATAAATAGAACTATTCTTAATCTAGACATTTTTCTTTTTTTTTCTTTTTAGTTTGTTGTTTAATTCTACTTTTACCGTGGTTGACTTGTTCTCTTTAGTTGGTTCAGGTAGTGCATGATCACCCGCTCGAAGCAAGGAGAATTAGCACCGTTTATACCGGAGGTTGAGGCTTTTGCTAGATGGAATAGTGCGACTACCAAACGGGCAGAAGGACATCAGAAACAGACTATGGCAGACGTAGAAGGTGACAACGGAGGAAATAATGGGGGCGAAAACGGAAGTAACAACCGGACCAACAGGGTCAATGTCGAGTTACCAATACCAGAGGTTCCAGTGGCTCCGACAGTCCAACAGCAGACGATTCGCGATTTCTTTCACCCAGTCTATCTTAACTATGGTGGAATTGCCAACGTCCCAATTAATGCGAATAATTTTAAGTCAAGCCAACATCGATATCGATGGTGCGGCGAGATCGGTTTGGGGTTTCCGTCTGAAGATCCCAACTCTCATCTTGCGAATTTCATACAGATTTGCAATACTATCAAGATGAATGGGGTGACTGATGATGCTATATGTCTTCGCATATTCCCTTTCTTTCTAAGGGATAAGGCTAGGAACTGGCTAGGCGCACTAACTCAGGGGAGTGTGAATAATTGGGATGAGCTGAGTCAGAGGTTCTTGTTCAAGTATTTCCCACCAAGTAAGACACTACAACTTAAAAGCGAGATCACTCAATTTAGGTAGTTTGACTCTGAGCCTTTGTACGAGACCTGGGAGAGATTCCGGGATTTGTTGAGGAGGTGGCCGCATCACGGATTTCCCGAGGATCAACAACTCTGTTTCTTTTAACAATGGGTTGATGGGACAGACTAGACCATTTGTGGATCTTTGCGACGGCGCGCTACTTGTGAGATTTTCGGAGGATGCGTTCAACTTGTTGGAGGAGATGGCCATGAATAGCTATCAATGGCCTTCCGAGAGGACTAATGTGAAAAGGGTAGCTGAAGTGTCTGATTCGGACCCAATTAAAGAGTTGACAAGCCAGATGGCAGTACTGACAAACCAATTAAGTGCTTTGACAAAGGCAAACAAGGGAAACGCGGGTGCAAGTAGTGGGGGAATTCCTCTAGATCTGATAGAGGAAGCAAATTATGTGAATAACCGGAATTTCAACAATTTCCGGAACAATCAAAATCCCACTCATTACCATCCAGGCTTGAGGAACCACAAGAACTTTTCCTACACAAACACGAAGAACGTGATGCAACCACCACCGGGGTTTAATGTGACAAACAGTGTTATTATTGCAGATCGTAAGCCCACCATGGAGGATATGTTCACTTTGTTTATGAGTGAGACGATGAACAGGTTCACCAAGGATGAGGCAAAGATGGATAAAATCGAAAACCATGTCACCCAATTGGGGTCCCAGATGAAGAATCTTGAAACCCAAATTGGTCAAATAGCTACGATTATTGGTGGGCAGCATCAGAAAGGCCAATTTCCGAGCAACATTGAGGTTAATCCAAAGGATCAGTGTAAAGCCATTCGTTTGAGGAGTGGAACGGAATACGAGAGGCCGAAAATACCAGAAAATTTTGAAAAATCGCAGGATGGCACGGCCCGTGCGCCACCGCATGGGCGCCTGTGCGTCTGTTGGAATGGCAATCGATGCACCGGGATGCGTAAACCGGGCAATTAGGCGAGGTTGAGGCCGATAAGTAGGCGAGAACATCGTCTTTGAACCAACTGGGAAGGGGAGAAGCTTAAATCTTCCTCTAACCCCGATAATGCTAAACTTAATGTTCCCTTCCTTTTCCCCAACGTTTTCAAAAGAAAAAGTTAGATGCGCAATTTGCTATATTTTTAGAAATTTTTAAGAAACGCATATTAACATTCCTTTTGCGCACGCATTGGAACATATGCCTAATTACGCTAAATTCTTAAAGGATGTTATGTCAAAGAAGCGGAAGATGACTAGCTTCGAGATAGTCAATCTGACAGAGGAGTGCAATGCAATAATCCAAAGGAAACTACCACAGAAATTGAAAGATCCGGGGAGTTTCACTATCCCTTGTGCTATTGGTGATGTTTTCTTTAAGAAAGCACTTTGTGATTTAGGAGCGAGTATTAACTTAATGCTCTTGTCTATTTTCAGGCAACTTGGATTGGGAGAGGTGAAGCCGTCTACGGTCACCCTACAACTCATGGATCGATCACTCACTTATCCAAAGGGAATCATCGAGGATGTACTTGTCAAAGTTGATAAATTCATATTCCCTGTGGATTTCTTGGTGTTGGACATGGAGGAAGATAAATACGTCCCTTTGATACTTGGGCGTCCATTCCTAGCTACGGGGAAGGCCTTAATAGATGTGCAAAAGGGAGAAATCACATTACGGGTTAATGATGAGCATGTTTTATTTACTATCTATAAGGCACTTCAATTTCATGATGGTGTTGAGACATGTAATTTCATAGACGTAGTTGAATCTTGCATTGATGAGTATGCAGATCATACATTGTTTAGGGATACTTTGGAGTTTGGTTTGACACATTCGTGTTCAACATCGAGCTTGACTATTGATATTGATAAGCAAGACTTGTATGATTGCGTTTGTGCTCTGGATAATATGCAGGAACTACCGAGGAGCGCAAGAGGCGCACACACACTGAAAAACGTACGGGAGTCAGTTCTATAGGGGCGCATGGCCCGTGCTCTTGAGCACACCCAGGTCGTGCGCATAGCCGAAGGAAAACTCAAAGAAAACGACGAGGGCGGCGTGCCTAAGGTCAAAGAAACAAATCCACGATAAGTCAAGACGGCACGACGACCCGTGCAAAGGGCACCGAAAGCCCGTGCATGTAGTCGAAGAAAAAGTCGAAGGACTTGAAGACGGCATGGCCCGTGCTCATCGGACGGGCAGCCCGTCGTCCATCCGATGAGGCCAAACCGAACCTTAACTCAAGCCCTTGCCCAAGCATCTCAAATATGCATTACTTGGAGCGAATAATACGAGTCCGTGTCGTATCATCTCTTTTAACTTTAGTTCAACTCGATAAATTGCTTAGGGTGTTACGAAAACATAAGTCGGCGATAGGTTGGTCAATCTCTGATTTAAAAGGCATTAGTCCATCGATTGTGATGCATAATATTAGGATGGAAGATGTCTATAAACCTTCGGTGCAAAATCAAAGACGATTAAACCCTATAATGCAAGAAGTCGTTAGAAAAGAAGTTTTAAAATAGTTAGATGCTGAAATTATATATGCTATTTCTGACAGTTCTTGGGTAAGTCCGGTACAAGTGGTGCCGAAAAAAGGGGGGATGATAGTAGTGAGAAACGAGAATGATGAGCTTATAGCGACTAGAGTAGTAACTGGATGGCGAATCTGTATTGACTATAGGAAGTTAAATGATGTTACTCGCAAAGATCACTTTCCCCTTCCCTTTATTGATATGATGCTTGACCGTTTGGCGGGATATGATTACTACTATTTTTTCGATGGTTATTCCGGGTATAATCAGATCATGATTGCCCCGGAGAACCAAGAGAAAACGACCTTTACATGCCCCTATGGTACATTTGCATTTCGCAGAATGCCATTCGGACTTTGTAACGCACCCGCTACTTTTCAAAGATGCATGATGGCTATATTCCATGATTTCATTGAGAAAATAATGGAGGTTTTTATGGATGATTTTTCTGTGTTTGGAGATTCTTATGATCATTGCCTGGATAACCTTTCTCTAGGTTTTGGAGAGATGCGAGACTAACCTTGTTTTAAATTGGGAAAAGTGCCATTTCATGGTACGAGATGGCATTGTTTTAGGCCACCGAGTCTCTTCTGCAGCTTTGGAAGTTGATAGAGCAAAGGTTGTGGCAATCGAGAAACTCCCATCTCCAACAAACGAGAAAGCCATTCGAAGCTTTTTGGGGCACGTCGGATTCTACAGAAGTTTTATCCGTGACTTTTCTAAAATCACTAAACCTTTAAGTTAGTTATTAGAAAAGGATACTGCTTTTAATTTTTCCGATGATTGTTTGTAGGCTTTTGAGATTCTGAAAAAGGCTTTGGTGACCGCACCAATTCTAGTAGTTCCGGATTGAGTCACCCTTGAACTAATGTGTGACGCCAACGACTTTGCGCTTGGGGCTGTTTTGTGTCGAAAAAGGGACAAGATGTTCGAAACCATCTACTATGCGAAAGCGTAACTTTAGACGATTACCAAAGAAAACTACACAACCATTGAGAAGGAAATGCTGGCAATCTTGTTTGCGTTCGACAAGTTTCGATCTTACTTTATTGGAACTAAGACGATAGTCCACACCGACCACGCAACAATTAAATATCTATTTGACAAGAAGGATGCCAGGCGAGACTAATTCGGTGGATCCTCTTACTACAAGAATTCGATGTGGAGATTCGAGATAGAAAGGGATGCGAGAATGTAGTAGCCGATCACTTGTCTAGACTGGAATACAAGAAGGAGGAGAAAGAAGACACGAAGGCGATTAAGGAGGAGTTCCCCGATGAACAACTTCGATGTTGTAAGATAATTTCCATGGTATGCGATTTTGTTAACTATTTGGTTACGGTGTCTTGCCTCCGGATTTATCATCTTATCAAAAGAAGAAATTCCTCCATGACGTCAAGTTCTACATGTGGGGCGACCCCTTGCTCTTTAAGAGGTGCGCCGACACCATCATCCGACGATGTGTGCCTTAAGAAGAGTGGGAGGGAGTTCTACAACAATGCCATTCTTTACCTTCCGGGACACTTCGGTCCGACCGGCTCGGCGGCTAAGGTATTGCAAAGTGGATTATACTTGGCCTACGTTATCTAACGATTGCTATCTATTTGTACAAAGTTGTGATAGGTGCCAGCGGATGGGGAACATCTCGAGACGACATGAGATGCCTATGACCAATGTGATGGAAGTTGAACTATTTGATGTGTGGGGATCGACTTCATGGGCCCCTTCCCATCTTCGTCGGGTTATCAATACATTCTACTTGCGAGAGAGCATGCGTATCTCGATGGGTTGAGGCAATTCCTACAGAGACTAATGATGCACGCGAGTAGTGCTCAAATTCCTAAAAAAATATATTCACTCAGTTTGGAACCCCGAGAGCTTTGATTAGCGGGGGTCACACTTTGTGAATAAATTGATGAGCACTCTACTTGCGAAGTATGGGGTCAAGCACAAGGTGGCATTAGCATACCATCCGCAAGCAAGCGGGCAAGCGAGGTAGCCAATCGCGAGATTAAGCGATTTTGGAGAAGACGGTAAACATAAATCGCAAGGATTGGGCCATGAAGCTAGATGACGCATTATGGGCATATCGGACTGCATACAAGACACCATTGGGTATATCTCCGTACCAGTTAGTATTCGGGAAATCATGTCACTTGCCCGTTGAATTAGAGCATAAGGCGTTTTAGGCTGTGAAAAAGTTAAATTTTGACTTCCAAGCAGCGGGTGAGAAGAGGCTCCTAGATGGAGGAATTCCGGGATGAAGCGTATGAAAATTCCCGGATTTACAAGGAGCGAACCAAAAGATAGCACGATCGAATGATAAATAAGAGAGAGTTTTTACCGGGTGAACAAGTCCTATTGTTTAACTCACATCTTAAACTCTTTCCGGGAAAACTTAAGTCGAGATGGTCGGGGCCATTTGTAATAAAGAAGGTGTTAAATCCTCCAGGAATAGTGGATTTGGTGAGCCGAGACGGAGAGACGTTCATGGTAAATGACCGAGGAGGATCAAGCCCTACTTTAGCCGGGATCAAAATGAAGAGGTGACACGACTCACTTTGCTAGAGCCGTGATCGACTAAACAGGCGTCAAGCTATAAACGTTAAATTTAGCGCTTGTTGGGAGACAACCCAATGGTTTTTTGTTTTATTTCTTCCCATGTTTTCTTGGTTTGTTTTTCCCTTTTCTAAGTTAGGATTTAATTGCTTTCATAGGTTAGATTTTTTTCCCCTTTTTTCTATATAAATAAAAAACAAAAAAACAAAAAAAAACTGAAAATTGAAAAACATGGTACGGCTCTGAGCACGGGCAATCCGTGCGTCATGCGCACGGCCCGTGCTGTACCGCACCTGAAGGGTATTTCGTTCGGCCCCTAGCACGGGCCACCCGTGCCATCGTGCGCTTTCCAGAAATTGGGCCAAATCCTTCGGCCCCTAGCACGGGCGGCCCGTGTTGAATGAGCACGCCCGTGCTCATGTCTGCTGCAGCATATATTTGTCGGGCAGAGACTGGTTTTTTTCACAAAACCTTCCTCCTCTCGCGCGCGGGCATACAAGAACTCGACCCCCCCCAAATTATTTTCCAAAATTCTCCTACTATATCACTACTAATCAACTCCCACACTACTCTAAACACAATTTGAACTTGTGGAA
Organism: Rehmannia glutinosa; assembly: GCA_016081115.2. Taxonomy (NCBI): domain Eukaryota; kingdom Viridiplantae; phylum Streptophyta; class Magnoliopsida; order Lamiales; family Orobanchaceae; genus Rehmannia; species Rehmannia glutinosa. Next base: position 478,246 of record JABTTQ020003428.1, on the reverse strand, counting down.
TTGCTTGGAAGCAAAGATTTGGGGTAGATAGCACCTAGGGTTTCAAAAAATCCAACTCTCTTCCAATTCTCGGGATTTAAGGTATGAATTGCACTTTTTATGTCAAATTTCTTGAGAATAATATATAATGCTTGCTTGATACTTTAGCCATGATTTTGATTAATATTTTCTATTGGGCATTTTATCGAACACCTTGTGGGCAAGGTTGCAGAAATCGCTAGCGCGCGATCGGCGAAGCAAGAATCGGCGCCCTAGGCCGCTGGATCGACGGCGCCTAGAAAAGCCCAAGTTTTTCTTATTTTTTTTCATTTTTTTGTATTTTGGCCGATTTTTCCCGATTTTTGGCCGATTTATTCCGACTAGACCGCCTAAACAGATTTTTTCCCAATTGTTTTCCAATTTTTTGCCGCCTAGGCCAATTTTTGCCCCAGAATGATTTTTTGGCCGATTTTGGGATAATCGGGTCGGCCTAGGGGCGCCTAGCGCCTAGTCGGCGCCTAGGCAGCCGCCTAGGCCGATTTTTACAACATTGCTTGTGGGTTGTTGAATTATGATGAATTTAGTTGATTGCTTGATGAATTATACATGTGCTAGATTGTGTAGGGCGTTTGTGGCTAGGATTCTCGGCAACTATATTGGTATTTGAGTTGAAATCTTAATTGTGGATTAAATTGTTGAGATGAGACACTATGCCTTTGTTAGATTGTTTTATTAGTTCATCGCTTCGTTTTACTTGGCACGTATGGATTCTCACGATTGTTTTGCAAGGTACTAACTCGAACAAATGGCCGAAACACAAATAGGTCGAGATGGACGTTTGAGGAGACCCGCGGGAGTTCGACCCAAACCACCCGCGTGCCTATGGACTCACTTTCACCGAGCACGATATAATGGAGCGATGGAATCGGCTCATCACTCGTGACTACATTCCCACACGCTATGCCGATGATGAGTGTACCCAAACTCTCGGGATACACGAGGAGGTGTGGCAAATGTTTGAACGAGTTGGTTGGACCGTTTTCATGCAAGGGCGGTGGCCAACATACAAGACACTCACACTCGAATTCTTAAGCACCCCGTCCAGGTTACGGAAACGCGACCTAGAAACGAGCCTGGGAAAATCCACTTCAGAATGGGCAACGTATGGCGGGAAATCACGATCGCCGAACTGAATCAAATTTATGGGGTACCATCCGACGCCCCGTACCGAATGGCTGAAAATTACAACGCGCATGAATTCTGCGGTTGTTGATGAAAACCCCGAAACCGGCCTCATACAATATGCCGCATGCACTTCCAAAGCATCGTCACTCCACAACCCCATCTTCCGTATTCAAAAAGGTATTCAAAAACGGTCATGCGAAGGAGCTATATGTACTACTCACTCGGTATAACATGGCGGCATACTTTGTGGAACCCGCCCGTCTACATACAACAACATGATGTGGGAAAATCTTATGGGGGAATGATAACCCCGGAGCTATATTGACATAAGCTATGGTGTATGCTCACTCGCCTTCACACCATGAAGATCATCGGCCCCTTATAACAAAAAGCGGCATACTTTGTTCCTAACACGCCGTCTCACATACAAATCAACATGATGTGGGTAAAATCATTCATAATCATACGGGGTTTAACCCCGAAAGAAGCGATTCCGGGTTGCGCGAAAGAGGACTTGGTGATGGATCTCGAGGTGTGACATAAGCCATATGGAGCCATTAGCGGGGCGGCCCAAGTAGGGGAACCGATGGAGATATTGCATAATTACGATCATGAGGATCGAACATTGGCATATCTCCCTTTCAAGAAGTCCAGACCAAAGGTACCAACCGTGGAACCACCCGAGCAGTGATCCATTATAGAGGATCGAACATTGGCATATCTCCCGGGCCACAGTGATCTCTTCATTGAAATTCTACCTTCTCTTTTATGCGCTATAATTTCATTCAAGTTTCGGGGGGAGAGGTAGTATTTTTTTTTGATGGGTGTGGCGTTTGCATTCATTTAGTTGCATGTAGAGCATATAGGTTGCATTGCATTAGATGTTTGATTTTTTTTTTATGGTTTAGCACGTTTATCGCTTTAGCACGTTTAATGCTTTCCTAGTTGTTAGGGAGTGAGTTGACCGCTATTGTGTGTTTGTTGTGTTTTGATTGAGATCTTGATCTTGGGAGCATTTGCGGATTGGTTTGTGTTGTTTTGAATTGGATGTTGAGTGTGAGTTGATCGGGTTGAGAATAGTTAATATGGAGCATGTGATTATTGAATCATGGGTAACATACTTTGAATTATGCACTTACAAGCATGTGAGCTTTTGAGCCTTTACTGCTTTTATATTATGCAGTCTTGTTTGTGATTGAGTGTGTCATTCATGTTGATTTGAATTCTAGAACTTGCTTTGGTATCTCCGTCAAAGTCACATGTTGTACGCATTCATGAAGATGATTTCGGCCATCTTTGTTTAGCCTTTCAAGCCTTTTTACATACCTTATGATATTTGACTTCCTAGTTAGCCAATTTGAGCTCTTTGCTGATTTTTGATAGCCACATTTCAAGCCTTCGAATCTTATGTAAAATATCTGTTACCCTGAGCTTAAGTGTATAGAGTTGAGAAAAAAAGGGGATGAATAAAGGATTAAATGAAGGGGTGTCAAAAGTCAGAAAATGTGTACATGTTGGGAACTTGGGAATAAAAGAGGAAAAAAGGGGAAAACTACTCACAAATGTTGAAAAAAAAACACGACTGCAAAAAGTGAGTCGGCCAGAAGTGAAAAATAAGTTGAGAATTGTGATGTAAGGCGAAGGTAATAATGTGTATGAAAAAGAAGGGAGAAATAGAGAAGTGAGAGGATATAGGGCGATTGGGAGCACATAGTCGATTTGAATTAGAAAAATGGTTTGAGAAGAACAAATGTGTTTCCAATCTATACACTCGAGTTGAGTCACTTTATCCATATTTTCCTACCTTAACCAAAGAGCCTTCATTACAACCTTAAATAAAGTCCTTTATGATTTGTGAATTGCATACAAACGAGTGGCGGAGATGTGAGACGATTTGCAAGCATATGGTAATTCTTCATCATTGATATGACTTGAGCGAATACACGTTCCTTATCATTCTAGTGAGTAGAGTATACATTTTATCCCCCGAGAGGCGTGATTTGAAATGTTCTACCTTGATTTTTATAAACTTGTGCTCTGTGTTAGTTATTTGAAATTTGGTTGATTTGTGCTTGATGTCTATGGATAGAAGACATAAATTATTCTTGAGTTGCTCTTATTTTCTCCATTTGTGTTGTCTTGTTTATAAGGTGTTGACTAGGATTGTCAACGGTTTAAGTTTGGGGTTTTATTGACTTGTATTTTGCATGTATTTTGGGCTTAATATTGGCTAGAATGTGTTGATATGCATGCATTATACGAGTAAATAAGGTTTTATTCATGTTTTGTGGAAAAGGATTACGCTTTACTCGTTTTGTAGGTATTTATCTATATTTGTAGCATTTTGGCAATAATTCGGGCATTGCAACCGCCAATATTTGACATGTTAGACGAAGTTTGGAGTCGAATCAAGAAGAAGTTGGACGAACCGGGCAAGAAACGGAAGAAAATAGCCAAGTACTCATTGTTACAGGTGAGCACGGGCAGGGCGTGCTCCTCTAGCACAACCCGTGCTCAACTCAGATGTGAAGACCTAATGTTCGGCCTATAGCACGGGCAGCTCGTGCCATATGGGCACGCCCGTGCTCTTCTTAGAAAATTGGACAATCTGTTCGGCACCCAGCACGGGCTGGGCGTGCCAAAGAGGCACGACCGTGCTTCTCTGTGGGAAAAACAGAGTTTGACTCATTTCGACTAGGTTTTCGACCTAAACGAAGTACAAATAGACACGGCGGCCACAAACAAGGACACACTGATTTTTACCCTAGAAACCGAGAGAAAGAGCGGGTTTTTCACCGAAACTTCGAGAGATCGATCAAGACCGCAACCACACCTTCAAGGATTGAAGATAGATCGAGAGATTGTCATCATCCTCGAGTCACTCATTCCATCGTTTCGTTATTTCAATTAGTTAGATTTTGATTATGAATAATTTGTCTATGAATTGTTTATCTTCAATGTCTGGCTAAACATCTTGTGATTCCGGGTTTGGGGTAGGTTAATAAACACTTTTATGTGATGATTAAGGATAATTGAAGTTAATGTTTTCTTTCTCTATTCAAGTACTTTGCTTTAATTCTTGTTTTATCAAAAGGCCTTTGATCTAAACTTGTTTGATGTATTGATTCATAATTCTAACCGATGAGTTTCAATGATTGAGAAACAAATAGATTGCATGATTGAATATTTGTGAGATCTTTTAATCTTTTGATCTTTTGGGAGTTGGATATCTCATGTTGAGTAGAGATGCTTTAGCATAGATATTCCAATCAACGCTTTTACATACATCTCGAGAGAGAGGGGTAAATTACTTTTGTGATTGGTCTATAGAGAAGAATATGTTTAACCTTGGTTTGCTTAACTTTTGAGCATAAAAGTGGGATATTAATTGAAACCATAACCCAGGAATCCATCTATCCATACTTGATCTTTTAATCACTCTTTACTTTGTTATTTTAGGATTAATTTACGCTTTAGTAGTAATAAAACCAACCCTTCAAATTTCGATAGTTTAGATAAAAATAGGACTATTATAATCCAATACTTGGTACATTAATTTATTAATCCTGTGGATTTGATCTTGCAAACCCTATTCTATAAACTGATCCGTACACTTGCGGTGAAGCTAAAAAAAAATAGGTGAACACTTATACACCACACCCAATCGGTATTCGTCTTTGGGTCGGCTTATAACGATAATGCCCTTCTTGCTTTTGAGATCTTTCATGCCATGAAAAATAATAATGCCAAACATAAGGGATCTTTTGCCTTTAAATTAGATACGAGCAAAGCCTATGATCGTGTTGAATGGCGTTTTTAAAACAGTTATGCTTAAGCTAGGAATTGATGATCTCTTTGTTAATACCATGATAAAATGTGTTGAAACTGTCTCTTTTTCCATACTCATAAATGGCGTCCAAAGGGAGTGTTTTCTCCCTTCACGCGGGCTCCGTCAAGAAGACCCATTTTTTCCGTATTTGTTTCTTTTTTGTGCAGAGGCATTCTCGGCATTAATTTGGCGTGCGGAGTCTATTGGGAATTTACATGGAATTCGGGTCTGTCGTAGGGCCCCGACGATATCACATCTTTTTTTCACCAACGACAACATTATTTTTGGACGTGCTACGAGATCACCAAATAGAGATAACCAGAGATATTATACGGTGTTATGAAGCGGCTTCGGGACAGACGATCAGTTTTGAGAAATCAGAAATCTCATTTAGTAAAGGGGTAGAAGCCTTGAAGAGAACACAATTAGCCGGACATCTTGGGGTGAATTTGGTTGAGAAGCATGCCATCTATTTGGGATTACCTGCCATTGTTGGACGATAAAAAAAAGATATATTTAAGGGCGTAATTGATCGAGTGAGAAAGAAATTAAAAAATTGGAAGGGATGTCTCCTATCAATGGCCGGAAAGACGATTCTCGTGAAATTTATTTCCCAAGCCATCCCTACATACCTTATGGGATGTTTTCTGCTTCCGAAAAATGTCTGCAAGAAAATAAATTCTTTGGTGAGCAACTTTTAGTGGGGCCAAAAATATGATGAACACCGAGTTCACCGGTGCAGTTGGAGTAAATGTGTCGGGCCAAAAACGATAGGGGTTTGGGATTCAGGTATATGAAGTGCTTTAATGAAGCCTTGCTAGCCAAGCAAGGTTGGCGACTGACTAATGACGAAGATTCCTTATCGGCGAAGACGTTGAAGGCGCAATATTACCCGAGAATTTTTTTTTCTTACCGCTACTATTGGCAATAATCCATCTTTTGCTTGGAGAAGCATAGTAGCGGGACATAAAATTATTTTAAGGAGAATCCGATGGAATATTGGTAACGATGCGAAAGTTAACGTGTGGGGATTAAGTGGCTTCCCGACATACCCTATTTTTGAGCCCAAGGACGAGGCCACCAAAGACAACAAGGGATGATGGTTTGTGAGCTTCTCTGCCGGAGACTAGAGGATGTAATTACTAGTTGTTACAGGAGATATTCAAACCGAGGAAATTGAAGCATTGAGTCTATCCCGATTCACCGTCCCGAATGCCAGGATAAAATGGCATGGCACTACACAAAAATGGCAATATACGGTAAAATCGGGCTATCAGGTTGCGATGGCTCATTACGGATAAGGAAAACAAAGTGTAGCATCGACATCGGGGAAAAATAAATTTTGGAGTTGGGCCTGGCATTTACCCGTCCCACCCAAGGTTCAAGTGTTCACATGGCGTTGCATGCATGGGTTACTACTTACCAACTCCAATCTGATGCAGAAATGGGCAATCCAAGATCTGGTCTATCGACGATGTGGGATGGATATCGAAACTCGAACATGCATTGAAGGACGCCCATGGGTATCCTTCATTTGGATGGTCTCTCCACCGTCTTACCCCGCTTATGCCCGTTCGAGGGAACTATCCCGGATTGGCTGGAATCGATGATGGAAATGAAGAATGTGGAGGTTAAGAGCATGTCCGTGATGATTCTTTGGGTGGCATGTCATGCACGAAACAATATCATCTTCCAAAACAAGGTTATTGATCACAAGAATTGCATCAATCTTGCGATCTCTCGACTACGGAATATCGATCAACTTCTACCCCCAAGATGGATCAACGAAACCCAACATTTCCCGACCAATGAAAGGAACCTGAGAAAGACTTCGCAAAAAAAAAATTGTTGACACATCGATTCCGAGCCAATATTGGACGCGAACGGTCATTTGGGACGGTAATGATTCGCGATCATTTGGGATGATGCGCAGAGGCTTTGGCATGTTTGGGCGGTCGATGATGGCTAAGGAGATCGGGTCAAGAAAGTGATTCTCAAAACGGATAATTCCACGGTTTACTTCAAGATTAAGAAACGCGAGATAGACCTTTCATATCTGGGAGGTGTTATTTCTGATATTTTAGATTGTTTTTCTCATTTTGAGGTGGTCACCCTAGTTGTGTTAAACGATTGAGAAACTTTGTGGCTCACCATTTAGCTCGCCATGCGTTTAGTTTAATTGGTTTTGAGTCAGTTATGGGAGATATCCCGGATCATTTGTCTGAACTCATTCTCCAGGAGATGACCTCCTGTGGTTAGCAATATAATGCTTTTCCCCTCAAAAAAAAAAAAAATCTTCATACCCCATGCACAATCCCATGTTTAATTGCAGATATATTTATTACAAATAAATATATTTTTTCTTTGTTGTTAAATAACATGCCATCTACTTCCTTGCAATTATGCATTCAAACTAATATTTCTAGTTAATAAAAAATTATAGAAAAGAAAGCTTACTAGTGTGTGTCTATATATATATATATATATATATATATATATATATATATATATATATATATATATTGGATGTATCAAGCTTCTTAGCACTCGCTAATTTCTTTCCATTCCGAGGAGGTTCGCGTAGGCAAATTCTAGAGAATGAAGCTATGAAGTTTTTTTTTTTTTTATGGGGAGAGGAAAAGTAATAGAGTGAGGGAAATAGTGGTATGTTTTTTTCTTCCGAAAATGCCGAATGGGAATGGGATTGAGAGAGGGAACATAGTGATATATAATTTTTAAGGAGTTGATAGTCTCTTCTAAAATATTTGCCAAAAGAAGGAAACTAGAAGGTTTCTGTTTAAAGCTGAAAACATTGAAAAGTTGCATAAAAAAACGGGTTAGTAATGTAAGTTATGGATAAAAGCAAAAGTGAGTTTAATGGCAATGAGTGGCAAAAAAAATAGGGTTGTCCAATTATACTATTATGGTTGCACCCCACTAATTTCTAATGATGAAAAAATAGATAATATATATCATTTTAAATCATGATTATTAGAAAAGAATGAGGATAAGAAAATATTAAATTACGGGTGCTATACCCTTCCGGTGGCAAAGACTCCCAAAATTCATAAATGTATTTTATATATAAATTAGTTGGGGCCACCATTCACAATTAAAATAAAATAATTTCCGATAAATTATACATAATTTCAATCATTATTTTATTATTGTTCGACCGCCAAACTCTTAAAATAAATCTAGCAATCATCGCAAGAGAACGAGAACAACCGTAGGGTAGTAAGTTGACCACAAGTCGTCTCTTAAGGAAGACTTAGCCGACAAATAATTATTATGTTTTACAATAAATAAAAAGTAAATCCTAAACACTCTAATCAGTTAGTGATTTTAATAAACTAAAGGAAAATAATTAAGAAGACAATAATCAAACTAAACACGAATAAACTTTGAGAAAAATATATGGATGAAAGTCTAGGATTTCGGATTCATCTCAACAAACTTGCAAGCAGAATACCAACTAATTGATCACGTAGTTAATATTAAATATAACAAACATGTAAAAATAAAAAGCCTAGATCCGATAACTCACGTATTCACAGACCAGGGTGATTCCAACATAATTTGCTATTTTTATTAAGCCAAGGTTAGATAATACATCTCTGATTTATATCTAACCCCCTGGATAAATTTAGTCCAGGAATAATATATTCTCTCGAACTCAACTATTCCCTCAAAACAATCAAGAGTTGGCCAAACAATCAATCAACTGGTAAAACAATTTATTTAGGAAAGCAAATTTAATTAGTCAATACTCATACTTGTTTGCTTTAATCAAATCATCATAATCCTAGAACAAGAAAATTAGTTCATGCTTAGGGATTGTTAGGAATTTTATTGTTTAGATTTTGGTGAATGCCATGTAAAACTTAGAATAGAAAGTTGGCACCCCATTTTTGTTATAAAATGTATTGTAACAATTAGAGTGGCCAAGGGAGTTAAGTCGGCCACGCCCTAACATGCAAAGAAGACAATCAAGACTTGAAGGAAAACTCTGTGAGAGACAAATGAGTATGGCAAAGAAGAAGCGACGGAACTCGATCAAGAAGCGGTGAGATGCACTGAGTGAAGCATCGATCAAGTCAACTCAAGAAAAGCCAAGTCTCAGTTGAAGTGACAAAGAGTCATCCATGATTGGAAGGCGACTCTAAGTCACCTGGGAAAGCAAGGAAATGCGGTCAAGTCGAGATAATCGTAAAAGAACCGTTGCCGAAATCAAGAGATTTACTTTAACAAGTAATATCTCCATACCACCTTTCTCGGAGTGCTCGATCCCGAGAAGCGTGCAAATGGAATGAACCAATGGGAAGCACTACACCGTGTCGAACTCCGAAAAGGTGATAAAACAATTCATACGAGGAAATGGCAATTCCAAGAACTCGCAAGCCAACGACGCAAAGTGACTTTAAAAAATGAGCCTATCTCTTCAACGGGCAAATTTTTGAAAGTTCACTATAAAAGGCCGAGGAGTTTGTTTGAGAAGATGATGAATGACACACACGTGAGATATACAAGCTTATCAAAATCGAAACATTCTCAATCCTCAAGCCTACATTTGAAGTACATCAATCCAACACTTACCTGTGAAGGAAAGAGAACTTCAATCGAGTTGAAGAGGAAAATATCGAAAACAAGGGGTCTACATTCCGGGAAGGATTGTAGAAAGGTTCAAGATCAACTGAACCAAGTCTTAAGCTTTTGGAGGGCTTCGTGATCAAATCCAAAGTGCTTGAGCAAGGCAACTGCCTGTGAAGAAGGCTGAGTCGTCTAGAAGCCAGCTGAGTGATCAAGGCGTCTCGGACTGAGTCCCAAAGGATCAAGTCGGCTGTTGTGATCAAGACTTGTATCGGACTGTTACCACTTTGTAAACTGATCATTACCTAGTGGATTCCTCCAGGAGTTGGAGAAGAGAGGAGTAGAAGAATTACCCCATCTTGAACCTCTATAAAAATTTTATTGTGTCATTTACATTTCAAAGATTTAAATTCTGCACTTTTAATCGCTTATATCTGCGATAAATTTGCTATCCATTTGATAAAATTTATAAGTACTAAATCAAGCTCTAAAATCTTGCTTAATCAAACATAAGGGTGTTAAGTCTTCCGAAAAAACAAAACCTCGGTTGAGTCAAATTATAGCCAACAGTGAGTTACTCCACTAACAGCTCAATTTGATCATTAAGAGATTAACTCTCTTGAGTGACTAATTCGACTGTCCATCAAGGACACAGTGTGTAGAACTCAGTAGATTTAAAAAGACTAAATCGAAAATTTGGTAAGGTTTATTCAACCCCCTTCTAAACCTTACACTTACACCCCTTGGGACCTACAAGTGGTATCAAAGCGGTTGGTTCATTGAACCCTCCGCACTGGTTCTTGAACTAGATCTCCAAACTTTTCAAAGTCTGCTTTAGTACTTAAACTTTCAAAACTCTTTTCTATCATTAAAAGTTATTATCATGGAAGCAAATCTAACACGCATTCCTATGTTCACTATTGAAGAATTTGATGATTGGAAAATTCGTATGCAGGCTCATCTATCAAAGATTACATGATGAGATGTGGATAGTGATAGAAGATGGGCCTCTGCAAATATTAAAGGTGAACACGGTTATGCGAAGAGTTGCGGTGAAGGAGAAGAAGATCTTTGCTCCCGGACATCATGGTTGAAAAACCAAGAACTGAGTGGACAAATGATGACAGAAAAAGGTACAACCTGGACAATGTAGCCAAGGACATCCTGTACAAAACCTTGGACAAAGCCATGTTCAATAAAGTCAAATCTTGCAAAACGGCTAAGGAAATCTGGGACAAGCTGACATTGATTTGTGAAGGCTCGGGGCTGAGCAAATCAAAGAAAACAAACTATCAGTGGCTGTACAAAAATTTGAGAACTTCAAAATGATCTCAGGAGAAAACCTGGATCAACTGGATGCTCGGTTCACAGAAATCACAAATGAGCTATCTGCACTTGGAAAGGAATATACACAGAAGGAAATGTGTATGAAAATCCTAAAAAGTCTTCCAGCTGAATGGGAAATGAAGGTCATGGCACTGAGACATTCCATGGACCTATCAAAGACATCCAACCATGAGTTATTCTCAGACCTCAAAGCCTATGAGTTTGAGCCGAGAAAAAAGACCAGGAAGAGACAGTTGTACCCAAAACAATTTTGCTCTAATTGTTAAAGATGGGAAGAGAGAGCCGAGGTCAAAGAAGTCATTGACCCGGAAGAAATAGCCCGATGGTTAAAAGATTCAACAAGTTCTTTAATAAGAACTACAAGAGAGGAAAGGGTGAATCTTCCAGAAGACACTCAGCTCCCTCAAAATCAAGGGAAGACAGGCCAACCAAGAGAACAGATCATCAAAAAGTTGAATATCAAAGGATCGACAACTCAAGAATGGAAAGAGGCGATCAAAAGGCTGAATATCTATGTTGGAACTGTAGACAACCAGGTCACTATGCCATTGATTGCTCATACCACAGAGTCGGCAAATAGAGATGAAGAAGAAAGAAAGGTCTTGAGAGAAAGAAGACAAGAAAGGAAAAAGGCAATGATGGCTGCGAGAGATCACCGAGACAACAAGTCAAGAAAACAATTTGAGTCGAGAGTAGTGAAGCTAACTACTCAAGTGACTCGAAGAAGAAGCCCGATCCGCTTGATGGCCAAAGAACAAGATCAAGAAGATGAGGTACAATCTAACTCAACAAACTCGGACACTAGTGATAGTGAGTGTGACACACACACTTCATCACCCACTGATCTTTATGATTCATTAGGCAAAATGGTGAAAGATTTTGAACACATTAAATCCTCACACACACTATTGAATGAGGAAAACAAACTACTCAAAAGTCAAAACTCAAAGTCGACTAAGGAGTTTAGTACTCTAAGGCAAATAGTGATGAGAATAAAAGTTTAAAGGCTGAAAATGCTAAATTAATAAAGAAAATTGCCGCTATAGAAAAGAGGGAGAATGACCTCAAGAATGTTATTGCCTCATTCACTAAGGCATCTAAATCATTAGATGATCTTATTATGAGTCAAAAAGAATGTGGAGACAAGACAGGCTTAGGATTCAATTCCTCTATGCTATGTCAAACCTCAAGAGTAATTTTGGAAAAAGGATCTTCAAGTCATGAAGAATCAAAAATTCAAAACTCTAAATGTCGCACACACATTCACTCCAAAGCACATTACTAAGCAAACGGCCTTGGTTACAAAGGAAAAGGAAAACAACCGATTGAGAGTCTTTGAAAGGGCACCGAGAAAAGATTCAGTCCTCAAAGAAACTCCAAGCAAAAATACTCTGTAAAGAAAAAGCGAGCTACCAAAAACCCCAGAAAAATCCATAAAAGAAATACAAATGATGGGAATGGTAGAAGATATCCAAGCCAAGTGATTGGAATAATGTGAACTATCGGCATAGACTTATGGAATATAAGCCCAAATGGCAAAGGCCTAGAACTCGGAAAAGGCCATTCCAAAAGTATAAGAGCTTTCATCGGCACACATATGCACCTAGACACTACACTCAAAAACACCACAACTACCCAAGGAAGGCAATTGCTAAAACACATATGCGGCATACGACAAAAGAGACAAACTTGTATGAACCTAGAATCCCCAAGCAATTTGCGGGATTAATTATGATTATGGCACGATAGATGGCAACCTCTTAGAGTCAAATCATTTGGCTATAAAGCTGGTTGGATCATCTTATAATTCTAACCCCTCGGGACCCGAGACAAGCATGGGTACCTAAAACTTAATTTCCTTGATTGCGAGTTCAAGAGCAGTGAGTGCCAAGAACCTGGTACATGGATAGTGGTGTTCCGGACATATGACAGAAATAAAAGAAATCTGTCAAAATTCAAGGAAGTTAAAGGAGCAAAAGTCATATTTGGAGGAAATGAAGCTCCGGTGAAATAAAAGGCATTGGATCCATCAAGAGGAATGGATTAGAAATCACAGATGTTGCATATGTTGAAGGACTAAACTTCAATCTACTAAGCATCGATCAACTTTGTGACAAGGGATACAATGTTGGGTTCAACATGGGCATATGCCAAATCAAAGATATTGAATCAAATGAAGTGGTCTTTGCAAGGATGTAGACAGAAAAATATGTATGTAGTGGATTGGTCAACTGCAACACCCAAAGACTGCTTATCTCTTGCAAAGAGCACAATTGAATCAAGTTGGTACTGGCACAAAAAAGTGAGTCATCCGAATTTCAAAACGATCAACAAACTTGCAAGAAGTCATCTTGTGGAAGGACTTCCGGACTCGATACAAGAAGGAGAGTATATGTGACGCATGTCGAAGGAAAACAAATCAAGTCGTCATTTAAAGAAAAGACATGCCCATCCTCAACAAGAATATTGCACCCTTCATATGGATCTATTTGGCCCAAAGGGAACCAAACATAAGTGGAAAGAAATACACCTTGGTGGTAGTAGATGACTACTCAAGACACATGGACAATTTTCATGTGTAAGAAGAAAGAAACTCTACAAAAACGCCCCACAAAATGATGAAAGAGGATTCAAAACGAGAAGAGTCAAACCATTATCAAAATAAGATCGAGACGAGGAACCGAGTTTGTCAATGGAATAATAACTCGATCTTGTATTGAGAATGGTATTGGTCATGAACTATCGGCAAGGACTCCACAAAGAATGGAGTTGCGAAAGAAGAAATAGAACCCTCAAAGAAGCGGCAATGACCATGTTAGTGAAGCGAGAGTTACCAAAAAGATTTTGGGTGAAGCAATCAACACGACTGCTACACTCAAAACAGATGTATGATAAATAGACAAAATGACAAAGACTCCTATGAGATCCTGGGTGGAAGAAAACCAAATGTTGCATATTTGAGAATATTTGGATGCAAATGCTTCATCCACAACAATGGCAAAGACAATCTAAAGGCTTTCGATGCTAAAGGCGATGAAGGTATCTTCTTAGGATACTCACGGTGAAAGCAAAGCCTTCTGAATACTCAACAAAAGAACTATGGTTCTGAGAGGAATCCATTCATGTAGTATTCGATGAGCCAAATATAAATGGAGAAGACATTGAAGAGTCACCGATAAGTCAATCATCCAACCATACGAGAAGAGTCCCTATCTTTGAAGTGAAGAAGCCGAATTATCAATTCGAGAAGAAGATGAGATAGTTGAATCTCAAAAAGCAATGGAAAATTTGCGGTAAGTGATTCTGACGAGAGCCGACAACAACAACACGGTACCGCAAGTCGATCAATCCAGCTAACTCACTCCAACCTTGATGTAAGATGGTGAGAGACCATCCACCGAACTTGTCATTGGAGATATAAGAGAAGGTGTCAAGACAAGATCCAGAACTCAACAAGAAGCAATGTTCACATGCTTCATCTCGCAAATAGAGCCAAAAGATGTGTCACAAGCAATTTGGATGACACACATTGGATTCAAGCCATGCAAGAAGAGCTGAATCAATTTGAGAGAAATAAAGTATGGGAACTAGTGCAAAGACCCATACATCAAAATGTCATTGGAACCAAATGGGTGTTCGAAATAATAAATGAACGAGGAAGGCTCTGTGGTAAGAAACAAAGCAAGATTGGTAGCCAAAGGATATTGCGAAGAAGAAGAATAGATTTTGATGAAACATTTGCTCTGTAGCAAGATTGAAAGCTATAAGGATGTTTCTTGCCTATGCGACTCACAAGAACTTCATTGTATATCAAATGGATGTAAAAAGTGCATTCCTAAATGGCTTATTGGAAGAAGAAGTGTATGTTGAACAACCTCCGAGGATTTGAGCGAGAAGACTCTTGGAGACAAGGTATACAAACTCAAGAAAGCCCTGTATGGATTGAAGCAAGCACCCAGGCATGGTATGATACTCATCACAATTCCTAACTAGCGAAAATGGATTCACTAAAGGAAAAGTAGATAGAACACTTTTCGAAATTCAAGACAAGAAGAGTATCTTTGCTTGTTCAAATATATGTGGATGACATCATTTTTGGATCCACTAACAAAGAGCTATGTGAAAAATTTTCAAACCTCATGCAAAGTAAATTTGAAATGAGCATGATGGGAGAGAGTGACATTCTTCCTTGGACTTCAAGTGAAACAGTGAAGGATGGAACCTTCATAAGTCAAACAAAATACACCGGAGATTTAATGAAGAAATTTGGTATGGAGGAGAAGTCTTACGTAAAAATACCAATGAACACATCGATCAAAATGGACATGGATGCGGATGGCAAGCCTGTAGATCAAACAAGATCTGAGCACTTATTGGATCATTGCTCTATCTCACAACTAGCGGCCGGACATCACTTTTCTTTGTAGGTGTATGTGCAAGATTTCAATCTGCTCCAAAAGAGAGCCATATGACAAAGCTAAGAGAATATTGAGATACTTGAAAGGAAGCCAAGAAGTAGGCCTATGGTATCCAAAGGAAGGTGGATTCAAGCTAATTGGTTATTGATTCGACTATCTTTGGATGCGAGTGGACGAAAAAGAGCACTTCGGCACATGTCAAATGCTAGGAAACAGATCGATTTCTGGTTTAGCAAGAAACAAAATTCAATAGCCACCTCTACAAACGAGGCGGAATACATAGGCTGCGGGCGGTTGTTGTGCCCAAGTCCTATGGATGAGACAAAGCAGTGAGAGATTATGAAGTTGAAGAAACAGAAATTCCAATCATGTGTGATAACACAAGTGCAATTGCAATCACTCAAAATCTGTGTTGCACTCAAGAACAAAACATATTGATGTCGAGATATCACTTCATAAGAGACCATGTTGAAAAGAAGGACATCATCTGGAATATATCTCAACGATAAACAACTAGCCGACATCTTCACAAAACCATTATGTGAGTCAAGATTTGAAGAACTCAAACATGAGTTGGGATTAATTGAACTAAGGAGACACGAAAACCAAAGGAAAGAAATGGAACAGAAAGGAGGTGAAAAAGAGTGAAAAGCAAGTCACTCGATGAAATCACCATGTCGGAAGAAGACAAACACACCGAGTCAATGATAGCCGAGTCGCTAAAAGAATCGCGTGAGAAGTAGAGTTAAATCGGCTAAGGGATAAGTGAATAACTTATAAGCAATGGGACAAAAACGCGATCGTCTTGGGAAAGGGGGAATGTTTTAAGAAACACGTCGGATAATGATGATGTGTACGACATAAAAGCCGCACACCAAGCCTATGATTGGATATAAATCTTTGCCGCATTAAATACGAGACATGAATGCTCAATATGCGTGCGAAATCCAAGCCGTTGATTTCGATCACAATTCAAAACCGTCCGCACGTCCTTTCATAAACCATATTTAAACCATTTTCGTCCGTTTCTCTCTCACACTTCTAAAAACTGTTCATCTCTTTCTCTCAAAAGGCAAAGGCAAATACTCTCGAAACCCTATCAACCTTCAAATCAATTTCTGAATTTTTCTTGATATAATCCTGAGAAATGACACCAACTTATGACTTTACCAAGTTGGGAAAGCAAATCCACACCGTTCGACGGTGGATTTCGACGGAATGGTGAAGCGGGGTCCGACGACACATTTCGGTAAAGAAAATCGAGAAGTTGGAAACGTCCGGGCTAAAACCGTTTCTAACACTAGAATATCCGATGACCTACGTGGAGGAGGTCGCACAATTCTACGTGAATGCTTTGAGATTCACGATGAAAGAATCAAGTCATCTGTTCACGGAAGCGGTGACTATCACCGCCAAGATTTGGTGAATATTGCTCACTACCAGGCGAAGGAGCATCTGAGATTAAAGAAGCGATGTGAACTTGGGTGACGCATGGAAAAAATAGCCAAGTCCGACGTTGTTTGACAAAATAATATACACATCAAACAAGAGACTGCTAAAGGAGGATTATCACAAATTGTTGGACATAGTTGCCAAGTGTATCGACATCAAATTTGGCGGCTTTGACCAACTGTCAAAGGCAAAGCGATTGTGATGGCTGCAATCATCGAGAAAAAGAAGATAAAGCTAAACCGAGTTTATCTCGCACTCTGCCCGAACGTGGGGAACAAGTCCTTCAAAGAAGATGGGTCATTTGGAGGATCCTTTGGATATGGCCTAGTGATTGGCCGGCTATTGGAGGTGAAAGGAGTCCCTCTTAGACATGGGAAAGCATTCCATGTTAACAAGAGGATGTTGAGCTAACCTCTGCGGCGCTCGAAGCGAGCTTACGCCAAGAGAGGCGACACCGATGAGGGGAATCAGGTGACCCCAAGATCAAATTCCTCTCCACCTCGAAGAAAAAAGCGCCTGCAAATGCTAAGAAGAAGCTATTGCACCTGCAACAAAGAAAACCAAACATGCTCCTGCCCGCAGCAGAGTCACCTGCCCTGCGGCGGCGGTCGAGAAGGACTCACAAATACCTTCTCCGATCGTCAAAAGAGGAGAACCGAGAAGCCACGATGGCCTGCTCCTCGAAACAAACACCGCCCGGCCCCGCCCAAGACTCGAGAGGACACCGTCTCGAACCAGAAATACCTCAGTACAAACTAAGAGACGACGAAGCCTTGTAAAGCGATCCGAGCAGGAGAAACCAGTGAGTCATTACTCGGCTAGCACAAATACCGGAGACTCTTCGAAGAAGTAGAGTCTCCGGATGTAGTTGATGAAACAACCAAGTCTGCTGAAGCGTCGTGAGGCAACCCGAAGACACTGTTTGTAGCTCACATAGTTGAAGCACAAGAAGAACCTACCGGAGCGGATAGTGATGTAATGATCCTATCTCCACCTTACCCGGACATCCAAAATCGTCTGCGTGAGTGGAGAAATGGAAGTTGAGCAAGTCGAGGCAGTTCCAACGGCTGAGTTCATAGAAGAAGAGGAGGAATCTGCTAAATTTCCTGGATTAACTCTTGTGCTCCCGGCTGCGGATGAAGACAAGCGCATCGACATTCTGCGATCTACAAGGACAAGGAGAGAAAAAAACAAGGCTGAAGAAGCCAAAGCACGTGAGAAGGCAAGCATCTGCCTATCTCCCGCACCACGTAAACACACATCCTCTCCTTGATGTCTTCTCCGGTGATGATGAGGATCCGGAGAATCTTTGCTTTGCCGCGAGAAGAGTTGCAAATGCAGCAAGCATTGCATGAATCGAGAATCCTTCACGAGCAAAGATTGATGGAGGGACCAGGAGAGTCCTCCCGAACACACGGAAATTGATCCAATGGGAGTGGTTCACAAATCGCCATGTTGTTCTGCCACCACTTCCCCACTCACTCGGAAGAAAGCGATAAGGGACACAGCGATGAAACGGGATAATGGGGACCCCGTCGAGCCAACCCCTATTGAAGGTGTGCTACCACCCTTTGCAACGGCCGAACCATCAATTGAAACAATGGGAGCTTGGAGACGCAGTGACCCGTTCAAGTCACTCGGTGGTGCGCCCGGTGAAAAACTCCTCCACCTGCGGCAAAGGTCGGAGGATGCTGCAGATGACTCGACTAAGAAGCAAGGAGACGAAGAAGAGAAATTACAATCACAAGAAAAACTGAAGAAGTTGCCATCAACGAAGCTCGGGCGATTGAGACTGTCTCAGTGAGTGACAAGCGCTGCTCTGAAAATGACGCTGCGATGCGGTCGAGGCACGAGGAAGGAACGACCGCAGGAGTTAACACTGGGCGATGAAAGTGCAATCCATGGGGTTGAGACTCCAATGGATGCCATTGTAGAAGACCCTAAGACAGTGACACACTCGAAAGGGAGGACCAAAACCTCGCAGCAAAGAGAGACTGCTGGAGGAAATGAAGGCCCACGGGAGGTTGAGACTTCCCGGGGTAAAACAACAAGTAGAACATCCCTCCTGGTATCATCGACCCATCCGAGAAGGAGATCGGCGCGCGACTTCATGATTCTCGGGACAACCCCGATGTCACTTTTCTGGGATCGGAAGGCGAAGAAGAAGGCGAGTCATCCCCGACAAATCCAAAAGACTCACCGCGGATGTTCCAAGCACGAGCAAGTCTCGATCCCAAGACTACTCGTCAAACCTTTAATTTTGATGATGAGCCACCTATGGAAATCTCATCATCGTCCGATGACGCTTCGATAAGGCCGAGGACCATCAATCAAATGGAGAAATCGGTGAGACCAACGAAGGCTGTTAAGACAACGAGGCTCAACAAGCGGGTCTCTTGCACCACGTAACCCAGTGAACAAGAGACCACTTTGCTCAAGCTCCTCAAGTTGCGCAGGATCGATTCCCAAAAGAACTTCACGCGCACCGCTCATCATCGAACAGATCCCGATCGGCGGTGATGAATCTTTTGTGGAATCTTTCCCTTTCTCACTTTGGAAATACCAGAACTCAGCGAAGAGTCGAAAAATGAACAAGCACGCTATCACAAACCACCTCCTGTTCTTCCAACAGACACCATTGTTCAAATGATTATGACTTCGATCTTTGTATGGCCATCACCGCAATGATGAAGAATCGGTGAAGTTCGAGAAGTGTTCAAGGCACTCTTTCTTGAAGTTGAACGGATGGAGAGGCATCAAGCCTCTTTGGACATGCGTCTGGACAACAGAGATGCCACCCTTACAAATGACTTAAGAGGCATAACGATTCGAATAAGGGAATGGTGGCAACAAGAAGAAACAATGCGTGTGGAATGGTGAGATACTTGAGACAATTGTTCAACAAGGCTGGCTGGTATGGAGAGTGAAAATCTTGATGCAAAGACAAAGTGAGAGAAACACATTGAGCATATGCATGAAGCTCACACCGCTGAGATCAAGGCTGCTGCGTGAACAACATACACATGATCTACGACGTTTGGAAGAACACATGACAAGAAAATTCAGCCTTCTCATGGGTGAGATGAAGCGATTTCAGAGAATCCAACGCTACTAGATCTGAATTCCGGCCGCATACAACGCAATGAGACTTGAAGCGAGAACTCAACCATCGAAAGACTTCGACTTCATGCTTGCATGTTCCCTGGGGTTCCTCTATCCTTTGATGATGCCAAAAAGGGGGAAGAGGAATACCTTAAAGCGAAGAAAATCTGAAGCCGAAAAAGAAAGGAGCGGTGAGTCGGGAAAATCACCGAGGAAGTCTTGAAACGAGAAGAAAGGAAAACATGTTGAGGGGAAGGATCAACGGATGTGACATTGATGATTGCACAAACCCCAACAAGGTCCTGTCACGGTGACATTATAAGCGGCAAACTCCGGTGACTCGCCACTCCAACACTCACGATGTATCTATGGCCGAGAAGAAAAATCAATTGAAGCGGGGATGAAGGAAGTGGAAGGAAGAATGGATGCCAAGGTGATGAACATCTTGAAAGAACACGGAGGCATTCCGGTGAAGCGAGAGACACCTATGCCATCTCGGATGTCGGGACGAGCCACGATCGGTCGATGAATTCAAAACGCTCGAGTCTCGAGGGATACTTTGCAAATATGTCCATGGCTCAAGCTTGGGACTGTATTGCGAAAAGGGTCTCACATTATGTGAAGAAGGCGACAGCGCAGCAGACAACCGTGATCGCTCTGCTCTGGGTCACTCTGGGCACTCACCGGAAAGAAGAAGACCCAAGATCAATATACGCCCAGGTAGGGGAAGAAGCGATGAGTGGAGGAAGAAGCTTGGACCTGGGCCTCTGCCCAAGAATATTGAATACGTAGATCCGGGAAAGAAATGAGGATCTCTTTGGGCGGGCTTGACCAAGTGGCAAATTTGAAAGTGGCAAAAACTAACGCTGAGTATGCAAAAAGAATAGAAGAAGAACAAAAGACAAACTCGGCTATGGGAGGAGAGACAGGAAAGATTAAGAAGAGATGAAGGCGCCAGGAAGGCATATGAGAAGAAAAAAAGAAGCGGTGATGACGAGAAGAAGAGAAGAAGAGAAGAAGATCTTTGATCAAGATGAAAGAAGGAGACAAATGAAGGAGATGAAGTGTTCTTTGTCAACCCTTCGTGTATTTTATCTTGTAAATAAATACAATGTAAGTCTACGTAATAAAGTTATGAATTCTTTATTTTCGGTGTAGACAAATATGTGCTCGATGCACCTTGATTGTGTAAAAAGAACAGGAATGATATGATCAATAAACGGATCTATTCTGCGCATACATTCTATGTCAATACACTATCTGTATGTATCATTCTTTGTTTGCATCTTTGAATAATTTAAGTTTTGGCATCATCAAAAAGGGGAAATTGTTAGGAATTTTATTGTTTAGATTTTGATGAATGCCATGTAAAACTTAGAATAGAAAGTTGGCACCCAATTTTGTTATAAAATGTATTGTAACAATTAGAGTGCCAAGCCGAGTTAAGTCGGCCCTACGCCCTAACATGCAAGAAGACAATCGAAGACTTGAAGGAAAACTTCTGTGAGAGACAAATGAGTATGGCAAAGAAGAGACGAGAACTCGATCAAGAAGCGGTGAGATGCGGTGAGTGAAGCATCGGTCAAGTCAACTCAAGAAAAGCCAAGTCTCAGTTGAAGTGACAAGAGTCATCCATGATTGGAAGGTCGACTCTAAGTCACCTGGGGAAAGCAAGGAAATGCAAATAAGTCGAGATAATCGTAAAAGAACCGTTGCCGAGAAATCAAGAGATTTACTTTAACAAGTAATATCTCCATACCACCTTTCTCGAGTGCTCGATCCCGAGGAAGCGTGCAAATGGAATGAACCAATGGGAAGCACTACACCGTGTCGAACTCGAAAAGGTGATAAAACAATTCATACGAGGAAATGGCAATTCCAAGAATCGCAAGCCAACGATCGCAAAGTGACTTTAAAAAATGAGCCTATCTCTTCAACGGGCAAATTTTTGAAAGTTCACTATAAAAGGTGAGGAGTTTGTTTGAGAAGATGATGAATGACACACACGTGAGATATACAAGCTTATCAAAATCAAACATTCTCAATCCTCAAGCTACATTTCAAGTACATCAATCCAACACTTACTGTGAAGGAAAGAGAACTTCAATCGATTGAAGAGGAAAATACTGAAAACAAGGGGTCTACATTCCGGAAGGATTGTAGAAAGGTTCAAGACTCAACCAAGTCTTAAGCTTTTGGAGGGCTTCGTGATCAAATCCAAAGTGCTTGAGCAAGTGAGTCAGAGTAGCAAAGCGCACCCCTGTGAAGAAGAAGGTGAGTCGTCTTAGAAGCCACCAGTGATCAAGGCGTCTCGGACCGAGTCCCAAAGGATCAAGTCATTTGTTGTGATCAAGACTTGTATCGGATCATTACCACTTTGTAAACTCGATCATTACCTAGTGGATTCCTCCAGGGAGTTGGAGAAGAGAGGAGTAGAAAAATTACCCCATCTTCGAACCTCTATAAAAATTTTATTGTGTCATTTACATTTCAAATTTAAATTCTGCACTTTTAATCGCTTATATCGATGATAAATTTGCTATCCATTTGATAAAATTTATAAGTACTAAATCAAGCTCTAAAATCTTGCTTAATCAAACATAAGGGTGTTAAGTCTTCCAATAAAACAAAACCTCGATTGAGTCAAATTATAGCCAACAAATGAGTTACTCCACTAACTGGCTCAAATGAGTCTGTTAAGAGATTAACTCTCTTGAGTGACTAATTACGATCAACAAGGACACATTGTGTGTAGAACTCTGTAGATTTAAAAAGACTAAATCGAAAATTTTGTAAGGTTTATTCAACCCCCCCCTTCTAAACCTTACACTTACACCCCTTGGGACCTACAAGGATGGAGTCGTAACCTCAATTGAAGGAAAGAAAACAATCATAAACATTATCATGCAATAATAGTAATCACCCAACAATTGAAATCGGACAAAAGAGATGAAGAAATATTATGCTTTGATTAAGTCGCAAAAATGACTTCAATGGAAAGAACCCAAACAATCCCAATGATGAATGGAAGAGAAAAGTACCAAAAACTAAAGTCTAAAAGTGTGCCACTTGTCTCACGTGTGTCGCCGCTTACCCTTGTGCGCACTAAGACAACGTAAATCGCCTTGACCGTCGCTTGCATAATGCCCGTTTTTGACCATTTTAGCCCGTTTTTAAGGTTTCTTTTTACGAAAACCTACGATACAAACAAAAATGCCCTACGTAACACACGATACTAAAACGGGACAAAAAGACACAAAAAGAAGTACAATCACAAATAAGAAAATAGCGCACAAAAATCACACACAAAAGCATGCAAAACAATTACTTTAGCCATCCCTCCCCCAAAATGTAAAATATCTTTGTGTCCATCATTGTCCCTCTTCAAGTGTGTAATTTGTAAAATAAAAGTATATGTCAATGGAGTAGTTGTAATTTTAAAAGATTGCAAAAATTTAAGTGAGATGGTGTAAGACATTCTTTTAGCGTAAAAAATGATAATTTTAGTGTAAAAAATGATACTTATCCAAAAACACTTAAATTAGTGTATAAACAAAGTATCACTTTTATACACAAAATTTTATTTTTACACTAAATGTATCACCGTCTCACGATCTCACACCGTCTTACAAGAGACATACTCTTAAAAGATAACTATTTTTTTGTAATTATAGATTAAACTTCAAGTGTTGTATTTGTAATTGTTTTTTTGAGGAAAAGTGTTGTATTTGTAATTATTCCTCATAATATGTTATTTTCTTGATTGATTTTCAAGATTTGGACGTTTTCTCGCTTCATTTTGTGATCAACGAACTTGTATCAACTTTAACTGCTAAACACAATACAAAGGTACTCTTGTTCATTTATCCTTAGGGCTTGTTTGGTTGGGGTTTATGCTAGGGATATCAACCACTTTTATTATTAATCAAACATATTGTTTTGTTTGGTTCAACATGATTGGGCCCATGAAAAAGACAAGACCCGATTTCTTATCATGCTCATTTAGTGATACCATACCCCACTATAGGGGTGGGATGCCTTTTCCATCCATTTTCCTTTATCAGATGTATCACAATCCATCAAACAAATATAATAATAGGACATATTGTATCCATATGATAAAAATTTGGAAAATGAAATGAGAATTAATCATGCACATTACCATCATTCAACCAAACGAGCCCTTAATATATAACTTTTTTAAGGGAATCCGTAATATATGACTTAGTAGTATAAAAACTTGGATTGTCTGTATTTAACCTAATTAAACAACCATTTGATTTGTCAATTAAAGTAAGATTAAATGAGGATGATCGAAGAAATTGCATAGCCAGCTTTTTGATCCATTTTAAAACCCTTTTGATTCTGTTTTCGCTTTATAAAATATCTAGCATAAAATATTGAAAACGAGTTATCACAAAAGACAAAATCATAGACCTGTCAACATCCTAAAACTTATATATATATATATATATATATATATATTATTGCAAATAATTGCACAAACTAACACACAATTGTGGCCCAAATTTATCTGTCTACAATAATGTTTCACTTAATATTTCAATACATTAGCTTGGAATTAATATATGTGACATTGATGAAACATATTAGAAAATAGAAATTTTGATGTACGTAAACAAGGTTGTGATTGGCTATTAAAAATTATATTTTTTTCCACTAGGAACCGTTTTTATTTCAAAATGTGACTGTCTATTAAAACTTTCAAACAACATATTACAAATTCATTCTCATTTTTTCTTACACCAATTACATATACAATTTTTTAAAGAAAACATAATTTATTATTATATATTTTCCCATAAAATTCGTTATTCACCAAAAATTCACATATTTCTAATCATTAATTATATTTAATTATTATTTTTTTATTTATATATAATATCAACTTTCATCATCACACTTTCTTCTCATATAAAATTTAAAAATTCAATGATCTTTTTCTTTCAAATTCTTTTTCATCACTATCCTATGACAATTTTTATTTTTTAGAATTAAGTTGATATTTTTTTTGGAGTAGAAATAAATTGATATTAAATCGCGAGAAACTACTTTTCTCAATATTTACACTTCAAGTGGCGAATCAAACATTTTATTAGTAATTAATACTTCTCCTGTAATCCCTATTGCCTAGTACGAAGTATCTACCAATAAAGTAAAGCTATGAAACCATATCAAATAGAAGAACTCCATAATGCCACGTCATCATTCGTTTCCACGCATAACATGTATTAGCGTGCATATGTTTGAAAATAGGAAAATGTATGAGCAAGATATTTTCCTGTATGGGGCCAAAATTATAAGGTCCCACCCCAATACTTTTTGGGCACAATATGTAGAAATCTTTTTTTTTTTTTTTGAAAAACTACGTAGAAATCTTTTTGATATGTTCATTAATGATATGTATGTGGGAAAGATTGACCACATAGAAAATAAGCAAAGATTGTCCACATATAAATTAAGCCAAATTTGCCCCTCCACAAGTGGTAACTATGAGGACGTGGCCCACTCAGTGTCAAAAGCTCTAATTATAGCTCAAGTCAGAGTCATGGAGTGCGTAATTGCCACTCAAAAAAATGTTGGAATTTGGTTTTTGATAAATGGGGTGTTTCTGATTTTGACCAAATAATTAAGTGATTTCCATTTATGGTAAATAGAATTAAATTATTTGTAAAAATTCTACTAAAAGAGTAGATGAGAATAGCATTTGGAATTTCTCAAAACGATTAAGGTGAATGAGAAATTAATCTTTAGAAGTTAGTCACTTAATACAAATAAATGGTATAGAAAATGGAAAATGTGGGGGAGGAGAGATGCTCCACCCCACATAGAAAAAAGGAGCAAAGTTGCACACTTAATATATCCAAAGTTGGACATATGGGTTTGGGTCCTGGAGCACCCAACTTTTAAAGGGTGAGGACCTACATGTTTGTGGGTTTGGTTCAAAGCACACACGCATGCGCGCGCCGCGCCGCCTCTTGCCTTGGTCGGGGTCGTGGGTCGTGGGCTTGGGCTTAGGCTTGGTTTGGGCTTGTAAATGGTGGAGTGGTTGGAACTAAGATCTGAAATGCGATGAAACGAAATTCTAACTAAATTGTCGGACAATGTTATAACAAAATAAAATTAAAAAATGGCCAAGAGCCATAAGAATTACGGATGATCTTGTGTTAAACAAGATATCGAGAGATTGAAAGGGGAGCTTTACTTTTAGCAAACCACATAAAGGAGATCACCTTGAAATGTGGGGGTCTTTGGAAAAAGTAGAACTGCGAATGAAATAAATTCGGCATTTATCATATAAGTGATGGTACGATCACTAAGTCAAGAAATGTTGTATTTATTAAATGTATCTTTTCTTGGAAAGAAAAGAGGTAAGTCTGAACGTTTTTATCATAGACATAATACCAATAAGCAGTTGATATCGAAATGGGGTTATTTCGGTTGACAACGTAAAGTCAAAGGAAAACCTTGCGGATCCGCTACGAAAGGCATAAATCGAGATCAATCGTATAAGTTGTTAAGAGGAATGGGTTTAAAATCCACGACTTAAAAGAATATTCATAGCGGTAACCCAACCTTGTGAATTGGAGATCCCCAGACCTTGGTTCAATAGGACAACTAAGTTATGAATGTTCAACCGAACAACTTGAAAAATGTGTTAGCTCATTCTCGATACATCCAGTGTATGTAAACCTGCTTGAATGTGGTGAGGTTAAGTCTAAGACTTTTAATGATTCCTATCCGAAAGGTGGAGTATTGCGGATACTCTTGATAGGAGATCACCTATATAAGTGAGAAGTAATGGCGACTTCAAAAGAAACGCTTATGAACCTAAGATATAGTCCAGGGCGAAATGGACACAACGTGAGAACAACAAGTGTTAGTGTTGTTATTGTGTAAGAAATCTTGTTGTCTCGGTTTACACAAACGGTGAGTAGTTGAAGACATCGCGTCACTAAGCGACCCGAACTCAGATAGTATTTTACTAAGGAAGGTTCAAAGCCACAAGCTACCTATCCTAATGCAATAACGATTTGCGAGACTTTCACGCGAATCTGCATACACGCATGCATTAATTTCATTCATGTGGGGATTATTGGAATTTGGTCTTTTATAAATGGGGTGTTGACCCGATTTTGACCAAATAATTAATTGGTTTCCATTTGTGATAAATGGAATTAAATTATTTGTAAAAATTATACTAAGAGAGTAGATGAGAATAACATTTGGAATTTCTCAAAACGATTACGGGTGAATGAGAGATTAATGCTAGAAGTTAGCCACTTAATACAAATAAATGGTAGGGAAAATGGAAAATATGGGGGAGGAGAGATGCTCCATCCCACATAGGAAAAAGGAGGCAAAGTTGCACACTTAATATATCCCAAGTTGTACATATGGGTTTGGGCCCTTGGGGCACCTAAGTTTTTAAAGAGGTAATGACCTACATGCTTGTGGGTTTGGTTCAAAACGCACACGCGCGCGCGCCGCCGACACCCGCCCACCGGCCGGCTCGGCTCGGGTCGTGGGCCGCGGGCTTGGGCTTCAAGGCCCTTATTCTTTTTGGACCAAAAACATTTAAAATTAAATATTTAATTAATTTTTGTAATTAATTAAATAGATTTAATCAATTTTAAGTAATTAATTAAAAAAGTTCAATTGAGAAATCATTTCGGCCCCACGCACGGCGGAGCACGGCCCGTGCGGTCGGGTCGTGCTACCTGCCGCAGAGTTGTGAGCCAAGCACCGGGGGCACGACCCGTCGTCCCAGGTCGTCTTTAGGGGCGAAGTCTTGCACACTGCGCGCACGGGCGGCGCGCCCGCTCCCCTCACAAACAGTGCGTGCGTTCATTGATGGAAAAGGTGTTTTTTTCGAACTCTTGTGCGATTTTTCGTACGGGCACTTCATTGCCTATAATTTTGGACCCCCTGCAGATGAATTGATACACGAAAATACTCAGATAATAACCGATCATTCTGCATACAAAACATATTGATCATTCCCCTCCTTGAAAGCTTGAAAGTTGTCAAACACTTCGCTTGTTCGGCCGTTGTTTCGGTTTTTAAATGCTAAACCTGGAGCTGTTCAAAGTCATTGTATCTTAGAGGTGAGCGTCGGGCCGTAAGCATTCGGTATATATGGGGCATTTTCGTCTTGCGGACTGATTCTAAATCAAGCCTCGACTAATCCTAAACACTTAGCCATTTCTTCCAAACAGAAACCTTCTAGAATATAATTTACCTAACAATCACAAGACAAAAATTGCATTTTCGTTGAAGACGATGGCTTGAGATCGTTCACTCCGGTTTTGAAGGTTCTTGCTCCTGCTCGGGAGAAACCGGCGAAGTTCTCCGGTGGTGACTTCAAGATATGGCAACGAGAAGATCTTTGTTCTACTAGAAAGGTGGAGTATTGCGAGGATACTCTTTAATAGAAGATCACCTATATAAGTGAGGAGTAATTATCGCTTCAAAAGAAACACTTATGAACCTAAGATATGGTCCATGGCGAAATGGACACAACGTGAGAACAACAAGTGTTAGAGTTGTTATTGTGTAAATCTTGTTGTCTCGGTTTGCACAAGCGGTGAGTAGTTCAAGACATCGCGTCACTAAGCGGCCCGATGAAATCGATAGTATTTTACTAAGGAAGGTTCAAAGCCACAAGCTACCTATCCTAATGCAATAACAATTAAATCGAGACTTTCAAGCGAATCTGTATACACGCATGCATTAATTTCATTCATGTAGGGGATTGTTGGAATTTGGTCTTTGATAAATGGGGTGTTGACCCGATTTTGACCAAATAATTAATTGGTTTTCCATTTGTGATAAATGAAATTAAATTATTTGTAAAAATTCTACTAAGAGAGTAGATGAGAATAACATTTGGAATTTCTCAAAATCGATTCCGGGTGAATGAGAAATTAATGCTAGAAATTAACCACTTAATACAAATAAATGGTATGAAAAATGGAAAATGTGGGGGAGGAGAGATGCTCCATCACACATAGAAAAAAAAGGAGGCAAAGTTGCACACTTAATATATCCCAAGTTGGACATATGGGTTTGGGCCCTTGGGGGCACCCAAACTTTTAAAGGGGTGAGGACCTACATGCTTGTGGGTTTGGTTCAAAGCACACACGCGTCTTGTGCCCTGCCGGCCGCCGGCCTTGGCCTGGTCGGGGTCGTGGGTCGTGGGCTTGGGCTTGGGCTTGGGCTTGTAAATGGTGGAGTGGTTGGAACTAAGATCTGAAATCTGATAGAACGAAATTCTAACTGAATTGTCGGGACAATGTTCTAACAAAATAAAATTAAAAAATGGCCGAGAGCCATAAGAATTCTGGATGATCTTGTGTTAAACAAGATATCAGAAGTTGAAAGGGGAGCTTTACTTTTAGCAAACCACATAAAGGAGATCACCTTGAAATGTGGGGGTGCTTTGGAAAAAGTAGAACCGCCGAATGAAATAAATTCAGCATTTATCATATAAGTGATGGTACGATCACTAAGTCAAGAAATGTTGTATTTATTAAAGGTATCATTTCTTGGAAAGAAAAGAGGTAAGTCTAGGCGTTTTTATCATAGACATAATACCAATAAATACAGTTGATATCGAAATAGGGTTATTTCGGTTGACAACGTAAAGTCAAAGGAAAACCTTGCGGATCCGCTTTACGAAGGCATAAATCGAGATCAACTGTATAAGTTGTTAAGAGGAATGGGTTTAAAATCCACGACTTAAAAGAATATTCATAGCGGTAACCCAACCTTGTGAATTGGAGATCCCAAGACCTTGGTTCAATGGGACAACTAAGTTATGAATGTTCAGCTGAACACTTGAAAAATGTGTTAGCTCATTCTCGATACATCCAAGTGTATGTAAACCTGCTGAATGTGGTGAGGTTAAGTCTAAGACTTTTAATGATTCCTATACCGAAAGGTGGAGTATTGCAGGATACTCTTCAATAGGAGATCACCTATATAAGTGAGAAGTAATGGCCGCTTCAAAAGAAACGCTTATGAACCTAAGATATAGTCC
This sequence comes from Rehmannia glutinosa, assembly GCA_016081115.2. Classification (NCBI taxonomy): domain Eukaryota; kingdom Viridiplantae; phylum Streptophyta; class Magnoliopsida; order Lamiales; family Orobanchaceae; genus Rehmannia; species Rehmannia glutinosa. The sequence goes on along the minus strand of JABTTQ020003428.1, from coordinate 448,281 downwards.
AGTGCCGAAATGGACACAACGTGAGAACAACAAGTGTTAGTGTTGTTATTGTGTAAGTACTGTTGTCTCGGTTTACACAAACAGCTGAGTAGTTCAAGACATCGCGTCACTAAGCAACGATGCCAAGAACTAGTATTTTACTAAGGAAGGTTTAAAGCCACAAGCTACCTATCCCGATGCAATAACGATTTGCCGAGACTTTCACGTGAATCTGCATACACGCATGCATTAATTTCATTCATGTGGGGGATTGTTGGAATTTGGTCTTTTATAAATGGGGTGTTGACCCGATTTTGACCAAATAATTAATTGGTTTCCATTTGTGATAAATGGAATTAAATTATTTGTAAAAATTCTACTAAGAGAGTAGATGAGAATAACATTTGGAATTTCTCAAAACCGATTACGGGTGAATGAGATATTAATGCTAGATGTTAGCCACTTAATACAAATAAATGGTATGGAAAATGGAAAATATGGGGGAGGAGAGATGCTCCATCCCACATAGGAAAAAGGAGGCAAAGTTGCACACTTAATATATCCCAAGTTGGACATATGGGTTTGGGCCCTTGGGGGCACCCAAGTTTTTAAAGGGGTAATGACCTACATGCTTGTGGGTTTGGTTCAAAGCACACGCGCGCGTCGTCTGCGACACCGCCCGGCCTACTCGGGTCGGGTCGTGGGCGCGGGCTTGGGCTTCAAGGCCCTTATTCTTTTTGGACCAAAAACCTTTAAAATTAAATATTTAATTAATTTTTGTAATTAATTAAATAGATTTAATCAATTTTCGTAATTAATTAAAAAAGTAAAATTGAGAAATCATTTTCGCCCCACGCACGAAGGGAGCATGGCCCGTGCGGTCGGGTCGTGCTACCTGCCGCAGAGTTGTGAGCCAGCGCACGGGGGGCACGGCCCGTCGCGTCTGTCTAGTCGTCTTAGGGGCGAAGTCTTGCACTGTACACACCTGGCAGCCGTGCGCCGCCCTGCTCCCCACAGTGTGTCATTGATCAAAGCAAAAGGTGTTTTTTTCGAGCCTCGACGCAATTTTAAATGCGGGCACTTTATTGCCTATAATTTTGGAGCCCCTACGGATGAATTGATACACGAAAATACTCGGATAATAACCGATCATTCTCGTATACAAAACATATTGATCATTCCCCTCCTTGAAAGCTTGAAAGTTGTCAAACACTTTGCTTGTTCGCCGTGTTGTTTCGGTTTTTTTTTGCTAACCTAATCTTCAAAGTCGTTGTATCTTAGAGGTGAGCGCCGGAGCTCGTAAGCATTCGGTATATGAGGCATTTTTATCTTGCGGAGACGATTCTAAATCGGGCCTCGACTAATCCTAAACACTTAGCCATTTTCTTCCAAACAACCTTCTAGAATATAATTTACCTAACAATCACAAGACAAAAATTCTCGCTTTACATTGAAGACGATGGCTTTAGGATCGTTCACTCCGGTTTTGAAGGTTGCTCCTCCCGCTGCTCGGGCGAGAAACCGTCGAAGTTCTCTGGTGGTGACTTCAAGATATGGCAAAGATGTTGTTCTACCGAAAGGTGGAGTATTGCGAGATACTCTTCAATAGAAGATCACCTATATAAGTGAGAAGTAATTATCGCTTCAAAAGAAACACTTATGAACCTAAGATATGGTCCATGGCGAAATGGACACAACGTGAGAACAACAAGTGTTAGAGTTGTTATTGTGTAAATCTTGTTGTCTCGGTTTACACAAACGCCGAGTAGTTCAAGACATCGCGTCACTAAGCGGCCAAGAACGATAGTATTTTACTAAGGAAGGTTCAAAGCCACAAGCTACCTATCCTAATGCAATAACAATTCGTCGAGACTTTCAAGCGAATCTGCATACACGCATGCATTAATTTCATTCATGTAGGGGATTGTTGGAATTTGGTCTTTGATAAATGGGGTGTTGACCCGATTTTGACCAAATAATTAATTGGTTTTCCATTTGTGATAAATGAAATTAAATTATTTGTAAAAATTCTACTAAGAGAGTAGATGAGAATAACATTTGGAATTTCTCAAAATCGATTCCGGGTGAATGAGAAATTAATGCTAGAAATTAACCACTTAATACAAATAAATAGTATGAAAAATGGAAAATGTGGGGGAGGAGAGATGCTCCATCCCACATAGAAAAAAGGAGGCAAAGTTGCACACTTAATATATCCCAAGTTGGACATATGGGTTTGGGCCCTTGGGGGCACCCAAACTTTTAAAGGGGTGAGGACCTACATGTTTGTGGGTTTGGTTCAAAGCACACACGCGTCGTCTGCTGCCCATAGCGCCGACCTTGGTCGGGTCGTGGGTCGTGGGCTTGGGCTTGGGCTTGGGCTTGTAAATGGTGGAGTGGTTGGAACTAAGATCTGAAATCTGATAGAACGAAATTCTAACCGAATTGTCGGGACAATGTTCTAACCAAATAAAATTAAAAAATGGCCGAGAGCCATAAGAATTCGGATGATCTTGTGTTAAACAAGATATCGAGAGTTGAAAGAAGCGACTTTACTTTTAGCAAACCACATAAAGGAGATCACCTTGAAATGTGGGGGTTGTTTGGAAAAAGTAGAACTCAGCCGAATGAAATAAATTCAACATTTATCATATAAGTGATGGTACGATCACTAAGTCAAGAAATGTTGTATTTATTAAAGGTATCTTTTCTTGGAAAGAAAAGAGGTAAGTCTAGACGTGTTTATCATAGACATAATACCAATAAAATGCGATTGATATCGAAATGGGGTTATTTCGGTTGACAACGTAAAGTCAAAGGAAAACCTTGCGGATCCGCTTTACGAAAGGCATAAATCTAGATCAATTGTATAAGTTGTTAAGAGGAATGAGTTTAAAATCCACGACTTAAAAGAATATTCATAGCGGTAACACAACCTTGTGAATTGGAGATCCCAAGACCTTGGTTCAATGGGACAACTAAGTTATGAATGTTAAGTCAACACTTGAAAAATGTGTTAGCTCATTCTCGATACATCCAAGTGTATGTAAACCTGCTGAATGTGGTGAGGTTAAGTCTAAGACTTTTAATGATTCCTATACCGAAAGGTGGAGTATTGCAGGATACTCTTCAATAGGAGATCACCTATATAAGTGAGAAGTAATGGCCGCTTCAAAAGAAACGCTTATGAACCTAAGATATAGTCCAGGGCGAAATGGACACAACATGAGAACAACAAGTGTTAGTGTTGTTATCGTGTAAGTACTGTTGTCTCGGTTTACACAAACGACTGAGTAGTTCAAGACATCGCGTCACTAAGCAGCCAGTAAATCCGATAGTATTTTACTAAGGAAGGTTCAAAGCCACAAGCTACCTATCCTGATGCAATAACGATTCGCCGAGACTTTCACGCGAATCTGCATACACGCATGCATTAATTTCATTCATGTGGGGGATTGTTGGAATTTGGTCTTTTATAAATGGGGTGTTGACCCGATTTTGACCAAATAATTAATTGGTTTCAGTTGTGATAAATGGAATTAAATTATTTGTAAAAATTCTACTAAGAGAGTAGATGAGAATAGCATTTGGAATTTCTCAAAACCGATTACGGGTGAATGAGATATTAATGCTAGATGTTAGCCACTTAATACAAATAAATGGTATGGAAAATGGAAAATATGGGGGAGGAAAGATGCTCCATCCCACATAGGAAAAAGGAGACAAAGTTGCACACTTAATATATCCCAAGTTGGACATATGGGTTTGGGCCAGGGGCACCCAAGTTTTTAAAGGGGTAATGACCTACATGCTTGTGGGTTTGGTTCAAAGCACAGCGTCTGCCGACACCCCCCCTTGTGGCCGGCTCGGTCGGGTCGTGGGCGCGGGCTTGGGCTTCAAGGCCCTTATTCTTTTGGACCAAAAACCTTTAAAATTAAATATTTAATTAATTTTTGTAATTAATTAAATAGATTTAATCAATTTTCGTAATTAATTAAAAAAGTAAAATTGAGAAATCATTTCGCCCCACGCACGAGCGGGAGCATGGCCCGTGCGGTCGGGTCGTGCTACTCGCCGCAGAGTTGCGAGCCAGTACAGACGGTACCGGGGCACGGCACGGCCCGTCGCGTCTAGGTCGTCTTGGGGTCAAGTCTTGCATCCGTACACACGGGCGGCCGCACGGCTCCGCTCCCCACACAGTGTGTGCATTCATGCAAAAGGTGTTTTTTTCGAGCTCTTGTGCGCAATTTTTTTCGTATGCGGGCACTTTATTGCCTATAATTTTGGAGCCCCTACGATGAATTGATACACGAAAATACTCGGATAATAACCGATCATTCGTATACAAAACATATTGATCATTCCCCTCCTTGAAAGCTTGAAAGTTGTCAAACACTTTGCTTGTTCGGCCGTTTTGTTTTTTGGTTTTTCTGCTTCTAACCTAACCATTCAAAGTCGTTGTATCTTAGAGGTGAGCGCCGAATCTGTAAGCATTCGGTATATGGGGCATTTTCATCTTGCGGAGACGATTCTAAATCGGGCCTCGACTAATCCTAAACACTTAGCCATTTTTTTCCAAACAAAACCTTCTAGAATATAATTTACCTAACAATCACAAGACAAAAATTTTGTTTTTACGTTGAAGAAGACGATGGCTTTAGGATCGTTCACTCCGATTTTGAAGGTTGCTCCTCCTGCTCGGGCGGCGAGAAACCGTCGAAGTTCTCCGGTGGTGACTTCAAGATATGGCAATGAGAAGATGTTGTTCTACCGAAAGGTGGAGTATTGCGAGATACTCTTCAATAGAAGATCACCTATATAAGTGAGAAGTAATTATCGCTTCAAAAGAAACACTTATGAACCTAAGATATGGTCCATGGCGAAATGGACACAACGTGAGAACAACAAGTGTTAGTGTTGTTATTGTGTAAGAATCTTGTTGTCTCGGTTTACACAAGCGGTGAGTAGTTCAAGACATCGCGTCACTAAGCAACCAAGAACCGATAGTATTTTACTAAGGAAGGTTTAAAGCCACAAGCTACCTATCCTGATGCAATAACGATTCGCCGAGACTTTCACGCGAATCTGCATACACGCATGCATTAATTTCATTCATGTAGGGGATTGTTGGAATTTGGTTTTTGATAAATGGGGTGTTGACCCGATTTTGACCAAATAATTAATTGGTTTTCCATTTGTGATAAATGAAATTAAATTATTTGTAAAAATTCTACTAAGAGAGTAGATGAGAATAACATTTGGAATTTCTCAAAATCGATTCCGGTGAATGAGAAATTAATGCTAGAAATTAACCACTTAATACAAATATATGGTATGAAAAATGGAAAATGTGGGGGAGGAGAGATGCTCCATCCCACATAGAAAAAAGGAGGCAAAGTTGCACGCTTAATTTATCCCAAGTTGGGCATATGGGTTTGGGCCCTTGGGGGCACCCAAACTTTTAAAGGGGTGAGGACCTACATGCTTGTGGGTTTGGTTCAAAGCACACACGCGTCGCCGCAGCGCCCGACCTTGGTCGGGTCGTGGGTCGTGGGCTTGGGCTTGGGCTTGTAATTGGTGAAGTGGTTGAAACTAAGATCCGAAATCGATAGAACGAAATTCTAACCGAATTGTCGGGACAATGTTCTAACCAATTAAAATTAAAAATGGCCGAGCCATAAGAATTACGGATGATCTTGTGTTAAACAAGATATCGAGAGAGTTGAAAGAAGCGACTTTACTTTTAGCAAACCACATAAAGGAGATCACCTTGAAATGTGGGGGTGTTTTGGAAAAAGTAGAATCACTTAATGAAATAAATTCAAAGATTTATCATATAAGTGATGGTACGATCACTAAGTCAAGAAATGTTGTATTTATTAAAGGTATCTTTTCTTGGAAAGAAAAGAGGTAAGTCTAAACGTTTTTATCATAGACATAATACCAATAAACGGTTGATATCGAAATGGGGTTATTTCGGTTGACAACGTAAAGTCAAAGGAAAACCTTGCGGATCCGCTACGAAAGGCATAAATCTAGATCAATTGTATAAGTTGTTAAGAGGAATGGGTTTAAAATCCACGACTTAAAAGAATATTCATAAGCGGTAACCCAACCTTGTGAATTGGAGATCCCAAGACCTTGGTTCAATGGGACAACTAAGTTATGAATGTTAAAGTCAACACTTGAAAAATGTGTTAGCTCATTCTCGATACATCCAAGTGTATGTAAACCTGCTGAATGTGGTGAGGTTAAGTCTAAGACTTTTAATGATTCCTATACCGAAAGGTGGAGTATTGCAGATACTCTTCAATAGGAGATCACCTATATAAGTGAGAAGTAATGGCCGCTTCAAAAGAAACGCTTATGAACCTAAGATATAGTCTAGGGCGAAATGGACACAACATGAGAACAACAAGTGTTAGTGTTGTTATTGTGTAAGTACTGTTGTCTCGGTTTACACAAACGACTGAGTAGTTCAAGATATCGTGTCACTAAGCAGCCAGTAAATCCGATAGTATTTTACTAAGGAAGGTTTAAAGCCACAAGCTACCTATCCTGATGCAATAACGATTCACCGAGACTTTCACGTGAATCTGCATACACGCATGCATTAATTTCATTCATATGGGGATTGTTGGAATTTGGTCTTTTATAAATGGGGTGTTGACCCGATTTTGACCAAATAATTAATTGGTTTCGATTGTGATAAATGGAATTAAATTATTTGTAAAAATTCTACTAAGAGAGTAGATGAGAATAGCATTTGGAATTTCTCAAAACCGATTACGGGTGAATGAGATATTAATGCTAGATGTTAGCCACTTAATACAAATAAATGGTATGTAAAATGGAAAATATGGGGGAGGAGAGATGCTCCATCCCACATAGGAAAAAGGAGACAAAGTTGCACACTTAATATATCCCAAGTTGGACATATGGGTTTGGGCCTGGGGCACCCAAGTTTTTAAAGGGTAATGACCTACATGCTTGTGGGTTTGGTTCAAAGCACACGCGCGCGTCTGCTGACACCGCCACGGCCGGCTCGGTCGGGTCGTGGGCGCGGGCTTGGGCTTCAAGGCCCTTATTCTTTTTGGACCAAAAACCTTTAAAATTAAATATTTAATTAATTTTTGTAATTAATTAAATAGATTTAATCAATTTTCGTAATTAATTAAAAAAGTAAAATTGAGAAATCATTTCGCCCCACGCACGAGCGGGAGCATAGCCCGTGCGGCCGGTCGTGCAACTGCCGCAGATTGCGAGCCAATGACGGGCCGGGGCACACGGCCGTCTTGTCTAGGTCGTCTTAGGGGCAAGTCTTGCACTGTACACACACACAGGCCGCACGGCCCCGCTCCCCCTGCAGTGTGTGTCTGTTCAGTGCAAAAGGTGTTTTTTTCGAGCCTACTGACGCAATTTTTCGTACGGGCACTTTATTGCCTATAATTTTGGAGCCCCTGCAGATGAATTGATACACGAAAATACTCAGATAATAACCGATCATTCTGCATACAAAACATATTGATCATTCCCCTCCTTGAAAGCTTGAAAGTTGTCAAACACTTCGCTTGTTCGCTGTTGTTTCGGTTTTTCTGTGCTGCTAACCGGAACTGTTCAAAGTCGTTGTATCTTAGAGGTGAGCGCCGGAACCGTAAGCATTCGGTATATGGGGCGTTTTCGTCTTGCGGAGACTGATTCTAAATCAGGCCTCGACTAATCCTAAACACTTAGCCATTTTCTTCCAAACAGAAACCTTCCAGAATATAATTTACCTAACAATCACAAGACAAAAATTCTGTTTCTGTTGAAGACGATGGCTGCAGGATCGTTCACTCCAGTTTTGAAGGTTGCTCCTCCCGCTCGGGCGAAACCGTCGAAGTTCTCCGGTGGTGACTTCAAGATATGGCAAATGAAGATGTTGTTCTCCGAAAGGTGGAGTATTGCAGATACTCTTCAATAGAAGATCACCTATATAAGTGAGAAGTAATTGTCGCTTCAAAAGAAACACTTATGAACCTAAGATATGGTCCATGGCGAAATGGACACAACGTGAGAACAACAAGTGTTAGAGTTGTTATTGTGTAAGTATTGTTGTCTCGGTTTACACAAAAACGACCGAGTAGTTCAAGACATCGCGTCACTAAGCGGCCATAAACTGATAGTATTTTACTAAGGAAGGTTCAAAGCCACAAGCTACCTATCCTAATGCAATAACAATTCGTCGAGACTTTCAAGCGAATCGCATACACGCATGCATTAATTTCATTCATGTAGGGGATTGTTGGAATTTGGTTTTTGATAAATGGGGTGTTGACCCGATTTTGACCAAATAATTAATTGGTTTTCCATTTGTGATAAATGAAATTAAATTATTTGTAAAAATTCTACTAAGAGAGTAGATGAGAATAACATTTGGAATTTCTCAAAATCGATTAGGGTGAATGAGAAATTAATGCTAGAAATTAACCACTTAATACAAATATATGGTATGAAAAATGGAAAATGTGGGGGAGGAGAGATGCTCCATCCCACATAGAAAAAAGGAGGCAAAGTTGCACGCTTAATTTATCCCAAGTTGGGCATATGGGTTTGGGCCCTTGGGGGCACCCAAACTTTTAAAGGGGTGAGGACCTACATGCTTGTGGGTTTGGTTCAAAGCACACACGCGTCTTGCGTGCCCATAAGCGCCCGACCTTGGTCGGGTCGTGGGTCGTGGGCTTGGGCTTGGGCTTGTAATTGGTGAAGTGGTTGAAACTAAGATCGAAATCGATAGAACGAAATTCTAACCGAATTGTCGGGACAATGTTCTAACCAATTAAAATTAAAAATGGCCGAGAGCCATAAGAATTACGGATGATCTTGTGTTAAACAAGATATCGAGAGTTGAAAGAAGCGACTTTACTTTTAGCAAACCACATAAAGGAGATCACCTTGAAATGTGGGGGTGCTTTGGAAAAAGTAGAACCGCCGAATGAAATAAATTCAGCATTTATCATATAAGTGATGGTACGATCACTAAGTCAAGAAATGTTGTATTTATTAAAGGTATCTTTTCTTGGAAAGAAAAGAGGTAAGTCTAGACGTTTTTATCATAGACATAATACCAATAAACAGTTGATATCGAAATGGGGTTATTTCGGTTGACAACGTAAAGTCAAAGGAAAACCTTGCGGATCCGCTTACGAAAGGCATAAATCGAGATCAACTGTATAAGTTGTTAAGAGGAATGGATTTAAAATCCACGACTTAAAAGAATATTCATAGCGGTAACCCAACCTTGTGAATTGGAGATCCCAAGACCTTGGTTCAATGGGACAACTAAGTTATGAATGTTCAGCTGAACACTTGAAAAATGTGTTAGCTCATTCTCGATACATCCAAGTGTATGTAAACTGCTTGAATGTGGTAAGGTTAAGTCTAAGACTTTTAATGATTCCTATACTAGAAAGGTGGAGTATTGCGGGATACTCTTCAATAGGAGATCACCTATATAAGTGAGAAGTAATGGCCGCTTCAAAAGAAACGCTTATGAACCTAAGATATAGTCCAGGGCGAAAATGGACACAACATGAGAACAACAAGTGTTAGTGTTGTTATTGTGTAAAAATCTTTTGTCTCGGTTTACACAAAACGATTGAGTAGTTCAAGACATCGCGTCACTAAGCAACCAAGAACCGATAGTATTTTACTAAGGAAGGTTTAAAGCCACAAGCTACATATCCTCGATGCAATAACGATTCGCGAGACTTTCACGCGAATCTGCATACACGCATGCATTAATTTCATTCATGTGGGGGATTGTTGGAATTTGGTCTTTTATAAATGGGTGTTGACCCGATTTTGACCAAATAATTAATTGGTTTCGATTGTGATAAATGGAATTAAATTATTTGTAAAAATTCTACTAAGAGAGTAGATGAGAATAGCATTTGGAATTTCTCAAACCGATTACGGGTGAATGAGATATTAATGCTAGATGTTAGCCACTTAATACAAATAAATGGTATGGAAAATGGAAAATATGGGGGAGGAGAGATGCTCCATCCCACATAGGAAAAAGGAGACAAAGTTGCACACTTAATATATCCCAAGTTGGACATATGGGTTTGGGCCGCTTGGGGCACCCAAGTTTTTAAAGGGGTAATGACCTACATGCTTGTGGGTTTGGTTCAAAGCACACGCGCGCGCGGCCGACACCGTCCGCCGGACGGCTCGGCTCGGGTCGTGGCCCGATCTTGGGCTTCAAGGCCCTTATTCTTTTTGGACCAAAAATATTTAAAATTAAATATTTAATTAATTTTTGTAATTAATTAAATAGATTTAATCAATTTTAAGTAATTAATTAAAAGAGTTCAATTGAGAAATCATTTCGCCCCACGCACGAGCGAGGAGCACGACCCGTGCGGTCGGGTCGTGGTACTGCCGCCGTAGAGTTGCGAGCCAAGCGCACGGGGGGCACGGCCCGTCTTGTCTAGGTCGTCTTGGGGCAAAGTCTTGCACTGTGCGCACGACGGCGGCACGCCTACCGCTCCCCTACAGTGTGTGTCCTTTGATGCAAAAGGTGTTTTTTTCGAGCCTCTTGACGCGATTTTTAAATGCGGGCACTTCATTGCCTATAATTTTGGACCCCTGCGGATGAATTGATACGAAAATACTCGGATAATAACCGATCATTACGTATACAAAACATATTGATTATTCCCCTCCTTGAAAGCTTGAAAGTTGTCAAACACTTCGCTCGTTCGTTGTTGTTTCGGTTGATTATTCGTCTTGCTAATCGGAATCTGTTCAAAGTCGTTGTATCTTAGAGGTGGCGCCGAACCGTAAGCATTCGGTATATGGGGCATTTTCGTCTTGCGGACACGATTCTAAATCGGGCCTCGACTAATCTAAACACTTAGCCATTTTCTTCCAAACGAAACCTTCCGAATATAATTTACCTAACAATCACAAGACAAAAATTGCATTTTTACATTGAAGACGATGGCTTGAGGATCGTTCACTCCGATTTTAAAGTTCTTTGCTCCTTTCATGGCGAAAACCGGCGAAGTTCTCCGATGGTGACTTCAAGATATGGCAAATGAGAAGATCTTGTTCTCTACCGAAAGGTGGAGTATTGCGGGATACTCTTCAATAGAAGATCACCTATATAAGTGAGAAGTAATTGTCGCTTCAAAATAAACACTTATGAACCTAAGATATGGTCCATGGCCAAAATGGACACAACGTGAGAACAACAAGTGTTAGGGTTGTTATTGTGTAAATCTTGTTGTTTCGATTTACACAAACGGTGAGTAGTTCAAGACATCGCGTCACTAAGCGGCCAATAAATGATAGTATTTTACTAAGGAAGGTTCAAAGCCACAAGCTACCTATCCTAATGCAATAACAATTAAATCGAGACTTTCAAGCGAATCGCATACACGCATGCATTAATTTCATTCATGTAGGGGATTGTTGGAATTTGGTCTTTGATATATGAGGTGTTGACCCGATTTTGACCAAATAATTAAGTGGTTTCCATTCGTGATAAATGAAATTAAATTATTTGTAAAAATTCTCCTAAGAGAGTAGATGAGAATAGCATTTGGAATTTCTCAAACCGATTATGGGTGAATGAAAAATTAATGCTAGAAATTAACCACTTAATACAAATAAATGGTATGAAAAATGGAAAATGTGGGGGAGGAGAGATGCTCCATCTCACATAGAAAAAAAGAAGGCAAAGTTGCACACTTAATATATCCCAAGTTGGACATATGTGTTTAACCACGGGGGCACCCAAACTTTTAAAGGGGTGAGGACCTACATGCTTGTGAGTTTGGTTCAAAGCACACACACGTGCGTCTTGTGCCGCCCCGCCCGCCTTGGTCCGGGTCGTGGGCTGGGCTTGGGCTTGGGCTTGTAAATGGTGGAGTGGTTCGAACTAAGATCTGAAATATGATAGAATGAAATTCTAACCGAATTGTCGGGACAATGTTCTAACAAAATAAAATTAAAAAATGGCCAAGAGCCATAAGAATTGGATGATCTTGTGTTAAACAAGATATCGAGAGTTGAAAGGGGAGCTTTACTTTTAGCAAACCACATAAAGGAGATCACCTTGAAATATGGGGGTGCTTTGTAAAAAGTAGAACTGCTTGAATGAAATAAATTCGAAGCATTTATCATATAAGTGATGGCATGCGATCACTAAGTCAAGAAATGTTGTATTTATTAAAGGTATCTTTTCTTGGAAAGAAAAGAGGTAAGTCTAGGCGTTTTTATCATAGACATAATACCAATAAACAGTTGATATCGAAATGGGGTTATTTTGGTTGACAACGTAAAGTCAAAGGAAAACCTTGCGGATCCGCTACGAAAGGCATAAATCGGGATCAACTATATAAGTTGTTAAGAGGAATGGGTTTAAAATCCACGACTTAAAAGAATATTCATAAGCGGTAACCCAACCTTGTGAATTGGAGATCCCAAGACCTTGGTTCAATGGGACAACTAAGTTATGAATGTTAAATGAACACTTGAAAAATGTGTTAGCTCATTCTCGATACATCCAAGTGTATGTAAACCTGCTGAATGTGGTAAGGTTAAGTCTAAGACTTTTAATGATTCCTATACTTAGAAAGGTGGAGTATTGCGAGGATACTCTTCAATAGGAGATCACCTATATAAGTGAGAAGTAATGGCCGCTTCAAAAGAAACGCTTATGAACCTAAGATATAGTCCAGGGCGAAATGGACACAACATGAGAACAACAAGTGTTAGTGTTGTTATTGTGTAAATCTTGTTGTCTCGGTTTACACAAGCGATGAGTAGTTCAAGACATCGCGTCACTAAGCAACCAATGAAATCCGATAGTATTTTACTAAGGAAGGTTTAAAGCCACAAGCTACATATCCTCGATCAATAACGATTCGCCGAGACTTTCACGCGAATCTGCATACACGCATGCATTAATTTCATTCATGTGGGGATTGTTGGAATTTGGTCTTTTATAAATGGGGTGTTGACCCGATTTTGACCAAATAATTAATTGGTTTCGTTGTGATAAATGGAATTAAATTATTTGTAAAAATTCTACTAAGCGAGTAGATGAGAATAGCATTTGGAATTTCTCAAAACCGATTACGGGTGAATGAGATATTAATGCTTTAGATGTTAGCCACTTAATACAAATAAATGGTATGGAAAATGGAAAATATGGGGGAGGAGAGATGCTCCATCCCACATAGGAAAAAGGAGACAAAGTTGCACACTTAATATATCCCAAGTTGGACATATGGGTTTGGGCCATGGGGGCACCCAAGTTTTTAAAGGGGTAATGACCTACATGCTTGTGGGTTTGGTTCAAAGCACACGCCGCGCGCCGACACCGTCCGCCGGACGGCTCGGCTCGGTCGTGGCCGCGATCTTGGGCTTCAAGGCCCTTATTCTTTTTGGACCAAAAATATTTAAAATTAAATATTTAATTAATTTTTGTAATTAATTAAATAGATTTAATCAATTTTCGTAATTAATTAAAAGAGTTCAATTGAGAAATCATTTCGGCCCCACGCACGGCGGGAGCACGACCCGTGCGGTCGGGTCGTGGTACTGCCGTAGAGTTGCGAGCCAGCCCTTGACGGCTGGGAACGCCCGCCGTCTTGTCTAGGTCGTCTTAGGGCAAGTCTTGCACTGTCACGCACGAGCAGCGGCGCGCCCCGCCTCCCCTACACAGTGTGTCTTGATGCAAAAAAGGTGTTTTTTTCGAGCCTCTTGACGCGATTTTTAAATGCGGGCACTTCATTGCCTATAATTTTGGACCCCTACGGATGAATTGATACGAAAATACTCGGATAATAACCGATCATTCTCGTATACAAAACATATTGATTATTCCCCTCCTTGAAAGCTTGAAAGTTGTCAAACACTTCGCTTGTTCGTTGTTGTTTCGGTTATTCTGTCTTTGCTAACCTAACTGTTCAAAGTCGTTGTATCTTAGAGGTGAGCGCCGGAACCGTAAGCATTCGGTATATGGGGCGTTTTCGTCTTGCGGAGACTGATTCTAAATCAGGCCTCGACTAATCCTAAACACTTAGCCATTTTCTTCCAAACAGAAACCTTCCGAATATAATTTACCTAACAATCACAAGACAAAAATTGCATTTACGTTGAAGACGATGGCTTCGGGATCGTTCACTCGATTTTAAAGGTTCTTTGCTCCTGCTCATGGCGAGAAACCGGCGAAGTTCTCCGATGGTGACTTCAAGATATGGCAAATGACAGAAGATCTTTGTTCTACCGAAAGGTGGAGTATTGCAGGATACTCTTCAATAGAAGATCACCTATATAAGTGAGAAGTAATTGTCGCTTCAAAAGAAACACTTATGAACCTAAGATATGGTCCATGGCCAAAATGGACACAACGTGAGAACAACAAGTGTTAGGGTTGTTATTGTGTAAATCTTTGTTGTTTCGATTTACACAAGCGGTGAGTAGTTCAAGACATCGCGTCACTAAGCAGCCAGTAAATCTGATAGTATTTTACTAAGGAAGGTTCAAAGCCACAAGCTACCTATCCTAATGCAATAACAATTCGTCGAGACTTTCAAGCGAATCTGCATACACGCATGCATTAATTTCATTCATGTAGGGGATTGTTGGAATTTGGTCTTTGATAAATGGGGTGTTGACCCGATTTTGACCAAATAATTAAGTGGTTTCCATTCGTGATAAATGAAATTAAATTATTTGTAAAAATTCTACTAAGAGAGTAGATGAGAATAGCATTTGGAATTTCTCAAAACCGATTCTGGTGAATGAAAAATTAATGCTAGAAATTAACCACTTAATACAAATAAATGGTATGAAAAATGGAAAATGTGGGGGAGGAGAGATGCTCCATCTCACATAGAAAAAAAAGAAGGCAAAGTTGCACACTTAATATATCCCAAGTTGGACCTATGTGTTTAACCCTGGGGGCACCCAAACTTTTAAAGGGGTGAGGACCTACATGCTTGTGAGTTTGGTTCAAAGCACACACGTCGCGCGCTTGCCCGCCTTGACCTTGGTCCGGGTCGTGGGTTTGGGCTTGGGCTTGGGCTTGTAAATGGTGGAGTGGTTCGAACTAAGATCTCAAATCGATAGAATGAAATTCTAACCCAATTGTCGGGACAATGTTCTAACAAAATAAAATTAAAAAATGGCCAAGAGCCATAAGAATTACTGGATGATCTTGTGTTAAACAAGATATCGAGAGTTGAAAGGGGAGCTTTACTTTTAGCAAACCACATAAAGGAGATCGCCTTGAAATATGGGGTGCTTTGTAAAAAGTAGAACCGCGAATGAAATAAATTCGAAGATTTATCATATAAGTGATGGTACGATCACTAAGTCAAGAAATGTTGTATTTATTAAAGGTATCTTTTCTTGGAAAGAAAAGAGGTAAGTCTAGACGTTTTTATCATAGACATAATACCAATAAACAGTTGATATCGAAATGGGGTTATTTTGGTTGACAACGTAAAGTCAAAGGAAAACCTTGCGGATCCGCTTACGAAAGGCATAAATCGGGATCAACTATATAAGTTGTTAAGAGGAATGGGTTTAAAATCCACGACTTAAAAGAATATTCATAAGCGGTAACCCAACCTTGTGAATTGGAGATCCCAAGACCTTGGTTCAACGGGACAACTAAGTTATGAATGTTCAAATGAACACTTGAAAAATGTGTTAGCTAATTCTCGATACATCAAGTATATGTAAACCTGCTTGAATGTGGTGAGGTTAAGTCTAAGACTTTTAATGATTCCTATACCGAAAGGTGGAGTATTGCACGATACTCTTCAATAGGAGATCACCTATAAGTGAGAAGTATTGGCGCCTTCAAAAGAAACGCTTATGAACCTAAGATATAGTCCAGGGCGAAATGGACACAACGTGAGAACAACAAATGTTAGTGTTGTTATTGTGTAAATCTTGTTGTCTCGGTTTACACAAGCGGATGAGTAGTTCAAGACATTGCGTCACTATGCGGCCCGAACCGATAGTATTTTACTAAGGAAGGTTCAAAGCCACAAGCTACCTATCCCGATGCAATAATGATTCGCGAGACTTTCACTCGAATCTGCATACACGCATGCATTAATTTCATTCATGTGGGGATTGTTGGAATTTGGTCTTTTATAAATGGGGTGTTGACCCAATTTTGACCAAATAATTAATTGGTTACCATTTGTGATAAATGGAATTAAATTATTTGTAAAAATTCTACTAAGAGAGTAGATGAGAATAGCATTTGGAATTTCTCAAATCCGATTACGGGTGAATGAGAGATTAATGCTTTAGAAGTTAGCCACTTAATACAAATAAATGGTATGGAAAATGGAAAATATGGGGGAGGAGAGATGCTCCATCCCACATAGGAAAAAGGAGGCAAAGTTGCACACTTAATATATCCCAAGTTGGACATATGGGTTTGGGCCTTGTGGGCACCCAAGTTTTTAAAGGGGTAATGACCTACATGCTTGTGGGTTTGGTTCAAAGCACACGCGCGCGCGCCGCCGCCACCCGCCCACCGGCCGGCTCGGCTCGGGTCGTGGGCCGCGGGCTTGGGCTTCAAGGCCCTTATTCTTTTTGGACCAAAAACCTTTAAAATTAAATATTTAATTAATTTTTGTAATTAATTAAATAGATTTAATCAATTTTAAGTAATTAATTAAAAAAGTTCAATTAAGAAATCATTTCGGCCCTACGCACGCAGTAGGAGCACGGCCCGTGCGGTCGGGTCGTGCTACCTCTCGCAGAGAGATTTGCGAGCAAGACGGCACGGGCACGGCACGGCCGTGCGTTTAGGTCGTCTTGGGGCAAGTCTTGCACCCAGTACGCACGGGCAGCCGCACGACGACCTGTTCCCTACACAAAAAGTGCGTGCATTGATCAAAAGGTGTTTTTTTCGAGCCTTGACGCGATTTTAAATCGCGGCACTCCATTGCCTATAATTTTGGAGCCCCCGCAGATGAATTGATACGAAAATACTCGGATAATAACCGATCATTCTCATACAAAACATATTGATTATTCCCCTCCTTGAAAGCTTGAAAGTTGTCAAACACTTCGCTTGTTTGTTGTTGTTTCGGTTATTCTGTCTGCTAACCGAAACTATTCAAAGTCGTTGTATCTTAGAGGTGAGCGCCGAACCGTAAGCATTCGATATATGCGGCGTTTTAAATCTTGCGGAGACGATTCTAAATCGTGGCCTCGACTAATCCTAAACACTTAGCCATTTTCTTCCAAACGAAACCTTCCGAATATAATTTACCTAACAATCACAAGACAAAAATGCTTTTACACAAGACGATGGCTTCGGGATCGTTCACTCCGGTTTTGAAGGTTCTTTGCTCCTGCTCATGGCGAAAACCGGCGAAGTTCTCCTGGTGATTTCAAGACATGGCAAATGAAGATGATGTTGTTCTACCAAAAGGTGGAGTATTGCGGGATACTCTTCAATAGAAGATCACCTATATAAGTGAGAAGTAATTATCGCTTCAAAAGAAACACTTATGAACCTAAGATATGGTCCATGGCCGAAATGGACACAACGTGAGAACAACAAGTGTTAGAGTTGTTATTGTGTAAATCTTGTTGTCTCGGTTTACACAAACGGTGAGTAGTTCAAGACATCGCGTCACTAAGCAACCAAGAACTGGATAGTATTTTACTAAGGAAGGTTCAAAGCCACAAGCTACCTATCCTAATGCATAATAATTCGTCGAGACTTTCAAGCGAATCTGCATACACGCATGCATTAATTTCATCCATGTAGGGGATTGTTGGAATTTGGTCTTTGATAAATTGGGTGTTGACCCGATTTTGACCAAATAATTAAGTGGTTTCCATTTGTGATAAATGAAATTAAATTATTTGTAAAAATTCTACTAAGAGAGTAGATGAGAATAACATTTGGAATTTCTCAAAACCGATTCCGGGTGAATGAGAAATTAATGCTAGAAATTAACCACTTAATACAAATAAATGGTATGAAAAATGGAAAATGTGGGGGAGGAGAGATGCTCCATCCCACATAGAAAAAAGGAGGCAAAGTTGCACACTTAATATATCCAAAGTTGGACATATGTGTTTGGGCCCTTGGGGGCACCCAAGTTTTTAAAGGGGTGAGGACCTATATATTTGTGGGTTTGGTTCAAAGAACACACGCGGCGCCGCGCCACGCTCGGGTCCGGTCCTAGGGCTTGGCTTCAAAACCCTTATTCTTTTTGGACCAAAAACCTTTAAACTTAAATATTTAATTAATTTTTGTAATTAATTAAAAGAGTTCAACTGGGAAATCGTTTTGGCCCCGCGCACGGGCGGGAGCACGACCCGTGCGGTCGGGTCGTGTTACCTGCCGCAGAGTTGCGAGCCAACAAGACGCGGGCTGGGGGCACGGCCCGTGCATCCGGTCGTCTGCTAGGTGCCGAAGTCTTGCACTCAGACACACGGGCGGCGCACGGTCGTGCGCCTGGTCGTGCTCCCATGCACAGGTGCGTCTGTTCAGTGCAAAAGGTGTTTTTTTCGAGCCTACTGACGCGATGTTCCGTACGGGCACTTCATTGCCTATAATTTTGGAGCCCCTGCAGATGAATTGATACACGAAAATACTCAGATAATAACCGATTATTCTGCATTCAAAAGCATATTGATCATTCCCCTCCTTGAAAGCTTGAAAGTTGTCAAACACTTCGCTTGTTTTGTTGTTCGGTTTCTTTGTCTTTGCTATCGAAACTGTTCAAAGTCGTTGTATCTTAGAGCGGCGCCGAACCGTAAGCACTCGGTATACGGGGCATTTTAAATGTCTTGCGGAGACGATTCTAAATCAGGCCTCGACTAATCCTAAACACTTAGCCATTTTCTTCCAAACAGAAACCTTCCAATTATAATTTACCTAACAAAAGAGAGTTGGTTGGGGCATAGAGGAGACCGCATCCTAGGAAACACAACATTTTTCTTGAGGAAGACGATTCTGCACCAAAGAATATTGGGTATGATGTTTGTATCTCGCACCTGGATGTATATTGGGTATGATGTTTTATCCGATAAGCACCTCCATCAAATTTTTTAATTTTTTAGTGCTGGTCAAATCATCGCCTACACTTACAATAATCTTTATAAGATATATATCTGTCTTTTTACATTTAATATATTAATTTAATTGTCTTTTTATTTAACAGATATATCAATTTATTTGTCTTTAACAATTTTTTTTTTTCATTATTGTCTTTTTATGATCTGGATGCATGTATAAAATAAAAGACATAATTACTAAAAAAAAAAAAAAAAAGAAGACTGAAATTGGTGATAGGATAATTTAAAGGATCAAATTCACAAAATAAAAGAACTGAGGACCAAATATCTATGTCTTTGGCAACACATAATTATTAGCAGCCAACATATCAATTCAATTTGAGGAGAATCTGTTGCAAAAAAGGAAAATCACCCACATAAAGAAAGTTGGTGGTGGAATGCCGAGGCTAGAAAGGTTGTTGGTGGCCAAGATGTGGAGATCGTGCAGTCAGTTGCCTAGTCGGATGTTAGTAAGACCCCGACCCGTTGTTGGTTGATATTCAACCTATTGCCCAAATAAATTTCAGGTTCTGGAAAATCTCGTGGATGAATGGATCCGCAGGAAAGGCTAACCCCAAAGTGTAACTTTTGTGGGTAATTGTATTTATATATTAAGTTAGTCAAATATTTCAACATTTATCCACGTACACACATAATACTCAATAGATCATTACAAAATTAGTTAGTATACATTTAAAATAACAAACAATTATATTTTTTTATTTTATATATACAATATTTGTGTCAAATGGAAAAAGCTATTAAATTGTTTTCTCTAAAATAATAAATATATATCCATTAAGAAAACGGAGTTTCCAATTATCTGTTAAATTATCTAAAATAAAATGATGTGAGGAAAAAGAAGAAGAGATGAATTAAATAATGGAGTAGGCCCCAATTGTGATGGCGCATGCGGTAGATCTTTCATTTAATTATAGTCAAACTAGCGTCTAATAAAAGGATAAAAAAATCTCCCAATCCTACTCTAAAGACTCTAATCCTAAAATTTGGTTTTTTAATAGTTCTCCGTCATACGCCACATTTATAAATGTTTGGCATTTCATATGTTCTGTTAAGTTAGCCGCCAACCTTAGCCACTCCTCACTTCGTCCTTGATTTGGCTCTTTAAAAAGTAACTCGACCCACATTATTTCTTCTTCCTTATCCTATTGATATTTTGTAGTGAGCTTAGGTGATGTGACCCAACTACGTGTTGACAATTAATAACTACCGATATTTAATCAGGTGCTTCCCATCGAAACGAGTTGACCACATGCTAATTTCCTACTGGGCCTTCATCAAATAGAGCCATTTTTTTCCACTAAAAAAAAATAGAGCCATTTTTTTAAATTTATAATCTATCTATATATATATATATTTTAAGCTTTAGCCTATATTTTTTTTTATAAAAGGTATTATAAACTTAAAAAATAGAATGATAAATAAAATATCAATATATATATATATATATATATATATATATATAGGGATTGGTTCAAATGAGACCAATCTCTTTAGGTTAGCCATGAGACCAATTTTAAACCCTTGATTTAAATATTTTAATGGTACAAATTAATTTTTTTATTTTTGGAAAATAAGGGTAGTATTGTATTTTCATATATAACAGTTTTAAGAGAGCAACCGTTAATTACTGGTTTTTAGGAAAATACAATCTTTCCTTTCACACCTACCCGATTTTTAGGAGCCAAAAAGCCCACTTTCAGTCAAGTCACGCCCCTTTCAAATTCACTCTGCATTTGGTCTCTTTTCAGAAAATTAACAAAGGAGACCGTCCCTCTGTTGAACCGTATATCTTCACAACACAAATTTTTTTGTCGTCTTCTCCATTGAAACAAGAGTTCTACAAATTTGTTTGACCGTCTTCTCCACATTCTTGTTTTCCCTGTTGCGTCCAAGTTCTTTTGGTGGTTGGAGATTGCGATTTCGTGGAGAAGAACTAGGGTTTGGGTTGGGTTGCGATTCTCAATTTTTCTCAGGTATTTTCAGATTTTATCCACATCTTTTGTGTTTGGGTTGGGTTTTTGTTTGGGTTGTGATGCTCGATTTTTCTCAGGTATTTAATCGAACTAGGGTTTAGGTTGGGTTTTTGTTTTTTGCGCCCTTTTTGTTGGATTTTGATTTTTTGTACTCAGAAAAAAAAATTCTATTGTTCAATTAAATATACAAGATAAAGATGAATATAAACAAGTATATGTGTAAAATTTTCATATATGAATCTGGTAGTTTTTTGTGTTGGGGTTTTTTGTGTATTCCAAGTGTACAGATAAATTGTGTTAAAAAATATTCTTTTGTTATATTAGAAAAAAAATTAGTTGGTAGTGGTATGATATTAGCTTTGTCCTCCCGACAAATATTCTTTCGTTATATGAAACCTTGTCCTCCGACAAATATACGATGTTATATACTAAGTGTACATATATGTAATGCTAAATATACAATTTGGAGTGGTATGTGAACGGGAAGATGATTACAGATGATATATACTAAGTAAACACATATGTAATGTTAAACATACCTAATTTAGTGGAATCTAAACAGGAAATGGTATAAATTTCAAAGATATGAATTGTTTGTTTTTTTACGGGGGTTTGTAGTATGTATTACTTATACATATTTGTTATATTAAATATACAAGAAAATGTGGAATGTCAATAGAAAGTTGTATAAATTTTTTATATATGAATCTTGTGCTTAGTTGTATTGGGGTTTTGGTGTATTCCAAGTGTACAAATTATATATGGGTTGGGTTTTTTTTACATGGGGATGTTGACAAATTCTAATTATACCTTTATGCTAAGTGAAATATATAATTTTAAATTGGATTTTAAACAGGCTGATGCATAAAGTATTTGACATATGAGTTGGTGTTTTTTTTTTATTTTTATACAGGAGCTTTGGTTTTAAAAAATGTCAAGTGAAGAAGAGGAGAGAGAGGTTGACAGTGGTGAGTAGGAGAGTTCCGGCGATGAGCAGCCTAAAAAGAGGCAAAAGATCGATTAGGATTACCCTGGAACGCAAATAAGGGCGAAACCCAAGATTATTGTAGATGTTCTTGCTGCTCTTAAACCCGCACAGAAGTCTGTAGTCATTGAGATGAGATTTGGCAGTCTATTTTCTTTAAAAATTGATGATTTTAATAAGAAGCTTACATACTGGCTAGTCGAAAACTTCAATGCACTAAGTAGCGAACTGGTTTTTGAGGATGGTAGGCATATTCATCTCGAAAGGGAAGATGTTGGTAGGATCCTGGTGTTTCCTGATGGTGACATTGTTATTGAGAAGAAGAAAAAATCCGGAAATGTCGCTTTTTACTGACGAGTGGAAAACAATATTTCCGAATTTCCATAAGGTGATAGCGGATGATTTGGTCATTAGGATGATGCAGTGCGTAGATGGGGGACTATTTCGTAGATATTTTGTTACGCTCGTTGACAGTGTACTTATTGGGAATTTACAGAGTGGAAACATCAATCCACTTATCCTCAATTGCCTTGACGATGTTTCAAAAATAAGGGAGTTCAATTGGTGGGATTATACTTTGAACACCCTTATATCCAAAAGAGTCAAATGGGACGAGACGAACAAGTATGAGTTCAACGGGCCGATTTTGTTGTTAACGGTAATTTGATCCTGTATTTGCATTTTTGTAATTTTTAATGTGATTTTGTAAGGTAATTGGATCTGTATTGTGTTATCATTTACACAATTTTGTCTCTGTTTTGCGGTGTTTTTTACTTGCTGCAGTCGATGTACTAGGAAGAGATGTGCCGAGGACATCACCGACATTTGCTTCATGGACGATGGAAAAGGTTAAGAAAAGAATCCGTAAAGAGTTCCTACGGTGGATTTAGGCAAGTATATGTGGAGGACCATATGTTGGTGTGGTTCCATTGCAACTTCGATTGGAGGGATTGGTCGTCGATCAAGGAAAATCATTTCTTCCTGGGGCGTCGGCGGTGGTGGGCGGTATATAAATAAACCGACATTACTAAGTTCATTGTTATTTTATGGGGCAGATTCTGTATATATTCTAATTTTGTATGTACAATTAGCATACATTTGTTGTATAATTAGTGTACGCATATTTTGGAAAAACATTTTTGAATGTTTGTATGGATAACTCAGTATGTTTGTACACATTGGTTACATAGTTGTATAGGTTAATTTTATACTAAGTATTTTAACAGTATTTGGATTTGAATATTTGGATGTGGTATGGATAGTTCACTTTTGTTGTATACATAGATTACATATGTTGTATATGTTTTTCTTTGTGTAGCAGTTTGTAGTTCATAGCCCAGGTGTCTGTATATTTAGTTGACACATGTTGTATACTTAGTTTTTAGATGTTGTATACTTATTATTATGTATGTTTGTTGTTGTATACTTATTGTATATTTAGTTGAGACATGTTGTACGCTTATTGTTGTATACATATGTTGTAATGTGTAATTATATATTAATTAGTTTAATTGTATGTTGAATTTGAATATTTAGATATTGTATGGATAGTTCAGTTTTTGTGTATGTATAGATCACATTTGTTGTATATGTATTTATGTGTACCAGTTTTGTAGTTCATAGCACAGTGTCTGTATATTTAGTTGACAAATGTTGTATACTTACTTTTCAAATGTTGTATAGTTTTGTAGTTTTTATTATTTCATTTATTTTCACATTCCTTATATAAAATAGTAATATTTGTTCATCAATTTTGATTAGTTATACTTGTGTTTTGGCAGAATATATTGCGAAGATTAAGTCGAGGATTACTTGTCTTGCTTCCGATGTTGTGGAAATAATTTCCTTGATACGGATGCCCCACCCCGAGGTGGCCGAGATCCCTGAATTTTCTGAGATTGGAGTGGTTGCTAAAAATTTGATATGTTATAAGACGGTTCATGCTGAGGGCACACGTGGCGGAGATGACGTAGTTGGAAGTGAGAGTAAACATTGCTCGCTAGAGAAGATGGAAGCAACTCTATGTAAGCGGGATGAATTTGAGAAATGGAGTGGTGATAAGCATGACAAGCCAAGTTTTAGTCTTGGTTTAACCCAAGAACACACCAGCGATAAATGGGACAAGGTTGTCGAGACCTCTCGATTTTATGAAAAGGGTGTGGTTGCGGGTACATTGACGAGCAGTCAAGGCGGGAGAAAGGCGGTGATGATTTAGAAGCGGCACGATGTTGGGGTAAATTTTTTTATTTTATCGCATGTTTATTTATGATTATTTGTTGCATATATTTTTTATTCTACTTTATTTTTTTAGGAACAATGAGGAATATGAACGTTGATGATGGTTTGGATGTGGGTTTGGCGAGAACGAGATACCAAAAAGAATAGCGAGAATATGTCGGTTTATCGATGAAATGAACCTCGAAAGAAAAAAGAAAATCGAGACGTTGACGTCCCTCGTTTGTTGAGAGACGGGTTGATGTATTGTCAAAGTTAAACGAGCGAAAAACATGATTGTGAAGTGGTTGTTCGAGAACCCGGAAGTTTAAAAGTAATTTTTATTTTGTGATAAAATATACTATATATTCTTTTATAATTACGATTATTCTTTTTCATTGGATATAAATACCCCTAGTATCACTCCAAACAATTCTTGATCGCAACATAAATCGAGCAAGGGATTCCAAAAAAAAAAAACAAAACAATATCAAAGAAACGAAAAAAGAGCAGAGTACCAAAGGCATAAATTTTTAAAACAATATTCTTTGAATTCAATCCACTCAAGTGGCTCCTTCCACGGTTTCTTTTGATGAGAGTAAACGTCCTTCAAAAATCCAACTATTCCGTGTTTTCCATAGCCACCAAAGCAAATAAGTGGAGAGTTGAAGACGTTCTTGCCAAAAATCTTTTTTCTTTTGAGATGAAATATTCCACCACCACTCTTTGAAAGAAACCGAGCTAAGAGAGAGTTCCGCCAAGAGACAGGGGCAATTTTCCAAACCATTTTCGCCGAGGACAATGGAAAAAAATATGATTCATATTTTCCACTTGTTCCCAACAAAAATTGCACACCTGGTCAAGCTTGATACCCTTTTTAAGAAGATTTTGCTTTGTAGGAAGGATATCACGAAGGCACCTCCACAAAAACCGCTTGATATTAC
Source organism: Rehmannia glutinosa (assembly GCA_016081115.2). Lineage (NCBI taxonomy): Eukaryota > Viridiplantae > Streptophyta > Magnoliopsida > Lamiales > Orobanchaceae > Rehmannia > Rehmannia glutinosa. The sequence goes on along the minus strand of JABTTQ020003428.1, from coordinate 423,058 downwards.
CTTTAGTTTTCAACTTCCAAGTCCAATTCCACATTTTTTTGCCCAACTCCTTCCCCCATGCTTTCAGGGCACTCAATAGCTTTATTCCTCGATTCGGATAGCCAAATAAGTGGATTTGACAAAAACCTACCATTAGAATTAAGGTACGAAAAATGCGATCCTTGATTTAAGGACCTCGATTGGGATTTGAAGGATCATTCCAAAGATCTTGAGGGGAGAAGATTTGATTAATCAGCTCTTTATTCCACATAAGACCTGAATTACAAAAAAGTTCACAAACCCAAGTGAGATTACAATTAACAACCTTAGGAACTGGGATGAAATGTTTTGCCCCTAACCCAAGGATGTTCCCATCTAATACTCTTCCCATCCCCCCACGAAAATTTCGGACCGAGTTTGGGCGTATTTTTCAAAATAAAAATGTTTGTATTTTTTTTTTTGGTAGGTTTTCTCCATTGTTTTGTTTGTTTGGTTGTGTGTTTATTAAGTTAGAATTGTGTAATTTGATATGTCGATTTAGTTTACCTAATTTAAATGTTTTTTTGAATCGGGTAAGTGATTCTTTTTTTAGTTAGGTGGGCATGTTTTTTAGATGTGTATAAATGTATTTTTAGTATGGTGATGCTTTTTTATTTAGTCCATGTGTTTTGTATACTTAGGAATGACTAATTGTATAGTTAGGCCAATAGATTTGTTTACTTAGTTAGTTGATTTGTATAGTTTCCTTATAGAAATGTATAGTTAATTAAATATGATTGTTTGACTTAATTCATGGATCTGCTTGTTTTATTTGTGTGTTTAATTGTTTTGTTAGTACATTGAATTTGTTTAAATAGCTTAGCCGGTTTGTAATTGTAGGAATGGCTAATATCATATCTAGTTCAGTGTGTTTGTTTATGTAATTCAGCGGATTTGAATAGTTATTGTTATTGAAATGTATACTTAGTTAACTAGTTTTGTATTACGTATTTGATGGATGTGTATGTTTTGCCACATTTCATGCAGCTTTTTCCCATTGTTACAAGTTCAAAGACAACTGTTGATAGTAGATCATTTGCCTTATTTTGTCAAAGTCTTGATGCCGAGATTGGTGATGCCATCCCAAAGAAGTTGAAGGTGTTTGAGATGGTATCTTTTTTTTTTTTATTTTCATTTAAAATCAGTAACAGTTATTTTCTTTTATTTTTATGTCTTGTTTTTTTTATGATAGTATGTTAGATTTAACAATGATATTTTTGTATTTATCCAATTTTTCTTTCCGGTATGTAAGAGCGAATACCTCTTTGTTATTGTGTTCGACATGAAGAGGAGCAGTATGCAGATATTGGATAATTCCTCGATTGGAGGAACCAAGTGTGACAAGTATGAAGATGTGCCTTCAAAGTTGGTGAGTTTTGTATTTTTAGTAATTAGTAATTGTATAGTTAGCTCATATAGTTGTTTATTTTTTGTTAAGTTGACCTGAATAACTTTGAATTTTTTAAATGTTTAGTTAGTTTGATGTATTTGTGTGTGTAGTTTGGTGGAGTTGTGTAATTCGGATAGTTTGAATGCCTAATTATCCAATTTAACTTATTACATGCACTAAATATTTGTTTTCTTATGCCTCGGTGCGTTTTTCTCCCGAAGACTTGATGAGCGGAAGTTGTGAGCATATGGGACATGAGTTATTGCGGCTTAGTCCATCAAGAATAGTTATGCCATGGAGAGATGCCAAAAACAAGGTAGATCGAGAATCTTTGCAATGCGGCATATGGAAGCGTACATGGGGAGGTCGGCGGATGGTCACCTGGCTCTGAAGGGCAATGCTAATCTTATGTGTATTTTTTTGTTCCAAGTACACCGGTGTTATTTTCTTAGATGACATGAACGAGTTAAGGGACAAGAATTTGGTTGAATGCAAGAAGCATTGGGTGACAAGAAGCCAATGTAGTAGTTTTAGTCTATGGGAAATAGTAGTGGTGATTGTCTTGACATTTTAGTTGTTCATGTTTAGTTGTCTTTGGTGATGTTTTGGTGTTTTGGAGTTCGTACAAATTTTAAGGTTTTTAGCACTTGTTTTTTTTTGATCGAATATTGTTTTAGCATTGTGTAACTTTGGATAACCTTCCTTTTATATTTTAATTGAATAGCGAATGCATTGGATTTGTATAATTGCGTATGTTGATTTGTATTTGTTAGTAGTGTATGTAGTTTAGATTTCTTTGCACATAGTTAAGTTATATTTTTAATTACGTAATTTGAATGGTATACTTAGTTTAGGTAGGTTTTTTAATTGGAACTGTTAATTAGTTTATGATTTTTGAACAGTCTGTAGGTGTCATGTATGAATAGGTATGTAGAATTGTATTTGAAATCAATTTATTTGATTAATTAAATCAGCTGAATTGTACTTGTAGAGATTTATGTAATTTTCTATAATCTGACTGTTTTTAGTTAGTAAAGTTTAGTTGTTTTTTTGCCATTGGAATTGTATATTTTATATAATGGACACGTGTAAATAGGCCAGTTCATCTGTATCGTTAGAAATTTGATTATTATTTGTTTATGTAGACAAATTGAGTTGTATCTTTGGTAATTGAAATTGTATACTTAGTTAAATTAATTTTAGTTAGTTACGTTTCATTGTGTTTTTTTGGGCATTGGAATTGTGTATGTTATTTTCAGTGGAACTGTATATTGTATAATAGTCCTTTGTTTAAGTAGACAGGTAGAGTTGTATATTTTGGTAATTGGATTTGTATACTTAGTAAAATTGTGTTTCGAGCCCAAAGTTATGCAAAACGTATACATTAACAAAAATCAATTTAAAATAGAATCAAACAGGTAACATATTGTTCGACATAAAGGATAAAACCACACTAACATATTCTTCACCCAACACTTTTTTAAATAAAAAACATTATATTGTGGCGTGGTGTTGCGTTTTGGACATGTCCTACTGTGTGCGTGTGTGTGTGCGCGTGTGTGTGTTTGTTTGTTTGTGTGTATGTGTATATATAAAATAAGGCAAAATTTGTAATAAGATTCAACTTAGCTTAGTAGCAAATTGTCACTTCCACACATAACAGGTCTTGGGTTCGAGTATACTTGGTGCAAAAAATAGTATTTCTACAAAGTACTACAAAAAAAAGTGTTACATAAGATTCATATATAACATCAGTAGAAGTATTTTTTAAAGTGTTACAAATATATAAAAAAATATTAGAAAAAGTGTTACATAAGATCATATGTAACACTTTAGAAATATTACTTCAAAGTGTTACCAATAGAGAACTTAATGTAACACCAAGAAAAAGTATCACTAAAAGCTAATAAAAGTGATAACTTAGACTATAGGTAGCATGGGCAAGTGCAGCACCATAAAAGTGTTGCATATTGTCTATAGTAACACTTTATGGCTATTAGGTAACATTTTTGGTATTACCTAATATCGTTTATGTTGTAGTGTATTAAATATTTAGTGTTGGGGTAGTACAAAGAAAATCAACATTTGCCAGTTAAAATGTTCTTCAAATTTTTACTTTCTTATAGATAAGCATGTTCTATAAATTGATATAATTCATATTCACATAACCAAATATATATTCGGATTTAAAGAGCTTCATTTATAGTTTAAAATAATCTAATTTTATTATTTAATCGTATGATTTATAGTCAATTAATTATCTTTATATTTTAATTATTTTTTGAAAATTTAAACTTGTTGCAATCATTATTTTTTAGAACATAGATAATATAAATTCATAAATAAAGAATAAAAACAAGTAAATATGTAAATCGTAGGTTTAATTTTTAGATTTAATAAAATAAAATAAATAGAATTAATATTAATAATAGAAAAATACAATATACACATTCGGGGAATGGGGATGAGAACATATCGTGGTATCCCATTTTATTTAATTGAATTAGGAATTTGGAGGAGGATATAAATTAAATATCGTCTCTTTCCCATCTCCAATTCTAGAGAATTGGAGAATAAATTTTCCCGCACACATTCTCGAATTAACCAGGGATTTCTCCATCTCATTCTATTCGGTTACTAACGAGATGTTGTCATACCTAAATAAAGGATATATAATTCATAGAACTATTAAAAATGTACAATTAGCGAGATAAAATAGAGATCTAATAGATATATCTTTCCCACATCGTAAAAGATTAATTTGATCTAATTGTGCAGTGCGGCGATATGAACCTCAAAATTGCAAGGAATGAGTCATTGTCTTTTTTTAATCAAACGATAGATCGTATTCATTCATCACCAAAGTAACAAGAGTCAATCGGCTACAAACACCCCTAACATGACCATAGACTAAAGCGGTTGAGAGGGAAACCCTATACAAATGGGGAGAAAACAAAGATCGAAACCAAAAAATGGATCAACAAGATCCCACCAAAAATAAAAGACTAACAACTAACGGTTTGATGTTACAAATATAGTTACAAATTCAAGACAAAAACGCTAAATCTTCGCCAAAAAAAACACCGATAAAGCAAAACAAGCCCTATAAACGAGAGAGATGGATCACTGGATATAAATACCCCTAGTATCACTCCAAACAATTACCGATCGCAACATAAATCGAGCAAGGGATTCCAAAAAAAAAAAAACAATATCGAAAGAAACGAAAAAAGAGAGCAGAGTACCAAAGGCATAAAATTTTAAAAAATATTCTTTGCTGAATTCAATGCACTCAAGTAGCTCCTTCCACGGCTTCTTTTGCTGAGAGTAAACGCCTTCAAAAATCCAACTATTCCGTGTTTTCCATAGCCACCAAAGCAAATAAGTGGAGAGTTGAAGACGTTCTTGCCAAAAATCTTTTTCTTTTGAGATGAAATATTCCACCACCACTCTTTGAAAGAAACCGAGCTAAGAGAGAGTTCCGACCAAGAGATAGGGGCGATTTTCCAAACCATTTTCGCCGAGGACAATGGAAAAAATATGATTGATATTTTCCACTGTTCCCAACAAAAATTGCACACCGGTCAAGCTTGATACCCTTTTTAAGAAGATTTTGCTTTGTAGGAAGGATATCATGAAGGCACCTCCACAAAAACGCTTGATATTACCTTTAGTTTTCAACTTCCAAGTCCAATTCCACATTTTTTTGCCCAACTCCTTCCCCCACTACTTTCGGGCACTCAATAGCTTTATTCCTCGTATTCAGGATAGCCAAATAAGTGGATTTGACAGAAAAACCTACCATTAGAATTAAGGTACCAAAAAATTCGATCCTTGATTTAAGGACCTCGATTGGGATTTGAAGGATCATTCCAAAGATCTTGAGGGGAGAAGATTTGATTAATCGACTCTTTATTCCACATAAGACCTGAATTACAAAAAAGTTCACAAACCCAAGTGAGATTACAATTAACAACCTTAGGAACTGGGATGAAATGTTTTGCCCCTAACCCAAGGATGTTCCCAGATGCTAATACTCTTCCCATCCCCCACGTAAAAATTTCGAGACCAGTTTGGAGGGCGTATTTTTCAATTCAACCTGGAGTAAGCCCCTTTAGGAAAGTATTTGGATTTAAGAAGTTTACACATAACAAGGTTAGGGCTAGTAAGGAGTCTCCATAATTGTTTTGATAAAAGAGCATCATTAAAAAAATGGAAGTCCTTGAAACCCAATCCCCCTTCTTCTATAGTCCTAGTAAATTTAGCCCAGTTCATCCAATGAATTTATGTTGTCCCTCAGGGGGGAGCCCCACCAGAAACGAGATGAGATGGTAGCAAGATCTTTGCAAGTGCCTATGGGTAGTCTATAGCAAGACATCACATACGTAGGGAGTTTCTACCAACTTGACTGAGAAAAGCATGCTTCCAATTACTCACCCTTTTTTTTTGCAGACTCAAGAATATACCTAAAAATGTCAATCTTAGCTCTACCTAAAAGAAGAGGAAGGCCAAAATGTTTGACCTTAGTGTGGACTTGAACACCATCAAGGGTTTGACAAATGGAGTTTTGAGTATCCAAGGCCACATTATGACTAAAAATGATAGAAGACTTCTCCATAATCAATTGACGATTCTTTGAACAATATGACTTCGAGAAGGGTTTTGAGAGAAGAGTCTTGACTAGTGGATGCTTCACGAGAATAAGAGGAATCATCCACAAAAACAAATGGGAGATCATAGGAGCAGCGACTTTGCAAATTTTGATGCCCCTAAATTGGGAATTGAGTCCGGCTTACTTTTTTGTTCCCCTTTAAAACTATCAACCGTTAAAGAGATAAAATAAGTGTTGGGAGCCAATGGGAATACTTTTTTGTGACCCTCTAATTTTTTATTTTGTACCACTAGTGTAATGGTGTGGAATTGTATTTTGACAACTAATTGTGGACCATGGGTTTGGCCACTAATGGATTGATCATTTGGAATCTCAAAATAAATTCACAATTATAACACTTAGGGTTTCGAGTTTTCACATCCTTTGCTATTGTCGGATAGAGTTTTGTCCTCTCGATTACTTTGTCTATTTTCTCTTGTTCTCCTCCTTCTCGATCTCCACTTTGTTTTTGTTGTTTCAAGACTTTTCTACGCCCGGTTTTATTTCTTTTTTTGCTTTTAGGGTTTGCTCTCTATGGTTCTTTTGTGTATTGGTTCTTATCCCTCCGATTGGGTGTCGAATCTGTTGAAACAATCTTGCTTTCTAATCCATTGGTTTTCTTTGTTTCAGGTGCATTAGTAGCCTAGATCTATGATAGGAAGGTGTCCACAAGAATTACCTTATAATATGGAGGACTTAACAGATAAGGAGGGAGAGATTGTTTATCTTGATGCTCTTATTGAGGATAACTTGACTCTTTTACAATTTCTCCCTTTTGTTTGGTGGGGAAATTATTCACAGAGAAAAATTGGAAACTATTTTATCTCATTTAAATGATGAAGAAAAGCTGGAAAACAAGGGAAGAAGTAGTAGCACGAGAGTGGTGTGAAAATCCATTTTGGTAGAAAGGACGATATGGACTGGGTTATAGCTAACCAACCGTGGCACTTCAAAGGAGGATTGCGGGCCTTGAAAATGTTAGAAGACAACGAACAACCCTCAACTATACAAAACATGCTTCCTTTTGGTTGCATACCTACGATGTCCCCGTCGCGTGCATAAACCCTAATTCGGCGAAAATAATTGCAAAACAACTGAGGGATTTGGAGTTATTGGATCAGTCGACTGAAGGTATATTTGGAGAATTCCTGAGTTTCAAAATCGGTATTGATATTACCAAACCACTGGTCCGAGCCGCCACTATCCGGATAAAAGGAAATCAATTGGTTCTACCCATAAAGTATGAATTTCTCCTTACCTATTGCTTTTGTTGTGGTATATGGTCCGTGGCTTAAAGCTTCCCCACTCAAACGTCGTATCCCCACCCGTGACAACCACACACATTAAATAACACCATGCTCACCAACACCAACCAGCTAACCAGCCCAATAAAAAAAATCCCTCAACACCAGAGCCAAAACACAACACCACACACAAACTTAAATCAGCAAATAGCCCCTCTATATAATAAAAGCCAAGCCACTGAATCTCTCGACTCCAAAAACACCTGGTCTAGAGTGAAACAGCGAAAACAACCCCATACCCCAAACCAGTCCTCAGCCAAAAGATCTAAGAGAAGTCACGAAACAAATGAATAGTGCATGGGTGGCGAAGGGAATGACAACACAAAAAAGTTGACGGAGTTTGGCTTGTTTGACATCCCTTGTAATTTTATGATATCGGCAGAGGTTGCACAGAAGCAACCCCACCGATCACAATGAGTTGCTTAAGTTGGAACTGTTAGGGGCTTAGGAACCCCGCAACAGTTCGTGCGCTGAAATGTTTGATCAATCGCAAGATCTTAGTTTTGTCTTCCTTATGGAAATAAAACTCTGTAAGAAGGAATATGGAGATATTCTCAAGGACCTGGACTTTAAAGGAGACATACTGTAGATTGTGCGACTGAGGCGGGTGGTAGACGAGGAGGTTTATGTGCACTATGGAAAATCAAGAGGATTTTAGGGTGAGTTCGACTCAACCCATTATGTCGATGGAGTATTTACTGAGATACTAGAAAAGAATGGAGGATGACTGGTATTTACGGTGGTGAACATGCCAATAAAAATACACATGGGAGCTTATGACAAATCTTGACGGAATAACACACAACATTAGATTTGTTTCGGTGATTTCACTCAAGTTCTATACATCTATGAAAAACTAGAGTGCGAACCAAGGACCATCAAGAGTTTGTTTGAATTCCACGAGTCTTGAATAATGTTCATTTGGATGATCTTGGATATTAGGGTTTCACCTTTACATGGACGAACGGGCAAAAAGGAACCCAAAATATTCAAGAACGGCTTGATAGTTATCTAGAAAATCAATAATGGATTTTTCTAAATCCTGATTTCTCAGTACACCAACTCCCAAGGACAAATTCGGATCATTGCGGATCATGTTAAATTGGAGAAAAGCTAAGGATGCATGGTGTGGAAAAAGCGAAAATGGAGATGGATTTATCGCTTTGAGACAATGTGTCTCCTCGATGAATCATGAAAAAATGTAGTCAAAAATGCCTAGGAGCCCGAGAATGCTATGGGTAGGCCGAACATTCTTCTCAGTAAAATTCAGAAGTGTGGGGACAATCTTAAGTGTTGGGAAAACACTCACTTTGGAAACATTGGGGAACAAATAAGAGAGTGAAAAATTTCTCTAGGAGGGGTCTGAACAATTTACCCCTGTACGGATGAGTTGACAAAGAGACGGGAGGTAGAGGATAAGATAGAGGATCTACACAGAAAAAATGAGACTATGTGGCACCAAAGGGCTCAAACAAACTGGATTAAAAATGGTGATACGAATACAACTTTCTTCCATCACACGACCTCGAGATGCTTGGAAAGAAACGAACTTGATAGAATCATAGACACTAGTAATCGGTGGGTGGAGGATGAGAAGGGGATAAAAAGAGCTATTTATAAATACTATACGAGACTTATTCTCTGCAGAGCCTTTCCTAGATATGGATAGGGCCACGATGCTCTTGAAACGAAGACAATCGAGGAGATGAACGGGATAATACAACGGCCTTTCACTAAGGAGGATGTGGAGAGGGCCCTCTCACAAATGCACCCCACAAAGCGTCGGGACCAAACGATACTCCCGCTATCTTTTATCAAAAGTTTTGGTCTATTATTAACCATGATGTTCTCACCGATGTCATACTTGATGTTCTAAATGGTAATGCTAACCCTCAAAGTCTTAATCATACATTCATAGCTCTTATCCTTAAAAAGAAGAAAGTCAATATATGCATGATTTTTGGCCCATCTCGTTGTGCAATGTGATTTTCAAATTGATTACTAAGACAATTGCCAAAAAAGGTTGAAACCGATTCTACCATTATTGATTCATAATACTCAATCTGCTTTTTTTGTCCCGGTCGCTTAATTACATATAATGCCCTTCTAGCTTTTGAGATTTTTCATAAGATGAAACATAAACAAGACGAGAAGAAGGATCTTCTCGCATTCAAACCGGATATGAGCAAGACTTATGACAGAGTTGAATGAACATTCCTTAACAATGTCATGAAAAAATTGGAGTCATGTAATTCTTTTGTTGATCTCATTATAAAATGTGTTTCCATAATATCTTTTTCTATTTTAATTAATGGGTAGCCGGGTAATTCTCTAACCCCCACCAAAGGGCTCCATCAAGGTGACACCCTTTCTCCATATCTTTTCTTATTTTGTGCAAAAGCATTCTCATCTTTAATACAAAAAGCGGAGAGTGTGGGGCAACTACATAATATTCAATTTTGTAGATGAGCCCCCAAGTGACTCATCTATTTTCACCAATGATAGTATAATTTTTGGCCGAGCAACTTACCGGGAGATTGATGGCGTCGCTAAAATTATCAAGGATTAGGAAAGTGCATCGGACAACGATAAACCTTGATAAATCTGAGATTTCTTTTAGCCATATGGTTGAGCAAAATAAAAGAGTATTATTAACACATAAAATGGGAGTTCAGCTTGCTGAGAAACATGAAATTTATTTTGGGCTATCAACTGCCATTGGACGTTCAATAAAAGAGGTTTTTTTGGCTCTTGTTGATAGAGTCCGCAAGAAGCTTAAGAATTAGAAAGGGAAGCTTTTATCGATTGCGGGAAAATGATTTTAATCAAAATCACGCATAGGACATACCAACATATATAATGAGATGTCTCCGGCTACTAAATGACATGTGTAAGCATATTAATTCGTGGAATAAATTATGCGTGTCAAAACAAGATGTGGGTCTTGGCCTTCATGATTTGGAGTGTTTTAATGAAGTGATGTTGGCTAAACAATGGTGGAGACCGATACATGGTATTGAATCTCTTTTGTCTATTTCCCTCAAACCAAAATATTTCCCGAGAAATAATTTTCTAAAAGCAACGATGGGATGTAATCCATCTTTTACTTGGATAAGCATTGTTGCGGGAAAGAATATTATTCTTAAGGGAATGCGATGGAATATAGGCATGGGAGATAAGGTTAGAGTGTGGCAAGATCCATGGATTGCGGATTCCCCAAATTTTTAGATTTTATCGGACCAACAGGGCTGGCCCCCGAATCTAAAAGTGCGAGATTTAATTCACGATACATCTCCTTGGTGGAATATTGATCTCCTCCACGAATTATTTTTGGAACATTAAGCTAGACGATCAAGTCCATACCTCTCGCCCAATCCTAAGGTGGATCGTATTGCTTGGCATTATACAAAAGATGGGATATATAGCATGAAATTGAACTATGAAACATCAAGATTGATGAATGAATGTGAATCAAATGTAGCGGCTAGTTCGGACCCAAACAAAAAATTTGGAAATGGGTGTGGAATCTTCGGGTTCCACCAAAAATCCGATTTTTATGTGGAAAGTTATGCATGGTATTCTTCACTCAAGACCGAGCTGCAAAAACGAGGGGTGGAAGTAGATCCAACTTGCAATCGATGCGGATGCCACACATCAAATGATTGAGCACGTCTTGGGATTGCACATGGTCAAAATTATTTTGGGTAGTATCCCCCATGAGAATACAATTTGGAGATGATAGAAGACGTGGTGATATTATCCATAGGCTGTGTAGGTCCCAAGGGGTGTAGTGTAAGGTTTAGAAGGGGAGGGTTTGAGTAAACCCGACCTAATTTTCAAAATTTAATCTTTTTAAGAATTTTCAACGAGTTGACTCAAATCGATGTGACCTTGGGGACAACTAAGTTGGCTATATTTAGCTAAGTTATCCACTCAACCTCGACTAGAGTTTGTTGATAGTATAACTCGGCTGCTTAAGCTAATACTTAACTTTAGTTGATTTGGTTTTTTAACAGCGGAAGACTTAACACCCTTTGATAGTTTTGAAGCTTGTTTTTAACACTTGTTTAACACTTAGTTATTATCGGATGGATAGCGATTTAATTAACATCAAATATAATAAAATATGCGAGAAATGTAAATCTTTGAAAGTGAAAAGACACGGGTAAACTTTTATAGTGGTTCAAGGATGAGGTAACTCCTCTAAACCATTCTTCTCCAACTCCTGGAGAAATCTACTAAGTAATGGATCAAGTTACAAAGCAGTAAACAGTCTAGAGATAGCCTTGATCACACAGCTGGCTTCTCCTGTGACTTAGCTTTTTCACGAGGCGATTGCTTTGTTACTTCAGCTCACTTTCAAGTTCTTGGATTTGTTCACACAACCCTCCAACAAACTTGAATCTTGGTTCGATCTTGAACTTTCTACAATCCTTCAACTTGGAAAGTAGATCCCTTGTTATTCTCGAAACTTGTTCCTCTTCAACTTGTTGAAGTGTTCTATCCTTCATAATGTGTATTGGATTGAAGTCCTTCAAATTCTCAGGCTTGAGGATATTTGAAAATATTATTTCTTTATATACTTATTTGCGTATATTCAACACTCATTCATTCATCTCTGTCTCGTGTCATGTGTTTATTCTTTTTAATCCTCAGCCTTTAATAGTATCATTTGGAAAAATTGCCCGATGAAAACATAGACAATTTTTCAAACAATATTTCATTAATCGTTGGCTTATCCTGACATGCTTTCTCAGCATGTGATTGAGCCACTTCCTCGTATTTTTGAATTCTCAAGCTTTTCAGGGTCTAACATCCCACTCAGAGTTTCCCATTTGCTTATTTTATTTGCATGCCTTTGGCTCGAACACTTTAGGACATGGCAGTATGGAGACATTACTAAATTAAGCAATGCTCTTGATTTTCGTGCAACGTATTAAAGTCAGTTGTCTTTACTTAATCACGCTATACCCTGGTGACTTGAGTCTGCTCCAAACATAGGATTGATGAACTATCACTAGAACTGATGGACTTGGCTTCTCAGGTTGACTTGACTGACACTTCTCATAGTTGTTCCTCAGCTGACTCTCCTTCAATTGAGTCCTTGACTTCCTTCTAAGCCATACTCAGCTGACCCACATCAGAGTCTTCATTCCAGTCCGCAGTTGACTTCTTGTAATCTTGACTTGGCTGACTTCACTCAACTCATCCATTCCTATCTATTTCAAAATAGAATTACAAGGAAAATGGGGTGCCAACTTCCTAATCTAAGTATTTTATGGTATCAATAAAATCCAACAACTAAATTTCCTAACAATTTCTCCCTTTTTGATGATGCCAAAACTTAAATTAAATAAATGGAAAATACAAACAGTGTAGTAACAAAGAATGTGTGCTTTTGAATAATCATTTTATTGATCATAGCATTCTTGTCCTTTACAAAGCTGTTTACATCAAGTGACAGAGCTATATACAAATACAATTATTCAAAATGTATCTCAACTAAGTTACATAGAGAATGAACGTTACAGGGAAATACACAGAGCTATTACAGAAGACTTACATTTATGTATTTACAATAAAGTAAAATACATGAAGGGGTTCGCATCACACTTCAACGCCTTCGCTACTTCCTTCTTCTCTGTTCATCTTCAGCTCTCTTCCTATCATCTTCTCGCTCTTCTTCTTTCTTCCTCTTTCTTCTTTTTTTCTCATACACTCGTTTTGCAAAGCAGGTCATCCCTTCACCGCATATCCTCCCATTCTCCTCGTTGTTCTTTCATTCTCACCTCTTGTCTTCCTAGAGCCTCGGCATTCTTGCATGCCATCTAAAGATTATGGTCGAACCTAGCCAGATTAAGTTGTCTTGATCAGCTCTTTCTTCATCATTCACCATATTTTCCAACCTGTCTTTGAGATTCAAATATCTCATCATCATCGTGTTGAATGTTCTAACATCTCGCATCAATGTATGGAATCTTTTGTATAGTTGGCTTATTTTGATTTTTAGCCAACTCACAAAGTCTTCTTCATTCATATTTGGTTCATCAAAGACCACATAGATTGAGTCTTCTGACCGTAGTCTTTTTGTTCAAAGACTTATAGGTTTTACTCTCACCGAGTATCCTAGAAAGGTACCTTCATAAACTTTGGCATCAAAAGCCTTCAGGTTGTCTTTTCTATTGTTGTGGATAAAGCATTTGCATCCAAAGATCTTGAAATGCCCAACATTTGGCTTTCTCCTTCCAAATTTCATAGGAGTCTTGGTCACTGTTTATTTATCATACATCTATTTTGGGTGTAGCAAGTTGTGTTGATTGCTTCACCAAAATCTCTTGGTAATCCGACTTCAACTAACATGGTCCTTGCAGCTTCTTTAAGAGTTTTGTTCCTTCTTTCAGCTACTCCATTCTGCTGTGGAGTCCTTGCGGTTGATAGTTCATGAGCAATACCATTTTTAATAGAATCTTTGGGTTATAATCCCATTGACAAACTTTGTTCCTCAGTCAGATCTTATTTTTATAATGGTTTCACCCTTCTCATTTTGAACTCTTCTCATCAGCTGAGGCAACTTTTGTGGTGTTTCCTTCTTTTTACACATAAAAATTGTCCATGTATATCTTGATTAATCATCCACCACCACCAATGTGTATTTCTTTCCACTGATGCTAGCCTGGACCAAATAAATCCATGTACAACATATACAATATCCTTGTTGAAGAAGGATTTGACTTTTCCTTGAATGGTGATTTGATTTGTTTTCCCATCTGGCATTCGTCACATACACTTTATTTCTTGTACACTGAGTCTGGCAATCCTTCAACAAGTTGACTTCTTGCAAGTTTGTTGATTGTCTTGAAATTCAGATGACTCAACTTCTTATGCCACAACCAACTGGATCCGATTGTGCTCGTTGCTAGTAGACATGTGCCTGGAGTAACAATAGAGCAATCTACCAATATATATTCTTTTGCTTTATTCCTTGCAAAGACAATTTCATTTGATTCGACAGACTTTGATGTGGCATATCCCCATGTTGAATCCTACATCGTAGCCTTTGTCACGAGTTGGGCGATGCTTAACAGTTGAAGTTGAGGCCTTCAACATAAGCAACATCCGTGATTTCCAATCCATTTTTCTTGATGGATCACGTGCCTTTGATCTCCTTGGAGCTTCATTACCTCCAAATATAACTTTAGCACCTCTAATCTCCTTGAATCTTGACAGATTTTTCTTGTTTCCTATCATATATCTGGAACAACAACTATCCATGTATAAAGTTCCTTGGCACTCAGCTGTTCCTTGAACCTACAATAAAGGAAATTAATTTTTAGGTACCCATACTTGCCTGGGTCCTTGGGGGTTAGTGTTATAAGATGTTCCAACCAACCTATAGCCAGATGATCTGACTCTAAGAGGTTGCCATCTATCTGTGCCATAATCAAAGTGCACATTAGCAAATTGCTTGGGAGTTTTAGGATCATACAACTATCTCTTTTATTTGTACGTCTGCGTTCGTGATGAGATTTCTGAGTGTAGTGCTTGGGTGCATATATGTGCTGATGATATCTCTTTTGACTTGGGAATGACCTTTGCTAAGGTTGAGGTCTTTGCCACTTGTGATTGTATCCCATAGAAGTTTGCTGATATTTCACATGGCAATTTGAATCAACTTGTGTAAATAATTTCTACCATTATTGGTTGCTGAAATTTATGGGGCTTTTGGTAGCTCTGTTTGCTTCTTATAGAGTATTTTCTGTTTGGAGTCTGTTGAGGGACTTGTCTGAATTTCTTCTCAGTTATCCTTTCAGCATACTCTACTGACTTCTTTTGATGAGAATCCAGTCACGAAGGATCCAGGCAACACCAATTGCAAGTTATCTCGAGTTCTTGAAGACTATGTAATTGAGTTCTTGTATTTG
Source organism: Rehmannia glutinosa (assembly GCA_016081115.2). Taxonomy (NCBI): domain Eukaryota; kingdom Viridiplantae; phylum Streptophyta; class Magnoliopsida; order Lamiales; family Orobanchaceae; genus Rehmannia; species Rehmannia glutinosa. The sequence continues at coordinate 407,773 of JABTTQ020003428.1, read as the reverse complement.
TTTATCATAGATTAGGTGTTTATTTTCGTTATTTTGAGTCATTTGAGTGGCCAAGTTGACATTAGAGGCCAAGTATATTAAGTTTAGAGTCATGTTAGTTAGTCATGGGTCGAAAGGAAGCATTGACGATCGAAGAACAAGAGATTGCGTTCAAAAACGTCCAAGCGCGTCAACAGTTTTCAGCACTGGCAGGGTTTAGTATTTGGGACATAACTTTCTCTAGAAAATTGGTATTGGGCTGATTCAAGTTGCTATGGAAAGCTAAGAGAAAGGGATACAAAGTTTATGAAGACTCCAGAACAAATTCAAAAATCTCGGACGTCTATTTTCGACCACACGTGAATATTGACTGCGATTGAGTTTCCTTTTTGGGTTTGGACTTATTTTCCTTTCTAGTTTGTTTAGGGTTTGCTTTGAGTCGCCTATATAAGGCAAACACTTGTTTATTTTTCAAAACAACTTTGATTATTGAATATTGAATTGAGATTATTCTCTCCAACCCTTTGGGTTTTTCTAAGAGCTTCAAGATTGTTCATCTTGTTGCGAATTTTGACTTATCAAACAAACTTCCGCATTTGTTTGTGGCGTCTACGCATACCGAGGTTCTTGCTTTGCTAAGCAATGGGTCGAGGTTTCCACCATCTTTAACCGAACTAGTGAAGATCTTGGGTTAACAACATATTGTTGTTGGGTCGTATGCACAGTCGTTGCTGCGGTTCACATCATCTTTCCTTCACCTTTGTAACCAAGGCCGAGATGATTGTGATTGTGCTTTGGAATAAATGTGGGTGCAAAGATTTGGTGTTTTGAGTTTTTGGAATCCTTCATTGCTTGAAGATCCCTTTTCCAAAATCTCTCTTGGAGTTTGACTATGCACAAAGGAGTTAAATCCTATACCTATTTTATCTCCACATTGTTTTTTGAATTGAGGCAATCATATTCTTAAGATCAATTTCTCTCTTTTCCGTAGCAGCTAACTATGCTATGATCTTTGCATTTTCAGCCTTTAGCTTGGTGTTCTCATCAGCTATGTGACTTAGAGTACTCAGATCCTTAGTCAGCTGTGAGTTTTAATATTTAAGCTGGCTATTTTCCTCATTTAAAGGTTTGTGTGAGGTTTTAATGTGCTCAAAATCTTTCATCATTTTTCCTAATGAATCATAAATATTTGTTGGTGATGAAGTGTGTGTGTGTGTATCATAGTCACTATCACTAGTGTCTGAGTAAACTAAGTTAGATTGTACCTCATCTTCTTGTTCCTTAGACATGAGGCGATTAGAGCATCCTCCTCTCGTGTCACTCGAGTAGTCGCTTCACCGTTGTATGAGTCTCCACGCCGGTTTACACTTGGTTGGCTCAAAGCAGCTTTAGCCGATAACATAACGTTCTTCCTTTCTTGTCTTCTTTGCCTAAAGATTCTTCTTTCTTCTTCATTCATGTACTTGTTGACAGGTGGATAGGTGCAACCAATAGCAAAATGTCTTGGTTGTCTCGTAGTTCCAACATAGGTATTTAGCTCTTTGATCGGCTCACACGATCCTTTGATTATCGACTTTCGATTTTCGGCTTTCTTGGGTGGTCCGTCCTCCCTTCCTTTGGATGGTGTTGAATGTCCTGGAGGTTTCACCCTTGTTCCATTTTATAGTTCTTATTAAAGAACTTATTGAATCTCTTTACTATTAGGCAATCTCATCCTGGTCAATGGTTTTCTTTAGCTCAACTATTTTTCCATCATTTGCCAATAATGTAGCTATCTTTGGTACAACTGTTTCCTCTTGCTCTTTTCTTCTCAGTTCAAACTCATAAGCTTTATGGTCTGAGAATAACTCATGATTTGATGTTTTTGAGAGGTCCATTGAATGTCTCAAGGCCATGACTTTCATTTTACACCGGGAGACCTCTTAGTATTTTCATGCACATCTTCTTCCTCGGATGTACTCCTTTCCAAGTCTTTGAGAACTCATTGGTAATCTCAAGAATCTTGCATCCATTGATCTAAGCTTTCACCTGCAAACATTTTAAAATTTTCAATTTTTTTACAGCAATGGTTAGTTTGTTTTCCTTGATTTGATCTTACCCTTCACAGATCAAAGTTAACTTATCCCATATTTCTTTTGCTGATTTACAAGACTTGATTTTGTTGAACAATGTTTTGTCCAAAGTCTTGTTAAGGATATCTTTGGCCATATTGTCCAAGTTGTATCTTTTTCTGTCTTCATTGGTCCACTCAATGCGAGGGTTTTTAACCATGACTTGTCTAGGCTCTGCAACTTCTTCTCCTTCAGCTGGAGGTGCTGCTCTTACCGCTGTGTTGACTTTGAGTATTTGTAGTGGCCCATATTTTATCACAAACCACATTTCATCATGTAGGGCTGATAGGTGAGCCTGTATACGAATTTTCCAATCATCAAATTCTTTGATGGTAAACATAGGAATGTGAGTTAGATTTAATTCCATTATAATAACTTTGCTTTAAAGAATGAAGGATTTTGAAAGGCACGAGTGTGTCTTGTGTCATGTGTCTCGTGTCATGTGTTTATTCTTTTGAATCCACATCCTATTATAGTATCATTTGAAAAAATTACCAAAATTGAAGAGATAGACAATTTTTCAAATAACATTCCATTAATTGTTGGCTTGTCCCGACATGCTTTCTCGGCATGTGATTGAGCCACCTCCTTGTATTGTTGAATTCTCCACTTTCGGGTCCGACACCCGACTCGAGCTTCCCATTGGCTTATTTTATTTGCACACCTTTAGCTCAAACACTTAGGACATGACAAGATGGAGACATTACTAAATTAAGTAATGCTCTTGATTTTCGTGCAACAAATTAAAGTTAGTTGTCTTTACTTAATCGCTACCTATACCCCAGGTGCCTTGAGTCTTCTCCAAACATAGGATTGACTCAACTATCACTTTAATTGATGGACTTGGCTTCTCAGGTTGACTTGACTAACACTTCTCACAGTTGTTCCTCAGCTGACACTCCTTCAGTCAAGTCCTTGACTTCCATCTAGGCCATACTCAGCTGACACACAACAGAGTCTTCATTCCAATCCGCAGTTGACTTCTTGTAATCTTGACGTGGCTGACTTCACTCAGCTCTTCCATTCCTATCTATTTCAAAACTGAATTACAAGAAAAATGGGGTGTCAACTTCCTAATTTAAGTATCATCAAAATCTAACAAATAAATTTGCTAACAGGCTGCATGAATAATAACAAATGGAGAAAAGGAGAGCCATAATATGTTCGCTTTGTTAATTTGGATGGTTTGGCATTCAAGGAATATGAAAATATTCCAACATGAAGAACTACAACACCAGTGGTGCATCCAAACTACAATGAAGAGGTATGAGGAGCATGTAAATGCAGGATGGGGAAATTCAAGCCATCGGACCAAGGAAGGCGATGTGTGGTGGAAATCGGATGAGTCTTGGGTAAAAATCAATATAGACGCGTCGATTGTTGGAGGAACGGGTATGGGGTTTGTTGCGATATTTCAGAATCACCAAGGACACTACATTACTTGTTTAATCAAACTCGTCCGGAGGAGAGATAGAGGTGGATATAGATGAGGCTCTAGCTTGCAAATAAGGGTTGTTGTTGGCCAAAAACTTGGGACTCAAGAAGAACGTCTTGGAGACTGATAGTGCGACCGTATGCGGCAAACTAAAGACAAACAGAGTCAATTTCTCATACTTGGGGCATATTGTGGAAGACATAAAGCTCATCTCCTTGTCTTTTGATAGTTTCATTCCTAGTTTCATTAGGCGTTCAGGCAACTTGGTGGCTCACCACCTTGCCAGACATGATTTTTCTTTTGAGAGTTATACTTCTGAGAAGGATTATTTCCTGATCATGTACTGAACCTTTTAGATTTGGAGGCTTCCTCCTAAATAATGAAAGCATATATTCCTCAAAAAGAAAAAAAAGAATGGTGAATCATTGGCTTGTCCTTACATGCTTTTTCAGCATGTGATTGAGCCACTTCCTCGTATTACTGAATTCTCAAGCTTTTCAGACTCAGAGCTTCCCATAGGCTTATTTTATTTGCACGCCTTTGACTCGAACACTTTAGGACATGGTAGTATGGAGACATTACTAAATTAAGCAATGCTCTTGAATTTCGTGCAACGGATTAAAGTCAGTTGTCTTTACTTAACTGTTGGCTATACCCAGATGACTTGAAGTAGGGACATGGAAAAATAATTTGTTTGAGGTTCCACCACTTACTCAAGAGTACTAGTCGTATTTCACTTATAAGCGTGTTTTAGTTTTTTCTTTTTCTTTTTTTCCTAACTGGGGTTCATGTTTCCACATTATTAATACTTGGAGAAACAACCTCGGCCCCTAAAAAACTGTGACATGTAACCCACGAGAATGCACAATGACAAATATTTACTCTTACTTCAAAGTTATCGATCATCTGTATGAAACGACTCAGTTGTGATTGTAATTAGTTTTTTTAGATGATGTTGTGATTGTAATTTGAAAGTTAAGAATAATAAAATTATTAAATTTTTATGGATAATATTAAGTTTACCAAATTTTAATCCTTTAACACGCATTGTTTTATGTGTATGTGAGATGGATTTCATTTTATTTTTTTCAACTATAACAACATCCATGAGTTACACTGGTTTTATAAAAAAAAAAGGAAATGGTGCCTTCACTTTTTTAATGATAGTTATAGGAGATCTAAAAATATTCAATTGTTCTATCATTGCATTTTTGCCTTTTTTTTAATAAATCGGGAGCAGTGGTTGGAGGAGAGGGGATAAATTTCAAAGAAACTGAAAGATACAGGGTTCGACCTAGTCAATACCCTTACAATGGGTGAGCGATACCACTTGAGCTACAAGCTCGTGGTTGTGTAATTTGGTCTTTAAATAGTCACTTTGAATTGTGCTTATTTTATTATTTAGCTTTGCACACAATATGATCGGGTAAAATCACATTAATTAAATTCACACAAAATTTAATAAGTCTCAAACAAATTTGTTAATAATAAATTTAAACAATTAATTAATAAATTTATTATTTTATGCTTTGGCTTATCAAACTAACGTGCAATTTTAATTTTTCTTACATTGTTACAACCATTTTCATATTAATTTTGAACTAATTGAATATTTCAATGACATGTGTTAATTTGTTGGTGTTTGCATATCACATAGTTAATTGTGCTAATTTTATTAATCGAAAGTATCCAATAAATATAATGTCTATTGTTTTAGAATAGTTTGCTTATATAGATTACTAGAGTATCGCCCCTGTGTTACACGGGTATTGTCCAAAGATAAAATTTTAATGTCACAAATTTAAATAATGGTTTAGATATGATCCTTGATTTTTGGATTATTTGTTATCTCTTAAGGACTTAAACTAGATGAGACTATCGTGCAACACACGAGCTATATATTTGTGAGGTCTCTGTTTCGTAACATGACATGTGTATTTTTCTAATATTTTTATGAACTCTTTGTCCCTCTGTTGTAACAATTTAAAATATAATCAAATAATAGGAAGAAAATACAATTTATTTTGAGTGATGAAGTCCAAAAAGAAAAAAACATTATCTTACCTCATAATCATGAAAAGATACACTCAGGACTATGTATTTATGATCAATTTTCGAAAGTTGTTTTTCAATAAATCCGCTCAAGGTGCAACTTCATCGTCATTGCATTTTAGTCACATTAGATCCTTGGATCTAAAATGGGTATGAAGATTATGAATTTGAAAGTTAAATAGAAAAATACGTTGACAAATATAAAAAATATTTTCTATTAACATTGAAAGTATGTTAATAAATATTAAAATTAATTTTCTATATATAAAAAACTTTTATGTATATAATCTTATATTAAAGAAAACTCTAATTTCTTCTTATATTACTATAAATAATGTTATGTATGGATATATGTGTAATATATATAATATTTTGATGCATATTTTGAGATATTTTCTTCAATTAAAACAAGTATTTTAATTAAATTTAATCGTCTTAATTACAATTAAACTAGTCTTTTGCCCGTGCGATGCATATGGTATACGTCTATTAGGCCTCTATTTTGTATTGTTACACACTTACATGTACATTTTTCTAATAGTTCAATGGATTATATCGCTTGCATCATCTTCGTTGGTAATCGAATAGTCTGTGAGTTGGGATGAAGAATCTCTACTTCTTTAGAATTGAAAATGAAATATGGACATTATTTATATGTCCATTCCCCTTTCTATTCCGATTAAATAGAATGGGAATTCTCTATCCCATCTCTATTTTCCGAATAATTGTATTATATATATGTTAGTAATATTAAATATATTTATAATTTATTATTTTGTTAATTCTAAAAATTACACCTAAAAATATTTTTATTTTTACTTGTTCTTATTCTTTGGTTCACAAATTGTAGATTTATGTTGTTTATATTTTAAAAGAATAGTGATTGTAAAACGTTTCAAATTTTCAAAAATAATTTAAATATAAAGATAACTAATTTGATTATAAATCATCGACTAAAAAATAAAAAAATTATTATAGTCTAAAAGAAAATCTCTTTAAATAAGAAATATTATGTTGTGTAAACATGAATTGTATCTATTTATGGAACATATTTATCTATGGGAAAGTAAAAGTTTGAAAAACGTTTTAAATGTCCAATATGTGGAATCTTCACTACAAGAAAATAAGAAAATTCCAACGGGATAAATCTGTTGGAATTTGGCCAATTATCGTTGGAATTATCAATTCGAATGAAAATTCCAACATAAAATGCATCATTGGTAAAATGGCATTGGAATAGCGAAATTCCAATGTAAAAATATTCCAATGGAATTTCCAACATTATTTATCCATTGGAATATACTACTGTTGGAAAGAACTCCAACATTTTTTCCAACACTATTCCCAAGTCCCAACAAAGTTATACCATTGGCATATATTCAGTCGTTGGAAAAACTCCAACGGTTATTCCAACGGAATTATACTATTGGAATTTAGTCCAATAGTATATATCCCTTGGAATATTCAATCAATTTATCTCTTTATCTAATATCTTTAACTTCCCAGTAGGTTACCCATCAATTTGTCCAGAAGAGAAAATATATGTTATTGATTTGAATTATACTATCAAATCATTTAACTCCTATTGAAATTTTCTAATGGTATTGGAATTTGTAATGGGATTTTCTAACATGTTGTACTATTGGAATTTCCGTTGGAATTTTAAAACTCCAACAGAAATTCCAACGATTAATTCCAACATTTGGTTTACCGAGGATTTTTTGTTGGAATTTTTCAATGGTATGTTTTAGCGATGGAATTTATGTTGGAATTTTTTAAATTCTAATAGTATTTCCAATGGTTTATTATTACGGTTGGAATCACTGTTGGAATTTTCCAACAGTTACTTGGAGTGTCGGAATTTCCAATGGAATTTTAAATTCCAACATGAATTTCAACATTCTATACCTATGATTTTGTTTACCTTTGGAATTTTCATTGGAATTTTCCAATGGTATAATGTAGCATTAGAATTTCCAGTGGAATTTTAAAAATTCCAACATTTTTCTATTTTGTTTGAATTATTTTCTTGGAATTTGATTGTATTCTTGTAGTACTTTTTTACTACCCTAATCCTGAATATTTCATAAATTGTATTTTCCGTAAAATTAACAATAAAATTATTTCAAATTATAATATTTTTTGGGGTTTAGAAAACCGATCAATTATCAAAATTGTTAAAGGAAATAAATAAAAACCATGCTTTATATTTGGGAACGCAATTTTAAGGGAAAACGAAATATTTAAAAAAAAACAAAAATTATTTTATTTTTAAATATACACATATATCAAAAAATTATCAAACATACAAACTCATATCCAATTCCAAATGTACAACTTTAAAACTTGAGTATCAAAATATGTTGATAAATATAAAAAATAATTTCAATCAACATGAAAAGTATATTATTATATAAACTGTAATTTCCTACATTTAAAATACTATTATGAGTATAATTTCATTTTAAATAAATCTTAATTTTCTTCTTACATAAATATATATAATGTTATGAATAGATACATGTGATATATAAAATTTGGATACATATTTTGATATATTTTCTTTAGTTAAATTTTTTAATTGAATTTAATCAGTTTAAATATAATTCTAAATAATTATTAAGAAATAGACTAAACTCAAATATAACTATATATAGAGATCACAAATAGCAGCAAAATACATGAATATACAAATTTATGTCAAATAGCTCAAATGCATAATTTTTAAAGCCCATTAAAAATTATAAAATGATGAGTAGATATTTTTATATATTTTTTATTATATTTTTTGTTATTTATATTTTATATATGTAATATGGATGTCAAATTGAAAGTGATAAAAAATATTAATTTGATATATTATACGTAAAAAATAGATCAAAAAAAAGTTATTAATTTTTTTTTGAAAAAGCATAAATATAATAATTAATGCAAGTACACATAGATTTGAAAATCTAATTTCAAATAATTATATTTTTTTATATTATTTTAAAAAATAATTATTTAAAGAAAGTTGACTACCAAAAATAAGAAAATACCAAATATTTATCACTTTTTATTTTTAAACATATATTTTTACTTTTTATAGTAACTAAAATAATGCGGAAAAATTTTCATATTATTTCCACAAGCGTTATTATTATATATCTTTGAAGAAATAGGCGTACATTTCTCACAAATAGGTAAGATAAATAAATATACAAATTGATGTCAAATTGATTGGATGTATAATTTCTAAAGCCCATAATGAAACAAAATTTTAGTAATCATATCTTATATTTTTTTTATTATGTCTATTTTTTATTTTATACATGCAATATATGTGTAAAATCAAGATCATGAAAAATTAATTTGATATATTATACGTCAAAAACAGATAAAAACAAAAAAGTCAATAACTTTAAAAAAAAAGAATCATATAAATATAATAGTTCATGTTGTACCCACTCAAAATTGGAAAGTAATTTTTAAATTATTCTAATTAAAACATCTTAAAAGTTGACTACAAAATACTACCATCTCTATAATAATCAATCTTTTCTTTATTACAAAGATTTTAATTACTTTTTCTAGAAAATGAAAATGGGCGAGAAAATTTTAAGCTACTATTTTGGAGGACTTCTCTATTTATATAGATAGATTTGTTATCTTTTAAATTCAAGAATATATATTATCTCTTAATAGAGTGTTTCTCAATTAAAATATCTTGAAATATTTAATCAAAGCATTTATTTTTCCAAACTAATTGTGTGCAAATCTTTTTTATTATATTTTATATTTTAAAATTTTGATTAAATATGTTATATTTTAATTTTGTACATATGATTGCCACATAGATAAATGTATAGTCGTCATGTGGAATTGGGAGGATGAGAAGTTGACAAACGTCCAAGATTAATAAAGTGATGTCATGTGTCAACGTTTAATTTTTCAGTATATAGGGTATATATAAATAGATGTTTAGATTATTTTTTACCTTTTATATTATTAGTAATCTCGCACGTGCATTGCACTCGTATTATTATATATTATTATTTGCATATATCATTATTTTATTATTATTCACGTGTATTATTATATTATTTATTGGTTAATACTAAAACTATCTATTAACATGAATTGATATTTATTATTTTAATTTAATAATAAAATATTCTTACAAAGTAAATAAAAATAAAATTTATTTGTTGTTGTTGGGTACACATCGATTCTCTCACATGCATCATCATTAGAAAATACCGATACACCAAAAATGTGGTTGGCACGATAAGAAAAAAAAAAACCAACACTTGATCACAATCTTGGATTGTGTTATCATAAACGTATTTTGCTCCATCAATCCGTAAAAAAACATTGACCGTGTTATAGGAGTTGATCATTTTGACCATCCGTAAAAGATGTGGTTGTTCATATTATGCATATCACAATTTAATGGTGTAAAACCATTAAAAAAACGTGAAAATTTGGATGAAAGACGCCACAAAAAATTTAATGTAATTACAATTTGAAGTGACATTGACATGACAAAATATTTAGTTAAACTTTGTAATGAATTTCTAATAGAACAATATAATAAGCTATTCCAAAAAATTCCTTACAAATATAATAGGAAAAAACAAAACTATAAAACTAAACATTGAGCCGATATTTAATTTGAATTATCATTGTCATGTGCATCTGATAAGGTAAGCATCAGTTTTATCACTAAGTATTTATTAACTATTTTTCAATTCTAAAAGAATTTTATTTGCCATCACTAACTAAATTATGTAAAAGGTTGTACTAAAAAACGTAAAAAGTCGGTATTGATATAGATCATAATTCAAATAAAACTTAAAAATTTACAACAAAACTATTAGGAATAATAAAAAAGGAAACAAATATTTTTTTTATTATACTAATCAAATAACATCCGTACATATCTATGATATAGTTTACATAAAAACTATTGTTTAGTGTTGAATCTAAGTTCAATATTGCCGTGATCTTATTTTGTTGATGTTAAAAAAGCGAGACATTTGATGAAGATGGTAATATGGGGAGAACGATGATGAAACCATATATAGTAGTTATGCGTCGAATTTAGGATCAACAATATCGAAGTGTCTCTTTAAAGCAATTTAAGTAATATATATATAAGAGTATTATCATTAATAATAAGTTGCCAAAAAATCTCTTGATTTATAATGCGAACATAAAACTAATTATTAATTCAATGGTAAAAGATACATAAAATATTTTATAAATATTCCATTTAACAAAATTCAAATTTTTTATTAAACCGAAATTATTTTCATCTTGTTGCATCTATTTTAATTATTATTGAACAATTTTTAAAAGTTTGAATGGTCAATTAGTATACAAAAAAGTAAAGTCCACCATTAAAACAAAGACTAATATATGAGAATAGAAATGATGCCTAAAATCGTAGTAATCATAGTAATATTAAATAATTGTAGTCATTTTTTATTTTAATTTTTTATGTAATTATATAACTTTTAAAATATGAATAATATATATATATATATATATATATATATATATATATAGAGAGAGAGAGAGATATTGATAGTGCATATTTTCTCTCTTATACTACTATTGGTATAAAGTAGGAATATCATGTATAATATTTTCCAAATTTATATATATAGGAATACCATTTACATTAGTTTGCTAAATTAAAATATTACAATATAAGAAATAAAAAGAGAATAAAATATTTTGTTTAAGACTTTTTGTATACATATATAAAATAAAATAGGAATACCATTTATATATTTTCCTAATTTAATATTAATTATAATATTTTCTAATTTATATACATATATAATGTAAGAATACCATTTATAATATTGCACAACTAATATAAGAAGTAAAAAAGCGTTTATAAAATTTTTTAGTTTCACATACATTATATATATATATATATATATATATATATATATAGGAAGGAGTCTTGTGATACCACCCTCCTAGGTAAGACCATATGACCAAATCTACACCATCAAAAAAAAAAAAATAATGGCCAAGATATAAACAAATCTATACATAAATTCATATGAAATTATACATTAGAGGGGGTAAAATAAGAATCCAGAAATTAAATAAAGTATCTCGCTTCCTAAAAAATAGGGACGTGATCTTGTATTGATCACGCCCCCATAAGCAAGCGATTCACCTTTCCCTTCTCTCCCTTCCCCATTCGAACCTCGCAAATTATTTAAATGTGGCAAAGAATCATTCAACAATTAATGAAAAGTATACAATTCCACTAAACTAACTATATATTAAAATATTACTAAGTATACATAAACAATTAACTAAGTATACGATTACACTAAACTACATGTACATTAAAACATTATTAAATATACGTATATATTTAACTAAGTATACAATTACATTGAACTAACTATACAATAAAATATTACTAAGTATACAGAAACATTTAACTAAGTATACAATTACACTGAACTAAATACACAATTCTACTGAATTACTTATATAACTAAGTATACAATTCCATTGAACTAAATATACAAATACACGGAACTAAGTATACAAATTCACTAAACTACTTACTAAACTACTTATATAACTAAGAATACAATTCCACTGAACCAAGTATACAAATCCACTGAACTAAATATACAACAAAACATGACTAAGTATACAAGTCCACTGAACTAAGTATACCATAAAACAATTGTTCACAAATATGGCGGAAAGAAATATCAATTTTGAAAAAATGCTTGAAGTTGATGATTTTTCCTCCCTAAAAATCGGGTAACTGAAAAGGTAGGATTATGTTTCCTTAAAAATAGCTAATTACCATCCAATTAACAAAACTGATTAAATATAAAACTACAATTATACCCTTATAAGCCTAAATTAACTAAAATGATCTACACCATCCAAAATTTTAAATCAAGAGTCCATAAGTGTTCTTATGGACTAACCTAAAGGGATTGGTCTCATTTGAACCAATCCCTTTATATATATATATATATATATATATATATGTGTGTGTGTGTGTGTGTGTGTGTGTGTGTGTGTGTGTGTGTGCCTTTTAGATTACATATGGAAAATATTTGTATGTGGAAAATGTATGAAAAATCTTAATCATGGATAAACATGAAGTCGCCACGTGTAATTGGAAAACTAAGAAGTTGCAACATATCTCGGAACAGAGAAGTGCGAACATGTGTCTATTAGGATTGATGAGTTGAGAGGAGTGGATGAGAGGAGATAAATCTAAAAAAAATTGATAATCAAATCCTTTTTGTTTATAAAAAAGTTATAATTTTTTTATTCTCTTATATTCACCATTAATATATTATGCATGTATGTGTATGTGATGATATGTGTGAAATATATGTCCAATAAAAAAAAGGATAGGTGTGAAATACGAAATGGAAGAAATCACACATCAATTACATGAAATAAAATATTTTGAATACCCCGATATAATACAATACTGATAATCAAGTCCTTTTTTATTTATTTTGACTCTCAATTGTGAGTTGCTATTCTCAGAAGTCGTAGTATAATTTGACACTCCACAAAAATAAAAACCCAATCTGGCCGAGTTTTTTTGTAATTTCATGCACCAGTGATATTTTTATAATATTATGGAGCGGTGTCATAGTCTCTCTAGACTGATGACATTTTTATAATATTAGGGGCCATTAAAAATTTTAGTTTTTTTTCTCTGAAAAGTATTAGTAGTTGATGTTGCTTTTTAAGGCAGATCACTCCAAGTCAACGGGGTTGACCAAAACCCTCTTCTCGGGAGAGAAGTCTTGGCGTTAGTCCTCTCCTTCTCATCTTCTTCCCATTTTTTCTATCTTTCCCCGATATGTTTTTCTTCCCATTTTTCTCTATCTTCCCCCGAGTTTTCATATGTTTCAATTTGTATCTTGGACTCCAGACTTCTTCCTTTCCTTTGTCTTCTCTAGAGTTTATTTTCTGATTCCTTGTCCACGGGGACTTGTTGTTTTTGCAGAGATGAACCATCACTTTTGGAAGGAAACTTTTAATTCTTCCGGAGTGGCTGGAGATACCTGTGTTTTGCTTCATCCGTTCCGGAGCTCGGAGGTTGAACCCTTCTCGAGCTTGGAGGGAGCATCCTTCTCGAGTTTGGAGGGAGCACCCTTCTGGATCTTGGATAGAGCATCCTTCTTGAGCAGTGAAAGTTATAGTTTAGTCCAAATGGCTCTTTAACTCCTACCCACTTGTTTAGGGCTTTCATTGGGCACTTCAATATTTCTTGATATTCGTTCTCTTCTTGAGGTGTTTCTTCTCCCCATGAGGCCAAATGATATTCCGATGCAGTCAGTGCTACACGAATGATTTTCCTTATGCCTATCCGCTTTCTTTTATTATGTTTTACTCGTAGTATTTGCACGTGACTTCTTGTTGGTGATAAACTTGTTCATTTTTCCACATTGAGGTGGTGGATCTTCCCGTAGGAGGGAAGCCTTACTTTTTTCGGAATACCGGACTTACTTGTTCTGGAGCTACCTGAGGTCGTCCTTCCCAAGCTCAAGGAACGCCCTTCCGTAGTTTCAAGAGGGCTCCATTTCTCGAGCCCTGGAGGGGGCACTCTTCTTGAGCTCTTCTTCAGTTCTTACTCTATCGGTTTGATCTCTTTTCTCACGGTGTTAGAGCTTTTGCCTCCTTTTATCGCTAGAGAATAATATTTTGCGGGGTGTCCTTCTAAGTTTGTTTAGGAATAGTGCATATCGAATAAGGTCTATGTTTGAATTTTGTGCATTTTTAAAACTTAGGGGTGAAAATCACATTTTAAACTTAAAAATCAGACAGAAACTGGACCAAATAACAGGTACCCGGTCGACATGGGGTCGATCGATCGACTGTTCAGGGACTCGGTCGCCTGTTTTAGCACACTTATACCATTTATTTTCAAAACTTGACACCGCTTCGCCCAAATCATACACATATCACTCAAAATAATGTTCTCTTAAATTTTTTACTATTTTGGGCTTATACAATGTATATCTCTTCCAAATTATTCATTTTTTACAATCATTGGTAAGTTTAATTTCCCCTTTAATCTCCATTGGGTTGAACCATTTGGTATTTTGTTGGAACTTGATTAGTTTTTGTAATTCTTGTATTTATATGATGGAGATTGTTTATAATGATGATATATGATTGTAGAATTAAGATTTGTGTTGATTTTTTGGGCATGATTCAATATACTAATGTGATATACAACTTTGATTTTGTCTTACGCATGCCAAGTGTTTGATAACATCTTTTGTATGGTTCTATTGATTATCATTGATTGGTACCTACACGGTGATCATTTCTTGTATATCAAATGAGCTACTAAATACTTTCTCCTATTGATTCCCATCCATTTTGGAATTATTAGACCCTTAATTTCATAGCATGATATTGATATGGTTAAATGCACACTTTGATGTCTATTTATGATGTTTTTATTGTGGTAAGATCAAATGAACTAGAAAAAGATCGCAGAAAAAACTATAAGTTGTGGATAAAAACGCTATAAGCTATAGTTGGATTATGGATTGTAGCTCATATAGTGGAGTCCTAGTTATGATTAATGACTTATTTTTTACAGGGAGAACTTTTACGCCTTTGAGCTCTAAGTCATATTTCCAAAAGCTAAGCTTTTAGCTTTTAAGTTGATTGATTCTATTCTTATTTGTGTCTAGCATGTTGATAGGGGGAGCTTATAAAAATTGTTTTGAAAAACCATTGCTCCTATTCTTATGATTTTCATCATGAAAGTGTTGCTTAAAATGGATAGTTAATTTTGACCGAAAAACTTGCTTCGTTTTAAAATTCGCTCTTTTAAAATTGTTCTTGATTTGTAATCATCAAAAAGGGAAAATTTGTTAAATAAATTTTTTATCGTAATTTGATGATTTCATATAAATGTGTTTTATACCAACACAATGTCCTCAAATGTTATCCAAACATTTCAAAACATTTTCAATGATTTTTACTAAATTTTTGAAGTACTTCTTGAACTCTATTTTTGACAAAATTTGGACAACTTCTTTGTACTTAGGTTGATCGGTCGCCCTATAGGGCAACCCGTACCTGAACGTTGGACAAAATAGAGAAAGAACAGTGGGACTATGGAGGGAAGGGCGACCGGTCTCCCTAGAGAGCGACCGGTAGGTCAACCTATCAACCGGTTCCTACAAAGCTTGCGTTTTTCTCTGTTCTCTCTCTAAAAGAAAAGGGACCAATCGAACATAAAGGGGATTGTTCACACTCCTTAGGCGAACTGTCACCCTATCCAGTCGACAGATCTGCCCCCAAGGCATCCTATATTAAAATATTATTCAGTGTCTTTTTCCATTCGAATTTGTTAGAGGGTGACCGACCACCCTAGTGTTTTATCAGCAGAAACTATCCATTGCAGCAAACATCTTTTCATGATTTTGTGGCTTTGCTTCTAACAGCTATTTCTTGGATTATTTGTCATTTCTTTTGCAGAAATCACTCATCTAAGAGGATCCTACGTTTTTAATTAAACCTAGGAACTCTCCTATAAATACATGAAGGCTTGAAGGATCCAAAACAACAACACAATGCAAGCAACAAGCAAAATATCAAAAAACTTCTTGTTCTTCACTTTCAACATACTTGTTGTTAAAGTCCAAGCTTGTAACATTCACACTTTTCTTATTAGGCTATTCCTTCTTGATTACACTTGCACTTCAAAGTTGTATACTTCATTGGAGTTGTAATCTTGATTGGTTCAAATCACCGAAAACAAGATATGTTAATTGTTCTTGTGGTAAGAACACACTTGGTTGATTCTAGGTGTTGAAGAGTTTGGTACTCTTCATTGTTCTAAGAAGAGTGTGGTACTCTTCAAGGTAAAGACTGTAATAGTTTGGTATCTATTAATAAACTTTTTTCTTTTTAAAATCCATTCCGACATACCGGGTGGTAGAGCATTAGGCCCTAGGTGGGTTGAAGCTCAATAAATCATCATATGTTGATTTAATATATGAATTTCTATTTCTTCATCTTATACATATTCAAAAAGTGAGCATAAATCAGAAAATTGGGAAAATATATTCACCCCCTCTAGATTTCCGTAGCCACTTGGACTAACACTTTGATTTCATCATGGAGCGGAGAGCTTCTCTAGAGGATTTTATTTACCTTATTGAGTTGAAAGCTTCTCTAGAGGATTTTATTTACCTCACGGAACTAAAAACTTCTCTAGAGGATTTCATTTTCCTCATGGAGCGGAAAGCTTCTCTAGAGGATTTCATTTGCCTTATGGAGTGGAAAGCTTCTTTAGAAGGCTTATTTTTCTTCGGGAGCATCGAGGGAGTACCTTATATAGCGAGGATGTTGGCAAAAACATTCAATGGCATAGATGAGTGTTGGCAACCGCGTTCTTCAACGAGAGCAAGGATAATTGACGCTCGGCTGCTTCTTGCTTCATGTGCAATGGGTTCTTGTGTTGATTCCTTCATGGTTAAACTTTTTTCATCTTTGGAGTCTTTGTCTTCTCCAAAGAGTTGAGCATTTCTCTCTCTTTTTATGTTGTGGTGTACCTCTCCAGTGAATATAGAATTTACAGAGCTCCCACCAGCTAAGAATGGTACATCGACAGGTTGTCCATGGAGCTTTGTTTTTCTATAAAGGGTTGCCTGTTCTAGAGATAACTTGACTTGTCTAGATAGCTATTCAATCCTTCACCCAAGTGCCGAGGGGAGTTTGTGCCTATCATTTTCGGACATTAAGGTTTGTTTGTCCTCCATTAGTGTGATGATTTCTTCAGTGTCTGGTTGCTTCCTAATTCATTTTCTTCTCTCCCATTCTAGTCGAGTGAGGGTCATTCTTCATGTAGTTGTTTTTGGGGCTTGCAATGACAGGGTGCCCTTACGAGAGGTGATGAGAATCCATGGACAGAAGACCCGATGACAGTGCCGGTTGGCCCAGTGACGAGGGCGTGTAAGAAAATTCAAGGATGCACGCAATGGGTTGGTTGAAGCCATTCAGAAGGAGACCGAGAGTGCACTGCCGATGGAGGAAGATGTTCGCGTGGTCCAGTTGATTAGCGTCATCAACGTTCCAAAGTCCACCTCTGGCTGAGCAAGCGAAAGATGCCAATGATATGAGTCACTTTGCGTCTTGAAGTCTTTGTAGTCAAGTCTTAATAGTTTCTTGTATTCGCTTATCTTAGCGTTAGTTGTAATTTTGAGATGTTTGTTCGTTTTGATGTTTTGGAGGCCAAGTAAACCTTTAAGGCCGCGTCTAAAGTTGTTATTTTGAGTTCGGGATGAGAAGAGATCGAAACAGGACATGTGTAGGGCAACACGACATGGCCATGTCAAACAACACGGCTGTGTTGTAGGTGCAATGTTTTGGTTCTGAGTACAACGAGCAACATGGCCGTGTCGAGGTGCAAATTTTTTGGTTTCAAGGACAACGAGCAACATGGTCTGGTTGTGTCCCACAACACGGCTATGTTCGGGTCCGCATTTTTTGAGTTTGTTTAGTTTTTCGTTTCCTTTTTTGGTTTTAAGTTGTTTCATGTAGGGTTAGGGTTTGGAGTCCCTTATAAGGGAGAACACTTATTATTTTCACTAGTTATCAATTGAAATTAATCTTTTACTCTCAAATTGAGTTTATTCTCCAAGTGCTTCAAGATTTACGTTTCTTGTGGCAATTATCAACTTATCAGGAAATAATCCATAATTGTTTGTGGCGTCTTTGCATACCGAGGTTCTTGCTTTGCTAAGCAACAGGTCGAGGTTTCCATCAATCTTTTACCTAACTAGTGAAGATCTTGGGTTAACAACATATTGTTGTTGGGTCATATGCACTGTTGTTGTTGCGGTTCACATCACTTGGTAATCAGAGCTATCAAGCAAGGTTAAATCTATCATTGTTCTTTAATTCTTGTTATTTTCAAGAATTTCTTATAAACCCTAGTTCTTCAAGAGTACAAAAAAGGAAAAAAATCGAAATTGCACAGAAATCAGTGGGTAAATAATCGTAATCCGTGTGAAAAAATAAGAGAGAGAATTCAAAAATTATGGGATAATCGGAATTATAAACCCTAGTCTTCAATTTTATCTTATTTAGATCTGTTGTTGGCTTGGTGATTGTCTTGGTGTGTTGAGGCTTACTTGCGACTGTCTGATTGGTTTATAATCGTGACAAGTATGGGTACTTGGAGATGGTGAGTTGAGTGATACATGAGCGTATACACGCGAGGGAGTGAATCAAACATTTCCGAGGAAAACCGACAACCGGCAGCTTTAGGTAATAAATTAGATATGGAGACAATTGCAACCTCGTAAAGAATATAATGATCAAGACATACGGGGATCCTAGAGAGGCGTCGATAATAGAAGAGCCTATTAGTAGGGCACAGAGGCCTAGGAGGTTCGAATTGGAAAAATAGGCGGATGAGATGGATGATTTTGATTCCAAAAGGGAGCAAAATTATAATCTGGGTAGAGGTTGGCACGGAAATAGGGATGATAGGGGACATGAGGATGGTAATTTGAGTAACATCAAAATTCAAATCCCCTCGTTCCAGGGAAAAAGTGACCCGAACGCCTATTTGGATTGGGAGAGAAAAATTGAGAACGTGTTTGATTGCTAAAACTATTCCGAGTTGAAAAAGGTGAAATTGGCATCAAATGAGTACTCGGATTATGCAAGCATTTGGTGGGATCAATTGATGGTCTCTAGGAGTAGGAGCGGCCTGTTTCTACATGGGAGGAGATGATGAGTTTGATGCGACATTGCTTTTTTCCAAATCATTATTACAGAGGCGTCTATCAACGGTTGCAAAGGTTGACCCATGGGTCGAAGAGCGTAGAGGATTATCATAAAGAGATGGAGATGATAATGGCGAGGGCCAATATCAAGGAGGATCAGAAGGTTACTATGGCGAGGTTTATCGCAGGATTGAATACTCCTATAGTGGATGCTGTAGAATTGCATCATTGTGTCAATCTTGAAGAGATGGTACACATGGCGATGAAGGCCGAGCAGCAACTCAAGAGGAGGGGTTTCAACCGACAGGCACTGAGTTCTAACTCCAATATATGGAAGTCAAACACTAACAAAAAGGAGGACCAGAGTTTGAAGGTAGCTGATCAAAGGGAGAAGGCGGCCGAACCTAGACCCGCAGGTAAATTTGAACCCTCTACTGCTCGAAAGAGGGATATCTAGTCAATGTCCAAACAAGAGGGTGTTGGTGTTGCGTGAAAATGGGAAAATGGAGTGAGAAAGTGAGAGAAAGCCAGATTATAGTCAGATGCCGGGGTTGAAGGATATTACGGATGTATTAGAGGCGGCGAATGGGGAGGCATTGTCCTTAGTGTCTCAGAGTGAGCTGAGTATTCATCCTAAGTCAAATGAGGGAGTCTAGCGAGAAAACATCTTTCATACAATGTATTTTGTCAATGGGAAGGTGTGTAGTGTTATTATAGACGGTGGGAGTTGCATTAACATAGCTAGCATGAAGTTGGTAGGGAGATTGGGAATTCCAACGATGAAACACCTACAACCATATAAATTGCAGTGGTTGATTGACTGTGGGGAGATGCGAATCAGTAGGCAGGCAAAAGTAACGTTCCAAATACGGGGATATAAGGATGAGATGTTATGCGATGTTGTGCCAATGCACCCAGGGCACATCCTGTTGGGTAGACCATGGTAGTTTGATAGAAGGGTACAACATGATGGTTACACCAATCAGTATACTCTTGTTCATAATCAAAAATGTTTCATGCTTGTTCCTTTGACTCCAAAAGAAATTTATGAGGATCAAATAAAATCGAGAGTTGGAGAGGCAAAAGAAAAAAAAAGTTTGGCTAGTGAGAATAAAAATCAAAATAAAGCCGAGAAAAAAGAGAGATTGAGGGAAAACAAGAGTAAAGGTCCGACTAAGGGTAGAAGTGAGGTTCGAGAGATAGCTGGGAAAAAAAAGAATAACACTAATGAGAGGGTCAAAAAACAAAGGGGGGAATGCATGGCCGTGAGGTAAGAAACAAGGGAAAAATAAATTTGATGGAAAAAATGAGCGACCTTAGGAAAGCCACCACGAGTGGTTGTTCAATGATACTCTTGGTTTACAAGGGCGCTTATTTATCTACTGACAATCTTAACCCCGATTTGCCTAGTTCTATCTTGTCTTTGTTGCAGGAATTCGAGGATGTGTTTCCAGACGAGATGCATGATGGGTTACTGCATATTCTGGGGATTGAGCATCAGATTGATTTTATTTCGGAAGCATCATTACCGAACTGACTGGCGTACAGGACTAACCCAGAAGAGAGCAAGGAATTACAATGCGGTGGGATGAGTTCCTAAGCAAGAAACTTATTCGGGAGAGCATGAGTCTGTGTGCAGTTCCAGTGCTACTGGTTCCAAAGAAAGATGGGTCTTGGAGGATGTGTGTGGATTGTTAGGCTATTAACAATATCATTATCAAATACCGACACCCCATACCTCGCTTGGATGATATGTTAGATGAGCTCCATGGGTCTAGCATCTTCTCCAAGATAGATTTAAGGAGCGTATACCATCAGATTCGTATGTGAGAAGGGGATGAGTGAAAAGCGACTTTTAAGACTAAACATGGGTTATATGAGTGGTTAGTTATGCCGTTTGGGCTAACTAATGCCCTGGCATGTTTATGGACTGATGAACCATGTTTTGAGGGCTTTTATTAGGAAGTTTGTCGTGGTTTACTTCGATGATATCCTCAATTATAGTAAATCATTGTACAAACACTTGGATTATTTGTGGGTTGTCTTAGAAGTGTTGCGGAAAGAGCAGCTCTATGCAAACGTCAAGAAATGCACATTTTGTTCTGAGCAGTTGATATTCTTGGGGTTTGTAGTGAGCTCGATGGGAATCACAGTAGACGAGAAGAAAATTAGAGCTATTCAGTACTGGCCTAAGCCCACGTCGGCTAGCCAAGTACGTAGTTTTCATGGGCTTGCGAGTTTTTATCGGAGGTTTGTACGAGACTTTAGCAAAATCGCAGCGCCTTTGACAAAGATGATTAAAAAAAGTGTCGCGTTTCAGTGGGATGAAGCCCAAGATAAGGCATTCGATTTGCTAAAGGTAAGGCTAACACATGCGCCTTTACTAGCATTGCCGGATTTTACCAAGGTTTTCGAGATCGAGTGTGATGCACCGGGAGTGGAAATTGGAGCCGTTTTGTTGCAAGAGGAGCAAGCAATTGCATTCTTCAGTGAAAAATTGAGTGGGGCGGCTTTGAACTATCCGACGTACGACAAGGAGTTGTGTGCTTTAGTTCGGGCCATGAAAACATGGCAAGACTATTTCTAGTCGAAGGAATTTATAATTCACACTGATCACGAGTCACTAAAGTACCTTAAGGGGCTGCAAAAGTTAAACAAGCGACACACATGCTGGCTTAAGTTCATCGAGATGTTTCCTTACATTATCCGGTACAAGCAAGGTAAGACTAATGTGGTAGCAGACACACTATCTCGGAGGTGCACTCGTATCTCTACTTTAGATGCTAAAATCCTTGGATTTGAACATATTAAAAAGTTGTTCTTGCTTGGCCTTGATTTTTCTGAGTCGTTTTTTGCATGCGAAAAGAGGGTGGAGGGTAAATTTTATCGGCATGATGGTTTTCTATTTTGGGAGGATAAATTGTGCATTCCTCAGTATTCATTAAGAGACTTACTAGTGATAGAATCACATGGTAGGGGTCTTATGGGACATTTTGGGGTAGCCAAAACATTAACGGTCTTACAAGAGCATTTTTATTGGCCACATTTGAAGCGTGCTGTTGAGCATATTTGTACTAGATGTGTTACTTGTAGGCAAGCTAAATCTCGAGTTCAAAACCAGGGTCTTTACACACCCTTACCTATTCCGACAACACCTTAGGTGGATATTTCTATGGACTTTATTTTAGGACTTCCAAGAACTAAGCATGGGTCCGATTCTATATTTGTTATCGTAGATCAATTTTCAAAGATGGCACATTTTATTCCATGTCATAAAACTGATAATGTGTCTTTGATTGCCGATTTGTTCTTTAAAGAGGTTGTGAGATTGCATGGTATGCCTAGAACTATCGTTTCGGATAGGGATGCTAAGTTCTTAAGTTACATCTGGAAGACCTTGTGGGGAAAACTGGGAACTGAATTGTTATTTTCTACTACATGTCATCCCCAAACAGACGGTCAAACTGAAGTAGTGAATAGGACATTGTCTATGAAGGAAGCCAATGATACGAGTCATTTTGGGTCTTGAAGTCTTTGTAGTCAAATCTCAATAGTGTCTTGTATTCGTTCATCTCAGTGTTAGTTGTAAATTTGAGTTGTTTGAGTCGTTTTGATGTTTTGGAGGCCATATAAACCTTTAAGGTCGCGTCTAAAGTTGTTATTTCGAGTTCGGGATGAGAAGAGGTAGAAACAGGACGTGTGCAGGGAAACATGGCCTAGGGTGTTCACGGACATGGCCGTGCTCAACAACACGTTACGCCATGTCAAAAAAAACACGATCGTGTCGCGGTGTAATGTTTTGGTTCCCATTACAAAATGAATGAGCAACACGACCATGTTGAGGTGCAATATTTTGGTTCCGAGGACAACGAACAACGCGGCATGGCCATGTGTCATAGCACGACCATGTTCGGGTTTGTGTTTTTTGAATTTGTTCAGTTTTCCATTTACTTTTTCGATTTTAAGTTGTTTCCTAGTAGGGTTAGTGTTTGGAGTCCACTTATAAGGGAGAACACTTAATATTTTTCACTAGTTATAAATTGCAATTAATCTTTTACTCTAAAATTTAGGGTATTCTCAAAGTGCTTCAAGATTTATGTTTCTTGCAGAAATTATCGACTTATCAGGCAATAACCCATAATTGATTATGGTGTCTTTGCATACCGAGGTTCTTGCTTTGCTAAGCAAAGGGTCGAGGTTTCCACCAATCTTTAACGGAACTAGTGAAGATCTTGGGTTAACAACATATTGTTGTTGCGTCGTATGCACAGTTGTTGTTGCGGTTCACATCAAGGGGTCTTACAAGGCTTGGGGATATCCTCATATGGCTCTTGGAGCATTGATGTCATTGAGCATTCCATGTAGTTTCATTGAGTTGCAATCTTCATGAGTACAAAGAGACATATCCCGGTGAGCAGAGCCCTTCGAGGAGGAGGAGATTGTGGAAGGCACCCTTTTTGCCAGGCTAGGGCATCCCCTTTAGCCCGGTAAGGGCGTCTCCTTAAGTTCTTTGAGTTTTTGAATAATGTCCTTCTGGAATGAGGGGTGTATCCTTATGTCTTCTTAACGATTTGCCTTTTTGCTTGGTGTTACCTGCTTTGGAACCTGCAACTTCCACAAATCAGTTCATGAGGTCTTGTAGAAACTCTCCTTCTAGTTGAAAAAGTTGAGCCATGGTCTCTGAATACTTCCTTCTGATGGAGAATCATCGTGCGAAGGCAGTAGTGAGTTTGTCCATCCCCGTGATTGACCTAATCAAGTTGATCAACCAAGTTAGTGTGGAGATCCACCTTTGCTTGGAGTTTGTCTAAGTGTTCCTGGTGAACCTCTCGTCTCATCATACTCCAGGAGGCTGAAGATCTTGATGCTCTAAGGAAATGACCTGGCCCGAATGGCAGGGGGCAGTGAATTTTCTCCCTACAGTGGTGGCCCGCGAATTTTCTTGGCTGATGTTTTACCTCCTATGACTCTTTTGCGGGCTTGTGAATGTGGTTGGGGATGAGATTGGCAGAGTCCTTATAATATAGCCCAATTTATTTGTTGAAAACCCATCAGGAAATTTGCACGAGGCCCACTCGTTTCTGTGTGTAAAGCACCGGATCCTGGTATTAGTATGATGAATTCAGGTCCAATCATCCAAGGTGATCACATTAAAAATCAAAAGAGTGTCTTTTGTCATTTTCCTCAGTGATGTGGCACTATGACCTTATATATATTTTGTATTTTAATTTTTTTAGAGGGAAATAAATAATATTAAGATTGCTAGAAAAGGTCCAGCGCCGATTGAGATAAAAAGTCTGGACGGTCGAACCACGAATTCGTCGTACAAAAATTGTGTTTAGCAAAATGGGCAAACTCATGGGCCACAATGTTCTCCAATCTAGGAACCCAAAATAAGCCTAAATGGTGATAGCTACTAAGAAGATGGACAATGTCAAGCAAGATCGATCACGATGCAGGGTTGATTCGATTCGCCTAAGCGATTGAGATGATAATCATGAGTCACCTAGAAATACATGTTAGTATGAGCTAATGTTGTTGCCAAGGATATAGCCTCTCAAAGCAAAGGCTTCAGCGATGATGGGGGTTGGAGATACTTTGGAAACTCTTAGAGAAGCCCTATAGAAATTGTCCATGTTCCCCAAGAACAAAAATGCCAACATCAACAACTTGGTTTTGCCATGCTATTAATTCAGCTTCATTAAGCACATGAGATGGGCGTTCAGGCCAATACATGGCCATTCGAAATGTTAATAGCGTGTGCTTAGCCGACATGACAATTGCGTGAGGGGAGAAACGTTGGTCCTCAAAAGATTTTAGATTTAGGTCATATCAGATAGAGCAGCAGATGGTCAGGACTATGGTAGCTATGTGCTCTGCGGAATTTAGCAAAATTTCTCTAGCCCACGGAACTCCACAAGGTTGTTGGAAGAGAGATATAAGTTCCGAAAGTCCCACGAGAAACCAAACCTGGGCAACAACAGGGCAGAGGAAGAAAATGTGAGATGTCTAGATAGTCGGATGGTCACACGACAAGCAGTGGTCTCTATCGGAAAGATGTCTTCTTGCCAAGTTATATGGGCCAATAAGATTATATGACAGCAAATGCCACGCAAAGTGGAGAATGCGAGAAGGCAACAGTAGTTTCAACAACATTTTCCAAATGGGAGAGGGGGTTGCACAAGAAGAAACCGTAGGGCCATTGATAGGAAATTCCGCTGGATTGTCAAGAACGACTTTATAGGCTGAACAAATCGAGAATTTTTTGTTCTTGCTTAGATACCAACACCAAATGTCCCGCTGGGCTGAGTTACTCAGAGGGATGTAGAGGATGGCTTGGGTCTCTTGATCAGGGAAAGTGGCGCGGAGAAGCTGAAAGTCCCACTAATTTGTTCGAGAGTCGATAAGCTCAGAGACCTTACTTTCATAAGAAAGTCCACCTGGGGGAGAAGATGATAAGAGAAATGGAGGGTTCGAAATCCATTTATTGCCCGTATCTTTGTGTCCCGACAGAGAAAATACGCTTGTGGCAACCCAAATTGAGAACTCTATGGCCGTCTAAAATTCTCCTTCATGTCTAGGAGGGACAATATCCAATACAGGCTTCCAGAAAAGATCTATCTTCAAAATATTTGGCGTTTAGAACCCGGGCAAGAAGTGATCGTGGGTTAGAGAGAATACGTAATGCCTGTTTGGATAGGACATTGAGGTTAAAAGCCTGAAATGAGCGAAAGCCAAGACCACCTAAGGATTTGCTGCGCGCCTAAGAGTTCCAGGAGGACCAATGAAGTTTCTGATCAGATTGTGTACTACCCCACCAATAGGGAGGCGATCATGGATTGAATATCGAGGAGAACACAATTAAGGAACTTGAAGCAGCTCATGGCATACATGGGAATCGCCTGAAGCACCAATTTAATTAAATTCTCTTTTCCTGCTTTCGAAAAATGGCTTGTCGACCAACCTTGAATTCTTTGACAAATTTTATCTTTAATAAACCCAAAAATCTCCTTCTTGCTCCTGCCAATAACACTAGGAAGTCCCAAATATTTTCCATGGGAGTCCACCTCTTGAAACCCCAGAATGCACAAAATCTGATTTTTAATATTATGATCCACATCTTTGCTAAAAAGAATTTCGGACTTGTCGAGGTGTACCATCTGGCCAGGGACTCTTTCAAAGAGATTGATAGCAAAACACAGCTGTCTTGCTTCATCAACAGGGGCATGACCAAATAGTAAAGTGTCATCCACGAAGAACAAGTGAGAGATGCGGGGGGTCGTGCGACTTCTGGAAATTCCGTGGATTTTTTGACAGATCTATAAGTCTTTCAGGACCCGGGGACTTGAAGGGATGCATATGTTTGAGGGATTTGATGATTTCTCCTTCTGTGAAGGTCTCCGTAAGGATCTGATTTTTGGCGCAAAATATTCTCTTTGTTGAAAGTCCATCAGGAAATTTGTACGAGGCCCATTCGTTACCGTGTGTAAAGCACCAGATCTTAGTATTAGTGTGATGAATTCGGGTCGAATCATCCGAGGTGATCACTTCAAAAATCAAAAGAGCGTCTTTTGTCGTTTTCCTCAGTGATGTGGCACTATGACACTGTATATATTTTGTACAAAAGCTCAAATTTTGAAGATCCTCCATAAATTACATTCCGTTGCAAATGAGAGGTTCATCGTATTTATCTTCAACTCAAGGCATGGAGGCATAACATGAACCCCTATTTTGGTTCGTTGTTCATATTATACCCGATGTTCTATCTGAAACCCACTTGACTCTCGTAAAGATACCCATTTGCAAGCAAATCTTTGGATAGACAACTAAGGCCTTCTTTTCCCCTTCCTTAGGACTACCTTATACATTCGACATTCCAACACTTATTTAAATTAGGCTTTCTCAAAAAATTACTAGAAAGAAAAATACTTTAAGGAGTGTATTGTAAAGAGTGATGTAATACTACCGAAAACGCAAGTCATCATCCCATAAATTTTTTTAATAAACTTGAAACTGAACTCTCTTTTATTTTCTTAGGCTCTCAATGAATGGCCCTCGGCACACCATAACTCAACAACAAAAAATATAGAAAGGTGTTACAAATTATGATGCCAACACTCTGTGCTACACCATGAACCCGATACACACAACATGTTTTTGAGTTATTTTAGCACTCTGCCTATAAACACGTTAGTTCTCTTCTTTGACTCTAGCTTAAGCTCTACATTTTCTCCAAAACCGTAAAAAAAGTGGAAAAGTCTACTACAAACACATGTTCGTGGTAAAAGGTAGTTCCTATAGATTAGGACCATGATCATGACCAGAACTTCATCAACCATAAAGTCCTAACAAAAACTGATATTAACTTGTGGGAATATAATGATAAATGGCCAATCCAGATAATGTTGGAATTTGGTTTATGAAGAAATGGGTGTTGACTCATTTTTGGCCAAACATTTAAGTGGTTTTCATTGGTGGAAAATGGAATAAGTAATTATATGGTAAAGTTCTAGTATATGAATAAATGAGATTGACAAATTGAATTTCTCAAAATCAATTCCGGGTTAATGAGAAATTAATGCTACAAATTAGCCACTTAATACTGAAAATTGACATAGATCTAAATTGGAAAATGTGGGGAGGAGTGATGAAGCTGCATTTCACATAGGAGTGATGAAGTTGGACTAATGGGTTTGGGACAACAAAATTTTTAATAGGGTGGGGAGCTATATGCTTATGGGTTTGGTTCAAAACACACGCGTCGCTGCAGACCGGTCGGGCGTGGGCTTCAAGGCCTTTATAGTTTTGGACAAAGTTTATTTAAAAACCTTTAAAATTATTTTCTCTCCAACTGGGCTAGTGCACAGTCGCGCACCGGGATAGGGCGCGTGCGTTACTGCCCCCACCAAGGCAGTGCGCGATCGCACTAAATTGCACAGTCATGCACTTTCGAACTGTAGCACCTATTCGAGCAACCAGGTGCATTTTTTACTGTAGACATGTCTTTTCAAACTAAAAGTTTCCATGAGGAACCTTGATACTTATATATATGAAGCACAAGCAGATGAAAAACACATGAAAATAATAAATTAAATATTCGAGCACTTTGCATTACCAACGTATTTCATTATTTCCTTCTTAAAGCTTAAAAGCCGAAACACTTGTTATGTTCGTTGTTTATCTATTCATACGACTACTTATTTGATTAATCGATCTCTTTTTGTGCCTTTAAGTGGTAAAATACTTGAATCTGTGTTTACGAGTATGGAAATTGATTTTTCTAACTTAAAAGTGTTTGGATGTTCTGTGTTTGCTGATCAAAAACTTGATAAACTTGAACCTAGGGTTATAAAATGTGTTTTTCTTGGTTACCCTGAAGGTGTTAAAGGTTATAGGTTGTGATTAAAATCTCAACCTCGTTTTAAAGTTTTAATTAGTAGGGATGTGACATTTAATGAATCCAAAATGCCTTGTTTATCTTTCCTATTTTTTGCTTTCATCTTTTAATTCTACTTTACAGTAATAATTTAGTTCTGTCTCGCGTTGTTGTTGGCAGCGGCTCCGTGCAAAAAAGTCAACCCTCAATCTGGCTCCGGGTCCTCGCAGCGGTTCTAGGAAGTGGAGCGGGCTGTTTGGTATTATTTTTGTAGCTTTTAGCTTATTTGTTTTGGTTTATTGCTTTATTAGAAAGAGGCTTGTGATCCCTAATTCCATAGCCTTTATATTGTAATAGTTTATTCATTAGATTATTGTAATATTGTGCTATGGCGTACGTACGGGCTAGACAGTGGGGCCGATACCTAACAGTGGTATTAGACCCACGCTTGTTTGCCATTTTGTGACTGACCAAACTTGGGGCTGTACTTTGGTGCGTATACTTCGGTAAATTTCTGGTGTTTTTTTCCGAAAATCCTTACCATAGGGTTTCGCTCCGTAAATTGGCTTGAACTTTTCTTTTACTTTTTTGTAAGCGCAACGCTTTCGCCGTCGTTTATTGCTTTTGTAGCTTAAATATCGCTTTGTTGTGATTTTAAATGTCTTTGGGATTTCTTGCTATAGAATCTTTAGGTTGTTGTTGAGCCTTTTATTTGTACTTTAGTGCTTCTTTGCATGTTTGCTCATTTTGTGGCCTTGAGAATTGCTTCCATTGTATTCTCTAAATCAGTGTGATCTGCTTGTTCTATAATACATGCTTTGTTGTGTTGTTATTTTCTTAAACTGTGGTGTTTTTTGAAAATGGTTATGTCTTGTTATAATCTTGAACCATTTAATGGCAAAACTGATTTCTCTATTTGGCAACAAAAAATGAAGGATATTTTAATTCATCAAAAGGTTTTTAAAGCTGTGGATGGTACTGTTCCTACTACGGAAACTGCTGATAAGAAAACTGAAATGGTTGAATTTGCTTATTCTTCGATTATACTGAACTCGTATGACTCTGTGTTAAAAAAAGTTGGTAAACAAAAATCTTCGAAAGAACTTTGGGACAAGCTTCAAGATTTGTATACTGAAACTTCATTGTCATCTAAGTTGTTCTTGCTTGAAAAGTTCTCTAGATTTAAATTAGATTTAAACAAGGATGTTAATGAGAATCTTGATGTGTTTACAAAGTTAATCCAAGATATTAAGCAAACCGGTGATAAAAATATTGATGATTACACTCCTATTGTGCTTTTAAATACATTTCCTGAATCGTAGATGTTAAATCTGCTATTAAGTATGGTAGATATTCGATTACTCTTGACACTATTGTTAATGGTTTAAAAAGTAAGAAACTTGATTTAAAAGTTAATAAGGGGGTAAACAGAATTCGGGTGAGGTGTTGCATGTTCGGGGTAGGTCTCAATATAGGTTTGATAACCAACAAAAAATTGATAATCACCAAAATCATTATTTTAACAAGAAAAAAGGAAAAGGCTAGACTAGGTCTAAGTCTAGATCTAAGGGAAGAAAGTGTTATAATTGTGGTGAGGTAGGTCATTAGATTAGGGAGTGACCTAATAAAAAAGGAAACCAAAATCAGTCTAATGATCAAGCAAATTTGGCTTCTAGTAGTGAAAACGCGAGTGATATGTTTATGGTGACTGGTATATGTGATGTGCCTATAGTGAATTCTGTTCATTCAAGTTCTATGTGTGAAGATGAATGGCTAATTGTTTCTGCGTGCACTTTTCATATGTCCCCATTTAAAAATCTATTTCCGAACTATAAAGAAATGAAAAATAGTTTTGTTTCTATGGCCAATGAGAAAAAATGTAATGTTTTTGGAATTTGTGATATTTGCTTGAAATTTGATTCAAGTTATGTTTATACTTTGAAAAATGTTAGACATGTGTCTGATATATGTTATAATTTGATGTCGTGTGCTGCGTTAGAAGATGATGGATTAGAAGGTAGGTTTGAAAATGGATTAATGAAAATCTTAAATGGTTCTTTAGTGATTTTCAAAGCTATCAAAAGGAATAATTATATCTTTGTGTTGGTAAACCTGTGTCTTTTGCTCAAAATTCTATGAATGTTGTCCAAGAGGATAAAACCTATTCTTCTGCTTTGTGAGAAACTAGCGCTGCTCTCTCTTTCTTTTTCATTGTGTGTGCAAGACGTGTGAGAGCTATTCGAATTTGTGGTTCTACCAGACTTTGTGACCGATTTCCGATGGGTTTTTGCTGGCTTGGGTTTGTGGCCACACCTTCGTGTTCCTCTCCACTTCTCAGTGATATAGAGGGGCCAAAATCACGATATCTGAGCCGGATTCGAAGGGTGTTTTGATTCCAATTCAAGGACTCGATCGGTATTTTTGTGTTTTATCGTTTTTTATCATCACCTTTAATCACTCTGTTTTTCTGGTTTTGTTTGACAGGGATTAATACGCCAACAGCCTGAGCTTGTCTCGATATTCTTCGAATATGAAAACTGTGGGGCTTCGACGGGTCGATACCTAATAGGTTCGACTTTTGCAAGTGTTGCTAAGCCAAACCAGTAAAGTCGTTCTATCTTGGAGACGATTGCTAGTATCGTAATCACTTTGTAACAGGGTAATTTCATCCTGTAGAAATAGTATTCAATACTAGCCTCGACTTTAAATCCATTCATCCCATTTTTCGTTTAAGCATTTAGTCATTTCTTGTTAATCAAGTACCACCCAAACAACAAATAATACAAAGTAAAAATGAGGTTAACTTAGTAAAAGTTTGATATAGCCAATACCAACAGAAAAGCTGAGGAATATAATCGTAAAATATTTGACGACACAAGAAAATTCCATTAATTCAACTAACGATTAAATTAAAAATATAAGACAAAATCAAATCTTGAATTTTATAAAAATTGAAAACTTATCCGACAAATTTCGAGAAGCAAACGGTGTTCTCCTGGTTCACAAACTTCCATGCTCAAACTGAACCTTAGGGATATGGTCTCCCCCAACCAACTTCCCTTTACGTCACTCGGACGCCACATCCTAATGTTACCACTTGTGGAGGGGCAATCTGGGCTTTTATTTTTATATGTGGACAGTCTTGGGCTTATTTAATTTGCGGCTAGTCTTACCCACATATATCATTAAATCAACACATCATCATAGGTTTCTAACATGTTATGCTATAAAAGTAAGGGGGTGGGACCCTCCTAATTTTGGCCCCAAAGAGGAAAATATCTATAACTCACTCCTTTTTTTTTCCTTATTTTCAAACCTCACTCGTTTATATTATACGCGCAGAGCATTAGACCACTGCTTTAGTTACTTGTACCCTGCCCCACCACAAACCACGCTCTATTCTGCTTTCTACTTTCTTTTCTTCTTCTTTAAGTAAAAAGTACAACCGTGTGAAGCCATATCGCCAGCCTGGCGGATCTACACCGTTGATTTCCCGTCTATAAATATCAAAGTCCCAAGCCTAGTAAGCTCATAAATATACACGCAAACGTATATAAATATTGCTCTTCATTCTTATACTCAGAAAATCACTTTTTCATGTCTGAATCTTCATGCGAAAATGGGAGCTTCACCCAAAAAGCTAATTTCTCCGATGAAGAAGTGATTCTAGCTTCGAACACACCAAAGAAACGCGCCGGCCGGAAAATATTTCGGGAGACGCGCCACCCGGTCTACCGCGGAGTGCGGCGCCGGACTCCGGCAAGTGGGTGTGCGAGGTGAGGGAGCCGAACAAGAAAACGAGGATCTGGCTGGGGACTTACCCGACGGCGGAGATGGCGGCGCGTGCGTACGACGTGGCGGCGATCGCATTGAGAGGGAAATCGGCTTGCGTGAATTTCGCGGACTCAGCTTGGCGGCTGCCTGTTCCGGCGTCATCGGATGCGAAGGATATTCAGAGGACGGCGGCGGAGGCAGTGGCGGACGCAGGATTCGGGACTTGGGGGGGCAAAACCTACGAAAACCTATAGAATGAATTTTTCTTAAAACTTTTGGGGGCAAATATAAATTTTCATTAGTATAGATATAATTTTGAAATAAATAACAAGTAGAAAAATTGAGTATTGAAAAATTTTGGGGGGGCAGTGGCCCCCACTTGCCCCCCCTTAGATCCGCCATTGGGCGGAGGCCGCGGAGGCTTTCCGGAGACAATCATCGGAGTGGGATGGGGACGAGACGGAGGAGGCGGACGCCGCCGCCTCTGCCGTCCGTACGGAGTCGCCGGAAAATATGATGTTTATGGATGAGGAAATGGGGTTTGGGATGCATGGGTTGCTGGCGGATATGGCTGAGGGTTTGATGCTGCCACCTCCACTACATTATAGTGATGACGTGGAAATTAATGCTGACGTGTCATTATGGAGTTTTTCTATTTGATATATGTTTTTCTTGTAATGGATATAGCTTCTACTCAATACTCCACTAGTAAAGATTTTAGTCTTTATGATGTCTGCTTTTTTAACCTGGCCGTCCACTGTGTTGAAATCGAATCCGATAACATATCGGAAAGTATTTTTGTGTGGCGTCTGATACAAATCTAAATCAACGAACCCTAACTCATTAAAGATATTTCTCATTAATCTCCTCCACGAACAATATGGACTCTTAAGTATGATGAAACTATAGAGATGCAACAATAGGGACTCTTAAGTATGGGATTCATCCTAAAGGAGATCGTGTATTTTATAAGTGTGGTGTGGATATTTGTATCCGTACAGTTTTCATCAGTATTAAAATCAAGTCAATATATTATATGTTTATATAATATGATAGGGTAGAACTTTTGAATGGATTTTAAGGGAACATCCAAACATATTTGGCTATTTGCTTCGTCCATCATTATCGAATTACAAGGTTGAAATTTCAATAGTCAAAATTTTTTTTTGAAGTGTAAAATATAAGAAATTAAAGGCAATATCTACATCCAAATTTTTTCCTTTATGTTTCATGAATGCAACGTGCATTAAGAAATACTATTAAGCACTTTTGAAATGGGTTTTTAACAAGCTACTTTTCAAAAAAATCCATTCTATATAGAGAAATTATAGTTAGTCTTTTTGAAAAGTCACTTATTAAAAGTTTAATTTTCTAAATACAATTTTACATAAATACTCTCAAACATCAAAATATTATGTAAAATTATTGTATATAGAAAAATTTGAGATCAAGTATGTGGAACTATCTGCATTAACAAAATAACTAAATAATTAAGCTTTAGGATCTTTAGTAAGAAATTTTAATGAAGGCTTAAATGTTTATTTGTTATATATTTAGAGGTGTCAAATGGGCCGAGTCAAATTCCGTTGGACCGCAATATTTGAAGTTCATATCCGACCCATGTTTTGAAAATAGATGTAAAATGCATTGGGATGGCCAAATATTTCGGTCTAATGGGACATGCCAAATAGATACGACTTTTTTGGCTTATGAAATCACATTTCAGTTTAATCCTATCATCATTTTGACACTTCTAGCTATATTCCTTGGAAGAATTTCAATATCTTTAATTTGCGTGTTGGAAAGCAGATGACATAGTTATCATTAAAATTTGGGGTCATGATTTAGAATTTGGACTAAAATTTCATTTTCTATTCTTTAATTTTCGTGTTGGAGAGTGTATTGATGACATTATTAATTTATCATATTTAAAATTTTGGGGTCATGATTTAAAATTTGGATCTAAAAATTGATAAAGTAGAACTATAATCAGATAATAGTATCCAATTAAAAATTTTCCTAAAAGGTCTAGGTACATAAAAAACTTCAAAAATGTTTGATAAGACTTCACACCAACCAAAAATTCTAGGTTGGCTTCCTCATTACTCCAATAGAATTATGTTTTGCTGGTGAATTTTAAGAGGTTCAAAATAATAAAAATTGTTTCTTTTTTAAAGTGGGCCAAAGGACCAGTCTCATTCATACTACGAAGCTCTCATTAGCAGGTAGTATGCCCGCTTCGGACAAAACGATGTAGTATTTTTGTTTATTAACTGTCAAACATCATTTGAAAAAGTGGTTTGAATTTTTAATTGTTTGCTGTTTTGAATTGGATAGGATCATTTTTTTTTTTTGATGTAGCATCTCATTACTTTTTCACTCATTACTTTTTCCTTTTTTTCTTTCTTTTTTTCTTTTTTTTTTATAAAAACAACATATTATTCATTATTCAAGCATTTAGATGAACAATAGCCGAGTGTATTATGTTCCACAGTGTCAAATTGTATTCTAAGAATAGCAACTCACAGTTGAGAATCAAAAAAATAAAAAATCAAAATGAATTTGATTATAAATATTGTATTATTTTTTGGGGGGTATAAAAATATTTTACTTCAAGTAATTGATGTGTTATTTCTTCCATTTACGTATTTCACACATGCATGCGACGGCGGACTTACATCTAGCTAAAAATATGAAGCTATTCGAACTAGATTCGTATTAGGCTCGACTAAAGTTTGTTCAAACTCGACTTGGTTAACAATTAAATTAAGTTCAAAAATAATTTGAAACTCAATAAAATTTAAATGAACTTAAACAATATTATGTTTTGGCTCGACTCGATTCGTTTACACCCCTTAGGTTCCACCACTTACTCAAGACTAGTCGTAGTTCATTTATAAGCGTAGTTTTAGTTTATTGACTCCAACTCTTGATGTTGGAATTGGTCTTTGGGAAATTGGGTGTTGACCCGATTTTGACCAATTAATTAAGTGGTTTCCATTTGTGAAAAATGGAATTAAATTATTTGTAAAAATTCTACTAAGAGAGTAGATGAGAATAGCATTTGGGATTTCTCAAAACCGATTCCGGGTAAATGAGAAATTAATGCTAGAAGTTAGCCACTTAATACAAATAAATGGTATGGAAAATGAAAAATGTGGAGGAGGATATATGCTTCATCCCACATAGGAAAAATGAGGCAAAGTTGCACACCTTATTTATCCCAAGTTGAACAAATGGGTTTGGGTCCTTGGGGGCACCCAAGTTTTTAAAGGGGAGATAACCTACATGCTTGTGGGTTTGGTTCAAAACACGCGCGCGCCACCCGCTAGCTCGGCTCGGCCCGGTCTAGGTCTGGGCCATGGGCCATGGGCTTAGGCTTCAAGGCCCTTATTCTTTTTGGACCAAAAACCTTTAATAATTAAATATTTAATTATTTTTTATAATTAATTCAATAGATTTAATTAATTTTTGTAATTAATTAAAAGAGTTCAATTGGGAAATGTTTGATCAATTTTTGTAATTAATTAAATAGTTAATTAATTTTAGTAATTAATTAAATAGATTTAATTAATTTTCGTAATCCGTAAAATAGTTCAACTGAAATGTTTTGGTGCTGGTCAGTCGTCGCTACTGCTGCGTCGCGCCTACGCACGGTAAGAGCACGTCGTGCGTCTTTGGTCGTGCTCCCCCTGCACGCACGCGTAAGTCTGGCGTCGCTGATGTAAAAGGTGTCTTTTAGTGCAAAAGGTGTCTTTTCGAGCCAAAAGGCATGTTCTTTCCATACGAGGCGTCTAAGGCCTATAATAGTCGATTCCTGGTGACTGAAAAAGACACGAAATCAATCAGATAACATAAAATCGAGCATTGCATTTTGCATATTGCCCATTCTTCCTTTGTAGCTTGAAAGTCAAAAAAATACTTCATGTTCGTTGTATTCGGTTTTGCAAGTCTTTGCTAAACCTAATAGTAAGTCGTTGTATTTTAGAGGCGACGCCGAACAAAGTAAGCACTAGTATACGGGGCGTTTTCGTCTTGCGGAGACAGAATCGAATTCTGGCCTCGACTTAAACTATACACAATCCCAGCCATTTTCTTCAACCAAAAACTTTTCCATCAAAGATAATTTTAATCAACACTTGATAGATTGCAGAAATAAATAGGTTATTGATATAGTAAGTGTCGACACTTTAAGAAATATTTATC
Source organism: Rehmannia glutinosa (assembly GCA_016081115.2). Classification (NCBI taxonomy): domain Eukaryota; kingdom Viridiplantae; phylum Streptophyta; class Magnoliopsida; order Lamiales; family Orobanchaceae; genus Rehmannia; species Rehmannia glutinosa. The sequence goes on along the minus strand of JABTTQ020003428.1, from coordinate 371,080 downwards.
TTAAAAATGATGTTGGTAGTTCAATCGGTATTGTTTATCCTTTCTAAGGGTGTTGATCGGGGTTCGAATCCGATATTTTTTAGTTTTTTTAAAATTTATTTCATCACTTCCAACTAGTACTCTCAGCTTATTAAAAGAAAAATGAGAAGTGTTTACTCTTACTTTAAAGTTTTTCGATCATGTGTGTGCTCATTCGATAAGAGATAGTACTCCCAACGACTTGTTGCAATTATGATTTGAATGTTAAGGATAATAAATTTATTAAATCTATATATAACATTGAGTTTATTAAATTTTAATCCTTCAATGCACATTTTAAATAAACTTTTTGGGTGGTAGATTTTATATATTAATATTTTACTAACCGAGTTGAGCTCAAGACGAGTTTTATGTTTTATCGAACGAAAAATTGTGCTTAAATTTGGTTCATTATAAACTCGAATAAACATAACGATCGATCTTGAGTCGAGTTCGAGTAATGTGGTTCGATTTCCACACCCAGTGAACCTCAAACAAATTATTTCCCATGTTCCTAGTTTGAAATAATTCAGTACTATTCTATGTCTGGATTATATAGAGATTCCACAATTAGTTGTCATAATAATTTTGATTATAAGAATTTACTATACAAAAGATTTCCTATTGGCTCGCCGTACTTATTTTATCTCTTAAATAAATGGATGAGAATTTTCAAAAGGAAAAAAAAGAAAACAAAAGTAAGCCTTGACAATGACAAATTGACAATATTGACACACTCACTTCATTGTAATTCTGGAGGTTCATATTCCTCTCAGAATTAGATTAATTTTTTATTTAGTATTCTATTTTTTTAAGTTTATATTACGTCTTTGTAGAAGAAATTATAGGTTAAAGCATAAAAAATACTTCGATATTATGTATAAATATTATAATCAATTTAAAACCTTAAATTCTCTGTGGGCTCCAGTCATTTTGCGATGCAGATCTTAGCGATGAAGTAATTATCTGGCTCAAGTTAAAATGTTTAATTGTGTGAGGAAAAAAATAGTGAGTTCAGTACAAATTAGTGATTAAAAATAGCTTATAACTCTAGTGTATCGTATCACTTATCTTTATTTGGGGGTAATGATTAAAAACTCTATGGTCCTGTTTATTTATATTTCCTAGTCCATTTCCAGTTTTTGTTTATTTATATTTCCTAGTCCATTTCCAGTTTTTGGAGTTGTAAATAAAATTTTGAGAATTTATTAGTTTATATGGAAATTGGAATTGTGTTTGGATGAATGAATTGAAATGTGTTTTATGTAGGGTTAGAAATGAGATTGTGTTTGATTTAATAGTTTCGAAATATTATTTTATGTATATAATAATTGAAAAATTGATAGTGGTGGACTCCACTTTTAATATTTTAATTTGAATATATAATATTATATTTATAAGATTGTAGGTGGTGGGTCCCATTAGATATATATAATTTTAAAATAGTAATATTTATGTAGACAGAGTTGATAGTGGTGAGTCTCATATGTATAATTGAGTTAAAATATGAAAATAGTGATTGATTGTTGATGTAGGGTAGTGTAATAGGTTTGAGAATATAAATTATAGGTTTGAGATGTTGTTTTATGTTAAAAATAGAAAATGAAAATAATAATTTACATTGGAAATTTTATGGACAAACATGATTCCACTTTTATGAATAGCTGGAAATGAAAAGAGCCTATTGGAAACATAAACAAACAAGGCCTGGTTTCAGTTTGTTTGATCCACTTCCTTCCACTCATCGCCCCCTTTTTGTTATTACAAATTAATATTCTTAAAACAATCTTTATAATTTATATAATATTTTTAAGTTTTCTATCTTACTTACCCAATTTTCGTGATTGTGCCACCCGCTATAGTGTGTTAGCTCCGCCATAGCTCCTTGCCCACTCAAACTTATAAAAAAAATTGCAAACAAGTAATTATGAGTCAAATTATTTTCACATATATATTTAGGTTCCAGTTCACTTGTTTATGAGCATGTAAAACCAGGAACGAAGATAGGGGAAGGCTAGTAGCTGCTCCCTTCACATTATAAGTTTTTCAAAATTAATATATATATATATATATATGATAATAATTATTAAAATTATATTTTTCTTAGATAAAATATATATTAATGTTTAAAACCTCGCCCCTAAAAGAGTTTTAAAACCCCTCTTTAATAAGTCTCCCTTTAATGTTTATTTTCCGACTCTATTCCTGTGTCAAATAAGACATGATGTGGTGCCGTCTAGAAGAATATCTTTTAAATTGTATAACATGATCAACGATTAAAAATAAGAATGTTATGCATTGTGGAATTGGATTTTATGACACCCGAGTCGAGCTGACAGCAGATTGGTCCACGTGGCCGATCAACACATGGAAGTATGGGGCCCTCAAATTTGGCCGATTGGACCGATTGTTACGTCGTCCAAGCCCGATGATGTCATGAATTGGGCTCGGTTGCCCCAAGCCAATCATAATGGAAAATGTTAAGGATAACCATCCGGTTAAGGAAAGCTAAGCATGCTATTAACGTGCATAAGATGACATCTGTCAACACGCCAGCCAGATGAGCGCCAAGTGGCGAACACTGGGCCGCATGCGTGCTTTGACCAGGGAGGACAAGTGTGCCATTACCTTTATTTTAGTGATTAATTGTAATAGTGGTTATTAAATATCTACTAATAAGAAAAGTATAAATAGGCCTTATTTATAAGGCAAAAAAAAAAAGAGGATAGGGAGCAGAAGGAGTGCTTGTACACAAAACATCAGTAAGCGAACCGACCAAAATTCGATAATAATTATTAAAATATATAAAACAAAAGGTAGAATTAGCCCGTTAAAAATACGGGCCCATATTTCCACGCATGACACTTTTCATATATTTTGCTTGTTGGTCGAAAAACACGTCAACAAATTGGCGCTAAAAGGAGGGCCCGTTGGTCCGGTCCGAATTCCACGCAACGTCGACGCACCAAACAAAAAATCAGGTACAATCAAGTTTTAAATCATCTTTTAAGTAGGCAAAGATGAGTGAGAAGATCTGAGACACTCGTGGAACTGAAGATCCGCCCGCACACAATCAAACCGGGCAAACCACTAATGGCCAAAATGTGCCCCTTGTTGGTGAAAAACACGTTGAAAAATTCCAAAAGGGAGCGCGACTTTACTTCCCAGCCCGCACTAAACAAAAAATGAGAGCCAATCCAACTTTTGTACAACAAATGAATCAACTTATATCCCAAACGCTTGCTACCACCAACTCACAAATACCCCCACCACTTATAAATACTCACCCGCTTAATCCTCTTGCGAACAACGATGGCAATCCTCACGTTCTCGCATACTCCCCGCGACCGGGTCAGAAAGCCGATTCGGCCATGAACAACGTGGTGGCCGGATAAACAGCGCGACCAAAGCGAGGACAACGAGGAGCGAGCCGTGTGGCGTAATCGCGGCCAGGCACATGCGCCACCGGCGCGCCCGCTCTATGTTTGCGGGACGACTAGGGGATAATCCTCTTCACCCTACTCGGTCAATAAGCTCAAGACTCCGGTTCCCAGATGAAAGATAATCGGGGAGGGCTTGTCAAACCCAGGGGCCTACTGTGCTGGAGGAAAGAGAGGCGGAGATCTTGCGTCTTCGCCGCCGTCTGAACGAACTAGAAGGTGGTCTTGAGGATGACCAGTTCCAGAGGCCGCGTCAGGTATCTGGCCAGTCCCCCGTCGTGTCACCTTTTGCTGCAAGCATTCTCTCTACTCCATTGCCATCAAAGCTTAAAATCCCTCAGGTCGGTCTGTATAATGGGGAAACCGACCCTACAACACACATCCACAAGTATTTAGCGTGGATGGAATTGTATAGCCCCAGCGATGACATTCTTTGTAGGGCGTTTCCGTTGATGTTGGGTGACCAAGCCCATCGTTGGTTCAGGACCTTGCCGCAAGGGTCCATCCGGTCCTGGGCCGACCTGGCCCCCACATTTACGGTGCACTTTCTCACCTGTAAGGTCCGAGCCGCCCAAAGGATTCTCTTGTAAATATCAAGCAGGGGCATAATGAGTCGTTGAAGAGTTACATTACACGGTTCAATAAATAGGTTCGGGAAATAGAACCGGTGTCAGATGATGCCATTTTAATTGCTGCTATGGCCGGACTCGCCCCCGAGATATGGTTTAACTATTCCATCCATGAATCAAGGGCGACGTCATATAAATTACTTGACAATCACTTCATTAGGGAAGCTCTCTATCCCCGATGGGTGGCCAATCCTGTGCTAGTAAAGAAAAACAACGGCCAGTGGCGCCTCTGCGTAGATTTAACCGACCTCAACAAGGCATGCCCCAAGGACAGTTATCCTTTGCCCAATATTGACTACATGGTAGACGCCACGTCTGGACACGAGTTGATGAGTTTTATGGACGCTTACTCAGCTACAACCAGATACGAATGCACCCGGAGGACGAGGAAAATACGTCATTCTTTTCCGCTCGCGGTGTCTACTGCTATAAACTGATGCCTTTCGGGTTAAAGAATGTCGGGGCGACCTATCAGAGGTTAGTTAATAAAATGTTTGAAGAAATGATAGGGCGTACCATGGAGGTCTATGTAGATGATATGATGGTGAAATCTTTGTATATATTTGATCATTTCAATGATCTTAATAAAATGTTTACCGTTTTGAGGGAGTACAAGATGATGTTAAACCCGTAAAAATGTACCTTTGGGGTCAGTTCGGGTAAATTCTTGGGGTATATGGTCAGTAAACGAGGGATTGAAGCCGACCCAGACAAAATAAAGGCTATTATTGATCTTGAACCACCCAACTCAGTCAAAAGAGTCCAAAGCTTAACAGGGCGGTTAGCCGCACTTAACCGGTTCGTCTCTCGGTCCACGTACAAGTGCAAGCCCTTTGTTGAAATTATTAAGAAAAATAAAACAAGTGTTGCACCGACACATTTTCGACACTTTAAAACAAGTCTTTTTATATCAGACTCGACACCTCTGTTCGGATGATCAAGTGGTAACATTGAACTTCGGCCGTTTGATATTCTGTATGAACCCCGCACAACGATCAAAGGATAAGCACTTGCCGACGTCATAGCCGAATTCACGCCTTCCATCCAGTTAGAGGTATTTGAGGACCAGGAATGGAAGCTGTTTGTCGATAGCTCCTCCACCACAGGCCGAGTAGGGGACGGGATCGTGATAATCGATCCAAACCACAAATGCTACTGCTCGGCCGTGCGGTTCCAGTTCCAAGCGACCAACAACGAGGCCGAATACGAAGCACTCTTAGCAGGATTGGAAGTGGCTGCATCGATGGGACTAAAGAAGCTGTTGGTACATAGTGACTCGCAGTTGGTCGTCCATCAAATTAACGGCGAGTACAAGGCGAAGGAACCAAAGATTGCTCGATATCTGGACTTAGTCAAAAAAGAATTATCACGCTTTAATGCAGAAGTCTTGCATATTCCTCGAATAGAGAACATGTAAGCAGATGCCTTGGCTCGGTTGGCGTCCAGCCCGGGGACCGAGGCGATTGCGGATGTAATAGTTACTCAATTGTCCACCCCATCGCTTGACGTAAAGAAGATACATGCCAATAAAGCAGCCGAGCCGACCTGGATGACCCCCATCATCCAATATTTAGATAAGGGAATTCAACCTGAAAACAAGATCGAAGCCAGAACATTACGCACTCAGGATGCTCGGTTTACGTTGAAAGACGGCATTCTGTATAAACGTGGATACTCCGTCCCACTCCTTCGGTGCCTATCCGAAACGGATGCAGTTTACGCACTCCGGGAGGTGCATGAGGGCATCCGTGGAAATCACGCCGGGGGCCAAACATTGGCTCACAAGTTGATTAGACAAGGATATTATTGGCCGTCCTTGAAGAATGATGCAATCGACCTTGTCAAGAGATGTGAAAAGTGCTAACAATTTGCACCGCAGGTCAGATACCACCCTGAGCAGATCACTTCAGTCTACAGTCCTTGGCCGTTTGCCAAGTGGGGCATGGATCTTATTGGACCACTCCCCACTGGAAAAGGGGGCGTGAAGTATGCCATTCTGGCAGTTGATTATTTCACAAAATGGGCCGAGGCCGAGCCTTTGGCAAAGATAGACGAGGAAAAGGTCGTCAATTTTGTATGGAAGTCCATCATCTGCAGGTTCGGGATACCACACTCAATTGTTTCGGATAATGGTAAGCAATTTGACAACTGGAGGTTTCGAAATTTTTGTGAAGGGCTTCACATTAAAAATTATTTTTCAACTCCATACCACCCGCAATCTAATGGGCAAGTTGAAGCAGTTAACAAGATACTGAAATGTACGTTGAAGGCGAGGTTAGAGAAATCTAAAGGCAACTGGCCTAAGGAGTTACCCGACGTATTGTGGTCGTATAGAACAACACACCGGTCGGCCACGGGGGAAACACCTTTCTCTTTGGCCTATGGTACCGAGGCTGTCATACCTGTTGAAATCGGAGTCCCTATCTTTAGAATTGCGAATTTTTCTAAACAAAATAATGATGTCGCGCTCCAAGCCGAGCTAGACTTACTAGAGGAGAAGAGATGCAGTGCCGAGATAAGGAACGCCATATATAAGCAAAGAAGCAAAAGATACTACAACTCAAAAGTGAGGGAAAGAAAGTTTCAGGTCGGCGACCTCGTTCTGAAAAAAGTAACGGGGATCGAGCCCGACCCGCTAAAACCGACCTGGGAAGGTCCTTTTTGAGTAAGTAAGATTCTGTCGAATGGTGCATACGAGTTGTAATACTTAAGTGGGAGAAAGTTTGACCACCCATAGAATGTAATATACCTTAAAAGGTACTATCAATAAAAACTCAAGTTACGATCTTGCAAATTTATCCTTTCATCTGATATTCTGTGAGCTCTCTCAAAGGGAGAAACAACTTCGACAAAGATCTGAGCATCATTATAATCGCCTCAGCCAATGGCCGAGCGTCTACTGCTCATCTCGGGTATGTCCCTTGCACATCAATTAAGGGAGGCTCGCTCAAAGGGTGGACCTACCCTAAAAACAAAGACTCAGCTTAAAGCTTCAAGCATAAAACTCCATTAAACGAACACAAACAGTTGAAGCCCATTATATGCCATTTGAGCACAAAGGGCCGAGCCCCATAGTTAAAAAAAGAGGCAAATAGGACAAAAATCATACAACATAAGACAGAACGAGCACAATACTTAGCAAGAATTTTAATGCATACATGAATAATCAAAAGAGCGATTTCATTGCATCAAAAATATTTACATTAGGGGCCGGAGCCCATTACATTCAGAGGCCTATGGCCAACTAGAAAAACATAAAAACAAAAAAAGGGGGAAATATTAAACTCTGGTAGAAGGCGGATTTTCGTCAGGCTTGCTGGAAGCCACTTCTTCTTCTGTAGGAGGCGGGTTTTGGTTTCCGGCAGCATCAGCGAATTGCGGACGAAGGATGTCGAGTTCCGCATCTAACAGGGCAAGGTCTCCCTCGAGCTGCTCAATCGTCTTACCAGCTTTGAGGTCCTCGAGGATTTCCCTGACACTGGTTACGTGTCCGCAAGTCAACATAAAGGCATATTCCTCTGAGTCTCGGTACGACCGAATGGCGCCCACCCGAGTTTTATCGGCCAGTTTGAGGTAGGTCTCTTCGGCTTCCCAACGTACCTCGGCCACACGCCTTTCCATCTCCTCAGTATGGGCATCAACTTTACGTTCCAATTCCGCGACCTTCACATGGAGTTCATCCTCAGCCTAACGGGCCTGATCCCGCTCGGCCTCGGCCTTCACGGCTGCTTCCCTTTCAACATCAGCCCTGGTTGCGGCCTTCTCCGCCTGTGACTTCAAGGACTCGTGCACACCCTGGAAAAGAGCATGAGCCTCTTGCAAGTCCTGGTGACGCCTCTCTAACCCTTCCACACCACCAATCATATGCCAAAAAATCCCCGTGATCCGTCTGGACATCCCCATGACGTACTGAGCCTTCTACTTCCAATCAACCTCTGAGCAGAACTGCTCAATCCCAGTGGTCCATGCCCTTGCGACCACATCCCTGGCCGCTCGCCCAACATTAGGCAAGTTCCTCACCCGGTCGTCGGTAGGCGTGGCACACCGAACGAACTCTACAAACCACTAGGGGCACGACCCAACCATTCTCTCGCAAGCCTCGTTCCTCACTTGGCTAGGAGGGATGAAGTGACCCTCCTGGCCGAAGTCATCCGAGAACGTCCTCGGAATCTCATCCCCAGTGGTCTACACCGGAGGCGCTAATGGAGTTAGCTCAGCCCTCTCAGTCTGCCCGGGCTCTCGATCACAATTCCCCCCTTCTTCTTTGGCGTGGGGGCCCCTCAGCCTCAAGGACTCCATCAGCAGGACGTTTTCCAACCCTGATGTCCGCCCTGCGGGCTGCCTCGGCGGTAGTTGGATCACCTACAATTTCCCCGCCTCGGCGAGTAGGTGTGCTCCACACACGGTTAAGTCGTGCAAAAAGATCCACGACGCGCCCTACAAGAAGGAATCTCCAAGTTAGACAAGGAGGGAAAAATTTTGAAAAAATAAAAGGAAACATAAGGAACCCAAAGCTTATACATTGAGTCCCGGATACTCTCGGCTGCTCGGGAGTCACTTGCTCAGGGGTCTGCCCCCTTCCGGCCCTTGAAGGACTCCTTTCGGCCACCTCTCTGGCCTCTCCTCCTACGGCCACCATCTCTCCCCTGGCCACCTCCTCGGCCTCTGAATCGGAAGGCAAAACAGCCCGCCGCGGCCAGCCGAGCCTCGGTGGCTAGCCTCTCGATCCGCCTGTCCCTCGCCCTTATGGCCTGAATGTTCTCCAGCCGTCGGATGAAAGCGGTTGTGAGTGGACGGCAGAGGCTCGATTCCCTGTCACAACCAAAAAAGGAAAAAGATCAAGTTAAAAAGCAAAAGAAAATAATGGAAAACAAAACAAAAAAGGAGACAAGTGTACTAACTGAAATTTGAATTAAAATCGGAAGGGGGTAAGAGTATGTTTCCCTCCTCTCCAACGCGAGTCTGCCACTCGCCGCCAACCCATAGCCATTTGTCCTTCCACTCCTTTAAGGATTGTAGAAGGCCTTCAACCAACCAGTATGGATACCCGAGTCTCGTGTGCACGTAGTACCATCCAGAAGGTTGCCCCCGGCCAGGTGTTGAGGGGGTCGCCTTCCAGACAATACGGGGAAAACCAACAAGAGCAACATCTTTTATTCAAAGAGCCACATGTGCCGCGTGCGCCGCAAGAACCCCAACTCTATCTATTGGTGGGGAGGTATATGAAGGAACGAATCAGTGGAGAAAGAAGAATAGGGTTTTAGGCATTGAGGCGATTCCCATCTAACTTGGTCTACTATCGATGAAAGGTTTTGTTCTTTGTTGGCGGTTTTTCTCTCCGCTTTTCTGATCTCATTGTGGACGTGTAGAGCTCTTGATCCTGATAGCTTTCAAGCAGCTTTCTTTCTCTCACTCGATGGCACCTCCTGAGCATTCTGCCAGTTTTTGGCGACTTTCACTTTCAACCCGATTCACCGCCTAAGAAAGAAGTAGCAGTAGTCTGGTCTCCTTATTGATAGCAGGGATTCGTCCTATCCACCACCCAAGCGGGGACAGGGGAGAATAATTGATATTTCAAACAAAGAGAAAATGGAATATTTTGAAGTTGGTAAAGACCCACCCCTTGTTTCAGTTAGAATGAGTCCTCGGGACCCCGAGTCGAGTCGATCAGGCTCGACGATCGAAGTCCGCGAGAGTTTTGTTTTGAAAAGAAGCCTTGGCAAAGAGAAATTTTACCATTCGCAGCGCCTCCGGCCAATTATGATCCTCAGTAGCTTTTTAAATCCAGATACGCCGATCTTTCACAGAAAGAATCGCTGAATGTGATTCCAAGAGCCGAACGAGAATGACTAGAAAATGATTCTTGAACAAGAGCAGCAAAGCTCATTTATCTCCCTAAATTTGGGACATGGGAACCCCTCCAAGTGAAACAGCACCAGGAGCCCAATAATCCGACCCCATGATAAGGGATGGACCAGCGTGAGAGAAAGGCCCCATTTGCGGAACCACCATGTAAGCACCAAAGGGAGTGGGAAGCGCAGTCCAAAGAGGAAACTGGGAATGTGTATGGCGACGCATCCCTCCGGCGGGTGCTCCGGGCACTCACGCGCCGTCTGGCAGCTAGAAATGTACATTTCCCGACAGCTTATACTTTTCGTGGAAAAACCCTAGCTCCGGAATCGTCAATAAGCTGGGGTAATCATTCAAATCACAAGGCCTCCATCTGGCCTCTACGCGCAACAAGGGACCCCCTCCTTGTCGGACATCCCCGTGGCGGTGACTAATTGGCCCCCGCAGCCTCCGCCCCGCACCATCGTAGGGCTCATCTACATTTCCACGTGCTCATGCTCTTGAGGTTCATCTCCTTCGCCGGTTTGAGTACGTGGGGGTAGGGGCAAGTCGTCTTGATAGAATCTCCAGCGTTAACCCGGGAATGTGAGAAGGGCCTCCCGAAGAAGAATAGCGCCCGAGAAATAAAAGTGCGGTCTACCTGCTCCGCTGGAATATCTCTCGACGGTGAATGACTCGAGCTTGAAATCACGATTGGGCCAGAAAATATGGGTCGTTGAACTAGAGAAAAATAGACAGAAGGTTCGGAGGGAGGATCTTCAACTTCCGCCTCGACACTGTAACTGTGATTTTGGCTATCTTCAGAAGACATTTATTTGAAGTAAAGAAGGAATAGAGAGAGTTTTCTGGGAAAATACCTAAATGTTGAAGTCTCTGAAACCCTAAGGACCGGACTTAGAAATTATGCTCGCTCACAAGAGATTCTGCTTGGAAGAATGCGAAGTGCGAAAGTGTAGATTGAAAGATGAAAGGGGTATTTAGAGGTTTGAATTTCTCGGAAGAAGAGACACTTATTCAAATATGTGTCCCTTCGAATTAAAAACTGTCAGGAGAAACGTCACGTCCCCACGAACTGAGACTAAAGATGTACCACTTTTTCGATTCCCGCGCGAGGATGGTCCAACCCAGAACCGCCATGTGTCTGTCATCATAATGCTTTGAAATTAAAGCGCCGTTTCAAATATTAATTGATGGGTGACAGGTGTCCAGGGAAGATAACTTTTGAGATTTCCTCTTCCCCCTTAAAATCTCATGATTAACATTAAAGTTCAAATCCGATTTTAGGAATACTTCTCTCGGAATTAAACTTGGGGGCCATTGATGACACCCGAGCCGAGCTGATAGCAGATTGGTCCACGTGGCCGATCAGCATAAGGAAGTATGGGGCCCCCAAAGGCCAGTTGGACCGAGCGATTCTTTTTTACGCGTCACCCGGCCGATGATGTCATGAATTGGGCTCGGTTGCCCCAAGCCAATCCTAATGGAAAATGTTAAGGATAACCATCCAGTTAAGGAAAGCTAATCATGCTATTAACGTGCATAAAGATGATAACACGCCCGTCGGATATGGTCCAAGTGGCAAAACACTTTGGCCCGCATGCGTTCTGGAGGAGGACAAGTGTGCCATTACCTTTATTTTAGTGATTAATTGTAATAAGCGGTTATTAAATATCCACTAATAAGAAAAGTATAAATAGGCCTTATTTATAAGTAAGAGAAAAAAAAGGATAGGGAGCAGAAAGAGCGCTTGTACACAAAACACAGTAAACAAACCGACCCGAAAATTCCGGCTCGGCAATATATAAAACAAAAGGCAGAATTAGCCCGTTAAAAATACTGGCCCATATTTCCACGCGTGACACTTTTCATATATTTTGCTTGTTGGTCGAAAAACACGTCAACAAGATTTTACCAAGATCTAGATAGAAAGATGTACAAATGTTAACCAATTTTAGAGGCGAACTATGTTTTTCATCTGTTTCGTTCTGTGATAAATTGGATACAATCAATGGCGGATCGAGATATGAGGGCCACTTCGGGCCCCGACCCTCCACCCCCATTTTTTAATTTTTTTTAACACTATAAGTTTTTTTTTAAAAATATTATTTATAATTTATATTATTTTCGTGTATCAGCCCATTCCAATTTTTTTTCCTGGCTCCATCCACGGGTACAATCACAACGTCCACACTCGAGCTGAACATTTGGGTCCGGATATGGTCTCCTCCCAACCATATCCTTTAGGTCATTCTCGGACTGTGGAGTGGGCCCCATCATCATACTTAATTATTTACCACTTGGGGGGGCAATCTTGGCTTATTTTTATATGTGGACATTCTTGGCTTATGTTTGTATATGGGCAATCTTACCCACATATATATCATGAATGAACATATCAAAAGGTTTCTACACATTGTGCCCAAAAAGTTATGGGGATGGGACCTCATAATTTTGGCCCCGAAGAGGAAAATATCTGGTTCATAATTTTTCCTACTTTCAATTCTCACACGTTGATTATGATGGTACACGTGTCTTCATTATTTGCATTAACCAAAATATTAAATATTTTTTAGGATGTTGACAAGTCTATGATTGTCCTTTCTGATCATAACTGGTTTTCAAACGTTTTTGTACGAGATATTTTATAAAGCGAAGGCATAATATTATGGTTTTAAATATATGCTCAAAAACTGGCCATGCAATTTTTTCATCCTCATCTAATTATTTTTTTTAATTTATACCGAAATTTACTGTTCTCACATAACTACTCCTCGAAGGACAACCTCCTCATCTAATCTTTACTTTAGTTAATGTTGGATGTCGGAATCCGGAAAATTCATGCGTTAATCATTTATATGGGACTTATCGTGACATACAATGTAATAGAAAAAAAAGTGATTAAAAGTTGTATTTAACCCCAAAAACAAGTCGTATTCCTGGTGTATTAGCTCGGAACTAATGAATGATCTATTAATGAGTTAATTTAAAGAATAATTGACAGTCCCCTATTTAAAAATAATGATACTTGTTTGACGGTTAATTTAGAATGGACATTTAGATATACAATTAATCGATCACTTCTCCAAAAAGTCCTGGAGATTTCTTGAAAAATTACTTATTAAAAAGTTTGTTTTCTTAATGAACTTATACATAAGTGCAGACGAACACACACTTAATCTAATTAAAAAAAAGTTCTTTCAAATTAAAAATACCTCAAGGTATTACAAAAAAAACCCCTAAAATTTTATATAATATTTTTTTTAAAAATTAACCCTATAATTAATAAACAACTTAATTGTAGTTTTGATCCTATAAATATAGAAAGGTGACATATTTAGTCCTATAATTATTGTGTGTAACAATTTTGGTTCCGTACGTATTAAAAATTTGTATATTAGTTCCACTTAGTATGTTATATATGTCGCAATTTTGGTCCCGCAAATTTTAATTTTTATGTAATTTTGGTCCCACAAGTTTATTTAGGCTTAATTGCAATCCACTTTATACTTATAGGACCAAAATTGCATTTAAGCCTAAATAAATCGCAAATGGCAAGATTGCAATTCTACCTAAATAAACTTAAGAGACCCACATTGTACACGAATGAAAACTTACGGGACCTAAATTGCAATTAAACCTAAATAAACCGCAAATGCCAACATTACATGACGAGGGGTATTTGTTTGTCGGGTAATTTGCACCCCCAAAAAAACACCTCAAATTTACAACTTGACGCCTGAGGGACAATCTTGTCCTATTTTAGTTGTCCGACTTTTTACCACTAGTAGCTTACTGAAGAGTAATACTACATTATTCCTATTTTTCAAACCTCACACGTCTGATATAGACTTATAGTACACGTGGTGACCTCTTGACCACTGCTTCGATTACTTGTACCCTGCCCTCCAACAAAACAACAGCGTACTATAGTAAAAGGTACAAACCGTGTGAAGCCACCTCACCAGCCTGGCAGCCACGTCACCACTAATTTCCTTCTATAAATGCAAGTCCCAAGCCTAATCACCCATAACATATATCCATATTTCACTATAAATAACTTCTCATACTAAACTATAAATACTACTACTTATCAGTAAGACAGTAACTACTTATAAACTTTTCCATGTCTGATCAATTATCATGTGACAATGGAAGCTTTTCAGGAAAAGCTGATTTCTCCGATGGACAAGTGATTCTAGCTTCCAACACCCCAAAGAAACGTGCCGGACGGAAAATATTCCGGGAGACGCGCCACCCGGTCTACCGGGGCGTGCGGCGTGGCGGGACTCGGGCAAGTGGGTGTGCGAGGTGAAGAGCCGAACAAGAAATCGAGGATCTGGCTGGGGACTTACCCGACGGAGGAAATGGCGGCGCGGGCGTACGACGTGGCGGCAATTGCATTACGTGGGAAGTCGGCTTGTCTGAATTTCGCCGACTCGGCTTGGCGGCTGCCTACTCCAGCGTCTTCTGATGCTAAGGACATTCAGAAGACAGCTGCGGAGGCTGCTGAGGCTTCCAGGCCGCAGCCGTCGTCCGAGTATGGTGACGCGGTGGAGGAGGTAGTCGAGACGGCTACCTCCGCCGCCGCCAATACTTGGGCGCTTGAAAATATGATATTTATGGATGAGGAAATGGAGTTTGGGATGCATGGTTTGCTGGCAGGTATGGCTGAGGGTTTGATGCTGCCACCTCCGCCACAGTATAGTGATGACGTGGAAATTGATTCTGACGTGTCACTATGGAGTTATTCTATTTGATATGGACTTTAATGGCTTGTACTTTAATTCAGTAATATTGGTACTAGCTACCTCGCTCTAAGGAGAGTGTATTTGGTGGATATTTTATTCCGTACATTTTTCATCAGTATAAAAGCCATATATATATATAAATATGGTAGAATTTTTTAATGGATTTCAAGGCAACGTATTTGCTTCATCCATTATTATACAATTACATGGTTGAAAACTGAATAATCAAATTTTATTACCATTTGAAGTGTAAATATAATAAAATCGGTTATTTATATTAGAGCTAGTAGTGTTTGATTAGCAATGTTATTTATAAAGAAAGGAGTCCACGGAAGGAGACAAGAAAGAAAGAAAGCATGATGGCTGCTGGACCTGACATAGCCAAGTGCAAGGAGACAATTGAGGCAGACAAAAGTTAGTCAGATTACTCCTTAGATATAGAAGAAAAAGCTTGAATATGCCTCATGGCCAAAGAACAAGAAGACGAGGTACATTCTAACTCATCTAGCTCACATTTTGATGATGGTGATAGTGACACACATACTTTATCACCCACAGATCTTTATCATTCATTAGGTAAAACGATGAAACACTTTGAGCACATAAAATCCACACTCGCTCTTAAATGAGGAGAACAACCAGCTCAAAGCTAAAACTCACAGCTGACTGAAGAGTTGAGTACCCTTAGTAACATAGCTGACGAGAATAAAGAGCTAAAGGCGGAGATAACTAAGGTCAAGGTAGACTTTGCTAAAAAGAAAAATAGAGAAAAAATTAAAAAAATGTGATTGCATCACTCAGTGTGTCATCCAAAACATTGGATTAATTAATGATGATTCAAAAAGAAATAGGAGACAACACATGCTTAGGATTCAATTCTTTTGTCAATGCTCAAACTGCAAGAGTGATTTTGGAGAAATGATCCTCAAGCAACGGGGGAGTTCAAAAGCCAAAATCACCATATATTTGATGAGTGTAAAATATACGTGCATTTGAGGGTTTAAATGATATATATTTGATGTATTTGCACGCATATTTAGTCTGTTTTACTTGGTTTCCCTTGTTGGGCGTGATACTGCGTACTCTTGTGAATTTTTGCAGAAAATAGAGCTAAATTGGACAAAATATGATAGCATATTTCAAATGATATGTAAAATGACAAGGTACGAGCAAACATATGAAGGAAATAAGCATGAAGGGTTGAAGAAAAGGAAATTTCCATAAAAAAAGGTCAAAACGCGCTAACAGTTTCCAGCACTGGCAGGGTTTATTATTTTGGCCATAACTTCATCTACAAAACTGATATTAAGGTGATTCAAGTGGCCATGGAAAGATAAGAGAACAATCTACAACGTCCATGAAGACCCTGAGATCAAATTCCGATCGCACGACCCGACCGTGTGGGTTGACACGGTCGTACAATGTAACTAGGGCTAAATTGGTCTCCTTTTCCTACTCAAACTCTGCAAGTGATCTCTCCAAGCATCTATAAAATGGACCCAAGGCTATGCACGAAGATTCATCCATCAATACATCATCCAACATCACTCTCTACATAAAATACGCTGATTTCTACCCTAGAGAGCAGAGAAAAGAGCAATTTCCCTACCGGAGATTCGGAGAGATCGATCAAAACCGCAACCACACCCTCGAGGATTGAAGATAGATCGAGACATCGTCATCATCCCCGAGTTCGCTCATTCCATAGTAGCATTATGTTCAATTACTTTAGACATGAACTTTAATAATTTGTCTATGAATTATTTCTTTTCTATGTCTGGCTAAACACTTTGTGATTCCCGGGTTTGGGAGTAGGTTAATGGATATTTTTATTTGATGATTCATTGCAATCAAAGTTAATGTTTTCCAACTCTATTCAATTACTTTGCTTTAATTCTTGTTTTATCAAAACGCGTTTGGTTTAACTTGTTTGATATATTGATTCATAATTCGAACATATGAGTTTCAATATTAGATCTATGAGTACTTGACATGAATAACTTGCATGATTGAGAAGTCTGTGAATATTCGTGAGGCCTTTTAATCTTTTGATCTTTTGGGAGTTGGATATCTCATGTTGAGTAGAAATGCTAGCATAGATATTCTAATCAACACTTTTACATACATCTCGAGAGAGAGGGTAAATTACTTTTGTGATTGGTCTATAGGGAATAATACGTTTAACATTGATTTGATTAATCTGATAATAAAAGGGGATTTTAACTGAAACCATAACCCAGGAATCCGTTCATCCATTATTCTTCTTGATCTTTTAATCCAATTCTTTGCTTTGTTATTCTAGGACAATTTCTGCTTTAGTATTTATAAAACCAATACTTCAACTTTCGATAGTCTAGATAAAAATAAGGCTATTACAATCCAGTAATTAGTACATTAATTTATTAGTCCCTGTGGATTCGACCTTGCTAACCCTATTCTATAAACTGCACCGTACACTTGCGGTGAAGCTAAAAAATAAGGCGAACATTATTGCACACACTTACAATCACAAGCATATACATGCTGGCATGGGTTATAAAGGCAAATGCAAGAAGCCAACTGAGTATGCTTAAAGGATATGTGACACAAAATTCAGAAAAGTCTATCAACAACATCCAAATAGGAAGTATTTTGTGAAAGCAAAGCAGAACTACCAAAATCCCCAGAGGTTTGAACAAAGAATGCCATATGAAGGGAATGGTAGAAATTATCCTAGTCAGGCTGATTGGAATAATCAAATGAGATATCAGCAAAGTCCTAAGGGATACAAGCCCAAGTGGAAAAGACCTCAGACTCAAAATTGGTCATTCCCTAGGCTAAAAAGCCAATATCAGCACACATATGCACCCAACACAATGCCTATCACACACAAAAAATTCCATATTATCCAAAGAAATCAAATGCACCAGCACACTCACTGACATACAGATAAAAGAGACAGGTGTATATGCCTAAGGCTCCTACGAAATTTGCTAAAATTCATTATGATTATGAAACCAATAGGTGGCAACCTCTTATAGTCAGGTCATCTGACTATAGGTTGGTTGGATTACCTTATAGTGCTAACCCCTCAAAACTCAGATAGGTTTGGGTACCTAAAACTTGATTCCTTGATTACAGGTTCAGGGAACCACTGAGTGCCAAAGAACCTGATACATTGATAGTGGTTGTTCCAGACACATGACTGGGAATAAAAAGAATTTATCAAACTTCAAGGAGTTAAGAGGAGCAAAAGTCATTTTGGAGGAAATGAAGTTCCTGGGAGATAAGAGGCATTGGATCTATAAAGAAAAATGGATTAGAAATCACAGATGTAGCCCATGTCGAAGGGTTGAATTTCAATTTGACGAGTATCATCCAACACTGTAATAAAGGTTAGAATGTAGGATTGAACATGGGTGTATGCCAAATCAAGGGTGCTGAATCAAAATGAAATTGTTCTATATGGATCAAGACAAAAGAACATATATGTAGTGGATTAGTTTACTACTACACCAAGTACATGACTACTAGCTAAGAGCATAGCCAAATCAAGTTGGTTGTGGCACAAAAAGCTGAGTCAACTGAATTTCAAAACAATCGACAAGCTTGCAAGGAGTCATATTATGAAAGGACTGACAGACTTAGTGTACAAGAAGCGTCAAACCATTATTAAGATAAGGTCTGATAGAGAAATCGAGTTTGTCAATGGAATTATAACTCAGTATTGCATTGACAATGAGACTGATCATGAGTTATCAGCTGCAATAACCCCACATCAGAATGGAGTAGCTGAAAGAAGAAGCAGAATCCTCAAGGAAGTTGCAAGGATCATGTTAGTCAAGTCGGTTTACCTAAGAGATTTTGGATTGAAGCCATTAACATTGGTTGTTACACTCAGAATAGGTGTATGATAAATAGGCAGTTGCCCAAACTCCTCTATGAAATTTGGACAGGAAGGAAGCCTAATGTTGGATATTTTCATATCTTTGGAAGCAAATGTTTTATTTAAAACAATGGTAAGGACAACTTGAAAGCTTTTGATGCTAAAACTGATGAAGGTATTTTGTTGGGATACTTAGCTGAGAGTAAAGCTTTTAGAGCGCTGAACAAGAAGAATATGGTCATAGAAGAGTCGATCTATGTGGTCTTTGATGAACCTAATGTACATAGAGAAGATATTGATGAGTTACCTGACAAGATGAATCAGTCAACTATTCAGAAGAGTCCCTATGTTGAAAGCAGATATCAGAGTACTCAACCTGGATGAAGATAAGATAGCTTAATCTCAATGACAGATGGAATGCTTGAAGCTGAATGATTATTAAGAAGAAGTTGTTCAAGACATCTTAGTTGCAGGAAGACTTAATCCAGCAAACTTACTCTAACTAGATGTAGGATGGCTGAGAGACCATCCACCAGAGCTAATCATTGGAGATGTTAGAAAAGGAGTGAGAACCAGATCCAGAACTCAACATGAAGCTTTGTTCACTTCTTTCATTTCTCAAATAGAGCCTAAGGATGTGTCACAAGTATTGGATGTCTTACATTAGATTCTATCTATGTAGGAAGAGTTGAATCAATTTGAAAGGAATAAAGTTTGGGAATTGGTTGAAAGGCCTACCCACCAAAATGTTATTGGCACTAAGTGGATATTTAGAAACAAGATGAATGAAGAAGAGCAAGATTGGTAGACAAAGGGTATTACCAAGAAGAAGAAATAGATTTTGATGAAACCTTTACACCTCTTGCAAGATTGGAAGCAACAAGGACGTTTCTTAATTATGCAACATACAAAAACTTCACAGTCTATCAAATGGATGTGAAGAAAGCATTTTTGAATGGACTTTTGGAAGAAGTCTATGTGGAACAACCTCCAAGTTTTGAGCAGAAAACTATTGTAGATAAAGTCTACAAGCTCAAAAGGCATTTGTATGATTTAAAACAAGCACCAAGTGCATGGTATGATACATTATCTCAGTTTCTTATAGACAATGGATTTACCAAAGAAAAAGCTGTGACAGAACACTCTTCAGAATTCAAGATGGAGAGAGTCTACTATTTGTTCAAATATATGTGGATGGCATCATCTTTGGATCCACAAAAAAAGAGCTATCTGACAAATTCTCAAACCTTATTTAAGGGAAGTTTGAGATGAGCATAATGGGAGAGCTGACTTTCTTCCTAGATCTTCCAGTCAAGTAAATGATGGATGGAACTTTCATAGGTCAAACCAAATACACTGAAGATTTAATGAAAAAATTTGGTGTGGAAAAGAAGGCTGTTAGTCCAAGTGGCTACAAAAATCTAGAGGAAGGGGGTGAATAGATTTTCTCGAATTTTCAATTTATGCCATCTTTTTTGAATATGAAGATGACGAAGAAATAAAAGTGCAGAAATATAAACAATACACAATGATTTATATAGCTTCAACCCACCTAGGGCCCAATACTCTACCATCCGATATGTCCGAATGAATTTTGAAAAGGAAAAAAGTATATTTATTGTTAGGAAATTTATTGTTTAGATTTTGATGAATGCCATGTAAAACTTAAAATAGGAAGTTGGCACCCCATTTTTTGTTGTAAATCGCATCGTAATAAATAGGGCGGTCAAGCCGAGTTAAGTCAATATGCCCAAACATGCAAGAAGACAAACGGAGACTAGAAGGAAGACTCACCGCAAGACAACCGAGTATGGCAAAGAAGAGTAGACGGAACTCTCATCAAGAAGCAAATGAGATGTAGCCGAGTGGGAGTATCGCAAGTCAACTCAAGAAAAGCCAAGTCTCAAGTTGAAGTGACAAGAGTCATCCATGATTGGAAGTCGACTCTAAGTCACCTGGGGAAAGCAAGGAAATGCGGTCAAGTCGAGATAATCAAAAAGATCCGTTGCCTTAAATCAAGAGAATTACCTAAACAAGTAATATCTCCATACTACCTTTCTCAAGTGCTCATCCCAAAAGCGTGCAAAAGGAATAAACCAATGGGAAGCACGACACCGTGTCGAACTCAAAAGGTGAAGAACAATTCATACGAGGAAATGGCAATTCCAAGGACTACAACAAGACAAACCAACGACTGCAAGTGACTTTCAAAAAATAAGCCTATCTCTTCAACGGGCAAATTTTTGAAAGATCACTATAAAAGGCTGAGAAATGACTTTGAGAGTAAGTAGACCGAACCACAAACGTTCAAGCAATTATTAGAATCAGAACCTTTGAAATATTCTCAATCCTCAAGCCTACACTACGAAGAACATCAATCCAACACTCACCGTGAAGGAAAGATAACTTCAATCAGTTGAAGAGGAAAATACTGAAATATCAAGGGGTCTACATTCCTCGAAGGATTGTAGGAAGGTTCAAGGTCGAACCAAGCCTTGAGCTTTTGGAGGGCTTCGTGATCAAATCCAAAGAGCTTGAGCAAGTGGGTCAGTAGTAGCAAGCGGTACCGCCTGTGAAGAAGTTTCGAGTCGTTTGAGAAGCCACCGAGTGATCAAAGCGTCTCCAGATCGAGTCCCAAAGGATCAAGTCACCGTGTGTGATCAAGACTTGTATCCGGGTGCTACCACTTTGTATACTTGATCAATACCTAGTGGATTCCTCCAGAGAGTTGGAGAAGAGAGGAGTAGAAGAATTACCCCATCTTCGAACCTCTATAAAAATCTTATTGTGTCATTTACATTTCAAAGACTTTAATTCTTGCATCATATCTGTTTTATTTCTGTGCATATTTGCTATCCATTAGATAATCTCTAAGTACTAAATCAAGCTCTAAATCTCTACTTAAGGGTGTTAAGTCTTCCGAAAACAAACCACAGTTGAGTTAATTTAGACTTAACGGTGAGTTATTCCATCAACAACTCGGTTGAGTCTCATTGAAAGACTAACTCTACTTGATCAACTAAATTGATCGGTCCACCAAGGACACAAACCGTGTGTAGTATCAACTCTGAATTTTTAAAAGGACTAAATCAAAATTTGGTAAGGTTTATTCAACCCCTTCTAAACCTTACACTTACACCCTTGGGACCTACAAGTGGTATCGGAGCGGTTGGTTCATTGAGCCTTCCGCATGGCGTTACCGAACTAGATCTCCAAACTTTTCAAAGTCCGCTTTAGTACTTAAACTTTCAAAACTCCTTTTATCATTAAATTTTATTATCATGGAAGCAAATTTGACACGCATCCCTATGTTCACAATTGAAGAATTTGATGATTGGAAAATTCGTATGCGTGCTCATCTATCAACATTACATGATGAGATGTGGATAGTGATAGAAGATGGGCCACCGCAAATCTTAAAGGTGAACACAACCGTAAGAAGAGTCTGCAAATTTGAAGGAGAAGAGGATGTTGCTCCCGGACCCCATGGTTGAAAAACCAAGAACTGAATGGACAAATGATGACGAGAAAAAGATACAACCTGGACAATGTAGCCAAGGACATCCTTTACAAAACCTTGACAAAGCCATGTTCAATAAAGTCAAATCATGCAAAACGGCTAAAGAAATCGGGGATAAGCTTACATTGATTTGTGAAGGCTCGTGAGCAAATCAAAGAAAACAAATTATCAGGTGGCTATACAGAAATTTGAGAAATTCAAAATGATCTCGGGAGAAAACCTGGATCAACTGGATGCTCGGTTCACGTAAATCACCAACGAGCTATCTCGCACTTGGAAAGGAATATACACAAAAGGAAATGTGTATGAAGATCCTAAAAGTCTTCCAAATGAATGGGAAATGAAAGTCATGGCACTAAGACATTCCATGGACCTATCAAAGACATCCAACCATGAATTATTCTCAGACCTCAAAGCCTACGAGTTTGAGTTGAGAAGAAAAGACCAGGAAGAGACAATGTACCCAAAACAACCGCTCTAATTGTTAAAGATGGGAAGAGAGCCGAGGTCAAAGAAGT
This sequence comes from Rehmannia glutinosa, assembly GCA_016081115.2. Lineage (NCBI taxonomy): Eukaryota > Viridiplantae > Streptophyta > Magnoliopsida > Lamiales > Orobanchaceae > Rehmannia > Rehmannia glutinosa. Next base: position 348,492 of record JABTTQ020003428.1, on the reverse strand, counting down.
CATTGATCTAGAAGAAATAGCCACGATGGTTAAAAGTTCAACAAGTTCTTCAATAAGAACTACAAGAGAGAAAGGGCGAATCTCCCGAAGACACTCGCTCTCTCCAAATCTCCCGGAAGACACTCGACTCTCTCCAAATCAAAGGTCCGACAATCCAAGAATGGAAAGAGCCGATCAAAAGGTTGAATATCTATCTTTGGGCCGTAGACAACCAGGTCACTATGCCATTGATTGCCCATATCCTCGTAGTCAACAAATACATGAATGAAGAAGAAAGAAAGGTCTTGAGAGAAAGAAGACAAGAAAAGAAAAAGGCAATGATGGTCGCAGAGACCGCCGAGACAACCAAGTCAAGAGAAACAATGATTCAGAGAGCAAGTGAAGTGACTACTCAAGTGACTCGAAGAAGAAGCCCCGATCCGCTTGATAGCCAAGGAACAAGATCAACCCCGACCAAGAAGATAAGGTACACTCTAACTATCAAACTCGATTCTAGTGATAGTGATCGTGACACACACACTTCATCACCCACTCGATCTTTATGATTCATTAGGAAAAATGATGAAAGATTTTGAACACATTAAATCATCACACACACTATTAAATGAGGAAAACAAAATTACTACTCAAGAGCCAAAACTCAAAGCCGACTAAGGAGCCGAGTACTCTAAGTCAAATAGCTGATGAGAATGAAAGTTTAAAGGCTGAAAATGCTAAGTTAATAGCAGAAATAGTTGTTGTAGGTCCCAAGGGGTGTAAGTGTAAGGTTTAGAAGGGGGGTTGAATAAACCTTACCAAATTTCCGATTTAGTCCTTTTAAATATACTGACTGATACTACACACCGTGTCTCATTGATGGACATTCAATTTAGCCACTCAAGAGTTAATCTCTCAACACTCAACTGAGCTGTTGATGGAATAACTCAGCTATTGGCTCTAAATTAACTCAATTGTAGTTTTGTTTTCAGCGGAAGACTTAACACCCTTAAATTTGATTAAGCAAGAGTTTAGTGCTTGGTTTAGTACTCATAAATTATCAAGTGGATAGCAAATTTATCGCAGATATAAGCGATTAAAAATGCGGAATTAAAGTCTTTGAAATGTAAATGACACAATGAAATTTTATAGAGGTTCGAAGATGGGGTAATTCTTCTACTCATCTCTTCTCCAACTCCTGGAGGAATCCACTAGGTAATGATCAAGATATACAAAGTGGTAACAGATCCAGGATACAAGTCTTGATCACACAAACGACTTGATCCTTTGGGACTCGATCCGAGACGCCTTGATCACTCACCTTCTTCGTGCGACTCGACTTCTTCACAGGGGCAGCTGCTTTGCTACTACAACTCACTTGCTCAAGCTCTTTGGATTTGATCACGAAGCCCTCCAAAAGCTCAAGACTTGGTTCGATCTTGAACCTTCCTACAATCCTTCGTGGAATGTAGACCCCTTGTTTTCAGTATTTTCCTCTTCAACTGATTGAAGTTATCTTTCCTTCACAGGTGAGTGTTGGATTGATGTTCTTCGTAGTGTAGGCTTGAGGATTGAGAATATTTTAGATTTTCTAATAATTGCTTGAACGTTGTTTTGTTGAGATCTATCTCTTGTGTCACTTGTGTCTTCTTTTTTTTTTCTCAAATAAAATTCCTCAACCTTTTATAGCGAACTTTCAAAAATTTGCCCGTTGAAGAGATAGGCTTATTTTTGAAAGTCACTTGCAAATCGTTGGCTTGTCTTGTTGCGATCCTTGAATTGCCATTTCCTCGTATGAATTGTTCTTTCACCTTTTCGTAGTTCGACACGGTGTAGTGCTTCCCATCGTTCATTCCATTTGCACGCTTCCTCGGGATTGAGCACTCCGAGAAAGGTGGTATGGAGATATCATTTGTTTAAGTAATTCTCTTGATTTCCGTGCAAACGGATCTTTTCTGATTATCTCGACTTGACCGCATTTCTTTGCTTTCCCAGGTGACTTAGAGTCGCTTCCAATCATTGGATGACTCTTCTCCCACTTCATCTTGAGACTTGGCTTTTCTCGAGTTGATTGATCGATACTCCACTCACCGCATCTTAGCCGCTTCTTCAAAGAGAGTTCCCGTCTACTCTTTTTGCCATACTCACTGCCTCGCAATGAGTCTTCCTTCTAGTCTTGATTGTCTTCTTGCATGTTAACTCGTAGTCGACTTAACTCGAAATTGCTCACTTATTTATTACAATGCATTTTACAACAAAAATTGGGGTGCCAACTTTCTATTCTAAGTTTTACATGGCATTCATCAAAATCTTAAACAATAAATTTCCTAACAATTTCCCCCTTTTGATGATGCCAAAACTTAAATCATTCACAAATGCAATCAAGAAAGATACATACTGATATAGTGTATTGACATAGAATGTATGCGCAGAATCAATCCTTTTATTGATCATAACATTCTTGTTCTTTTACACAAATGTTTACAAGGTGTATCGAGCACATATTTGACTACGTAAAAATAAAGAATTTACTGACTTTATTTTAGAAGACTTACATTGTATGTATTTACATTATAAAATACACGAAGGGGTGGACAAAGAACACTTCATCTCCTTCGTTGTCTCCTTCTTTCATCTTGTTCAACATCTTCTTCTCTTCTTCTCTTTTTCTCATCGTCACCGCCTTATTTTTCTTTTCATATGCCTACCTGGCAAACTTCATCTCTTCTTATTCTTTCCTCTTTTCTCCCATAGCATGAGTTTGTCTCTTGTTTTCTTCTTCTAATCTTTTTGCATACTCGGCGTTACTTTTAGCCACTTGCAAATTTGCTACTTGGTCAAGCCCAAATTTAAAGAGATCCCTCCTTTCTTTCCTGGATCTACTTATTCAATATTCTTGGGTAGAGGCCTGGTCTCAAGCTTCTTCCTCCACCACGCTTCTTCCTCTACCTACCACTGGCGTGTATTGTCTTTGGGGTCTTCTTATTTCGGTGAGTGACCAGCGAGCGATGCCGTGGTCTGTCTCGCTGTCGCCTTTCTTCACATAACGTGAGACCCTTTTCCCAAGATAAGTCCCAAGCTTGAGCCATAGACATATTTGCAAAGTATCCTTTAGATGCGGCGTTTTAAATTCATCAACGATCGCGCTCTGTCCCGACATCCGAGATGGCATAAGTGTCTCTCGCTCACCGGAATGCCTCCATGTTCTTTCAAGATGTTCATAACTCGGGCATCCATTCTTCCTTCCACTTCCTTCATCCCCGCTTCAATTGTTTTTCTCTTTTTCACCATAGATACAACAGAGTGTTGGAGTAAGCGGCAGAGTTACTGAACAGGGGAGTTTGTTTGGATAATGTCACCGTGATGACCCCGTTGAGGGTTTGTGCAATCATCAATGTCATATCTTTGATCCTTCCCCTCGATTTTCCTTTCTTCCTTTTAACACTTCCTCACGGTGATTTTCCTTTCGCACTATTCCTTCCTTCTCAACTTGATCCCCTTTTGCGCTTTTAGGTATTCCTCTTCCCCCTTTTTGGAATCATCATAGGAGAGAGGAACGCCCGAAACAGACTTGCAAGCGGAAGTCGAGCCTGGCGATAGTTGAGTTTTGTCTCGAGTCCGCTGCAGTATGCAAAGACGAAATTGGATCGAGTAGCATTGGACTCTCAAATCGGCTTCATCTCAGCCATGAGAAGGCTGAATTTTGTATTCATGGTCTCTTCCAAACGCTCGTAGATCACTCTTGTTTTGCTCACGCAGCAGCCTTAACCTCGGCAATGTAAGCTTCATGCATGTGCTCAATATGTTCTCTCAACTTCGTTTTTGCATCGATTTTCACTCTCCATACCAACAACTTGTTGAACAATGTCCTGAAGTATCTCACTTGTTCCACACGCATTATTTGTCTTTGTTGGCACCATTCCCCGATCCGGATGTTATGCCTCTTAAATCGCCAGATGAGATTGGCATCTCTCGTTATCCATCGCATATCCATAGAGGCCTCGATGCCTCTCCATCCGTTCAATCTCGCGAATAATACCTTGAACACTTCGCGGACTTCACCGATTCTTCCGTTGCGGTGATGGCCATGCGTCAAAATCATAATCACCGAACAATGGTGCCCGATTGAAAAACGGAGCTGGTCTGTGGTAGCGTGCTTGTTCGTTTTCGACTCTTCATGGAGTTCCTGTATCTCCAGGGAAAAAGGAAAAAATTCTATAAAGGATTCATCACCGCCAACCGGGATTTGTTCGATGATGAGTGGTGCGCGTGAAGTTCTTTTAGAATCGATCCTGCTGCAGCCTGAGGAGCCTGCGCAGTGATCTCTGGTTCACCTGGGTTTGTTGTGATGTGGACCCGAGCTTTGCCGAGCTCAGTTGTCCTCAAACAGCCGTTGGTCTCACTGATTTCTCCAATTGAGTAGACCGGGTCCTCGGCCTTATCAAGCGTCATCGGACGATGATGAGATTTCCATAGGTGGCTCATCATCAAAATTAAAGGTTTACCGAGTAGTCTTGGGGTCGATTTGCTCGTGCTTGGAACATCCGCAGCTGAGTCTTTTGGATCTCACATCGGGGATGACTCAACTTCTTCTTCGCCTTCCGATCCCGAGAAAGGTGACATCGATTATCCTGGGAATCATGAAGTACGCTTATCTCCTTCTCGGATGGGTCGATGATAGCAGGAGGGATGTTCTCTACTTCAGCTTCTTTACCCCGAGAAGTCTCAACCTCTCGTGGGCCTTCATTACCTCCAGCAGTCTCTACTGCGCAATGAGGCTGTCCACCCTTTTTCGACAAAAGTCACTGTCTTAGGGTCTTCGCGATGGCATCCATTGGAGTCTCAACCCCATGGATTGCACTTTCATCGCCTGCAGTGTTAACTCCCAGGGCGTTCCATCCCGTGCCTCGACGCATCGCAGCGTCATTAGCCTTCAGAGCGATTTGGCATCTCACCGAGAGACAGTCTCAACTCGTCTGAGCTTCGTTGATGGCAACTTGTTGTTCTTCTTGTGTTTGTATTTTCTCTACTTCGCCTCATTGATTCGTTGTGGAGTCATCTCGCAAAGATCCTCCGACCTTGCTGCAGTGGAGGGAGTTTCCTCACCGGCGCACCACCGGGAGTGACTTGAATGGGGTCACTCGTCTCCAAACTCCCTACTGCTTTCGATTGAATGTTCAGCCGTTGGGGCAGGTGGTACAACACCTTCAATAGGGTTAGCTCGACCGGGGTCCCCACTATCCCGGTTTCATCGCCATGTCCCTTATTACCTTCTTCCGTGAGTCGGGAAGTGGTGGCAAAGAACAACAATGGCGATTTGGTCAACCACTCCCATTGGATCAATTTCCACCGTGTTCTAGAGGACTCTCCTGGTCCCTCCATTAGTCTTTGCTCGTGAAGGATTCTGATTCATGCAATGCTTGCCGCATTTGCAACTTCGGGCATCGGCATTCTCCTGATCCTCATCACAGCAGAGAAGACATCAAGGAGAGGATGTGTGTGTTCTGTGGGTGCCGAGATAGATAGGGGGATGCTTTGGCTTCTCACGTGCCTCGCCTTCCTCTCGCTTGCTTCTCCTTTTCCTTATCCTTGAAGATCCGCAGATATCCGTGCGCTTGTCTTCATCCAGATCTTTGGGAGTACAAAGTGGTCGATCCAGAAACTCAACAGCTTCCTCTTCTTCTTCTTCTATGAATTCAGCCGTTGGAACTGTTCCCTGGATCGACTCAATTTCCATTTCTCCACTCTCAGACGATTTTGGATGTCCGGACATCACTATCCGCCTATTAGCTTCTCCTTGTGTTTCACCGTGTGAACTACAAACCGTGTCTTCAAGTTGCCTCTCGGCTGACGCCTTTCAGACTTGGTATCTCATTTTCTAGCCGAGTGGTCGACTCACTGGGTTTCTCAAGCTCGGAGTGCTTGACAATTCTTCTTCGTCTCCTAGTTTGTACCAGAGGGGACTTCTCGTTCGAGACGGTTTCCTCTCGAGTCTTGGGCGGGCCGGGCCTGCTGTGTCCTTTTCTCGAGGAGCTAGCCATCTTGGCTTGTCGCTTCTCCTCTTTTTGACGATTGGAGAAGGTATTTGAGTGTCCTTCTCGACCGCTCGCCGGGCAGAGACACACGGCCGCAGGGCGGTGACTCTGCAGGGGCGGAGCATGTTTGGCTTTCTTTTGCACGCAGGGCGTGATCTTCTTAGCAAACAGGGGCAGCTTTCTTCTGGGTGGAGAGGAAAACAACAGTATCTTCGTGGTCACCGATTCCCCCTCACTCGTGTCGCCTCTCTTGCGTAGGCTCTTCTCGGCGCCGCCCGAGAGGTTTGCTCTAAACATCCTCTTGTTAACATGGAATGCCTTCCCATGTCTAAGAGGGACTCCTTTCACCTCCATCACCGACCAATCACTAGGCCATATCCTGGGGATCCTCCAAATGAGCCATCTTCCTTGAAGGATTTGTTCTCTACGCTCAGCAGAGTCTGCTGTGACAAACTCAACCCATTTATCTTCTTTTTCTCGCGATGATTGCAGCCATTACAATCAGCTTTGCTTACTGATTGGTCAAAGCCGCCAAATTTGATGTCAATACATTTGGCAACTATGTCCAACAACTTGTGATAATCCTCATTCAAGAGTCTCTTGTTTGTTGTGTACACTATTTTATCAAAGAAAGTCGGGTTTGGCTATTTCTTTCAAGCATCACCAAGTTTACATCATCTTCGGTAATTTCGATGCTCCTTCACGGGTAGTGAACAATGTTCACCAAAATCCTCGCGTAGATAGTCACCGCTTTCCGTGAACAGATGACTTTATTCCTTCATCGTGAATCTCAAAGCATTCACGTAGAATCGCGACCTCCTCCACATAGGTCATCGGATATTCTAACGCCGAAACGGGTTTCAAAGATGGACGTTTCCAATTTTTCAGCGATTTTCTTCACTAGGGTGTCGTTAACCTGTTTCACCATTCCGCCGAAATCCACAAAAGAGACCCTGGTGTGGATTTGCTTCCCTAATTTGACGAAGTCGTAGGTTGGTGCCATTTTTCAGATTTTATCAAAGAAAAACTTAGAAATTGATTTGACGATAAATTGGGTTTTAGAGAATTTTTGCCTTTGCTTTTGAGGGAAAGAAATAAACAGCTTTTGATAGTGTGAGAGAGAAACGGACAGAAATAGTTTAAGTATGGTTATGAAATGACGTGCGGGTGGTTTTTGAAATGTGATCGAAATCAATGGCTTAGATCTTGCATGCCTATTTAACATTTAATGTCTCGTATTTAATGCGGCAGTATTTATATCCAATCATAAGCTTGGTGTGCGCTTTATGTCCGTACACATCATCATTATGCCGACGTATTCCTTAAAACATTCCCTCGCCAAAACGATCACGTTTTTGTCGCTTTGCTCATAAGTGACTCAGCTTATCCCTTAGCCGATTTAACTCTACTTATCACAGTTCTCTTGGTGAGTTCAACTCCTTTTTTTTGTGTTCCATTTCTTTTCTTTGATTCTTCTGAGTGTCAGCTCAGCTCAATTAACCCTAACTCATGTTTGAGTTCTTCAAATCTTGACTCACATAATGGTTTTGTGAAGATGTCGGCCAATTGTTTATCGCTTGAGATATATTCCAAGATGATGTCCTTCTTTTCAACATGATCTCTTATGAAGTGATATCTCGACATCGATATGCTTTGTTCTTGAGTGCAACACAGATTTTGAGTAATGGCAATTGCACTTGTGTTATCAAACATGATTGGAATTTCTTTTTCCTCAACTTCATAGTCTCTCTCTTCTTTGTCTCATCCATAGGACTTGGGCACAACTACCCGCACTATGTATTCTGCCCACCGTAGAGGTGGCTATTGAATTTTGCTTCTTGCTAAACCAAGAAATCAGCCTATTTCCTAGCATTTGACATGTGCCTCAAGTGCTCTTCCCGTCCACTCGCATCCAAAGATAGTCGAGAATCAATAGCCAATTAGTTTGAATCCACCTTCATTTGGATACCATAGGCCCGCTTCTTGGCTTCCTTTCAAATATCTCAATATTCTCTTAGTTAGCTATCATATGGCTCTCTTTTGGAGCAGATTGAAATCTTGCACATACACCTACATCAAAGGTGATGTTTGGCCCGCTTTGTGAGATAGAGCAATGATCTAATAAGTGCTATGTATCTTGTTTGATCTACAGTGCTTGCCATCCGCATCCATGTCCATTTTGATCGATGTATTCATTGGTATTTTTACAAAAGACTTCTCCTCCATACCAAACTTCTTCATTAAATCTCCGGTGTATTTTGTTTGACTTATGAAGGTTCCATCCTTCACCATTGCTTCACTGGAGTCCAAGGAAGAATATCGCTCTCCCATCATGCTCATTTCAAATTTACTTTGCATGAGGTTTGAAAATTTTTCAAATAGCTCTTTGTTTGTGGATCCAAAAATGATGTCATCCACATATATTTGTACAAGCAGTATACTCTTTTTGTCTTGAATTCTGAAAAGTGTTCTATCTACTTTTCCTTTTGTGAATCCATTTTTGGTTAGGAATTGTGACAAAGTATCATACCATGCTCCGGGTGCCTGTTTCAATCCATATAGAGCTTTCTTGAGTTTGTATACCTTATCTCCAGGAGTCTTCTGCTCAAATCCTGGAGGTTGTTCAACATACACTTCTTCTTCCAATAAACCATTCAGGAATGCACTTTTTACATCCATTTGATATACAATGAAATCTTTGTGAGCTGCATAGGCAAGAAACATCCTTATAGCTTCCAATCTTGCTACAGGGGCAAATGTTTCATCAAAATCTATCCCTTCTTCTTGGCAATATCCTTTGGCTACTAGTCTTGCTTTGTTTCTTACCACGTAACCTTCCTCGTTCATCTTGTTTCGTACACCCATTTGGTGCCAATAACATTTTGATGTATGGGTCTTTGCACTAATTCCCATACTTTATTTCTTTCAAACCGATTCAACTCTTCTTGCATAGCTTGAATCCAATGTGTGTCGTCCAAAGCTTGTGACACGTCTTTGGGCTCTATTTATAGATGAAGCATGTGAACATGGCTTCTTGTTGAGTTCTCGATCTTGTTTTGACACCTTCTTTTATACCTCCAATGACAAGTTATGGTGGATGATCTCTCACCATCTTACATCAAGTTGGAGTAAGTTAGCCGGATTCAATCGACTTGCAGATTGTGTTTGGGTCACCCTCTCGTAATCACTTAGCCGCAAATTTTCTCGTCAAGCGTTTTGAGATTCAAGAATCTCATCTTCTTCTCAATTGATAATCCCACTTCACTTCAAAGACAGGACTCTTCTCGTATGGTTGGATGATTCAAATTTATCACCGACTCTTCAATGTCTTCTCCATTTACATTTGCTCATCGAATACAACATGAATGGATTCTTCTCGCAACCATAGTTCTTTTGTTGAGTACTCAGAGGCTTTGCTTTCACCGAGTATCCTAAGAAGATACCTTCATCACTTTAGCATCAAAAGCCTTTAGATTGTCTTTGCCATTGTTGTGGATGAAGCATTTACATCCAAATATTCTCAAATATGCAACATTTGGTTTTCTTCCACCAAATCTCACAGGAGTCTTTGTCACCGCCTCGCTTATCATACATCCTGCTTTTGGGTGTAGCAAGTCGTGTTGATTGCTTCACCAAAATCTTTTTGGTAACTCGCTTCACCTAACATGGTCCTCCTTGCGCTTCTTTTGAGTGTTCTGCTCCTTCTTTCTCGCAACTCCATTCTCACGGAGTCCTTGTCAGAGATAGTTCATGACCCATACCATTCTCAATACAATACTCGAGTTATTATTCCATTGACAAACTCGGTTCCTGCTGATCTTATTTTGATAATGGTTTGACTCTTTCTCGTTTTGAATCCTCTTCATCGATTGTGGTAGTTTTTGTAGAGTTTCTTTCTTCTTATACATGAATATTGTCCATGTATATCTTGAGTAGTCATCTACTACCACCAAGGGTGTATTTCTTTCCACTTTTGCCGATGGGTTCCACTTTGGGCCAAATAGATCCATATGAAGCAGATGCAATACTCTTGTTGAAGATGGGCATGTCTTTTCTTTGAATGATGACTTGATTTGTTTTCCCTTCTGACATGCGTCACATATACTCTCCTTTTTGTATATTGAGTCTGGAAGTCCTTCCACAAGATTACTTCTTGCGAGCTTGTTAATCGTTTTGAAATTTAGGTGACTCAGCTTTTTGTGCCACACCAACTTGATTCAAATTTGTGCTTTTTGCTAGACAAAAATCTTTGGGTGTTGCAGTTGACCAATCCACGACATACATATTCTTCTGTCTACATCCTTGCAGCACAACTTCATTTGATTCAATATCCTTGATTTGGCATATACCCATGTTGAATGATGGGTATATACTCCTTGTAACCCTTGTCACAGAGTTGACTGATGCTCAGTAAGTTGAAGTTGAGTCCTTCAACATATGCAACATCTGTGATTTCTAATCCATTCCTCTTGATGGATCCAATGCCTCTTATTTCACAAGGAGCTTCATTTCCTCCAAATATCACTTTTGCTCCTTTTACTTCCTTGAATTTTGACAGATTTTTCTTGTTTCTGTCATGTGTCCGGAATGTACCACTATCCATGTACCAGGTTCCTTGGCACTCACTGCTCCTTGAACCCGTAATCAAGAAATTAAGTTTTAGGTACCCATACTTGTCTCGGGTCCCGAGGGGTTAGAATTATAAGATGATCCAACCAACCTATAGCCAAATGATTTGACTCTAAGGGTTTGCCATCTATCGCCCATAATAATAATTAATCCTGCAAATTGCTTGGGGATTTTAGGTTCATACAAAATTGTCCTTTTGTCTGTATGCCGCATATGTGTTTTAGCAATTGCCTTTCTTGGGTAATTGTGGTGTCTTTGAGTGTAGTGCCTAGGTGCATATGTGTGCTGATGAAAGCTCTTGTACTTTTGGAATGGCCTTTGCTGAGTTCTCGGCCTTTGCCATTTGGGCTTATATTCCATAAGTTTATGCGATAGTTTACATTATTCCAATCACTTGCTTGGATATTTTCTACCATTCCCATCATATGTATTTCTCTTATAGATTTTCTGGGGTTTTTGGTAGCTATGCTTTTTCTTTACAGAGTAATTTTTGTTTGGAGTTTGCCGAGAACTCGGCTGAATCTCTTCTCACTGTCCTTTCAAATACTCAACTGGGTCGTTTTCCTTTTCCTTTATAACCAAGGCCAATTTTCTTGTTATGGTGCTTTGGATTGAATGTGTGTGCAACATTTAGAGTTTTGGATTTTTCAGATTCTTCATGGCTTGAAGATTCTTTTTCCAAAATTACTTTTGAGGTTTGACATAGCATAGAGGAATTAAATCCTAAGCCTGTCTTGTCTCCACATTCTCTTTGACTCATAATAAGATCATCCAATGATTTAGATGCCTTAGTGAATGAGGCAATAACATTCTTGAGGTCATTCTCCCTCTTTTCTATAGCAGCAATTTCTCGCTATTAATTTAGCATTTTCACCTTTTTAAACTTTCATTCTCATCACCTATTTGACTTAGAGTACTCACCTCCTTAGTCAGCTTTGAGTTTTGACTATTGAGTAGGTCTGTTTTCCTCATTTAATAGAGTGTGTGAGGATTTAATGTGTTCAAAATCTTTCATCATTTTGCCTAATGAATCATAAAGATCAGTGGGTGATGAAGTGTGTGTGTCATCACTACTATCACTGAGTCCGAGTTTGATGAGTTAGAGTGTACCTCATCTTCTTGGTCGAAGTTGATCTTGTTCTTTGGCCATCAAGCGATCAGGGCTTCTTCTTCGTCATTGAGTAGTCGCCTTCACCGCTTCTCTCGAATCACTTGTCTCTCTTGACTTGGGTTGTTTCAACAGTCTCGCACCCATCATTGCCTTTTTCTTTTCTTGTCTTCTTTCTCTCAAGACCTTTCTTTCTTCTTCATTCCCGTATTTGTTGACTACAGGATATGAGCGATCAATGGCATAGTGACCTGGTTGTCTACAGTTCAACATAGATATTCAACCTTTTGATCACTCTTTCCATTCTTGGATTGTCGACCCTTTGATACTCAACTTTTTGATGATCTGCGTTCTCTTGGTTGGCCTATCTTCCCTTGATTTGGAGGAGCCGAGTGTCTGTCTTCTCGAAGATTCACCCTTTCCTCTCTTGTAGTTCTTATTGAAGAACTTGTTGAACCTCTTGACCATCGTGGCTATTTCTTCCGGATCAATGACTTCTTTGACCTCGGCTCTCTTCCCATCTTTAACAATTAGAGCAACTGTTTTGGGTACAAATTGTCTCTTCCTCGGTCTTTTTCTTTCAAACTCGTAGGCTTTGAGGTCCGAGAATAATTCATGGTTGGATGTCTTTGATAGGTCCATGGAATGTCTCGTGCCATGACCTTCATTTCCCATTCACCGAAGACTTTTTAGGATCTTCATACACATTTCTTCCTCGTCTATATTCCTTTCCAAGTGCATAACTCATTTGTGATTTCGTGGAACCGAGCATCCAGCTTGATCCAGGTTCTCTCCCGAGATCATTTTGAAGTTCTCAAATTTTTGTACACCACCGATAATTTGTTTTCTTTGATTTGCTCCGAGCCTTCACAAATCAATGTTAGCTTGTCCCGATTTCTTTAGCCGTTTTGCAAGATTTGACTTTATTGAACATGGCTTTGTCCAAGGTTTTGTAAAGGATGTCCTTGGCTACATTGTCCAGGTTATATCTTTTTTTCTCGTCATCATTTGTCCATTCAGCTTCTTGGTTTTTCAACCATGACTCGTCCGGGAGCAACATCCTCTTCTCCTTCATCTCAGCCTCTTTTTACATGTGTTCACTTTTAAGATTTGCAGCCGCCCATCTTCTATTACTATCCACATCTCATCATGTAATGCGATAGATGAGCCCGCATACGAATTTTCCAATCATCAAATTCTTCAATTGTGAACATAGGGATGCGTGTCAAATTTGCTTCCATGATGATAACTTTTAATGATAAAAAGAGTTTTGAAAGTTTAAGTACTAAAGCGGACTTTGAAAAGTTTGGAAATCTAGTTCAAGAACTGATGGAGGGTTCAATGAACCAATCGCTCCGATACCACTTGTAGGTCCCAAGGGGTGTAAGTGTAAGGTTTAGAAGGGGTTGAATAAACCTTACCAAATTTTGATTTAGTCCTTTTAAAAATTCGAGTTGATACTACACAATTGTGTCCTTGGTGGACAATCAATTTAGTTGATCAAGAGAGTTAGTCTTTCAAATGCACTCAACCGAGTTGTTGATGGAATAACTCACGGCTATTGGCTCTAAATTAACTCAACTGTAGTTTTGTTTTCAAAGAAGACTTAACACCCTTAAATTTGATTAAGCAAGAGTTTTGTGCTTGGTTTAGTACTTATAAATTATCAAGTGGATAGCAAATTTATCACAGATATAAGCGATTAAAAATGCGGAATTAAAGTGTTTGAAATGTAAATGACACAATGAAATTTTATAGAGGTTCAAGATGGGGTAATTCTTCTACTCCTCTCTTCTCCAACTCCTGGAGGAATCCACTAGGTAATGATCGAGATACAAAGTGGTAATAGTCCGAGATACAAGTCTTGATCACACAAATGACTTGATCCTTTGGGACTCGATCCGAGACGCCTTGATCACTCACCGGCTTCTCGTGCGACTCGCCTTTTCTTCACAAGGCAAAGAAATTGCTACTACAACTCACTTGCTCAAGCTCTTTGGATTTGATCACGAAGCCCTCCAAAAGCTTAAGACTTGGTTCGATCTTGAACCTTCCTACAATCCTTCGTGGAATGTAGACCCCTTGTTTTCGATATTTTCCTCTTCAACCGATTGAAGTTATCTTTCCTTCACAGTGAGTGTTGGATTGATGTTCTTCGTAGTGTAGGCTTGAGGATTGAGAATATTTCGATTTTCTAATAATTTCTTGAACGTTGTTTTGTTCGAGATCTATCTCTTGTGTCACTTGTGTCTTTTTTTTTTTTCTCAAATAAAATTCCTCAACCTTTTATAGCGAACTTTCAAAAATTTGCCCGTTGAAGAGATAGGCTTATTTTTGAAAGTCACTTGCGATCGTTGGCTTGTCTTATTGCAAATCCTTGGAATTGCCATTTCCTCGTATGAATTGTTCTTCAACCTTTTCGTAGTTCGACACGGTGTAGTGCTTCCCATTGGTTCATTCCATTTGCACGCTTCTGGGACTGAGCACTCCGAGAAAGGTGGTATGGAGATATCACTTGTTTAAGTAATTCTCTTGATTTCCGTGTAATGGATCTTTTACGCTTATCTCGACTTGACCGCATTTCTTTGCTTTCCCCAGGTGACTTAGAGTCGCCTTTTCCAATCATCGATGACTCTTCCACACTTCATCTTGAGACTTGGCTTTTCTCGAGTTGACTTGACCGATACTCCACTCACCGCATCTCACCGCTTCTTCAAAGAGAGTTCCCGTCTACTCTTTTTTTGCCATACTCACTGCCTCACAAAAGGAGTCTTCCTTCTAGTCTTCGCTGTCTTCTTGCATGTTAGCTCGTAGTCGACTTAACTCAACTTGCGCAGCAGCTATTTATTACAATGCATTTTACAACAAAAATTGGGGTGCCAACTTTCTATTCTAAGTTTTACATGGCATTCATCAAAATCTTAAACAATAAATTTCCTAACAGTTGCCATAGAAAAGAGGGAGAATGACCTAAAAATGTTATCGCCTCATTCACTAAGGCATCTAAATCATTGAATGATCTTATTATGAGTCAAAGAGAATGTGGAGACAAGACAGCTTAGATTTAATTCTCTCGTGCTATGTCAAACCTCAAAAGTAATTTTGGAAAAAGGATCTTTAAGCAATGAAGAGTAAAAAAATCCAAAACTCTAAATGGTACACACACATTCACTTCAAAGCACAATTACAAGCAAACTCGTGGCAAGGTTATAAGGGAAAAGGAAAACAACCGCTTGAGTGCGTCAAAAGGACAAATGAAAAGAGATTCAAATCGAGTTCTCAAAGAAACTCCAAACAAAAAATACTCAGAAAAGAAGAACAGAGCTACCAAAATCCCTTAAAATCTATAAAAGAAATACATATGATGGGAATGGTAGAAAATATCCAAGCCAAGCCGATTGGAATGATGTGAACTATCAAAGATAGACTTATGAAATATAAGCCCAAATGGCAAAGGCCTAGAACTCAAAGAAAGGCCATTCCAAAAGTATAAGAACTTTCATCAAAGACACAAATGCACCTAGGCACTACACTCGAGACACCACAATTACCCAAAGAAGGCGATTGCTAAAACTTATACACAGCATACGACAAAAGAGACAGTTGTATGAACCTAAAATCCCCAAGAAATTTGCCAAGTAATTATGATTATGGCACTGATAGATGGCAACCCCTTAGAGTAAAATCATTTGGCTATAAGTTGGTTGGATCATCTTACAACTCTAACTCCTCAGGACCCAGACAAATATGGGTACCTAAAACTTAATTTCCTTGATTGCAGGTTCAAGGAACAGTTGAGTGCCAAGGAACCTGGTACATGGATAGTGGTCGCTCCGCATATGACAGAAACAAGAAAAATCATGTCAAAATTCAAGGAAGTTAAAGGAGCAAAAGTCATATTTGGAGGAAATGAAGCTCCAGTGAAATTAGAGGCATTGGATCCATCAAGAGGAACGGATTAGAAATCACAGATGTTGCATATGTCGAAGGACTCAACTTCAACTTACTAAGCATCACCAACTCGCGACAAGGGTTATAATGTTGGATTTAACATGGGTATATGCCAAATCAAGGATATCAATCGAATGAAGTTGTGTTGCAAGGATGCGACAAAAAGAACATGTATGTAGTAGATTGGTCAACCGCTACACACAACACCATCTATTACCAAAGAGCACAAATCAAGTTGGTTGTGGCACAAAAAGTCGAGTCACCTAAATTTCAAAATGATTAACAAGCTTGCACGAAGTAATCTTGTGGAAGGACTTCCGACTTAGTATACAAGAAGGAGAGTATATGTGATGCATGTCGAAAGGAAAACAAATCAAATCTTCATTCAAAGAAAAGACATGCCCATCTTCAACAAGAGTATTGCATCTCGCTATATATGGATCTATTTGGCCCAAAGGGAACCAAACCGAAGATAAGTGGATAGAAATACACCTTGGTGGTAGTAGATGACTACTCAAGATATACATGGACAATATTCATGTGTGAGAAGAAATAAACTCTACGAAACTACCACAAATTGTGATGAAGAGGATTCAAAATGAGAAGAGCCAAACCATTATCAAAATAAGATCGTATTTAGAACCGAGTTTGTCAATGGAATAATAACTCGATTGTATTGAAAATGGTATTGGTCATGAACTATCTCAAGCAGAAGGACTCCACAGTGAGAATGGAGTTGCGAGAAGAAGGAAATTAACTCTCAAAGAAGCGTTGTTAAGACCATGTTAGTCAAGGCGGGGTTACTAAAAGATTTTGGGTCAAGCAATAAACACAACTTGCTACACCCAAAACAACAGATGTATGATAAAATGCAGACAAATGACAAAGACTCCCTATGAGATTTGGATCGAAGAAAACCAAATGTTGCATATTTTAGAATATTTGGATGTAAATGCTTCATCCACAACAATGGCAAAGACAATCTAAAGGCCTTCGATGCTAAAGTCAAGAAGGTATCTTCTTGGGATACTCAAATGAAAGCAAAGCCTACAGAAAGTACTCAACAAAAGGACTATGGTTGCGAGAGAATCCATTCACGTGGTATTCGATGAGCCAAATGTAAATGGAGAAGATATTGAAGAGTCACCGACAAGTCAATCATTCAAACACACGTAAAAATCCCTATGCTCAAGTTGAAACCGAATTATAAACTCGTAAGAAGATGAGATAGCCGAATCTCAAAAACAAATGAAAATTTGCAAAAGTGACTACGAAAGAGTCGATCAAAGCAACACATCTCGCTAGACGATCAATCCACTAACTTACTTCAACCTCGATGTAAGATGGCCGAAAGACCATCCACCAGAACTTGTCATTGGAGATATAAGAGAAGGTGTCAAAACAAGATACGTAACTCAACAAGAAGCTATGTTCACATGCTTTATCTCGCAAATAGAGCCCAAAGATGTGTTACAAACATTGATGACACACATTGATTCAAGCTATGCAAGAAGAGTTGAATCAGTTTGAAAGAAATAAAGTATGGGAATTATTTCAAAGACCCACCCATCAAGATGTTATTGGTACTAAATGGGTGTTCAAACAAGATGAACGAGGAAGGCTCTGTGGTAAGAAACAAAGCAAGATTAGTAGCCAAAGGATATTGCCAAGAAGAAGGGATAGATTTTGATGAAACATTTGCCCCTCGTAGCAAGATTGGAAGCTATAAGGATGTTTCTTGCCTATGCACTCACAAGGATTTCATTGTATATCGATGGATGTAAAAAGTGCATTCCCGAATGGTTTATTGGAAGAAGAAGTGTATGTTGAACAACCTCCAGGATTTGAGCAGTAAGACTCCTGAGATAAGGTATACAAACTCAAGAAAGCTCTATATGGATTGAAACAGCACCCGAGACATGGTATGATACTTTGTCACAATTCCTAACCAAAAATGGATTCACAAAAGGAAAAGTAGATAGAACACTTTTCGTAATTCAAGACAAAAAGAGTATATCGCTTGTACAAATATATGTGGATGACATCATTTTTGGATCCACAAACAAAGAGCTATGTGAAAAATTTTTAAACCTCATGCAAAGTAAATTTGAAATGAGCATGATGGGAGAGTCGACATTCTTCCTTGGACTCCAAGTGAAACAAAGGATGGAACCTTCATAAGTCAAACAAAATACACCGAGATTTAATGAAGAAGTTTGGTATGGAGGAGAAGTCTTCGTAAAAATACCAATGAATACATCACCAAAATGGACATGGATGCAGATGGCAAGCCCAGAGATCAAACAAGATACGAGCACTTATCGATCATTGCTCTATCTCACAAAGAAGCGTGCCGTACATCACCTTTGTCAGTAGGTGTATGTGCAAGATTTCAATCGCTCCAAAAGAGAGCCATATGACAAAGAAGCCTAAGAGAATATTGAGATATTTGAAAGGAAGCCAAGAAGCGTGCCTATGGTATCCAAAGGAAGGTGGATTCAAACTAATTGGCTATTCGATTCTCGACTATGCCGGATGCAGAGTGGAAAGGAAGAGCACTTCACACATGTCAAATGCTAGGAAATAGGCTGATTTCCTGGTTTAGCAAGAAGAAAAATTCAATAGCCACCTCTACAAATTAAGGAATACATAGTCAAGGGCAAACAAGTTGTCAAGTCCTATGGATGAGACAAAGAAAGAGAGAGACTATGAAGTTGAGGAAAAAGAAATTCCAATCATGTGTGATAACACAAGTGCAATTGCCATTACTCAAAAATCCTCGTGTTGCACTCAAGAACAAAGCATATCGATGTCGAGATATCACTTCATAAGAGATCATGTTGAAAAGAAGGACATCATCTTGGGAGTATATCTCAACCGATAAACAATTGGTGACATCTTCACAAAACCATTATGTGAGTCAAGATTTGAAGAACTCAAGCATGAGTTAGGGTTAATTGAGCCGAGCCGACACTCGGAAGAATCAAAAGAAAAAAAAATGGAACACAAAAAGGAAAAAGAGTCAACTAACAAATCACTAAGTAAATCAACCGTATCGGAAAGATAGCTATACCAAGTCACCGACAAATTTGAGTCACAAAGAGGATCAGAGAAGAAGAGCTAAACTAAACCACCGAGGGCAAAAGTCAATCATTTATGAGCAAAGTGACAAAAACACAAATCGTTTTACTAAGCGGGAATGTTTTTAAGAATGACGTCAAAAAAATTATGACGTGTACAGCAAAAGCCGCACACCAAACTTATGATTAGATATAAATGCTTTTTTTGCATTAAATACAAAACATTAAATGCTCAATCGGCGTACAAATCTAAGCCGTTGATTTCGATCCCATTTCAAAACCACCCGCACGCCCTTTCATAAACCATACTTAAACCATTTTCGCCTCCGTTTCTCTCACACACTACCAAAACTGTTCATTTCTCTCTCAAGCAAAAGGCAAAAATTTTCTCAAAACCCTATCTATCTTCAAATCAACCTCTAATTTTTCTTCGGTGAAATCCTGAAAAATGGCACCAACCTATGATTTTGTCAAGTTAGGAAAACAAATCCACACCGGGTCTCATGTGGATTTCGACGGCATGGTGAAACAGGGAAGAACGACACCCTAGTGAAGAAAATTGCTTTGAAATTGGAAACGCCTGGGCTAAAATCGCTTTCTCGACGGAATATCCGATGACCTATGTGGAGGAGGTCGCATGCTTCTACGTGAATGCCGAGATTCACGATGAAGGGATAAAGTCATCTGCTCACGGAAAGAAGCTCACCATCTCTCGCCAAGGATTTGGTCAACACCGCCACTACCAACGGAAGGAGCATCACAAATTAACGGCCGATGTAAACCTGGGCATTTTGAAGGAAATAGCCAAGCCCGACTATACTTGATAAAATAGTTTACACAACAAACAAGAGGTCATGAAAAGAGGATTATCACAAGTCATTGGGACATAGTTGCCAAATGTATTGACATCAAATTTGGCGACTTTGACCAATCAAAAAAAAGTTGATCGTAATGGCGGCGATCATTGAAGAAAGGAAAATAAATCGGCCGAGTTTGTCTACAAAAGAGACTATGCCAAAATATAGGGAACAAATCCTTCAAGGAAGACGGTACATTTGGAGGATCCCAGCATATGGCCTGGTAATTGGCCGGCCGATGGAGGTGAAAGGAGTCCCTCTTAGACATGGAAAGGCGTTCCATGTAAACAAGAGGATGTTCGATCAAACCTCTCGCACACAAGAGAGCCTACTCCAAGAGAGCCGACACGAGTGAGGGGGAATCACCGACGCCAAGATACATCTGTTTCCTCTCCACCAAAGAAGAAAGTCGCCCCGCACTGCTAAGAAGATCGTTGCTCTGCGCAAGAAGGAAAGTCAAACCCGCTCCCGCCCTCGCAGCAGAGTCACCGCCTCGCAGCTCGTATCTCCCGCCTCCCAAAAGAGCATGGTCGAGAAGGACTCTCAAATACCTTCTACGATCATCAAAAAGAGGAGATCTCGATAAGCCAAGATGGCCTCGCTTCTTTAGAAGAAAACACCAAAGACCGCCCCGCCTCCCAAGACTCGAAGAAATCGTCTCGAACCGTAAATCCTCCGTACAAACTAGAAGACGAAGAAGAATCATCAAGCGCTCGAGCTTGAGAAACCGGCCGAGTCGCCCACTCACCGAACAAATACTTAAATCGCTGAAGCAAAGAGAGTCCCCAAATGTAATTGATGAAACAACTAAGTCTCACAAGGCGATCAACAGAGACAAATCAAGAAATAGCCGTAGTCCGCGCACCGAGACACAAAAGAAGCTCGATAGAGCCGATAGTGATGTGATGATCCTATCCCCACCTTACCTAGACATCCAAAATCGTCTGCGTGAGTGGAGGAAGTGGAAATCGAGTCGATCCAGGGAACAGTTCCAACGGCCCGAGTTTATCGAAGAAGAAGAAAACTACTTGAACTTCCTTGGGACTGACCTCTCGTGATCCCAACACGGATGAAGAAAAATCGCATGCATATCTTGCGCATCTTCAAGGATAAGGAGAAAGAGAGATCGCGAGAAAGGCTCGAGGCAAGAGAGAAGGCCAACATCTGCCTCTCACCGGAACCACAGAACATACACATTCTCACTTCGATATTCTATCGTAAAAAGTGATGAGGATCTCGACCTGTCGCCGCCACGTAAGAGTTGCAAATGCAAAGCAAGCAATGCATGAATCCGAATTCTTCATGAGAAGAGCATGATGGAGGGACCAGGAAAGTCCTCCGAACACACAAACGAAATTGATCCATTGGGAGTGGTTTAGCAAATCGCCACCGTTGTTGTCGCCACCACTTCCCCACTCACTCGGAAGAAAGAATTAAGGCAATGGCGATGAAACCGGGTTAGTGGGGACCCCAAAGAGCCAACCCCTAACGAAGGTGTCTTACCACCGCCCCAACTACCGAACACTCGAGAAAAAGCAGGGGAGTTTGGAGATGAGTGACCCCATTCCAAGTCACTCACCGGTGCGCCACGCGAGGGGGAAACTCCCTCCACCGCAGCCAAGGTCGAGAATGTCAGAGATGACTCCACAACGAATCCAGGAGGCGAAGTGGAGAAAGTACAAACACCAAACGAACAAAGAAGTTGCCATCAACGAAGCTCGACGATTGAGATCGTCTCACCGAGGTGCCAACCGCTCCGAAGGCTTATGACGCCGCCGATGCAACGAGGCACATGAAGGAACAACCCCCCGGGAGTTAACACTGGGGCGATGAAAGTGCAATCCATGGGGTTGAGACTCCAATGGATGCCACCATAGAAGACCCTAAGACACCGACACCGTCGAAAGGAAGTCCAAGCCTCACTGCAATGAGACTGCCGGAGGTAATGAAGGCCCACGGGAGGTTGAGACTTCCCCGGGTAAAGAAGTCCAAGAGAGAACATCCCTCCCGCTATCATCCGAAAAGGAGATAAACGCGCTTCATGATTCCCAGATAATCCTCGATGTAACCTTTCCGGGATCGGCGACGAAGAAGCCGAGTCATCCCCGTGACAACTCCAAAAGACTCAGCTACGGATGTTCCCAAAGACGAGCAAGTCGATCTCAAGGCTACTCACAAACTTTCAATTTTGATGATGAGCCACCAATGGAAATCTCATCATCATCCGATAATGCTTCCGATAAGGCCGAGGATCACCCACTCAATTGAGAAACCAAATGAGACCAACGGTCGTTGAGATGGTCGAGGCTCGGCAAGTCGGTCCAGCTCACAATAGACCCTAGCCGAACAGAGTCCATTGCGCAGCTCCCAAGCCGCAGCAGTTCGACTCAAAAGGAACTTCACGCGCACCTCTCATCATTGAACAAATACCGGTTGGCCGTGATGATTCCTTTATAGAATCTTTTCCTTTTCTCCTGGAGGTACCCGACCTCCCCAAGAGTTAGAGAACGAGCTCGCACACTTCCACGCACCACCTCCGTCATTTCGTCAGTACCATCATTCCAAATTTACTATGACTTTGACGCAAACGTGGCCATCACCGCATCGAAGAAACAACTCAAGTTCGGGAGGTGTTCAAAGCATTATTTGCTGAGATTGAACGGATGGAGAGGCACCAGGCCTCTATGGACATGCGATCGACAACAGAGATGCCAATCTTACACGACTTGAGAGGCATAATGATCATGATCGTGAATGGTGGCAACATCAACAAACAATGCGTGTGGAACAAGTTAGATACTTCAGGACATTGTTCAACAAGTCGGGTATGGATAGCCGAGAATGCTTTGATGCAAAAACAAAATTGAGAGAACACATTGAGCACATGTACGAAGCTCACACCGCCGAGATAAAGCCGCTGCGTGAGCAAAATAAGAGTGATCTCCAGCGTCCGGAAGCAAATATGGACAGAAAAATTCAGCCTTCTCATGGCTGAAATGAAGCTAATTTCAGCAGAGTCCAACGCTACTCGTTCGAATTTCGTGCCGCATACTCCGCAGCCAGACTCGAGATAGAACTCGACTATCAAGAGCTCGACTTCCCGCTGCAAGATGTTTCTAGGCGTTCCTCTCTCCTTTGATGATGCCAAAAAGGGGGAAGATGAATACTTTAAAGCGCTAAAAAGATCCTCAAGTCGAGAAGGAGGAAACAAAAGAAAGGAAAGACAGTTGAGGAAGTATCAAAACAAAAGAAAGGAAAGTCCGTTGAGGAAAGGAAGGGAAAGACAAATGAGGAAGTATCAAAACAAAAGAAAAGAAAGTCTCATTGAGGGGAAAGGATCGAAAGATGTGACCTTGATGATTGCACAAACCCCCAACAAGGTCTTGTCACACCGACATTATCGCAGAAAACTCCCAGTGACTCCTGCCACTCCAACACTCTGCTATATCTATGGTGAAAATAGAAAGACAATTGAAGCAGAGATGGAGGAAGTGGAAGGAAGAATGGATGCTCGAGTTATGAACATCTTGAAACAACATGGAGGCATTCCAAAGAGACAGAGACACTTATGCCATCTCGGATGTCGGACAGCCACGATCGCTTGATGAATTTAAAACGCCGCATCCAAGGATACTTTGCAAATATGTCTATGGCTCAAGCTTGGGACTTGTACTGGGAAAAGGGTCTCACGTTATGTGAAGAAGCTGACATGCAGCAGACTACCGCAATCACTCTGCTGGTCACTCACCGGGAAAGAAGAAGACCCCAAGATAATACACACCCGGAGATAGAGGAAGAAGTAGTGGTGGACGAAGAGGTTTCAGACTGGCCTCCGCCCAAAAACATTGAGTACGTAGATCCGTGCAAGAAAGGAGGGATCTATCGGGCCGGTCTTGACCAAGTAGCAAATTTGCAAGTGGCTAAAAGTAATGCCGAGTATGCGAAAAGAATAAAAGAAGAAAACAATAGACAAACTCGTATGGGAGGAAAGACAAGAAAGATTAAGAAGAGATGAAGCTCGTCGAAGGCATATGAAAAGAAGAAAGAAGAATGGTGATTTATGAGAAAAAAGAAGAAGAGCGTAAGATCTTGAACAAGATGAAAGAAGGAGACAACGAAGAAGATGAAGTGTAGCTGTCCACCCCTTCATGTATTTTATTATGTAAATACATACTATGCAAGTCTTCTGTAATAAAACTATAAATTCTTCATTTTTTGTGTGTAGACAAATGTTTGCTCTGATACACCTTGTAAACAGTTGTGTAAAAGAACAAGAATGTTATGATCAATAAAAGGATTGATTATACGCATACATTCTATGTGAATACACTATCTGTATATATCTTTGCTATTTGCATTTTTGAATGGTTTAAGTTTTGGCATCATCAAAAAGGGGGAAATTGTTAGGAAATTTATTGTTTAGATTTTGATGAATGCCATGTAAAACTCAAAATAGGAAGTTGGCACCCCATTTTTTGTTGTAAACTGCATCGTAATAAATAAGGCTAGTCAAGCTGAGTTAAGTCAGCTATGCCCAAACATGCAAGAAGACAACTGGAGACTAGAAGGAAGACTCATTTGCAAGACAAACCGAGTATGGCAAAGAAGAGTAAATGGGAACTCTATCAAGAAGCGAGAGATGCAACAGTGGAGTATCGGTCAAGTCAACTCAAGAAAAGCCAAGTCTCAAGTTGAAGTGACAAGAGTCATCCATGATTGGAAGTCGACTCTAAGTCACCTGGGAAAGCAAGAAAATGCAAATCAAGTCGAGATAATCAAAAAAGATCTCATTGCGTAAATCAAGAGAATTACCTAAACAAGTAATATCTCCATGCTACCTTTCTCAAGTGCTCGTCCCTGCGTGCAAAAGGAATAAACCAATGGGAAGCACTACACCGTGTCGAACTCGAAAAGGTGAAGAACAATTCATACGAGGAAATGGCAATTCCAAGGATCGCAACAAGACAAGCCAACGACCACAAGTGACTTTAAAAAATAAGCCTATCTCTTCAACGGCGATTTTTGAAAGATCACTATAAAAGGCCGAGGAATGACTTTGAGAAAAAAAGACCGAACCAAAACATTCAAGCAATTATTAGAATCAGAATCAAATATTCTCAAGTTATTAAACGCTCAATCCTCAAGCCTACACTACGAAGAACATCAAGAGAATTACCTAAAGTCAACTCAAGAAAAGCCAAGTCTCAAGTTGAAGTGACAAAAGAGTCATCCAATGATTGGAAGTCGACTCTAAGTCACCTGGGAAAGCAAGGAAATGCAAATAAGTCGAGATAACTAAAAAGATCCGTTGCCAAATCAAGAGAATTACCTAAACAAGTAATATCTCCATACTACCTTTCTCAAGTGCTCACCCTTGCGTGCAAAAGGAATAAACCAATGGGAAGCACGACACCGTGTCAAAACTCGAAAAGGTGAAGAACAATTCATACGAGGAAATGGAAATTCCAAGGATCGCAACAAGACAAGCTAACGATCGCAAGTGACTTTCAAAAAATAAGCCTCTCTTCAACGGGCAAATTTTTGAAAGATCACTATAAAAGGCCGAGAAATGACTTTGAGAGTAAGTAGACTGAACCACAAACTTTCAAGCAATTATTCGAATCAAACCCGAAATATTCTAAATCCTCAAGCCTACACTACGAAGAACATCAATCCAACACTCACCGTGAAGAAAGATAACTTCAATCAGGTTGAAGAGGAAAATACGAAAGTCAAGGGTCTACATTCCTTGAAGGATTGTAGGAAGGTTCAAGGTCGAACCAAGCCTTGAGCTTTTGGAGGGCTTCGTGATCAAATCCAAAGAGCTTGAGCAAGTGGGCTGTAAAGTAGCAAAGCATACCTGCAAGAAGCCGAGTCGCACGAGAAGCCACCGAGGATCAAGGCGTCTCCGGATCGAGTCCCAAAGGATCAAGTCACCGTGTGTGATCAAGACTTGTATCCGGACTGTTACCACTTTGTATATCTTGATCAATACCTAGTGGATTCCTCCAGGAGTTGGAGAAGAGAGGAGTAGAAGAATTACCCCATCTTCGAACCTCTATAAAAATCTTATTGTGTCATTTACATTTCAAAGACTTTAATTCTTGCATCATATCCGTTTATTTCTCATTGACATATTTGCTATCCATTAGATAATCTCTAAGTACTAAATAAAGCTCTAAATCTCTACTTAAGGGTGTTAAGTCTTCCAATAAAACAAACCACGATTGAGTTAATTTAGATTTAACAACTCGAGTTATTCCATCAACAACTCGGTTGAGTCTCATTGAAAGACTAACTCTCTCGATCAACTAAATTGGTCATCACCAAGGACACAAATGTGTAGTATCAACTCAATTTTTAAAAGGACTAAATCAAAATTTGGTATGGTTTATTCAACCCCCTCTAAACCTTACACTTACACCCCTTGGTACCTACATTTATAGATACCAAACTATTACAACATTCACCTTGAAGAGTTCCACACTATTCTTACAACACCACCTATGAAGTTTACTACAATCATCTAATAACAATGAAGAGCACTAAACTCTTTAAAACCTAGAATTAACCAATTGTATTCTTCCCACAAGAACACTAACAAGAATTTTGTTTGGGATGATTTGAACCAATCTAGGATCACAACTCAAATGAAGTATACAACTTTGAAGTGCAAGTGTAATTAAGAATGAAGCCTAATAATGAAGATGTGCAAGTGTAAAGTTAGGCTAATACAACAAGATTGTTGACAATTAAGAATAAGAGAATTTTTTAGTTTTCTTGTTGCTTTGTATATTGTGTTGTGTATTTGATCATTCAAGACTTCAACTATTTATAGGAGAGTTTCTTGATTTGCATATAAACAAATGCTCCTCCTAGAAGAGTGAAATCTATAAAAGGAATGCCAAATAATCTAAGAAAATAGTTGTTAGAATCAAAGCCACAATTTCATGAAAAGTTGTATGTTGCAATGGATAGTTTCTACTGATAAAACCTTAGTCACCCACCAACAAGGAAAACACGTTTGAAATATTTAAACACGGGTTGATCTGGGGATTGGACCGGTGCAATACATAGGGAGAGCAGTCACCTAGGGGGTTCGACCAGTCCCTCTAGGGTTGGAAAAGTCCCCCTCAATACAGGGACCAAAAAAGGAAAAGGCCCCAATTCCAGGCATTGGTCGACCACATTGGTCGATCGGTCACCCTCCCCTCGTACTTTTCTATTTCCATCCTGTTTCAAATACAACTTTCAGGTATGAGTTGCCCTATAGAGCGACCAGTCGACATCAACACAGAGAAGTTGTCCGAATTTTGTAAAAAATAAAGTTCAAGAGATACTTCAAAAAATTAGTAAAAATCATTTAAAATGTTTTGAAGTGTTTGGAAAATATTTGGGGACATAAGTTTGGTATAAAACCCTTTTATAAAAAATCATCAAAATTACGATAAAAACATTTATCTAAGAAACTCCCCTTTTTTGATAATTACAAACCAAAATAATTTTAAGTGAGCAAAATTTAAAACGAAAATATGTTTTTCTAGTCAAATCCAACTATTCATTTTAAGCGACACTTTTCATAATGAAAAGCATAAGGATAGGAACAAAGATTTTTTCAAAGCACTTTAATAAGATCCCCCTATCAACATGCTAAATAAAAATAAGCATAGAAGTAGTCAATTAAAAGCTAAAAGCTTAGCTTTTGCAAATATGACTTGAAGTTAAAGAACTTAAAAGCTCCCCCTATCAAAGATAAGTCATTAGTCAGAAGTAATTGTCCATTATGCAGTTAACAATTTAAAACCCATCTACAACTTATAGCTTTTTTTGTGAGCGTTTTTAGCTCAATTTATCTAAACATAAGCTTATGAGATCATTCTATTTTTCCCCCTTTAGAATCATCAAAAAGACTATTAATACGACAAAACCATCATAAATAGATATCAAAGTGCGCATTGAATCAAATTGCTATCATGCCATTGAATGAAAAGCTTAGAATTCCAAAATATAAGAGCAATCAATAGGAGAAATTATATACAAGCTCATTTGATGGATAAGACATACTCTTCATAGAGATATAAGTCAATGATATTCAAGAGAGTCATGCAAAAGATAAATTTTTCATTGAGGTATTTTATAAAACACTTGACATGCATAGGAAAAAAATTAAAGTTGTATATGACCAAGGTTGCAGAAATCGCTAGGCGCTAGTCAGGCGGCAGCCGGGCACCTAGAAACATCATGTTTTTCATTTTGTTTTTCATTTTTTTTATATTTTGGCCGATTTTTGGCCGATTTATTCCGACTAGACCGCCTAGATCCCCGCCTGGACCCGATTTTTGGCCAATTGTTTGGCCACCTAGTAGCCCGCCTAGGCCGCCTATCCCGCTTAGCCGGGCGCCTAGGCCGATTTTTGGCCTAGCCGATTTTTTCAGCTGATTTGGAGAAAATCAAATCGGCCTAGGGGCACCTAGTCGGCGCCTAGGCTGCCGCCTAGGCCGATTTTTACAACACTGTATATGACATTTGCATAGTTAATCATGCCCAAAAAATCAACACCAATTTTAATTCTACAATCATATATCACCATAATACACAATCCGCAACATATAAATACAAGAATTACAAAAATTCACCAAGTTCCAACAAAAGTCTCAAGGGTTCAACCTAATTGAGATTAAAGAAGGAATTAAACTTACCAATGATTGTGAAAGATGAATAATATGGAAGAGATATATATTATGGAAGTCCAATATAGTAGAAATTGCAGGAGAAATCATTTTGAGTGATAAATGTGTGATTTGGGCGAAAGGGTGTGAAAATATGGAAAATAGACGAATAAACGGACATAACCAATATATGTTCTGATTTAGCTTAGGTTGACCAATCATTCAGGGGTGTGACCGATCTCTAGACTGGTCGACCGGGCGATTGGTACCTGTTCTGCAGTCTAGTTTCTATATGAATTTGAAGTTAAAGATGCGATTTTTTACCCCTAAGTTTTAGCATAAAATGCAATCATACCTTATTCGATATGCATTATGCCTAAATAAGCTCGAATTAAAGTAAAAGACTCGGCAACCAGAGGTTTGTAAATATATCCACGAGTTGATCTTGAGACGGAACAAAGCACATCTCAATTTTTCGTTTAGAAAAACAATCCCTTAGAAAATGGTGTCGAAGCTTAATATGTTTAGTTCGGTTATGATTAACCCAATTTTGAGCAATATTTATAGCGTATGTATTTTCACAAAAAATAGGAATATTTTTGAAAGAACATTTGTAATTTGCTAGAGTTTGTTTCATCCAAAGAAGTTAAGTACAACAAAAGCCGCGAAAATATATTCGGCTTTGGTCTTTGATAAATATACACAATTTTGTTTCTTTGAAAACCGAGATGCTAGGCAATCGCCTAAAAATTGACATGATCAGAAAGTACTTTTATGATCATCAATGTTTTCCTCATAATCCGAAACACTATATCATTTTAAAGAAAAGTTTTCATTCTTTGGATAAAACAAACCATAAGAAATAGTACCTTTCAAATATCGAAAAATTCTTTTAATGACACTTAAATGAGATTCTTTGGGATTACTTTGAAATCAAGCACATAGGCATACAACATGAATAAAGTAAACTACCAATGAATGGCGTAGCCAACACACAATAACAGAGTGGGCCGATACACGAAAATGGGGTGGGCCGTATAGAAAAATCATATAAATTTTAACTAATTTTTTTTTTTAAATTTGCCTAGTAAATTTTTTTTTTTAAAAGAGTGGGGGCCAGGGCCCAGGTTGCCCCCCTAACTACGCCATTGCTACCAACCATACCTCGATATTTTGATTCATTAACCGACTTGCCTTTCTCATCTTTGTCATGCTTGATATTTGTTGCCATAGAAGTAGCAACGGTTCTTCCCTTTTCAATTCTGAACTTTTTTGAAGCCCTTTAGTGTATTTGGATTGAGATACATAAATACCTTCTTTTCATTGCTTTAATTAAAGCCCAAGGAAGAATTTAAGTTCTCCCATCATACTCATCTCAAATTCACCTTGCATAAGATTAGCAATTTTTTTGCATAGAGATTCATTAGTAGCACCAAAAAGTATATCATCAACATAAATTTGCACTAATAAGGAATCTTGCCCTTTTTCAAAAACAAAAACAGTAGTATCAACTTTACCTCTTGAAAAATATTTTGCACAAAAAAAAGAACTAAGTCTATCATACCAAGCTCGTGGTGCTTGTTTTAAACCATATAAGGCCGTTTTAAGTTTATAAACATCATTTGGCCTTGAAATTTTTTCAAACCCATGAGGTTATTTTACATAGACTTCTTCTTGAATAAACCCATCTAGAAAAGTGGATTTAACATCTATTTGGTAAAGTTTGAAATTTTTAAAGCAAGAGTCGGCAAGTAAAATACAAATAGCTTCTAACGTGTTATGGGTGCAAAAGTTTCATCATAATCAATACCTTCTTCTTGACAATACCCCTGA
Source organism: Rehmannia glutinosa (assembly GCA_016081115.2). Taxonomy (NCBI): domain Eukaryota; kingdom Viridiplantae; phylum Streptophyta; class Magnoliopsida; order Lamiales; family Orobanchaceae; genus Rehmannia; species Rehmannia glutinosa. Next base: position 318,354 of record JABTTQ020003428.1, on the reverse strand, counting down.
GATACTAACCTTGCTTTATTTCGAACAATGTTACCATGATCATCGAGTTTGTTTCGAAATACCCATTTTGTACCAATAATTATTTGTGATGGAGGACAATGTACCAATTCCCAAACATCATTTCTTTCAAATAGATTCAACTCCTCTTGCATCTCAAGAAACCAATATTAATTTTCAATGGCTTCCTTAGCATTTTTAGGCTCTTTTTGGGATATAAGAGCTTTTTTTGGCAAATTTCATTCTAGTCATAACTTTGTCTAAAGGATCCCAAACTATAAGACTTTTTGGATGATCTTCTTTGAATTTCAATGCCACAGGAAGATCTGAATTATCATCTTTATCCTCTTGTTGATTATTAAAAGTTGAAGTTGGATCATTTGATGTGGAAGGTTGATCATTTTGAGCATCATTTGGAACAATTAGTCCAACTTCATTTTCATCATCACTTTCATTATGTGGGATTCTTTCAACTCTGGAGGCTTCATCGAATTTAACATGAATAGACTCCTCGACCACCATGCTAGTTTTGTTATAAACCCTATATGCCTCACTCTTAGTCGAGTACCCCATAAATATCCATTCATTGGTCTTAGGAACAAGTTTGTCCAATTGACCTTGGTGTTTAAAATAAAACACTTGTAGAGACAACACTATTTTGTTGTGGAGTTCTTGTAGCCGAAAAATTATGTGCATATACCTTTATTTCACATAATATTCTAAAATCACCATCAAATTCACCTCATCGGCCACTCCTTATAGATTCAATAGTATCTTTTTTTTTATCCTCTATAAGTTTACACAACTTAGCAAACTCATTAGTGGCATCACTTTTATTTGCAAGAAAAATAACCCGAGTATATCTTGAGAAGTCATCAACTATAACAAAAAGATGTAATATTTTCCACTTAGACTTTCAGTGCCAATATCTCTATACAAATCAAGATGAAGTAGTTGTTGAGGCTTGCTTGAGGAAATTTCATTTTTGGGCTTAAAACTACTTTCAACTAATTTGTTCTTTTGACAAGTGTGACGTAAGCCAATATTTTCAAAACTTAAGTTGGGTAGTCCTTTGACATGTTGGTTTATGTAATCTTCTGTAAATTTTTGTATCCAACATGTCCAATTCGCATATGCCATAAACTAGTTAAATCATTATTGGCGACAAGACAAGAAATATTTTGACTAACCAAATCACTTGTACAAATTTTATAAAGATTGCATTTTCTACTAGCTTCATAAATAATTTTACCTTTTTTTAAGAATAATGCATTTTTCTTTTGTGAAAACAACATCATAATTTGAGACAAAAAGTTGGCTAACACTTATCAAATTGAACTTAAGCGCCTCTACTTATAAAACATTACTAAGAGAGAAAAAATAATTACCAATGTCCCCATTCCCAAGAATTTTGCCTTTGCCATTCCCGAACATGACCATTCATTCTTCTTGGAGCTTGATGTTGGTATAAAGTTCTTATTTTTCGATCATGTGTTGCAAACATCCACTATCCACGAGCCATTTGGAATCTTTCGTGATTGTTATAGCCCATAGTACCTATAAATATATCATTTTTAGGCACCCTAAAATTTTGACTTCCATGAGGGTTAACTTGAGACCTTTGGGTCTCCACAAATGACTATTGCTACTTCTAAGTTTGCATGTACTAGCAAAATGTCCATTTTTATCACAATTATAACAAGTAATAATACTAGGACTACTAGCACGTATGAAAGTTGGAGCTTAGTTATTTTTCTTAAAAATGGTTTGAAAAGTTTTGTAACCAAGTACCAGTTTAAATTACTCATTTCTTTGTGCACCAAGAATTTTTGTGATGTTGCACATCATTTTTAAAATTTTCAATATCTTTAGTGAGAAATTGTTTTTTGGAATCAAGACTTTGAACTTTAGAAATAGTGATAGAGTGTTCTTGATCAAGAGATTCATAAGAAGTAAATAACTTATCTTTTTCAAACTTTAGCTCTTTAAACTCTTTTTTCCAGATTTTTGTACTTGCAAATAATATCTTTAAACTCATTTTATAATTCATCATAATCACATTGAGGCTCATCAATTAAAGATGAAGAAGAAGAGTTAGAGAGTACCTCGTTATTATCATCGTCTATGACCATAACACTATGTTCGGTTTCTTCTTCGTCGTCAGAAATTGCAAGAAGTTTATCCCATGTTTTGACTTCCGCATTGAGAGCCTTCTTTTTAAGAAAATGCTTTTTCTTATTTTGCTTCTCCTCCGCTAATTTTGGGTAATCGGCTATAAAGTGCTTGGGTTTTCCGCATTTAAGCAAGAGTTATCTCTAGTTTTTCTTGCCTTATTATTATTGACAAATTTTGTGAAATTTTTCGAACAAGGGCGGTGGTTTCCTCATCATCCTCACCACTAGCATAATAGGAATTATTAGAAGCAAGACCCTTAGGAGTAGAATGCTTACTCGATTGTAAGGTGGATGGTTTAGATTTCTTTCTTTCCTTGAGATAGACTTTGTAGATGAGAAGATTTACTATGAGTTCATCAAATTTGAGAGTCTCAAGGTTTTGTGCTTTCGATATAGTCGTCACCTTTCTGGACCATGAGCTGGGAAGAGCATTTAATACTTTGGTTACCTTATCTTCCTCCAAGATGACTTTTTCGAGCTCCAGTAGGGGATTGACTATGTTGTCTAGCCTTTCCACCATTTTTAAAATTCCTTCACCCTCAAGCATTATGAAGTTTTCAAAACCTTTAACAAGCATTAATTTTCTAGCTTGTTTAACTTTCTTAACGCCTTCATAAATAGTTTACAAATTTTCCCACACTTCATGTGCCGACCTTATTCCACTAATTGGGTTGTACTCAGTGGCGATGAGTGAGCAATGCAAAATATTCAAAGCCTTACCGTTTAGAGAGAATGGATTCTTGTTGTTTTCACTGAATTCTTTTAAGCTCTTGAGGGCCATAGTTCCATCCTCCAACTTTTTTGTTGGTTGAGTTATTCCTTTAATAACCACATTCCAAATATCGAAACCGCAATCTTGTAGAAAGTATTCCATTCGGTCTTTTCAAAAGGCATAGTTGTTGGCGTCTAATAGTGGTGGCTTGTTGGTTGAGGCGCTAGTGGTGAGGTAGCTTTTGATCATAGCCATGGATCTACTCTTCACTCACAAAGGTTAAACAAGCTTGCGTTACTCCAAGTGGCTACAAAAAACTAGAGAATGGGGGTGAATAGATTTTCCGGATTTTTTAATTTATGCCCTCTTTTATGAATATGAACATGATGAATAAATAAAAGTGCAAAAATATAAACAACACACAATGATTTATAGAGCTTCAACCCATCTATGGCCTAATGCTCTACCACCCGATATGTCCAAATGGATTTTGAAAAGGAAAAAGTATATTAAAAGATACCAAACTATTACAACCTTTACCATAAAGAATACCATACTCTTATTACAACACCACTTATGAAGGTTACCACAATCTTCTTACAACAATTAAGAGCACCAAACTCTTCAACACCTAGAATCAACCAAGTGTGTTCTTACCAAAACACTAACAAGGATTTCTTGTTTTGGATGATTTGAACTAATTCAAGATTACAACTCAAATGAAGTATAAAACTTTGAAGTGCAAGTGTAATCAAGAATAAAACCTAATACTCAAGATGTGCAAGTGTAAAGCTAGGCTAATATACAAGATTGTGGACAATGAAAAATAAGAGAATTTACTGGTTTTTTTGTTGCTTTGTATATTGTGTTGTGTATTTGGTCCTTTAAGCCTTCAAGTATCTATAGCAGAGCTTCTTGATTTGAATAAACATAGGCTCCTCATAGAAGAGTGAAATCTGTAAAAGAAATGCTAAATAATCCAAGAAAATAGCTGTTAGAATCAAAGCCACAATTTTAAGAAAAGTTGTCTACTACAACGAATAATTTCTGCTGATAAAACCTTAGGGTGATCGGTAGCCCATTAACAAAAAAAACGTCATTTGAAATATTTAAACATGGGTTGCCTCGTGGGTTCGACCGGTCCCATAGGGTTGTAGTGACCAAAAAACGAAAAGGCCCAAACTCTAGGCACAGTATGGTCGACCTCCAGGTCGATTAGTTGCCCTTCCCCCTCGTACTTCTCTATTTTGGTTCTATTTCAAAATATAACTTTCTAGTATGGATTGCCTGATAGGGCTGCTGGTCGACCTCAGCATAGATAAGTTGTCCAAATTTTGTCAAAAATAAAGTTCAAGAAACACTCCAAAAAATTAGTAAAAATCATTTCAAATATTTTGAAGGATTTGGGCAATATTTGGGGACATTGTTTTGGTATAAAACTTTATTATATTAAATCGATAAAATAATGATAAAAATATTTATCTAACTAAATCATCTGTGAAACAAAATTCAATAGCTACATTCATAGCTAAAGCAGAGTATATTGTTGCAGGCAGCTGTTGTGCCCAAGTTCTATGGATGAGGCAATAACTGAGAGACTATGACATTGAAGAAAGAGAGAATCCAATTATGTGTGATAACCCAAGTGCCATTGCAATTACTCATAATCCAGTATTGCATTCAAGAACCAAGCACATTGATGTCAGATATCATTTTATAAGAGATCATGTTGAAAATAAAGACATCACATTGGAATACATATCAACTGAGAAGGAATTAGATGATATATTCCTAAAGCCATTATCTGAATCAACAATTAAAAAATTTAAGAACGAGCTTGAATTGATTAAGATGTGTTAGGAAGCTCAAAAGACTCATTCAACAGAGTTGAGGATGACATAATTGAATATCAGAAGAGTTTCATTCATTCATCCAAGTTAAATAGCTTATATGGCTAGTCAGCTGAATCGAGTTAGCTGGACAACCAAGTATCATTCAATTGAATCAATGAAGAGAGAAGTAGATTTGAAATATTTATGAGCTAAGTGACAAAACAATGTCTTTTTCCTCAAGTGGGAATGCTTTTAGGCTTGACCTCAACAACATTAAATGCTATCAGTCGGTTTACCCATGATTGGATATAAATGTTGCCGCATTTAATGGGAGAAATTTAATGTGGTTTGAATCTTTTAATAGTCGTTTATCATGTTTTAAACCTTTGAAATTGTAAAACCATCGCTTGAAGTCATTTATATACTCAAGAGACATTTTCTTTCTCTTCAGTTTTATTCTCAAGCACTCAACCTTCAGAAAACTCTCGCTGCAAATGACGAAACCATATTTCTTCATTCTCTCTTTCAAGACTCAAAATGACACCCAAGGAAGCCGCACTTTATTTCACCGAACTTGATGAGAAGACACACACATGATCTTTGGTTAACTTCGACGGCCTTGTCAAGCAGGCTATTGACAGGAGTTAGCTGAGAAGATAGCGAAGCATCTCAAAAAATTAGGGCTGAAAAGATTTCTCACTTTGGAGATGACCCAGACATTTCAGGAAGAAGTTGCAATGTTTTATGTGAACGTTTTGGTTCAAGACAACAGAATCCATTCTTCTATAAATGGAAAGGACTTTAAGTTGAATACGACTAACTTTGCAGAGTACTTGCACCTTCCTACCAGTGGACTTAAAGATCTGAGTGGGAAGGAAGTTGATTTGGCTCAGACGTGGAAAGAAATAGCAAAGTTGGAGTCAACTGAGAAACCTAACTGTTCAGCTTTGAAGAAGCTGGGACGACTACCATAAGCTGATGGATGTGGTAGCTAAATGCATGGATATGAAGTTTGGCTCCTTCAATCAGTTGTCCAAGACTAAGCTGATTGTTATGGATGCTATTATGGAGGAGAAGAAGGTGAACTGGAGTGAGTTCTTCTTTGAGAAGTTGTGCCAAAATGTGCACAATGTGAAGGTGGATGTGGGAAGTTCGTAGGTTCCCTTGGTTATGGCCTTATCTTAGGCTATTTAATGGATAACAAGAGTTTGCCACTGCGCAAAGGCAAACCCTTCCATGCCAATAAGAACATTTTCAAAGCCAACCTTCCAAGCTCTCAAAAGCAGGCTCAAGCAAAGAAGGTTGCTACATCTGAGGGGAAATCAGCTGAGCATGTCCCTGAGGACACATCTGCTCCCATTCCTGCTCCATCACTAAAACGTGTTGTAGTCCCCTTCCTATTGATTAAGAAAATGAGGACCGTTGCACGTTTCAAGCCAGCTATGAAGAAGCAGAAAGTAACAGAGTTAGCTGTTGTGGCTGAGGAACAAGAAGAAGAGCCAGAAGTCCCCCTAGAGAAGAGAACCAAGAGACAACTTATGAAGGCTGCTAACAAAGTTGTTGAACTAGTTGTAGCTTCCACAGCTGAGACCGAGACAACTTCCATCGTTGAGCAACATAAATCAAAGAATAGCGATGGTGAGTAGAGCTAGCAATGGGCCGGGCCGGCTCAATCCAAGCCCAGCGGGCCATTTCAGGAAATTGGGCCGGGTCGGACCAATTTTTGGTCGGGCCTCATTTTTCGTAGCCCAGCCACTGGCCACGGGCCATCGGGCCAAATCAGCCCAAGTTAAATATTTAAAAAAATGAAAAAACAATTAAAAAGAAAATTAAAGTATAGTAAATTAACAAAAGTCATCACACATCATGGCACCATCACCATTACAACGTACATTTAAAAAATAAAAGAACAAAAAAACTAACCAAAGCCTGTTGATGCCCAGAAACCCATCACCATCAACATTTGCCTCTTCATTGGTTGACAACTTTACTAACTAGCACATGAATGGTGGAGTTTTGACCAAAATAACACATTTACTGCAATTTTTTTTTAAATTAAAAATTTTCGGGCTTGGGCCAGCCCGAAAAAATCGGACTATTTTGGCCCGAGCCCGACTGGCCGATGGGCCTACTGGATGGGGCCATTTAGGCCCAATTTTTTTCGGGCCTTAAAAATCAAGGCCCATCCCATCCCTATATGCAGGCTGGCTGGCCCGGCCCGTTGGGCTGGGCTAATTTTGCCAACTCTAATGGTGGGTGAAGTACTACTGAAGTAACTCAAGCAGTTGCCAATCTACACACAGCTGAACAAGACACAATTGAACAATCTCCAGCTAAAGAAACTCAAGATAATTCAGCTGCTATACCTCAGATTGCTATAGTTGAAATTAAGGGAGATGAAGGTTCTAAAAAGGCTACTGAGGAAGAGCATGTGTAAGATCGAATTTTTGATACATGTCCAGAGTCCCCAACATATCCAGAGATCGAGGAAAGGTTGCACGCAAGGATGCGATGGAAGCTGAGTGCCAGCGAAGTTTAATTCATGAGGTCTAAAATGATTGACGATGAGGAATATCTCCTTGGATTACTGGATGATGCTCATGTTATGGAATCGATGAAATCTATTACACAACGATTATTTTAGAAGAATGATGCTGCCAAGGCTAAGGCGTTGGAGAAAGCCATGGCCCCCGAACCTCATTCTTGTGCTCTTCATGATCCAAATATTCCTGAGAAGGCTCTTGGAAGAGCCAACAACAACAATGTAGGTTCTGGAGAATCATCTATCTCTGTTTCTCCTACCCCATCGATTCTAGATATGGTGAGGACAATCGATCTAACAACCTCACTAGCTCACTCAAAAGGACTAACCAGAAAAGCTGTTAATGAAGTTAGAAAGGATGATATAGAGGGGAATCTAACTGAGCCACAACTTGATGAACTTGTTAAGACAACTGCCCCATCGGCTGAACACTCAAAGGAAACAACTGAGTCTTAAGTGACAACTGACCATACTATTCGTGATTTAGCTGGTGAGCCAGCTGAGGGGGGAAGCTTAACACACTACAACCTGGTAGAAGGAGGCAGTAGGAGACCTTGACAAATTGAAGCTAGGAGGCGAGGGGGAGACTTAATAAGAATAACATATGGGACTACCGACACTTTGATTGTTGAGATGGTCTCAGCTGAGGTTCCAACTGGTAAAGGCCAATGAAGCTGCTCAAACAACTGAGGCACGAGATGGACAGATGAGGACCATGTCAGTTGAGACTGCTGGTCTTGAAAGTACAGTCCTAGAGGTTGAGACCTCTAAGTATGCCTATGTCCAACACCCCAATTCAACTAAGTCTGCAAAAGGGATTGTTGAAGGCTTTGCATCTATTGAGACTGCTGCCAAGGTAGCTGAAGGCCCCCAGGAGGTTGAGACTTCCAGGGGTGTAGTGCAAGAAAAAGGGAAAATGCCTGAATCTATTCCTACATTGCCAGCATTAGAGTCTACTGACTTGGAAGAAATAGAATCATTGCATGACTCCGATGATGATGTGACGCTAGACTTTATTAACTCAGAGAATACAACTAAGACATCCCCAACGGATCCAACAGAAAAGGAATTGGAGGCAAGGAAGAAGGATGCTCGTGTTAAGATTTCATCTAAGAGGTTTATATTGGCTGATTTCCAACTCCTTTGGTGCCATCACCAACCCGTGATGTTGTTGAGGCAACTGAGGCTCAACAAACTCTACTGGACGACTCTACTAGAGCCAACGCAGCTGTAAAGATAGCTACAACCCTGTCAGCTTAGAAGGTTTTCACATCTGCGACTGCCATTGAAGCTTCCACACCTGAGGAAGAAAGAGCTGCTAGCCTAGTACCTATTGGCCTATATGAAGAAGATTTCCCATACATTGATGATGTTTCGCTGGAAGGACATTCTACGAAAGAAATTGCTCATTACTAAGTTAATATTAGCCCTGAAAAACTTTAAGATCTAACGACTTAAGAGTGGTTCACTTTGGATTTGACTTCAATTCTATTTTACCAGAGGATCAGTCACCTGAGACAGTTGATTTCAGACAACCCTCCAATGCCATGTGTGCTGAAATAGAGGCCATGGAGCATAGTTTCAATGAACTCAACTAGAGAATTGACAACTATGATGCAATGATATCAGACGATATTAGAGAAGCAGTGTTGAGGATTTGTGAATGGACAACACAAACAAAGACACTTAGAAAGGAGCAATATCACAACTTCAGGACACTGTTTGCAAAGTTAGTGGTCTGGTGTGGTGAACAAGCCAGTTCCAACAGAGACAGAGGGAAAATATCAATATAATGGAGAGGATACACATGAATGTCTTAGAGTTGCTCAGACTTCAATTCAAGCAGGATCTCCAGAATATGGAAAGCACTCTACATACTGGGATGATTGCAAATAAAGGCAGAGATGCAGATTCTAAGATCCAAACAAAATACAACACACTATGTCAGTCATGACTAACTCGACTATCTTCTCCATGACACTCCAAATATTCCTTAAGTTGTTAGTGATAATGCCAATAGGAGGAAAAAAGTAGAAACAATGGAGAAAGTGGAAGTGAGGGGGAAGAATCCTCAAAGACGACCCCTAACCCCATGAAAAAATATGCTTAAATCTCAAATTATCTAATCCACCAGTTCTCTTCATTCTCAAATGTCTTAGGAGTTTTAAGCTGATGAAAAAGCTAAGTTAGCATTGCAAAGATCTCGAGCTAAAATAGTTGATGTTAGGAAATTTATTTGTTAGATTTTGATGATACCATGTAAAACTTAAAATAAAAAGTTGGCACCCCATTTTTCTTGTATTTTCTATGTTATAACAGATAGGATTGAAAGAGTTGAGTGAAGTCAGCTACGTCGAAGGATGCAAAGAAGACAACTGCAGCAATAGTAAAGACCCAGCTGTGTGTCAGCTGAGTATGGTCAAGATGGAAGGCTATGACTCGACTGAAGGAGACTTAGCTGAGGAACAACTGAGTGAAGGATGTTGAATTGTCAGTCAAGTCAATGAAGAGCCTAGACTATCAGTTGAATGACAGTTGAGCCATTTCCAAATGATTGGAGCAGATTCAAGTTAAACGGAAAAAGGCATATGTCCAGTCAAATCGTCTGAGATAAATCTATTGCACGGAAGTCAAGGTTATTACTTAATTTAGTAATACCTCCATGCTGCCAGGTCTTAAAGTGTTTGTCCTAGAAGCGTGCAAAAGGAATAAACCAATGGAAAGAATGTGTCAGGCTCTAAAAAGGTGCATAGTTCATTATGTATGAGAAGGGTCTCCATCACATGCTGCAAATCAAGAAAAGACAAGCCAATGAACAATGTGTCATTAGAAAGTAGTTTATCTCTTTAACGAGCAAATTTTGAAATGAGCACGATAAAAGGATGAGGAATCATTTGAAAAAAAAAAGTATGACTCTAATCTAAGGAGCAAAAATTCAAAAAAACCTGTAAATATTCTCAAATCTCACAAAGAAAATTCCTCAGGCGTAAAATCGGAGTAATTCAATCCAACACTCATTGTGAAGGAAAGATGATCTCAACAAGTTGAAGAGGAACAAGTTTCAAGAATAAAAAAGGGTCTACTCTTCAAGTTTGAAGGAGCTATAGTGAGGTTCAAGATCAAACCAGAAGTATCAAGTTTTTTGGAGGGTTGTGTGAACAAATCCAAACACATGAAGGAGTCAAGTAGTAGCAAGCAGCTATCTTGTGAAGAAACTGAGTCGTAGAGATGCCAGCTGTGTGATCAAGGCTGTCTCTAGACTGAAGAACTGTTTTGTAACCTGATCTGTTACTTAGTGAATTCCTCCAGGAGTTGGAGAAGACAGGATTAGAGGAATTACCCCATCCTCGAACCACTATAAAATTACTTGTGTCATTTACTTTCTTGCATATTCTTAATATCTCCTAATAGGTTTTATTGCTATCCAAGTTATAATAACAAGTGTTAAAAATGTTCTTAAAAATTAACTAAGGGTGTTAAGTCTTCCGCTGTTTAAAACCAAATCAAGTAAAAAACCAAGTGTTCGCTGACGCAGCCAAGTTATACTATCTACAACTTAGTCGAGTCTGTTGAGTGAGTAATTTAGCTGAAGTAAGCCAACCTAGCTTTCCCACAAGGACTTAGCTAATTTGAGTCAACTCTGTTGAATACTTTTAAAAGGACTAAAAGTGTGGTTTATTCAACCCCCTCTTCTAAACATTACATCACACCCATCGGGACCTACAAGTGGTATCAGAGTGGTTGGTTCATTGAGCCTTCCACAATGGTTACTGAACTAGATCTCAATTTGTTTCAAAAGGTTTAACATTTGTGTTATCAAAGTCTTTCTTCTAAAAGAAAAGTTATCATGGAAGCCAATATAACTCATATTGCTATGTTTACTGTTGAAGAATTTGATGATTGGAAGATTTGCATGCAGGCTCACCTATCAGCCCTACACGATGAAATGTGATTTGTGATAGAAAATGGTGTTTGATACATGTTTTTATCTTAATTTTGATGATTTTATTTTTACACCAAAACAATGTTTTTAATTGTCGTCCAAATACTCCTAAATGATTTAAAATGATTTTAATATTTTACGGAGTATTTCTTCAAGATTTACTTTAAATAAAATTGGACAACACTTCTAATAATTTTATGTTTATATGTTTTTACTTCAAAAGAAGGTTTCTAAATGTTGTCTAAATACTCCCGACTGGTTTAAAATGTTTTTACTAAATTTTCGGAGTATTTCTTGAGTTTTATTTTCGACAAAAATTGGACAACATTTATGTCTCTTGGTCGACCGGTCGCCCTATAGGGCAATCCGTACCTGAAGAAGATTTTTGAAACAGAAAATAAGATGGAAGAATAATCAAGTAGGTCGACCGGTCGCCCAGAGGTCGACCGGTACCTGCAAGTTCCTCTTTGAAATAGAACTTCGTATTCCTTAAAATGCAATGAGGGGGACCGGTTGAGATGGGGGACGACCGGTCGAAGCCTACGTCGACCGGTCGCCCTGTGTAAATTTCCTGTGTTTCGTTTCAAACTTCTATTTCTCGTGCGATCGGGTCGCCTGCTTTTTGGATGAAAAAAATATGACCGTTTGACAGCAGACATATTTCCTTAAAATGTGGGATTGATTTCTAACATCTATATTCTTGATTTTAATTGTATTTTTCTGTAGATTTTCAATCCCCAAGAGGAGCTTATGCTTGATCAATCATCTCCTATAAATAGAGGAAGTTTTGGAGCAACCTATACAATAATTGAGATACAACACAACAAGATACACTTCAAGCAAATATTTGTTCTTCATTGTTATTATTCTTGTTGTAATTTTGCCTAGCTTATCACTTTCACATCCTTGAGGTCTAGGCTATTCTTGATTACACTTTGCACTCAAATTGTAATATTCATTATTGAGTTGTAATTTTGAGTTTTGGTTATCATTCAAACACAAGATATCCTTGTGAGTGTTCTTGTGGTAAAAACACACTTGGATGATCTAGGTGATAGGTGCAAGAAGATTGTGGTGATCTTCTTATTGAGGTGTTGAAGAATTTGGTATTCTTCAAGGTTGAAGATTGTGGTAATCTTGACAAGGTGCCGTTGAAGGAAGATTGTGGTAATCTCCAAAGGTGGTGTTGAAGAAGAGTGTGGTGTTGTAAGTTGAATTTGTGGTAATCTCTTCAAGGTGTTGTAAGTTGAATTTGTATTAATTTTGGTAATTTATAAAATTCTTTTTCCTTTTTGAAATCCATCCCGGATATACTGGGGTGGTAGTAGATTAGGCCCTAGGTGGGTTGAACTACTATAAATCAACGCGTGTTGTTTACATTCCGCACCTTTATTATTGTGTTTGAGCATTTGGTTCCAAAAAGAGGGCGAAATTGAAAAGATGGAGATAATCTATTCACCCCCCTCTAGATTATCATAGCCGCTTGGACTTACAAATGGGCCACTGCAAATACTCAAGGTTAACACTGCTGTAAGAAGAGCACCTTAAGATGGAAGAGAGGATCTTTGTGCACAGAGCCTGGACCACCATGGTTGAAAAACGGAATGTGAATGGACAAACGATGATATAAATAGATATAACATGTATAATGCAGCTAAGGATATTCTTTACATAACATTGGACAAAGCCATGTTCAATAAAGTCAAGTCTTGTAAATCAGCAAAAGATATCTGGGATAATCTAACTCTGATTTGTGAAGGATCAGAACAAAAAAATAAGAAAATAACCTAACTGTTGTTGTACAAAAATTTAAAGATTTCAAAATGCTTGTAGATGAAAGCCTGGATTAGCTAGATGCCAGATTTACATATATCACTAATGACATTTCAGCTCTCGGGAAAGTATACACTAAGAAGGAGATGTGAATAAAAATTCTATGACCCTTCCCAACTAAATGGGAGATGAAGGTCATGGCCCTGAGACATTCAATGGACCTCTCAAAAACATCAAATCATGAGCTATTCTCAGACCTCAAAGCTTATAAGTTTGAGCTGAGAAAGAAAGAGCAGGTGGACACAATTATACCTAAGACAACTGCATTTATGGCAAGCGAAGGAAAGAAAGCTGAGCCAAATGAGACCATTGACCAGGAGCAAATCGCTCTCATGGTTAAAAGATTCAACAAGTTCTTTAACAAAAACTACAATATAAACAACGAAGATACCTCTAGGAGACATTCATCACCTTCGAAAGCAAGAGAGGATATGTCACCCAAGGGAGCTGAACATCAAAGAGCTGACTATCAGAGAGCTGATATCAGAGTGCCTAGAGAGATGATCAGAGAGTTGAGAACCTGTGTTGGAATTGCAGACAACCTGGACATTTTGCTGTTAACTGTACCTATTGACCAATCAGCAAATATAGGAACGAAGAAGAAAGAAGAGTCTTCAGAGAAAGAAGACAAGAAAAGAAGAAAGCCATGTTGGTTGTTGAGACTGTTGAGCTAGCCAAGTGCAAAGAAGCAGAAGACTCAGATAATAGTGAAGCTGACTACTCAAGTGATACAGAGGAAGAGTCTTTGATCTGCCTAATGGCCAAAGAACAAGAATAATAAGATGAGATACAATCTAACTCATCTCATTCAGATTCAAGTGATAGTGACTATGATACGCACACTTCATCACCCACAGATATTTATGATTCATTAGGCAAAATGATGAAAGATTTTGAGTACATTAAAACCTCACACACACTTCTAAATGAGGAAAATAGCCAGCTCAGAGCGCTAATCAATCAAGATCGTAGCTAAGAGAGAAGGTCCCCGGCTATCCACTTATCGTAGTAATCAAGCTCGGTAGATTGGAGTCGACAGCTCTCCTAGGGTGCCTCATCTGAGATCTATGGGGAAGATGATCAAGTTACCGGAGAAGAATGAAGCCAACCAAGTAAAAACAAGAAGCATCGATGCGCTCGAGCGCTCAAAAGGGAAAGGTAGGGGCATACATTTTGCTCTAAGGGGGTTTACTATCTGCTCTTTCATCTTCTCCCGGCTCCTAACATAAAAGCCAAAACTCACAGCTAACTAAAGAGTTGAGTACTCTAAGTCACATAGCTGATGAGAACACTAAGCTGAAAGATAAAAATGCCAAGATCATAGCAGAGTTAGCTGCTACAGAAAAGAGAGAAAATGATCTTAAAAATGTGATTGCCTTATTTACAAAAGCATCCAAATCATTGGATGAACTTATAATGAGCCAAAAATAGTGTGGAGATAAGACATACATAGGATTCTATTCCTTTGTGCATAGTCAAGCTCCCAAGGTGATTTTGGAAAGAAATAAAGCCAGTAGAGGTTGCCATCTATCAGCAGACTCCAAATAGAAAATACTCTGTGAAAGCTAGGGCTACCAAATATCCTAGAGATTTCAGCAAAGAAATTCATATGATGAGAATGGTAGAAATTATACTAATCAAGCTGATCGGCATAACCATGTGAAATATTAGCAAAGAACTATGGTATACAAGCCCAAGTGGCAAAGACCTCAACCTCAACAAAGGTATTTCCCAAAGCAGAAGAGTTATTATCAGCTCGCACATGCACCCAGTCACAACCCATAGAAATTCAACAATTACCCTAGAAAAGCAAATGCTCAAACAAATACACACACATACAGACAAAAGAGACAGCTGTATAATCCTAAAACCCCCAAGCAATTTGCTAATGTGCATTATGATTATGGCACTGATAGATGGCAACCTCTTAGAGTCAGACCACCAGATTATAGGTTGGTTGAAACATCTTACATCACTAAACCCCCAAGACCCAGGCAAGTATGGGCACCTAAAAATTAATTTCCTTGATTGCAGGTTCAAGGAACATTTGAGTGCCAAGGAACATGGTACATGGTTAATGGTTGTTCCAGACATATTAAAAGAAACAAGAGACTTATGCCAAAATTCAAGGAAATGAAAGGTGCAAAAGTCATATTTGGAGGAAGTGGAGCTCCAGGGGAAATTAAAGGCACATGATCCATGAAGAAAAATGGACTAGAGATCACATATGTTGCATATATTGAAGGTCTAAATTTCAATCGATTAAGCATCAATCAACTCTCTGTGACAAATGCTAAAATGTGGGATTCAATATGGGAATCAATGAGAGTGCTACAAGAAACAAGACAAAAGAACATGTATGTAGTGGATTGGTCAACTGCTACACCAAGTACATGTCTGCTAGCCAAGAGGACAGTCAAATCTAGTTGGTTGTCGCATAAGAAGCTGAGTCACTTGAATTTCAACACAATCAACAAGCTAGCAAGAAGTCATCTTGTGAAAGGATTGCCTGGCTCATTATACAAGACAGAAAGCATACGTGATGCATGCCAGATGGGAAAGTAAATCAAATCCTATTTCAAGGATAAGCCAAGTCCTTCTTCAACAAGGATATTTCATCGGTTTCATATGGATTTATTTGGTCGTGTTGAACCAGCTAGCATCAATGGAAAGAAATACACCTTAGTGGTGGTGGATGATTATTCAAGATATACATGACAATTTTCATGTGTAAAAAGAAGAAAACACTGCAAAAGTTACCTCAGTTGATGAGAAGAGTTCAAAATGAAAAGAGCCAAACCATTATAAAGATAAGGTCTGGCAGAGGAACTGAGTTTGTCAATGGAATTATAACTCAATATTATGTTGAAAATGACATTGCTCATGAGTTATCAGTTGTTAGGACTCCACAACAGAATAGAGTAGCTGAAAGAAGGAACATAACTCTCAAGGAAGCTGCAAGAACAATGTTAGCTGGGGTTGTATTGCCTAAGAGATTTTAGGCTGAAACAATAAATACATCATGTTATACTCAAAATAGATGCATGGTAAACAAGCAATTAACCAAGACTCCCTACAAGATATGGACAGAGAGGAAGCCAAATGTTGGATATTTCAAGATATTTGGATGTAAGTTCATCCACAACAATGGCAAGGATAATTTGAAGGCTTTCGATGCCAAAGCTGATGAAGGAATCTTTTTGGGATACTCAGCTAAGAGTAAAGCTTATAGAGTGATAAACAAGAGGACAATGGTCATAGAAGGGTCCATTCGTGTGGTATTTGATAAGCCAAATGTGAATGGAGAAGACATTGATTAGTTAACTAAGAAGCAAAATCAATCATCTATGCAGAAGAGTCCCTACACTGATGCAAATATAAGAACACTCAACCATAATGATGATGAGATATCTGAATCTCAAATACAATTGGAAGGTATGCAGATGAATGATGATGAATGAGTTGTTCAACACAACTTAGTTGCAAGACGGCTGAATCCAGCTAACTTACTCCAACCTGATGTGAGATGGCTAAGAGACCATCCACCAGAGTTAATCATAGGAGATGTCAGGGATGTCATAAGAACAAGATCCATAGTACAACATGAAGCTATGTTCACTTGTTTTATTTGCCAAATAGAGCCTAAAGATGTGTCTCAAGCCTAGGAAGACACACGTTGGATTCAAGCAAGTAAGTATAGTTGAATTAGTTTGAAAGAAACAAGGTATGGGAATTGGTCTAAAGACCTACTCACCAAAATGTAATTGGTACAAATTGGGTATTCAGAAAAAGATGAATAAGGAAGGATCTGTTGTCATATACAAAGCAAGATTGTAAGATTAATTGAGTTGAGTTAGGATACTCAGAAGACTCAATCAGTAGAGTCAAGGAAGAGAGAAAGAAAAACAAGCAAGTTTCACATTTTAGCCAAGTGAAATAGTCAAGACGGGAAATTAGTTGTATCAAGTTAGCTGACAACTGAGTGATCTAATGTGAAGAGCGAAGCAGAGTCAAGTCACTTTTGGAAGATAGCTGAGTTATTTATGAGCTAAGTGACAAAACGCAGTCATTTTCTGTGAGCGGGAATGTTTTTAAGGATGACGTCAACTTAATTATGGTGTGAGAACAAAAAGTTGCACAATTAAGCCTATGATTGGATATAAATGTTGTTGTATTTAATACGCCGAAATTAATGTGGTTTTCAAGTTTAAATCCTAACTGTAGATTTTAATCCAATTTTTCAAACTCCAGAAACCATCCCTTCATGTCTAATATAAGCTAAAATTCATTTTTCTGTCTATTCACAAACTCCCTCGTCTTCAACAAGAAAGAAATTCTCTACACAAGTGCAAAAAACCGTACTTTTAAAGATTGATATTCTACACTTTTTCCACCGGTTGTCTACATAAAAAATGGAAGCTACATATAATTTCATAAAAAATGTCCAAAAAGATCCACTCCGGATCCACAGTTGATTTCAAAGGTATGCTGAAACAGGGTGCTGGTGATGACCTGGTGAAGAAAATTACTGAGAAACTCGAGAAGCCTGGGCTGAAGGACTTTATCACCAAGGAGTTTTCCCATACGTATCTGGAAGAGGTCGCAATGTTCTATGTTACACCAAAAGTGCATGATGATGAGATTTGCTCATCAGTTCACAGGAAGGAACTAAAGATTACTGCTACTGACCTTGCTGAGTATTGCTAGTTGTCTACTAAAGGGCTGAAGGAAATCACTGAGAAGGACATCAACATAGTTGCTGCTTGGAAGGAGAGATAGCCAAGCCTGAGTCAGCTGTGAAGGCTATCTATACAACCAAGAAGGAGTTAATTAAAGATGATTACCATAAGTTGATGGACGTTGTGTCCAAATGAGTGGATATGAAGTTCTTAAGCTTTAACCATATGTCTCGAACGAAGCTGGTGGCAATGGCGGCTATCATGAAATAGAAAAAGGTTAACTAGGCTAAGTTTATTTTCAGCCGTACATGCCATAATCTGCTCAACCTGACCATCAATAAGGATATAACTTTTGGATGCTCATTAGGGTATGGCCTAGTGATTGGCCATTTGATGGAGGTGAAAGGACTTGCCCAACGACATGGAAAACCCTTTCATCCAAACAAGAAGATGTTCAAGGCAAACCTTTCTGGAGCTCAGTGGAAGGCGCATGCAAGGAAAGCTGACACGAGTGAGGGTGAGTCAGCCGACCCTGCTGTAGAAGACACAGCTACAAATGCTCCAGCTCTATCCCAAGCGTATCCAGAAAAAGAGAGTTGCTGCAGCTAAATAAGCCCCTCAACCTGTAGCCAAGTCCAAGAAGGCCCTTGCCCTTGCAACCGAACCTAAAGCACATGCCCCAACAGCTGAAACTGAAGTCCTTACCCCAACAACCGAGATTGAGAAGGATATCTGTAGGTCCCAAGGGGTGTGAAGTAAGGTTTAGAAGGAGGGGGTTGAATAAACCTTGCCAAATTTTCGATTTTGGTCCTTTAAAATTATTCAACAGAGTTGACTCAAATAGATGTCTCCTCGATGGACAACTAAGTTGGATTTTTAGCTACGTTACCCACTCAACAGACTCGATAGAGCTGTTTATAGTATAACTCGGCTGCTTAAGCCAAATACTTAACTTGGCTGGTTTGGTTTTTAACAATAGAAGACTTAACACCCTTTGTTCTATTTTAAGCTTGTTTTTAACACTTGATTCTTAGCACTTGGTTATTTATCAGTTGGATAGAAAATATGATAGTAACAGTAGATATAATGTAAATAAGCAGGGAATTAACTTTGCTGAAAGTAAATGACAAATGTTTTATAGAGGTTCGAAGATGGGGTAATTCTTCTAATCCACTATGTAAAATATCAGTTTACAAAGCAGATATCAGTCTGGAGACAGTCTTGATCACACAACTGGTTTCTCTTATGACTCAGCTTCTTCACAGGGCAGCTGTCGTGCTACTTCAACTCACTTCTCAAGTTCTTGGATTTGATCATGAAGCCCTCCAACGAACTTGATAAGGGTTTTACCTTCAACCTTTCTACAATCCTGACTTGGAAAGTAGACCCCTTTTGAGTTTCAGGATTGAGGAATATCTCGAATTGCTATGAGAATTTGTAGGTTTAAAATGCTTGAATATTGCTTGCTTGATTGTGGTTCAGGTAACCTTTTCTCAATCGCTTCCTCAGCCTTTTATAGTGTCCATTTGAAATTTTGCACATTGAAGAGATAGGCTAATTTCAAATGTCACATTGTGTTCATTGGCTTGTCTTTTCTTGGCCTGCAACCTTGGTTATGTTGATCTTTTCTCGTATTAATGGCATTTCAGCGTTTGCAAGTGCCTGACACAAGGTGTACTGTTTCGCATTGGCTTATTCCTTTTTCACAATAGATCTTGCTTTGTTTCATCAAAATCTATACCTTCTTCTTAGCAATACCCTTTGCCTACCAATCT
Source organism: Rehmannia glutinosa (assembly GCA_016081115.2). Taxonomy (NCBI): domain Eukaryota; kingdom Viridiplantae; phylum Streptophyta; class Magnoliopsida; order Lamiales; family Orobanchaceae; genus Rehmannia; species Rehmannia glutinosa. The sequence continues at coordinate 298,867 of JABTTQ020003428.1, read as the reverse complement.
TGCCTTGTTTCTTATAACAGATCCTTCCTCATTCATCTTGTTTCTAAAACCCATTTTGTACCAATAACATTTTGATGGGTTGGCCTTTGAACTAATTCCCTTACTTTGTTTCTTTCAAACTGATTCAACCCTTCTTGCATGGCTTGAATCCAATGTGTGTCATCCATTGAGACACATCTTCAGGCTCTATCTGGGAAATGAAACAAGTGAACATAGTTTCTTGTTGTGCTCTGGATATGGTTCTTATGGCATCTCTAACATATCCAATGACTAACTCTGGTGGATGGTCTCTCAGCCATCTCACATCAGGTTGGAGTAAGTCAGCTGGATTCAGCCGTCTCGCAGTTAAGTTGTTTTGAACAACTCTTTCATTTTCATTCAACTGTAGACCTTCTAGTTGTCTGTGGAATTCAACTATCTCATCATCATTTGGGTTGAGTGCTCTCACTTCAGCTTCAACATAAAGACTTTTCAGCATAGTTGGCTGATTCAGCTTGTCAGCTAACTCTTCAATGTCTTCTCCACTCACATTAGGTTCATCAAAAACCACATTGATATAATCTTATGTGACCATAGTCCTCTTGTTCAACACTCTATAGACTTTACTCTCAGCTGAGTATCTCAAAAAGATACATTCATCTTCTTTAGCATCAAAAGCCTTCAAATTGTCTTTGCTATTATTATGGATGAAGCATTTACATCCAAATATCCTGAAATATCCAACATTTGGCTTTCTCCCTGTCCAAATCTCATTGGGAGTCTTGGTCAAGTGCCTGTTAATCATGCATCTATTTTGAGTATAGCATGTTGTATTTATAGCTTCAGCCCAAAATCTCTTAGGCAACCCAGCTTCAGATAACATGGTCCCTGTAGCTTCATTGAGAGTTATGTTCCTTCTTTCATCTACTCCATTATGTTGTGGAGTTCATGCAACTGACAATTCATGAGCAATACCATTTTCAACACAATACTGAGTTATTATCCAATTGACAAACTCAGTTCCCCTATCAGATCTTATTTTTATAATGGTTTGACTCTTCTCATTTTGAACTTTTTTCATCAGCTGAGGTAACTTCTGCAAAGTTTCCCTTTTTTAACACATGAAGATTTTCCATGTATATCTTGAATAATCATCTACCATTGCTAAGGTGTATTTTCTTCCACTTATGCTAGCTGGCTCAACTAGACCAAAAGGATCTATATGCAACAGATGTAATATCCTTGTTGAAGAAGGACTTGGCTTATCATTGAATGAAGGTTTAATTTGATTCCCACCTGGCATGCATCACATACACTTTCTTTCTTGTACACTGAGTTTGGCAATCCTTCTACAAGATGACTCCTTGCAAGATTGTTGATTGTCTTGAAATTGAGGTGACTCAGCCTCTTGTGCCACAACCAACTTGATTCGGATGTGCTCTTTGCTAGCAGACATGTGCTTGGTGTACCAGTAGACCAATCTATCACATACTAATTCATTTATCTTGACCCTTGCAACACTATTTCATTTGATTTAGCGTCCTTGATCTGAGACACTCCCATGTTGAATCCTAAATTATAGTCTTTGTCACTGAGTTTGTTGATGCTTAACATGTTAAAGTTAAGGCCTTCAACATAAGCAACATCTGCGATTTCCAATCCATTTTTCTTGATGGATCATGTGCCTTTAATCTCCCCTGGAGCTTCATTTCCTCCAAATATATCTTTTGCACCTCTAATTTCCTTGAATCTTGACAGATTTTTCTTGTTTCCTGTCATATGTCTTGAACAACCACTATCCATGTACCAGGTTCCTTGGCATTCAATTGATCCTTGAACCTGCAATCAAGGAAATCAGTTTTTAGGTACTCATATTTGTCTGAGTCCTGAGGGGTTAGTGCTGTAAGATGATCCAACCAACCTATAGCCAAATGGTCTGACACTAAGTGGTTTCCATCTATCAGTGCCATAATCATAGTGCACATTAGCAAATTGCTTGGGGGTTTTAGGATCATACAATTGTCTCTTTTGTTTGTATGTATGTGTGTTTTAGTAATTGCTTTCTTGGGGTAGTTGTGATATTTCTGAGTATAGTGCCTAAGTGCATATGTGTGCTGATAAAAACTCTTTTGCCTTTGGAATAACCTTTGTTGAGGTTTAGATCTTTGCCATTTTGGCTTGTATTCCATAAGTCTTTGCTGATGGTTCACATTATTCCAATGCGCATAGTTTTGGTATTTTCTACCATTCCCATCATCGGTATTCTCTGATGAAATTTTTGGGGTTTTTGGTAGCTCTGTTTGCTTTTCACAGAGTATTTTATGTTTGGAGTTTGCTGAGGAACTTGGGTGAATTTCTTCTCAGTTGTCCTCTTAGCATTAGGGGTGATCAAAAAAAATTAAAAACCGCTCAAACCGACCGCACCAAATTGCACTGCACCGTTATTACCCATTTATTAAATAAACCGCGATTTAAAAATCTTCATTAAACCGCACCGCTGTGAAAAGTGCAATTGCGGTTTTAAGTTATAACCGCACCAAACCGCACCGCTATTAGAGCTTATATTCAATGTCTATTTACCTTGGGGTATATTAGTCAATTCAACCTCTTGATATTTTTAAGACTTCAAAACTTTAACCCTAGACCCCCTTTCAGTTCTAGACTTCCAGCCGTTTGCTGCTATTCGTTTGGTCTACTACCTTTGCACAAAACAGATACAATTCTATATGGGTCTTGATTGAAGTGGGCTTCCATCATTCACCAATTTTCTTTCTTCATGTAACATAGAAAAACGATTTCCACCATTGCTTCTAATATTGGTATTCTATTGAAGTGGGTTTGATCTTGATTGACAAGGATTTCCATTAGATTAGTTATTATATTCTGCAGAGAGCTTGAGAGATGATTAAAGCAACAATAAGTTTTAACTTTATATTTGAAATATATTTCATTTTCATATTGTATTTTCTCATATGATTTGATTTAGTAGTTTATATTCGTTTATTTTCTATGTTTCATGTTGAACAAAGGAAACATCTGCTTCTAGAAAAGTTTCTACCGTGGAATATGTAGCTCCAAATACAATACAAGAACAAGTTCACAATGATGAATCAGGTGATGTTACTCAACTGAAAAATCCAAACGAAATGAATATTTTGCATAAAGTAAATGAAAAACAATCTGAGAGACAACCCGAGAAAAGAAAAAAAGTTACAACAGTTGATATACTGAAGAAAGAAGGTCCAAAGACTATATCTGAAATATGGGGTCATTTTACTAGATTGGAAGGTAGTAATCCCCCTAGGGCTGCATGTAACTATTGTGGCACAAGTTATGTTGCTCATCTAAAATTGAATGGGACTACAAGTCTGTGGGCACATTTAGAATCTTCATGCAAAAAATATCCATACAAATTGGATAAGTCACAAAAAACTATGCATGATTATAAAAACATGAGTGAAAATTTTACACTTAAAGGAAAGACACTAAATGTGAAAGAACTCAGAGTAGGTCTTGCTAAAATGATTATTATGGATGGTTTCTCGTTTAAAGTTGTGGAGGGAGAAGGGTTTAAAGCTTTTTGTCGACTTATGGATCCAAGGTTTGAAGTACCATCTAGGCATACTATTTCTAGGGATTGTATGAAAGTTTTTCATGAAGAGAAAATGAAATTGAAAAGGATTTTGAAAACTCAAAGAGTATGCTTGACCACTGATACTTGGACTTCCGTGCAAAATTTAAATTATATGTGTCTTACAGCACATTGGATATCTGATGATTGGAAGTTAGAAAAGAGAATTATAAATTTTTGCATTGTTGAGAATCATAAAAGGGAAACAATAGCAAAACAGATGAAAGAATGCTTGATTCATTGGGGTATTGACAAAGTTTTCACAATTACAGTGGATAATGCTAGCTCTAATGATAGAGCAATCAATCATTTGAAAAACAAGTGCAAGTGGAAAGATGCTATTTTGAATAATGACTACATGCATGTAAGGTGTTGTGCTCATATAGTTAATTTGATCGTCAAAGAAGGGTTAGAAGAGCAAAATGAAGTCATAATGCGGGTTAGAAATGCAGTTAAGTATGTAAGGTCTTCTCCAGCTAGGGTAAAAACTTTCAAGAAGTGTGTCGAGAAAGAAAAAATTAATTCTAAGAGTCTTGTTTGTTTAGATGTGGAAACACGATTGAATTCAACTTATATGATGCTTGAGGCCGCTGAAAAGTTTGAAAAGGCTTTTGATAGATTAGGGGATGAGGACCAAAAATTTGTAGACTATTTTGATTGTTATGAAATGAGTCAAGATGAAGAAAGTGATGGTAAAAAGGGGAAAGTGACAGGGAATAAGGTAATAGGGCCTCCGATTGAGATAGACTGGATTAATGCCAGGAGCTTTGTTAAGTTCTTGAAGATTTTCTATCATGTGACTTTAAAATTCTCTGGTTCATCATATGTCACTTCAAATGTCTTTTTCCGTGAACTTGCAACTGTGCACATGGGTTTATCTACTATGATCAGTAAAGGAGATTACCATACAACTTCGATGGCCATCCGAATGAAAGAAAAATTCAATAAATATTGGGGAAACATTGGTAACATTAATTGGTTGTTGTTTGTTGCTATTGTTTTGGACCCAAGATACAAGTTAAAATATGTTAATTTTGCCTTTACAACAATGTTTGAAGGTAATAATTTTTTGGTTAAAAGAATGATGGACAAAGTAGAAGAAATGTTAACTTTGTTGTATAAGCATTACGAAGAGTCAGATTTTCAGTATTCTAGTAAAGAGGAACATGCAAGACAAGGCTATAATTATGCACATGTAGAGGAGGAGGTTGATCTAAGCGAATTACTAGAATCTCAATTTGCTAGGCATTTGGAGGAAGAACAATGCGTTGAGAATAAATCTCAAGTGGTAAGATACTTGCTTGATGGTTGTGAAAAATCTAACAATGAGTTTGATATATTGAATTGGTGGAAAGCGAACACTGCAAAATATCCCATTCTTTCAAAAGTGGTCGTGTGATTGATCCATTTAGAAGCTCCTTATCTCCCAAAATGGTCGAGGCTCTCATATGCTCTCAAGATTGGTTACGTCTTACTTATTCTCCTATTGATCTTTGTGCTATGATGGAAGATATTGAACAATTTGAAGAGATAGAGAAAGGTAAACAATTCAAAATTTGGTCTATTATTAACTTATGCTTTCAAGTATTTAATGATTTTATTAATAATTCATTGTTCATCTTTCAGAAATGGATGGATCAAGCTCTTCGCATATCAATGATGGTTAATCTGAAAATTGAATTGTTATTGGGTTTGTATCTTTACAGAAAAATTGTATCTTTCGAAGATTGCTTGACAGATATTTGTTTTAATATTAATGTAATGTTGCAGGCTTCTTGCTTATTTAGTTTTGTAAGCTATTTTATAATACTTTCAATCAATGATGACTTGCTCTAGCAATTTCATTGTATAATTTATATTAATGTGATGTTGCAGGCTTCTAGCAATTTCATTGTATAATTTATAAATATTCCCGTTCATTTATCCTTGACTAAGCAAATGTGTTCTGTCCTTCTTTAAAACTCCAATTTTTTTATATGGCAGTATGGGATATTCTCTCTTTAGTATATATTGATTAAACCGCAAAACCGCCCGAAACCGTGCAAAACCGCACATATTGTATTACTTCAAAAACCGCAACTTGAATTATTTTTTCACTGAACCGCACAAAGCAATTTGACTTGAAATCCAATTAAAAAAACCGCACACCGCACCGTGATCACCCCTACTTAGCATACTCAACTGGATGTTTTCCTTTTCCTTTATATCCAAGGCCAGCATGATTTTGATTGTGCTTCGGGATGGATATGTGTGCAACATTTGGTGTTTTGGGTTTTTGGGATGCTTCATTACTTTTTTTTTCCAATCAATATTTTACTCTTTTTATACCAAATCAACTTTCATAATTACTTTTTTTTTTAATTTATCAAATAATCAAAATGTCATACAATATCATGCCCGTCAAGGCGGGAGAAAATCAAAGAACAAATAACCTATCACTACGATATCTAGAAAGACTATCATAATGAGATATCTAAAAATAAAAGGAGAACCAATGATCTATGAAAATCAAGCTTGGATATCCCGGTGGTCCATCCGAATAAGCGCTAGGAGTTGGTGAGAAGTTGTGCCCTCATCAACAATGTGATCGCCAAGCGGCAAAGACTCCCAACTCTGTAAGGTGATTAGGTCGATTCCCTCTCTCGTGTATGTAGGAAATCGAATCTTGAATGTCCTCAAAGATGTTCCGAATGCGAATCGGGGTGTCTTGAACTCCAAGAGCCAAGGCCACCTAAGTGATCGTGGTGACCACTTTGTTGCGCATCCACCCGATTCAAATCAAGAGAAAAAGACGGGCATGCCGCAGCCCCATCTCCGCCGCTAGAAGCTCGGGCGTGAAAGCTAGACACCGCCCGGAGAAACAATGAAAAGCCAACATAAGTCTGCCCGAATTATCTCGAATCAATCCCCCTCCGCTAGCAATCAAAGTATCCCAATCAAACGAACCATCCGTGTTCAGCTTGATCTGAGGAGACTGAGAGGCTCGCCAAATCACAATCCTTGGCCTGCGTGGAACCTGTGGTGGAGCACTCCCCTGCAAAAAGCCAACAGTAGGGAAACATCCAGCTTAATATTCTCATCAGCTATGTGACTCGGAATACTCAACTCTTTAGTCAACTATGAGTTTTGGCTTTTAAGCTGGTTGTTCTCCTCAATTTAAAATTGTGTGTGAGGATTTTATGTGTTCAAAATCTTTCATCATTTTGCCTAATGAATCATAAGGATCAATGGGTGATGAAGTGTATGTATCACAATCACTATCACTTGAATCAGAATGAGATGAGTTAGAGTGTAACTCATCTTCTTGATCTGGTTGATCTTATTCCTTAGCAATGAGGCAGATCATGGCTTCTTCCTCAGAATCAATTGAGTAGTCTAATTCACTACTATCTGAGTATACTCCATCTTTGCACTTGGGTCGCTCGTGATCTCAAAGACCCAACATGGCTTTCTTTCTTTTCCGTCTTCTTTCCTAGAGACTTTTCTTTCTTCTTCATTTTTGTACTTGTTGATCGTGGATAGAACACGATCAAAGAAATGTCTTGGTTGTCTACAATTCCAACACAGGTTCTCAGCTCTCTGGTCAGCTTTGTCTGTTCTTTGATTATCAGCTCTCTGATAATCAGCTCTTTGATGCTCAACTATCTTGGGAGGCCTATCTTCCATTTCCTTTGAGGGTTCTGAATGTCTTCTGGAGGTTTCACCTTGTTTTTTTTATAGTTCTTATTGAAGAACTTCTTGAATCTCTTAACCATCAGGGCTATCTCCTCCTGGTCTATGGCTTCTTTTAGCTCAGCTCTGTTTCCATCCTTGGCCATCAATGCAGTTGTTTTGGGCACAACTATCTCCTCTTGTTCTTTTTTTCTAAGCTCAAACTCATATGCATTGAGGTCGGAGAATAGCTCATGATTCGATGTCTTTGAGAGTTTCATTGAATGTCTTAGAGCCATAACCTTCATTTGCCATTCAACTGGGAGGTTTCTTAAGATCTTCATACACATTTCCTTCAGTGTATACTCTTTCCCCTGAGCTGAAAGCTCATTTGTAACTTAGTAAATCTGGCATTCAGTTGATCCAGAGTTTCACCTGCAAACATTTTAAAGTTTTCAAATTTTTGAATAGCAACAGATAATTTATTTTCCATAATTTGCTCTGATCCTTCACAAATTAAGGTTAACTGTTCCCAGATCTCTTTTGCTAATTTGTAAGATTTGACTTTGTTGAACATGGCTTTGTCCAATGTCTTGTAGAGAATATCTTTGGCCACATTGTCCAGGTTGTATCTCTTTCTATCATCATTTGTCCACTCAGCCCTAGGTTTTTCAACCATGCTGGTCTTGCTTCAGCAACAACTTCTTCTCTCTTTGTTATAGCTTCTCTACATACAATTGTGTTGATTTTAAGTATTTGCAGTGGCACATCCTCTATCACAAACCACATTTCATCATGTAATGCAAACAAATGAGCCTGCATGCATATTTCCCAATTCTCAAATTCTTCCACGGTGAACATAGCAATGCGTGTTAGATTTGCTTCCATGATAATAACTTTGCAAAAAAAAATGAAAAACTTTGAAAAACACAAGTGTTAAAATCTTTTGAAAAGATAAATATCTAGTTCAGTAACTAGAGTGGAAGACTCAATGAACCAACCGCTCTGATACCACTTGTAGAAGGGGTGTGAAGTAAGGTCTAGAAGTGGGCGTTGAATAAACCTTATCAAATTTTCGTTTTTAGTCCTTTAAAATTATTCAATAGAGTTGACTCAAATAGTAGTGTCCTTGGTGGACAGCTAAGTTGGCCATTCAGCTAAGTTACCCAATCAACAGACTCGATAAAGCTATTGATAGTATAACTCGGTTGCTTAAGCCAATTACTTAACTGGGATGGTTTGGTTTTAAACAGCGGAAGACTTAACACTCATGTTTTATTTTAAGATTTTTTTTTACATTTGATGTTAGCACTTAGTTATTTATTAGTTGGATAGCAAATATAATACTAACAACATATATAAAAGAAATAAGCAGGAAAGTAATTATGCTGAAAGTAAATGACACAAATATTTATAGAGGTTTGAAGATGGGTAAATTATTCTTATCCTCTCTTCTCCAACTCCTGGAGGAATCCACTATGTAAAAGATTAGTTTACATAACAAATATCAGTCTGGAGACAACCATGATCACACAGCTGGCTTCTCTTGTGCCTCAGCTTCTTCACAGGGAAGCTGTCTTGCTACTTCAGCTCACTTTTCAAGTTCTTGGATTTGATCACGAAGCCCTCCAAAAAACTTGATAATGGTTCGACCTTGAACCCTTCTACAATCCTGACTTGGAAAGTAGACCCCTATTGTTTTCTTCAAAAGTTTTCCTCTTCAACAGTTTAAAGTTATCTTTCCTTCACAGTGAGTGTTGAATCGAGTTTATTCGGGTTCCCGTCTTAAGGAATGTCTTGATAAGCTTTGAGAGTATTGTGGGTTAAATGCTTGAATATTGCTTAATTTCTCTGGCGTGCAAGGTAACCTCTTCTCAATAACTTTATTAGCCTTTATAGTGTCCATTTGAAATTTTGCCTGTTGAAGAGATAGGCTAATTTCAAATGTCACTTGTGTTCATTGGCTTGTCTTGTCTTGGTCTACAGTCCTTGATGTTGATCTTTCCTTGTATAAATGGCATTTCAGCGATTGCAGGTGCATGATACAAGGTGCAGTGTTTCCCATTGGCTTATTCCTTTTGCACAATTAAGGGTCAAACACTTTAGACCTGGCAACTTTGTCATATTACTAAATGAAGTAATATTCTTGACTTTAATCAACGAATCTAAGTCAGTTGTTTTGACTTGACTGCTGCTTTTACCCCATTTGACTTGAGTATGCTCCAATCATTGGATACCTCAACTGTCACTTCAACTTGTAGACTTGGCTTCTTAAGTTGACTTGACTGACACTTCACATAGATGTTCACCAGCTGGCTCTTCTTCAATCGAGTCCTTGTCATCCTTCATGGCCTTACTCAGCTGACACACAACAAAGTCTTCACACAGTCCACAGTTGACTTCTTGTAAACTTTGACATAGTTGATTTGACTCAGCTTTTTTAGCCCTATCTATTATAGTACAAGTTACAAAGAAAATGGGGTGCCAACTTCCTAGTTTAAGTTTTACATTGTATCATCAAAATCCATCAAGTAAATTTGCTAACAATAGCTATAAGTTTTCTTTGTAATATTACTCTTATATACTCCTTGTAATAAGCTCTGATATCTATGTAACTTAGCTATAATACATGTTGCAATTAAGTATATATATAAGCTTTGATACTTGTTGATAGTTTTGTAAAGGATAAGAATGTTATGATCAATTCTGCAATGCTTGTGTTTGCTATTTATTTTTTAATTAAGTTTTGGCATCATCAAAAATAGGGAAATTGTTAGGAAATTTATTTATTATATTCTGATAATACCATGTAAAACTTAAAATAAAAAGTTGGCACCCCATTTTTCTTGTATTTTCTATGTTGTAATAAATATGATTGAGAGAGCTGAGTGGAGTCAGCTACGTAGAAGGATGTAAAGAAGACAACTAAAGGCAAGAGTGAAGACCCAACTATGTGTCAGCTAAGTATGGTCAATATGGAAGGCTATGACTTGACTGAAGGATTCTTAGATGAGGACAGTTGAGTGAAGGATGTTGAAGAGTCAGTCAAGTCAATAAAGAGCCTAGACTATCAGTTGATTGATAGTTGAGTCATTTCCAAATGATTGGAGCAGACTCAAGTTAATGGAGAAAAGACAGATGCCCAGTCAAGTCGACTGAGATAAATCCATTGCACGAAAGTCAGGGTTATTGCTTAGATTAGTAATACGTCCATGTTGCCAGGTCTTAAAGTGTTCATCCCAAAAGCGTGCAAAAGGAATAAGCCAATGGGAAGCACTGAAGCATGCGTCAGGCTCTAAAAAGGTGCAGAGTTGATTATATACAAGGAAGGGTCTCCATCACATGCTGCAAATCAAGAAAAGACAAGCCAATGAACAAAAATGTGTCATTTAAAAATAACCTATCTCTTCAATGGAAATTTTTTTGAATGAGCACGATAAAAGGTTGAGGAAGCATTTGAAAATAAAAGAGTATGACTCACATCTAAGGAACACAAAATTCAAAAAACCTGCAAGTATTCTCAAAGCTCAGAAAGATAATTCCTCAAGCCTAAAATTGAAGTAATTCAATCCAACACTCACTGTGACGGAAATGTTATCTCAACTAGTTGAAGAGGAACAAGTTTCTAGAACAAAAAAGGGTTCTACTATCCAAATTTGAAGGAGTTATAATGAGATTCAAGATCGAATCAGATGTGTCAAGTTCGTTGGAGGGTTGTGTGAACAAATCCAAAGACTTAAAGAGAACTGAAGTAGCAAAGCAGTTGTCTTGTGAAGAAGCTGAATCGCAAAAGAAGCCAGCTATGTGATCAAGGCAGTCTCTATACTGAAGAACTGCTTTGTAACCTGATATGTTACGTAGTGGATTCCTCCGGGAGTTAGAGAAGAGTGGATTAGCGGAATTACCCCATTCTCGAACCACTATAAAACTACTTGTGTCATTTACTTTCAACATTTACTTTCTTGCATATTCTTGATATCTGCTGACAAGTTTTATTATTATCCAACTGATAATAACAAGTGCTAAAACAAGTGTTAAAAATGTGCTTAAAAATTAACTAAGGATGTTAAGTCATCCGTTGTGTAAAATCAAGTCAACTAAAAATCAAAGTATTAGCTTACACAACCAAGTTATACTATCAATGGCTCAGTCAAGTTTGTTGAGTGGGTAATGTGAGATGGAGTAAGCCAACCTAGCTGTCCCCCAAGGACTTAGTTGATTTGAGCCAACTCTGTTGATTACTTTTAAAAGGACTAAAAGTGAAAATTTAGTGAGATTTACTCGACCCCCCTTCTAAACCTTACACCATACCCCTCGGGACCTACAAGTGGTATCATAGTGATTAGTTTATTGATCCGTTCACACTAGTTACTGTACTAGATCTCAATCTTTTTCCAAAGGTTTTAACACTTGTGTTATCAAAGTCTTTCATTTAAAAGCAAAGTTATTATCATGGAAGCCAATCTAACTCGTATTTCCATGTTTATTGTTGAAGAATCTGTTGATTGGAAGATTCATATGCAGGCTCGTCTATCAGCCCTACACGATGAAATATGGTTTGTGATAGAAGATGGGCCACTGCAAATACTCAATGTTAATACTTCTATAAGAAGAGCACCTCAAGATGGAGGAGTGCATGCTGCAACAGAGCCTAGACCAGCCATGGTTGAAAAACCTCGATGTGAATGGACGAACGATGATAGAAAGAGATATAACCTGGATAATGTGGCTAAGGATATTCTTTACAAAACATTGGGCAAAGCCATGTTCAATAAAGTCAAGTCCTATAAATCAACAAAAGAAATCTGGGATAAGCTAACCCTGATTTCTTAAGGATTAGAAATTTGAAAATTTCAAAATGCTTGCAGGTGAAAGTCTGGATCAGTTGGATGCTAGATTTACAGAGATCACAAATGAGCTTTCAACTCTTGGGAAAGAATACACTCAGAAGGAAATGTGCATGAATATTCTAAGAGCCCTCCCAGCTGAATGGGATATGAATGTCATGGCCCTAAGACATTCAATGGACCTCTAAAGAACATCAAATCATGAGCTATTCTCATACCTCAAAGCTTATGAGTTTGAGTTAAGGAGGAAAGCGCAGGAGAAGATAGTTTTACCTAAGACAACTGCATTGATCGCCTGCGAATGAAAGAAAGCTGAGCCAAAGAAGACCATTGCTTGGAGGAAATCACTCCCATGCATAAAAGATTCAACAAGTTATTTAACAAGAACTATGAAAGAAACAAGCGAGAGACCTCCATGTGACATTTAGCACCTTCCAAAGCAAGGGGGGATAGGCGACCCAAGAGAGCAGAACATCAAAAAGCTGACTATCAGAGAGCTGATAATCAGAGAGACGGAGAGCTTATCAGAGAGCTGAGAACCTATGTTGGAATTGCAGATAACGAGGACATTTTGCTGTTGACGGCACCTATGCACCACTAAGCAAATACAGGAACGAAGAAGAAAGAAGAGTCTTCAGAGAAAGAAGACAAAATAAGAAGAAGTTCATGCACCACTATGGATGTCCTCGTTGCTCACAAAGATTAAACGAGCTTGCCAAAGAGTTTGGCTTTGGTACCACTAGTTAGTCCAAGTGGCTACGAAAATCTTGAGGGAGAGGGTAAATAGATTTTCCCGGTTTTTTTATTTATGTCCTCTTTAATGAATATGAAGATGATGAAGAAGTAAAAGTGCAGAAATATAAACAACACAAAATTATTTATAGAGTTTCAACTCACCTAGGGCCTAATGCTCTACCACCCGATATGTCCGAATCGATTTCAAAAATAAAAAAGTATATTAATAGATACCAAACTATTACAATCTTTACCTTGAAGAGTACCACACTTTTCTTACAACACCACATATGACAATTACCACAATCTTCTTACAATAATTAAGAGCACCAATGTCTTCAACACCTAGAATCAACCAAGTGTTCTTACCAGAAAACTAACTAGGATTTCTTATTTTGGATTATTTGAACCAATTAAAGATTACAAATCCAATGAAGTATACTACTTTGAAATGAAAGTTTAATCAAGAACGAGCTTAATACTCAAGATGTGCAAGTGTAAAGATAGGCTAATTGTTGGGAAATTATTTTGTAGATTTTGATGAATGCCATGTAAAACTTAGATTAGAATGATTGGCACCCCATTTTCCTTGTAAATCGTATTGTAATAGATAGGGCTGTATGAGCTTAGTCAAGTCAGCTATGCCTGGAAATACAAGAAGTCAACTGAAGGAGTGAAGTGAAGAGTCTGCTACGGATCAGCTGAGTATGGTCAAGAAAGAGGACCAAGGACTCGACTGAAGATGTAATAGCTGAGGTACAGCTATGTGAAGAGTCGATTAAGTCAACTCAAATAAGCCCTGTCACAAGTTGAAGTGACAGATGAGTCCTTCAATGATTGAAGCAGACTCAAGTCACCTGGGGAAAAGGCAGCTACAAAGAGGAGTTAACTGAAAAGAATCCGTTGCACAGAAGCCAAGAACTTTACTTAAATAAGTAATACTTCCATGCTGTCATGTCTTAAAGTGCTCAGTCCCAGAAGCGTGCAAAAGGAATAAACCAATGGGAAGCATTGCACCTCGTGTCAGAACCTAAAAAGCTGGACATTCATTTAATACGAGGAAAGGTCTACATCTCAAGACTGAAGACCAAGAAAAGATAAGCCAACTAACAAAAGTGACTTTCGAAAATCAGCTGATCTCTTCAACGGGCAGATTTTTGAAAGTTCACTATAAAAGGCTGAGGAACTTTTTTGAGAAAGGGTTACCTTGATTACCTGAACCACGAACGAACAAGCATTATTGAAACTATAACCTGCAAAATATTCTCAAGATATTCAAGCAAAATCCTCAAGCCTAAATCTCGAAGAAAATCGATCCAACACAAAGCTATGAAGGAAACACAACTTCAATCTGTTGAATAGGAAAATTTTGAAGAATCAAAAGGGGTCTACTTTCCAAGGAGGATTGTAGGAAGGTTCAAGGTCGAACCAATCTCAAGTTATTGGAGGGGTTCGTGATCAAATCCAAGAAGCTTGAGAAAGTGAGCTAAAGTAGCAAGACAACTGCCCTGTGAAGAAGCTGAGTCGGACGAGAAGCCAGCTGTGTGACCAAGGCATCTCCAGACTAAGTCCAAGAAGCAAGTCGGCTGCGTGATCAAGACTTGTCTCTAGACTTATAACCACTTTGTGAATTGATCATTACTTAGTGGATTCCTCTAGGAGTTGGAGAAAAGAGGATTAGAAGAATTACCCCATCTTCGAACCTCTATAAAAATTACTTGTGTCATTTACATTTCAGCATATTTATATTTCTGCATACTCATTTCATATCTGCTGATAATTTGCTATCCAACTGATAAAAAACTAAGTGCTAAAATCAAGTGTTAAAATAAAGTTAAATCAAATTCAAGGGTGTTAAGTCTTCCACTGAAAAACTCATCACAACCAAGTTAAGGTTTAGACTAAACAGTTGAGTTATTCTATCAAGAGCTCTATTGAGTCTGTTGAGTGGCTAACTCTGCTGATTAACTAACTTAATTGTTCCTCGAGGACTTAGCTGTGTATTAACTCTGTAATAATTTTAGAAGGACTAAAATAGAAAAGTTGGTAAGGTTTATTCAACCCCACCACCCTTCTAAACCTTACTTATACCCCTTGGGACCTACAAGTGGTATCAGAGCGGTTGGTTCATTGAGCCTTCCGCACTAGTTACTGAACTAGATCTCCAATCTTTCAAATAAACTTTTAACACTTGCTCTTTCAAAAGTTATTTTTACTCAGGAAAGTTATTATCATGGAAGCAAATATGACACGCATTCCTATGTTCACTATTGAGGAATTTGATGACTGGAAAATTCGTATGCAGGCTCATCTATCTGCTTTACATGATGAAATGTTGATAGTGATAAAGGATGGGCTACTGCAAATACTGAAAGTGAACACAACCGTATTGAGAGCAGCTGCAGCTAAAGGAGAAGAAACTGTAGGTGAGGCAAGACCAGCCATGGTTGAGAAACCAAGGACTGAGTGGACAAACGAGGACATAAAATGATACAACTTGGACAATGTAGCCAAGGACAAACTCTACAAAACCTTGGACAAAACAATGTTCAACAAAGTCAAATCTTGCCAAACTGCAAAACAAATCTGGGATAAATTGACTTTAATTTGTGAAGATCATAACAAATTAAAGAAAACAAATTGTCTAATGTTGTATAGAAATTTTAAAATTTTAAAATGCTTGCAGGTGAAACCTTGGATCAGTTGGATGCTAGATTCACTGAAATCACAAATGAGCTATCAGCACTTCGGAAAGAATATACACAGAAGGAAGTGTGCCTGAAGATTCTGAGAAGCCTCCCAGCTGAATGGGAAATGAAAGCCATAGCCCTAAGATATTCAATGAACCTCACAACAATATCCAATCCTGAGCTATTCTTAGACCTCAAAAGCTTATAAGTTTGAGCTGAGAAGAAAAGATCAAGAGGAGACAGTTGTACCCAAAACATCTGCACTTATAGTCAAGGATGGGAAGAGAACTGAAGTCAAGGAAGCCATTGACCAGTAGGAGATTGCCCTTATGGTTAAAAGACTCAACAAGTTCTTCAACAAGAACTATAAATGAGACAAGGGTGAATCTTCTAGGAGACATTCAACTCTCTCCAAGTCAAGGGAAGATAGGCCACCCAAGAGAGTAGAGCATTAAAAGGTTGAATATGAGAGAGCTGATAATTCAAGGGCTGAAAAAAATGACCAAAGAGCTGAGAACCTATGTTGGAACTGCAGACAACTAGGACACTTCGCTATTGACTGTCCATATCCAGTAGTCAATAAATACAGGAATGAAGAAGAAAGAAAAGCCTTCAGAGAAAGAAGACAGAAATAAAAAGGCTATGTTGGTTGCTGGGACTGATAAGTCTAAAGAAGCAGCAGACTCAGAGAGTAGTGAAGCTGACTACTCAAGTGATTCTAAGGAAGAAGCAATGATCTGTCTAATGGCTAAAGAACAAGATCAACCAGACCAAGAAGATGAGGTACACTCTAACTCATCTCACTCAGATTCTAGTGATAGTGATTGTGACACACACACACTTCATCACCTACTGATCTTTATGATTCATTAAGCAAAATGAGGAAAGACTTTGAGCACATTAAATTCTCACACACACTATTAAATGAGGAAAACAACCACATTCAAAAAAACTCACAAAATTTGACTAAGGATCCGAGTAATCTGAGTCACATAGGCCGATGAGAACAAAGAGCTGATGGCTGAAAATGCTAAACTAATAGCAGAGATAGCTGATATAGAAAAGAGGGAAAATGATCTCAAAAATGTGATTGCATCATTTACAAAGGCATCTAAATCATTGGATGACCTTATTATGAGCCAAAAAGAGTGTGGAGATAAGACAGGCATAGGATTCAATTTCTTTGTGCACAGTCAAACTCCGAGAGTGATTTTGGAAAAAGGATATTCAAGTAATGAAGCATCTCAAAAATCCAAAACACCAAATGTTGTACCCACATTCACTCCAAAGCACAACCACAAACAAACTGGCCTTGGATATAAAGGAAAAGGAAAACAACCAGTTGAGTATGCTGAGATGACAGCTGAGAAGAAATCCATCAGAGTTCCTCAGCAAACTCCAAATAGAAAGTACTCTGTGAAGAATAAATAGAGCTACCAAAAACCCCAGAAGTTTTATCAAAGAACCACATATGATGGAAATGGTAGAAATTACTCAAGCCAAGCTGATTGGAATAATGTGAAATATCAACAAAGACATATGGAATACAAGCCTAAATGGCAAAGACATAGAACTCAGCAAAGGTCATTCCAAAGGCAAAAGAACTATTATCAGCACACATTTGCACCCAGGCACTACACTCAAAAACATCACAACTACCCAAAGAAGGCAATTACTAAAACACACACACAAGTATACAGACAAAAGATACAGTTGTATGAACCTAAAACCCCCCAAGCAATTTGCCAAAATGAGTTATGATTATTGCACAAATAGATGGCAACCTCTTAGAGTCAAGTCATTTGGCTATAGATTGGTTGGATCATCTTGCAACACTAACCCCTCAGGACCCGGACAAGCATGGGTACCTAAAACTAATTTCCTTGATTGCGGGTTCAAGGAATAGGCCGAAGAGTCTTGGGAATCTAGTACATGGGTAGTGGTGTTCCGGACATATGACAGAAAACAAGAAAAATCATCAAAATTCAAGGAGATTAGAGGTGCAAAAGTCATATTTGGAGGAAATGAAGCTCCGGAAATAAAGGCAATCGGATCCATTAAGATGAATGGATTAGAGATCACAGATGTTGCTTATGTTGAGGGACTCAACTTTAACTTGCTCAGCATAAGTCAACTTTGTGACAAAGGCTATAATGTTGGATTCAATATGGGAGTGTGCCAGATCAAAGATACTGAATCAAATGAAATAGTGTTGCAGGGATCCAGACAGAAGAACATGTATGTTGGTAAACTGGTCTACTGCCATACCAAGCATTTGTTTGTTAGCAAAGAGCACAGCCGAATCGAGTTGGCTATGGCACAAGAAGCTGAGTCATCTGAACTTCAAGACAATCAACAAGCTTGCAAGGAGTCATCTTGTGGAAGAATTGCCAGACTCAGTGTACAAGAAGGAAAGTGTTTTTGATGCATGCCAGATGGGAAAGCAGATCAAATCCTCATTCAAAGAGAATCCTAGTCCTTCTTCAACAAGGATATTACATTTGTTGCATATGAATTTATTTGGTCTTGTTGAACTAGCCAGCATAAGTGGGAAGAAATACACCTTAGTGGTGGTAGATGATTATTCAAGATATACATGGACAATCTTTACGTGCAAAAAGAAGGAAACATTACAGAAACTACCTCAGCTGATGAGAAGAGTTCAAAATGAAAAAGCCAAACCATTATAAAAATAAGGCCTGATAGAGGAAATGAGTTTGTCAATCGGATAATTACTCAGTATTGTGTTGACAATGGTATTGCTCATGAGTTATCTGCAATAAGAACTCCACAACAGAATGGAGTAGCTCAAAGAAGGAACAGAACTCTCAAGGAAGCTGCGAGGACCATGTTAGCTGAAGCTGGACTGCCTAAAAGATTTTGGGCTGAAGCCATCAACACTGCATGCTATACTCAGAATAGATGCATGATTAACAGACAGTTGACAAAGACTCCCTATGAAATCTGGACAGGGAGAAAGCCAAATGTTGCGTACTTCAGAATATTTAGATGTAAATGCTTCATTCATAACAATGGCAAGGATAATCTAAAGGCTTTTGATGCTAAAGCTGACGAAGGTATCTTTTTGGCATACCTAGATGAGAGCAAAGCCTATAGAGTGCTGAACAAGTGGACTATGGTCACATAAAAGTCTATTCATGTGGTTTGTGATGAGCCCAATGTATATGGAGAAGACATTGAAGAGTTAGTTGATAAGCTGAATCAGCCAACTTTGCAGAAGAGTCCTTATGTTGAAGCTGAAGCAAGAGTAATCAACCAAGATGAAGATGATATAGATGAACCACAAAGACAACTAGAAAATCTGCAGGTGAATGATGATGAAAGAGCTGCTCAAGATAACACAACTGCAAGACGGCTAAACCCAGCTGATTTACTTCAACCTGATGTGAGATGGCTGAGAAACCATCCACCAGAACTAGTCATTGGAGATGTGAGAGATGGTGTAAGAACCAGATCCAGAGCTCAGCAAGAAGCAATGTTCACTTGTTTTATTTCCCAAAGCATTGGGTGACACACATTGGATTCAAGCCATGCAAGAAGAGCTGAATCAGTTTGAAAGGAACAAGGTATCGGAATTGGTGTAGAGACCGACCCATCAGAATGTTATTGGAACAAAATGGGTTTTCAGAAATAAGATGAATGAGAAAGGATCTGTGGTAAGAAACAAAGCAAGATTGATAGCCAAAGGGTATTGCCAAGAAGAGGGAATAGATTTTGATGAATCATTTGCTACTGTTGCAAGATTAGAAGCAATAAGGATGTTTTTTGCCTATGTTGCACACTAGAACTTCATTGTATATCAAATGGATGTGAAAAACGCATTTTGAAATGGACTGTTGGAAGAAGAAGTCTATGTTGAGCAACCTCTAGTATTTGAGCAGAAGACTCTTGGAGATAAAGTGTACAAGCTCAAGAAAGCCCTATATGGATTGAAGCAAGTACCAAGAGCATGGTATGATACAGTGTCTCAATTTCTAACTGTTAATGGATTTACCAAAGGGAAAGTAGACAGAACACTCTTTAGAATTCAAGATAGAGAGAGTATACTGTTTGTTCAGATATATGTGGATGATATCATTTTAGGATCCACAAACAAAGTCAAACCTCATGCAAGGTAAATTTGAAATGAGCATGATGGGATAGCTAACCTTCTTCCTAGGACTTCAAGTTAAGCATCTGAATGATGGAACATTCATAAGTCAAACAAAATACACTATAGATTTACTGAAGAAGTTTGGTATGGAAGAGAAGTCTTCTGTAAAAATACTAATGAATACATCAGTCAAAATGGACATGGATGCAGATGGTAAGCCTGTAGATCAAACAAGATACATATCATTTATTGGTTCACTGCTCTACTTAACAGCAAGCAGGCCAGACATCACCTTTGCAGTAGGTGTATGTGCAAGATTCCAATCTGCACCTAAAGAAAGCCATATGACTGCAGCTAAGATAATTCTAAGATATTTGAAGGGATGCAAGGAAGTCGGCTTATGGTATCCAAAGGAAGGTAGATTCAAGCTAATTGGTTATTCAGATTCTGACTATGCTGGATGCAGAGTTGACAGAAAGAGTACTTCGGGTACATGTCAAATGCTTGGAAAAAGGTTAGTTTCATGGTTTAGCAAGAAGCAAAACTCTATAGCCACATCCCCAGCTGAAGCAGAGTATATAGATACGGGCAGCTGTTGTGCCCAAGTCTTATGGATGAGACAACAACTGAGAGATTATGAAATTGAAGAAAAAGAAATTCCAATTATGTGTGACAACACAAGTGCTATTGTAATTACTCAGAATCCTGTGTTGCATTCAAGAATAAAGCACATTGATGTAAGATATCATTTCATAAGAGATCATGTTGAAAAGAAATATATCATTTTGGAATACATCTCAACTGATAAATAGTTAGCTGACAATTTCACCAAGCCCTTATGTGAAACAAGATTTGAAAAGCTTAAGCATGAGCTAGGGTTAATTGAGCTGAGTTAATACTCAGAAGACTCAATCAGAAGAGATGAAAAATAGAAAGTGAGAAATGAACAAGGTTTTCACTTCAGCCAAATGAAACAGCCATATCGAAAAGTCAGTTGTATCGAGTTAGATGACATCTGAGTCGCTTAATGAAAGGAGAGAAGCTGATTTAAGTCACCCTTGACATAAGATGAGTCATTTATGAGCTAAGTGAAAAAAGCGCAGTCGTTTTTAATGAGCGGGAATGTTTTTAAGGATGACATCCGCGTGATAATGACGTGTACAGTCAAAAGCTGCACAGTAAGCATATGATTGGATATAAATGTTGCCGCATTAAATGCGAGGAATTAAATGCGGTTCGGCGTGCTAAATCTGAGCCGTTGATCTTGATCAAATTTCAAAAATCAGAAACATGTCCTTTCATAACCCTTATATACTCATTTTTCAGTTTTCTCTCTCTCGCACTCAAAACTGTTCATCTTCAAAGCAGAAGCAAGCAAGTTATTTTCTCTCAAAAACCCTACGAATTCACATGTAGGTTTATCAAGTTTTATTCAGTAATACTCTATAAAAATGGCACCAAAACTCAATTTTGTTAAGTTATCGAAGCAAATCCACTCTTAGATCGACCATGGATTTCGAATGAATGATAAAGCAGGGTTCCGATGAAACCCTAGTGAAGAAGATAGTTGATATGCTGGAAAAGTCCGGTCTCAGGCCTTTTCTAAAGATGGAATACTTGCTGACCTACGCTGAAGAGGTGGAACAGTTCTATGCAAATGCAGAGGTGTAGGACGAAGGTATCAAGTCCTCCGTCCACCGCAAGGACATCTTGATTAGTGTTAAGGACCTTATGGAGCACTGCTTATTGCCGTCGAAGGGCATGACAGAGATAGCTGAAGCTGATGTCAACTTGGCTGCTGCATGGAAAGAAGTAGCCAAACCGGAGTGTGCTGCGAAAGTTATCTACACAGCTGAGAAGAAGCTGCTGAAGGACGACTATCACAAGTTGATGGACATCGTTGCAAAATGTGTAGATATGAAGCTTGGCAGTTTCAATCAACTGTAAAAGACAAACCTGATCGTCATGGTTGCCATCATGGAAGGAAATAAAGTCAACTTGGCTGAGTTCGTGTATAGCAGACTCTACCAGAACATCGGGAACAAATCGTACAAGGAAGATGGATCCTTTGGAAGATCACTCGAATATGGCCTAGTCATTGGTCATCTGATGGAAGTGAAGGACATTCCCCTTCAACATGGAAAGCCCTTCCATGTAAACAAGAAGATGTTCAGGGCTAATCTTTCAGGAGCCCAGAAAAGGGCCCATGCGAAGAGGGCAAATACTAGTGAGGGGGAATCAGCTTAACCCGAGGACACAACTGTCTCATCCCCTCCGAAGAAGAGAGCTGCCCATGCAGTTGCTAAGAAGAAAGCTGCCATCTAGTAAAGAAAACGGACGCTCCTAACCCTGCATCCGAGTTACCTGCCCGAGCAGCCGTGTCTCCTACCCCCACAGTCGAGGTGGAGAAGGAAGCCCAAATACCTTCTCCAGCCATAAGAAAGAAGAGGACTGCCAAACCCAAAAAGGCAGCTCCATCTAAGAAAGATGCACCGGCCCATGCTGCGAAGAAACCTGAAGAAGAGGAATCCGAACCAGAAATTCCTCTGGTGAGAACCAAGAGAAGAATAAGGATCTCCAAGCTTTCAGAACTTGAGAAGATAGATGAGTCTGCCACTCAGCTGGAGAGAACTCCTGAGACTGCTGACGAAGTGCAGTCTCCAGAAATTGTTGATGAAACCGCCAAGTCTGTTGAAAGTGATCAGCAAAGGCTTACCAAAGAAGCAACTGAGACAACATAATCTCCTGTTGAAAAGGTTGTCTCTCCACCTGCCACAGATGCTGCTGAAGGCGAAGAGCAGCAAAGTCTGTTACCTTCTATCCCTGAAAAGGAAGGTCAGGAAGAAAAGGATGAAGATGATGATGTAATTATGGTTTCTCCTGTGTATCCAAACATTCAGCGCTGTCTACGAGAATGGAGGGCATGGAAGCTGAGTCACTCAAGGGTGCAGTTTGAACACCCTGAGTTCATTGAGGAAGAAGAGGTGTTCAAGTTCCTTGAGGTAGACACTGTACTTCAGGCTCTGGATGAGGCTAACTGCATGAATATCCTCCACACCTGCTAGGAGAAAGAAAAGGCCGAGGAAAATGAGGAAGAAGAGCGTGAGAAAGCCAAGATATGTACCCTCACCGGAACTGGAACATACGCATCCTCATTTAGATCTGTTGTCGACATCGATGAAGACTTGATCCCATGGCCGCAATGAAAAGTCCGATATGCACGGCAAGCTCTAAGGAATCCAGGCTAATGCATGAGCAGCAGTTGATGGAACCACAAGGAGAGTCTTCAAAATCTCTCCTAGAGATAGACCCATTGGGAGTGGTGCAACAGATTGCCACAGTTATTGCAGCGACCACGTCCCTAGTACACTCAAAAGATGGGTCCAAGGACATGGCGATGAGACGGGAATTTGGGCACCCAAGTTGAGCCAACCCCTATTGAAGTTGTTTTACCACCTTCCCCACGACCGAGCACTCAACTGAAGCGGCCGAGTCCGAGAAGAGTGACCCCACCATCGATCACTCACCACCGGTGTGCCCGGTGAGGGAATCTCACTCACCGCAGCAAGAAGTCGGAGGATCTGCGATGACTCCACATTGCGAAAAGGAAGCGAAGTGGAAAAGGAAAGAGAACCACAAAGAGAGACGACACTCACGGCTCGGACGATTGAGTCTATCTCAAGTGCCAACTACTTCGCAGTCGAGGACGCCGCCGGGTGCGATCAAGCACAAGTTGGAGATGCCCCGAGAGTTAACACTGGGCAATCGAAAGTGCAATCCAAGGGTTGAGACTCCTTCGGATGCCATCGTCAAGACCCTAGACGATTTGCGTCTGTCAAAGGGATTGTAGAAGACCTCGCCGTAGTTGAGACTACTGGAGGTATTGAAGGCCCAAGGGAGGTTGAGACTTCCCCGGGTAAAACTCAAGATAAGAGCATCCCTCCCGTCATCTTGTCAATACGAAAGGAGATTAGTGCCCTTCATGATTCCCAGGACAACCCTGATATATCCTTTTTGGGATCTGAAGATGAAGCTGAGTCCACTCCTATTGCTCATCAAGAGGACTTAGCTGAGGATGTTCTTCCACAGACGAGTCAGGCAAGTTTTAAAGCTACTCGTCAAAAGTTCAACTTTGATGATGAACTGCCCCTGTGCTTCATCATCCTCCGATGACGCTGATGATGCAGTTGAGGACAAGGAAATTCACTTAGCTGAATCTACTGAAGCCGAAGAAGTTGTTAAGAGAGTTGAGGCTCAGTTAGCTGGCCAATCCACTCAACCAGGCCCAACTGAGACCGAGTCATCTGCAGCAGGATCGACTCAACCCGGATCATCAAAGGCACGTACAACTGGACAATCGATCCCATATGTGCGAGATGATACATTTGAGGAAACATTCCCTTTCTCAACTGAGCTGCCCAACCTTGAAGAAGAGACAACTCAAGAGCAGCGACGTTTCAACATCCGAGCAGATCCAGTAATTCCCACCGACTCCATTATTCCAACAGACTTTGATTTTGATGCTGCATGGCCACCAGTTGAATCCGAAGTAACATCTGAGATCCTTGAAGTCTTCAAGAAAATCTGTGGAGTGATTGAGAAGATCGAACGGCACCAGGACAATATTGATAGAATGCATGCCTCTCACACAACTGAAATGGAGCTGCTTCGTGAATTTCATCGAAAAGAAACTCTGCGTGTTGAGGAGAACATGAATATGAAGTTCAACCTTCTCATGGCTAAAATGAAACTGGTGGCAGCTTAATCGAAAGCCACTCGCTCAGAATTTCCAACTGCACATGCCGTAGTAGATTCCAAGTAGAACTCAGCTCTCAGCCGACTGGATTTCATGCTCGCTAGGATATTTCCTGGGGTTCCTCTCTCTTTCGATGATGCCAAAAAGTGGGAAGATGAATACCTGAGGAAGTTGAAGGAAGAAACAACTGTTGAGAAAAAGAAGGAGAAGGCGCAATGAGCTGTTGAAAAGAAGAATGAAAAGTTGTTGAGGGGGAAAAGTCAAAGGATGTGACTTTAATGCTTGCTAAAATCTCTCAGCAAGGTCATGTCACAGCATTGATACTCAACAAACTTCCAGTAACTCTACCGATTGAACATTCTGTTGTGCTAGGAAGTGGCTAGGAAGAATGCTAAATACGTGAAGAGAATCGAGGAGGAAAATAAAAGACAAGATCAACTGTGGCAAGGAAGACAAGAAAGGAAAAGAAAAGATCTTTGTCAAGAGAGCCTATGAAAAGAAGAAGCGGTGAAGATGAAAAGAAAAGAAAGAGAGCTGATGATGACAGAGCTGAAGAGGAAAGAAGAAGGCAGTGAAGGAGATGAAGTGTTGCTGCTAACCCCTTCGTGTATTTTACTTTTGTAAATACATATGTGTGTAAGTCATCTGTACATTCAATAAAGTATTGTTGTATTTTCTCTCTATTGTTATATATTAGCACAGATGCTTGAAGTTTGCTTGGACATGATTATGCTCTGATACACCTTGTAAATAGCTTTGTAAGGGACAAGAATGTTATGATCAATAAAATGATTGATTCTACGCATACATTCTTTGTTTCTACATTGTCTGTATGTATCTGTGTTGTTTACATTTTGTTTAACGTTTTTAAGTTTTGGCATCATCAAAAAGGGGGAAATTGTTGGGAAATTATTTTGTAGATTTTGATGAATACCATGTAAAACTTAGAATAGAATGATTGGCACCCCATTTTCCTTGTAATTCTTATTGTAATAGATATGGTTGTATGAGCTGAGTCAAGTCAGCTATGCCTGGAAATACAAGAAGTCAACTGAATGAGTGAAGTGAAGACTCCGTTGTGGAACAACTGAGTATGGCCAAGAAAAAGGACGAAGGACTCGTCTGAAGATGTAACAGCTAAGGGACAGCTATGTGAAGAGTCAGTTACGTCAACTAAAAGAAGATATGTCATAAGTTTAAGTGACAGATGAGTCCTTAAATGATTGAAGTAGACTCAAGTCACCTGGGGAAAAGGCAGCTACAAAGAGGAGTTAACTGAAAAGAATTCGTTGCACAGAAGCCAAGAACTTTACTTAAATAAGTAATACTTCCATGCTTCCATGTCTTAAAGTGCTCAGTCCCAGAAGCGTGCAAAATGAATAAACCAATGGGAAGCACTGCACCTCGTGTCAGAACCTGAAAAGTTGGAAATTCATTTAATACGAGGAAATGTCTACATCTCAAGACTGAAGACTAAGAAAAGACAAGCCAACGAACACAAGTGACTTTTGAAAATCAGCCATCTCTTCAGCTGGCAGATTTTTAAAAGTTCACTATAAAAGACTGAGGAACTTCTTTGAGAAAGGGTTACCTTGATTGCCTGAACCACGAAAGAACAAGCATTATTGAAACTGTAACTACAAAATATTCTCAAGATATTCAAGCAAAATCCTCAAGCCTAAATCTCGAAGGAAATCGATCCAACACAAAGCTGTGAAGGAAAGACAACTTCAATCTGTTGAAGAGGAAAATTTTGAAGAATCAAAAGGGGTATACTTTCCAAGGAGGATTGTAGGAAGGTTCAGTCGAACCAATCTCAAGTTATTGGAGGGGTTCGTGATCAAATCCAAGAAGCTTGAGAAAGTGAGTCAAGAGCAAGCAAAGCGCCCGTGAAGAAGTTGAGTCAGACGAGAAGTCAGTTGTGTGACTAAGACATCTCCAGACTGAGTCTAAGGAGCAAGTCCGTTGCGTGATCAAGACTTGTCTCTACACTTATAACCATTTCTGAATTGATAATTACTTAGTGGATTCCTCCAGGAGTTGGAGAAGAGAGGATTACAAGAATTACCGCATCTTCGAACCTCTATAAAAATTACTTGTGTCATTTACATTTCAGCGTATTTATATTTCTGCATACTCATTACATATTTGTTGATAATTTGCTATCCATCTGATAAATAACTAAATGCTAAAATCAAGTGTTAAAACGAAGTTAAATCAAATTCAAGGGTGTTAAGTCTTCCGCTGAAAAACTCATCACAGCCGAGTTATTCTATCAATAGCTCTATCGAGTATGTTGAGTGGCTAACTCTGTTGATTAACTAACGTAACTGTCCCTCAAGGACTTAGCTGTGTATTAACTCTATAATAATTTTAAAAGGACTAAAATAGAAAAATTGGTAAGGTTTATTCAACCGCCCCCCTTGGAAACCTTACTTAACCCCTTGGGACCTACACTAATATACATGATTGTTGACAATGAAGAATAAGAGAATTTGATGGTTTTCTTGTTGCTTTGTATATTGTGTTGTGTATTTGATCCTTCAAGCCTTCAAGTATCTATAGGAGAGCTTCTTGATTTTAATACAAACATAGGCTCCTCCTAGAAGAGTGAAATATGTAAAAGAAATGCCAAATAATCCAGGAAAATAGTTGTTAGAATCATTGCCACAATTGCAAGAAAATTTGTCTGCTGCAACTGATAGTTTCTACTTATAAAACCTTAGGGCGACTGGTCGCCCATGAACAAAAAAATATCGTTTGAGATATTTAAACATGGGTTGCCCTAGGGGTTGGACCGGTCCAATACATAGGAAACCAGTCGCCTCAGGGGTTGGACTGGTTCCCTAAGATTGGACTGGTCCGCCTAGCATTGGACTGGTCCCCCTCAATACAGGGACCAAAAATAGAAAATGCCTAAACTCCAGGCACCGGTCGGCCACACTTGTCGAACTCTAGGTCAATCGGTCGCCCTTCTCCCTCGTATTTCTCTATTTTGGTTTTGTTTCAAAATATAACTTTCTAGTATGGATTGCCCTATAGAGCGAGTGGTCGACCTTCACACAGAGAAGTTTCCCAAATTTGGTCAGAAATAAAGTTCAAGAAACACTCCAAAAAATTAGTAAAAATCAATTAAAATGTTTTGAAATATTTGGGCATTTGGGGACATTATTTTGGTATAAAACTCATTTATAAGAAATCATCAAAAATATGATAAATATATTTATCTAACAAAGTCATCTGTGAAACTTCCCGTAAACACTTCTGTGAAGATGTAAATGGATGCATAAGGAAAATCATTTGATCAAACAAGATACAAAGTACTCATTGGATTAATACTCAACTTGACTTCTAGTAGACCAGACACCACCTTTGTTGTAGGTGTATGTGCCAGATTTCAATCTGTCCCGAAAGAAAGTCATATGACTACAACTAAGAGAGTTCTAAGATATTTGAAGGCAAGCCACGAAGTTGGCTTATGGTAACCAAAGGAAGGTGGATTCAAGATGATTGGATACTCAGACTCAGACTATGCTGGATATAGTGTTGATAGAAAGTGTACATCTGGTACCTGTCAAATGCTTGAAAATAGATCAGTTTTTTTGTTTAGCAAGAAACAAAATTCAATAGCTACATACACAGCTAAAACTGAGTATATTGTTGCAGGCAGCTGTTGTGCCCAAGTTCTATGGATGAGGTATTGCATGCAAGAACCAAGCACATTTATGTTAGATATCATTTTATTAGAGATCATGTTGAAAATAAAGACTTTACATTGGAATACATATCAACTGAGAAAGAATTAGCTGATATATTCACAATTCCATTATGTGAATCAAGATTTGAAGAACTTAAGAATTAGCTTGGATTGATTAAGATGTGTTACAAAGCTCAGGAGACTCATTCAACAGATTTAAAGATGGCAGAATTGCATATCAGAATAGTTTCACTCATTCATCCAAGTTAAACAACTTATATGGCTAATCAGCTGAATTGAGTTAGATGGACAACCAAGTATCGCTCAATTGAATCAATGAAGAGAGAAGTAGAGTTGAAATATTTATGAGCTAAGTGGCAAAATGAGGTCGTTTTCCTCAAGCGGGAATATTTTTCGGCTTGGCGTCAGCAACATTAAATGTTTTCACTCGGTTTACCCATCATTGGATATAAATTTTGCCGCATTTAATGGGAGAAACCTAATGGAGTTTGAATCTTTTACTCATAGTCTTTGATCATGTTTTAAACTTTTGAAATTCTAAAACCATCTCCAGAAGTCATTTATATATTCAAAAGACATTTTCTATCTCTTCAGTTTTATTCTCAAGCACTAAACTCTCAGAACACTCTCTCTGCAAATGACAAAACTATATTTCTTCATTCTCTCGTTCAAGACTCAAAATGACACCCAAGAAAACTGCACTTTATTTCACCGAACTTGATGAGAAGACACACACATGATCTTTGGTTAACTTCAATGGCTTTGTTAAGCAGGCTGTTGATAGGGAGTTAGCTGAGAAGATAGCGAAGCATCTCGAGAAATTAGGGCTGAAAAGATTTCTCACTCTAGAGATGACCCAGACATTTCAGGAAGAAGTTGCAATGTTTTATGTGAACGTTTTGGTTCACAAAAACAGAATCCTTTCTTCTGTAAATGGAAAGGACTTTAAGTTCATTACAGCTAACTTGGCAGAGTACTTGCACCTTCCTACCAGTGGATTAAAAGAGTTGAGTGGGAAGGAAGTTGATTTGGCTCAGGAGTGGAAAGAAAGAGCAAAGTCAGAGTCAGCTTAGAAACCTAACTGTTCAGCTTTGAAGAACCTAGGACGACTACCATAAGCTGATGGATGTGGTAGCTAAATGCGTGGATATTAAGTTTGGCTCCTTCAATCAATTGTCCAATACTAAGCTGATTAATATGGATGCTATTATGGAGGAGGATGAGGTGAACTGGAGTGAGTGCATCTTTGAGAAGTTGTGCCAAAATGTGCACAATGTGAAGGTGGATGCTGGGAAGTTCGTAGGTTCCCTTGGTTATGGCCTTATCTTAGGCTATTTGATGGAGAAGAAGGGTTTGCCACTGCGCAAAGGCAAACCCTTCCATGCCAATAAGAACATGTTCAAAGCCAACCTTTCAGGCTCTCAGAAGCAGGCTCATGTAAATAAAGTTGCTTTATCTGAGGGGGAATCAGCTGAACATGTCCCCCAGGACACATCTGCTTCCATTCCATCTCCCTCACCCAAACCTGTTGTAGTCCCCTCCCAATGATTAAGAAAATAAGGATAGTTGTGCCCTGCAAGCCAGCTATGAAGAAATAGAAAGCAATAGAGTCAGCCATTGAGGCTAAGGAACAAGAAGAAGAAGAGCCAGAGGTCCCCCTGAGAAGAGAACCAAGAGACAACTTGCGAAGGATTCTAACAAAGTTGTTGAACTAGTTGTATCTGCCATAGCTGAGACTGAGACAGTTTCCATCGTTCAGCAGCAATAATCAAAGGATGGCGATGGTGAGTGAAGCACTACCGAAGAAAATCAAGCAGTTGCCCATCTACACACAGTTGAACAAGACACAGTTGAACAATCCTCAGCTGGAGAAACTCAAGATAATTCAGTTGCTATACCTCAGATTGTCTATAGTTGAAACTGAGGAAGATGAAAGGTCCAAAAAGGCTGCTGAGGAAGAGCATGTGTAAGACCCAGTTTATGATACATGTCAAAAGTCCTCAGCATATCCATATATCAAAGAAAGGTTGCGGGCAAGGAGGCTATGGAAGTTGAGTGCCAGCGACGTTCAATTCATGAGGCCTGAAATGATTGATGATGAGGAATATCTCCTTGGATTCCTGGATGATGCCCATGTTCTAGAATCTATGAAATCTATTGCACAATTGTTCTTTTGAGAAGGCTCCCGAACCTCATTCTTGTGCTCTTCATAACCCAAATATTCCTAAGAAGGCTCTTGAAAGAGCCAGAAACAACAATGTGGATCCTGGAGAATCATTTATCTCCCTTTCTCCTACCCCATCGATTCTAGGCATGGTGAGTACCATCGATGTAATAACCTCACCAGCTCACTCCAAAGGACCAATCAGAGAAGCTGGCAATGAAGTTAGAAAGGATGATATAGAAGGCAACCTAACTGACCAACATCCTGATGAAGTTGTTAAGACAACTGCCCCAACGGTTGAACACTCAAAGGAAACAACTGAGTCTCAAGTGTCAGTTAACCCTACTGTTCGTGATTCAGCTGGTGAGCCAGCTGAGAGGGGAAGCAAAGAGGCGAAGTAAAGATTTAAGAAGAATAGAAGAGTGATACTAACGACACTTTGATTGTTGAGACTGTCTTAGCTCAGGTTCCAACTGCATTGAATGCCAATAAAGTTGCTCAAACAGCTGAGGCACAAGATGGACTGGTGAGGGCCATGTCAGTTGAGACTGCTGGTCTTTAAAGTATGGTCCCAGAGGTTGAGACCTCTAAGTATGCGCAACTATGTCTACAGAAGGGATTGTTGAATATCTTGTAATGATTAAGATTGCTGCCAAGGTAGCTGAAGGCCCCCATAAGGTTGAGACTTCCAGGGGTGTAGTGCAAGAAAAAGGGAAAATGCGTAAATACATTCCTACTTTGCCAGCATCAGAGTCTACTGATTTGGAATAAATAGAATTATTGCATGACTCCGATGATGATGTGATGTGGACTTTATTGACTTAGAGAATGAAACAGAGACAACCCCAATGGATCCAGCAGAAAAGGAATTGGAGGCAAAAAATGATGGATGCTCGTGTTAAAGTTGCCTCTAAGGATTTTATATGGTTGATGGCCCAACCCCTTGGTGCCATCTCCAGCTCGTGATGTTGTTGAGGCAACTGAGGCTCATCAAACTCAATTGGACGACTGATTGGTATGAGTTTTGCATGTAATTTGGGCTAAACTATGGTTAGAATAAGTTGATATGCATGCATTAACTGATCAGTAAAATGGGCCATATTCATATAAAGTAGAAAAAGTATTACGCTTTGCTAATTTTGTGGGAATTAAACGATATTTGAAGCATTTTGGTGACAAATCGGAGCATTGTGGTAAAGGATCACCAAGAATCGAGTGAATATATGATGTTTGGACTTGAATCGAGAATAAGTCAGATGAACTGGGCATGAAATGGAAATGAACGGAGCAGATTCGTCCTTAGCAGGGGCGCACGGTAGGGCATGCATCTACCGCACGGCCCGTGCGTCATTCCCAAGTGCAGCCAAGTCCTACGGCAGGACGCACGGCCCGTGTATCTTTGTAGAAAAGTCAGGTTTTGACGATTTTACATCAGGTTTTGACCAAACGGGAGTATAAAGAGAGATGAGGCGGCCCCAAACAAAGACACACTAATATTTTCCCTATAAGGCAGAGAAAAGAAAAACCGTCTACCGGAGGATTCGAGAGATTGATCGAGGTCATAACCACACGCTTGAGGATTGAAGATAGATTGAGAGATCATCGACATCCCTGAGTTTTCACATTCCATTGTATCGTTTACTTTTGATTAGTTAGACATGAACATGAATAATTTGTTTATAAAGTGTTTGTTTCCCATATCCCGCTAAACACCTTGTGGTTTTGGGATTTAGGATTATGTTAATGGATACTTTTGTTTGATGTTTAATTGCAATTGAAGTTATTATTTTCAAACCCTATTCAAGTACTCTGTTTTATTTCTTGTTTTATCAAATGGCCATTGGTTTAACTTGTTTTGGTGCATTGATTCATAATTTGAGAGATGAGTTTCAATACTAGATCTTGAGTACTTGACATCAATATTTACATGATTGAGAAGTCTGCAAATATTTGTGAGGATTAATAATCTTTTGCGCTTTTGGGAGTTGGATATCTTATGTTGAGTAGAGATGTTAGCATAGATAATCCAATCAACGTTTTTATATACATCTCGAGAGAGATGGTAAAATACTTGTGTTATTGTCTTATAGGGAATTATAATAACTTTGGTTGTGATTAATCAGATAACAAGAGGGATATTAGCTGAAACCATAACCCTGGAATCCATTCATCTCCTTGATCTTTCAATCAACTCTTACTTTGTCTTTTTATGATAAATTCTTGACTTAGTTTCATAAACCAATCATCCAATTTCGATCGTCTAGATAAAAATAAGACTATTACAATCTCAATACTTGGTACACTAATTTATTAATCTTTGTGGATTCGACCTTGCTAACCCTATTCTATAAATTACCTACACTTGCGATTAAGCTAAAAATAAGGTGAACAAGTTTTTGGCGCCATTGCCGGGGACTAGTCCCAGAATTTTAAGACCAATATTGCGATAAATAGAATTATTTTTAATTTAGACATTTTTTTCTTTTTATTGTTTGTTTAATTCTACTCCTACTGTGTTTGACTTGTTTCATTTAGTTGGTTTAGGTAGTGCATGAACACTCACTCGAAGCAAAGAGAATTAGCACCATTCATACCGGAGGTTGAGGCTTTTGCAAGGCGACTTAGTGCAGCTACTAAACGGGCAGACAAACAGTAAGATCATATTGTTGAGGATGTGGAAGGAAACAACGGGGGTAATAACAGAGCTAATAACAGAGGTAACAATAGGATCAATAGGATCATTAATGAGTTACCGATACTAGAAGTCCAGGCAGTCCAGCAACAAGAGATTCGTGATTACATTCGCCCTCCGATAAATTGCAACAATGGTGGAATTGCCAATGTCCCGATTAATGCGAATAATTTTGAGCTGAAGCCAGCACTGGTTTCGATGGTCCAGCTGAACCATTTTAGGGGTTTTCCATCTGAGGATCCCAATTCTCATCTTGCGAACTTCACGCAAATTTGCAACATGATCAAGATGAATGGGGTAACTGATGATGCTATACGTCTATGCCTATTCCTGTCCCTTTAAAGGATAAGACTAGAAACTGGCTAGGCACATTAACTTAGGGGAGTGTGAATACTTGGGACGAGTTCAATCGGAAGTTCCTATTTAAATTCTTTCCACCAAGGCACTGCAGCTTAAGAGTGAGATCACGCAGTTCAGACAGTTTGACTCCAAACCACTGTATGAGGCCTGGGAGAGATTCTGGGATTTATTGAGGAGGTGTCCGCAACACGGGTTTCCACATGATCAGCATCTTTGCTTCTTTTATAACGGGTTGATGGGACATACTAGGTCATTTTTGGATGCCGCAACAGAAGGCGCTTTACTGGCTAAATTTCAACAAGACGCATTCAACTTGCTGGAAGATATGGCAATGAATAGCTATCAACGACCCTCCAAAAGGACAATGTGAAAAGGGTAGCCGAAGTCTATGATTCAGAGCCAATTAAGGCACTGACAACTCAGATGACTGCATTGATGAATCAATTGAGTGTATTGACAAAGGGGACTGAAGGAAACGTGGATGCGAATAATGGGGGAGTTCATCAAGATCCCATGGAGGGGGCTGATTATGTTAATAACTGGAATTTCAACAATTACCGGAACAATCAGACTCCTACCCATTATCATCCGGGAGTGAGAAATCATGAAAATTTCTCATATGCAAGTAAGAAGAATGTGATGCGACCACCACCGGGGTTTAGTGTGACAAATGGTGTCATTAATTCGGAAGCTAAGCCATCTATGGAGGACACCCTCACCTCATTTATGACTCATATGAGCTCGTTTAGGAATGAGACGATGAACAGATTTAGTAAGGATAAGGCTAAGCTGGATAAAATTGAGAATCATGTCACTCAATTGGCTAACACCATGGCTTCCCAAATTAAAAATCTTGAAACCCAGAATGGCCAATTAGCTATGATTGTAGGTGGACAACGTCAGAAAGGCCAGTTTCTGAGTAACACTAAGGTAAATCCAAAGGAGCAGTGTAAAGCCATTCGTCTGAGGAGTGGAATGGAATATGAGGGGCTGAAAATACTGAAAATACGCAGACACGCACGACCCGTGTGCCCATGCATGGGTAGGTTGTGCATCCTGCTGAACAAGGGTTTAACAGTCCGGGTGATGCAGAAACTGAAGCAAATGGAAATGTTGAGGTCGATGAAGGAATTGGGGGTAATATTGATGAGCAAAATGGGGCTGAGAAGCTTAAAGTTTCTTCTAACTCTGATTTTTCTAAACTTACTACTCCCCTTTCTTTTCCCCGACGATTTCAAAAGAAAACGTTAGACGCGCAATTTGCAAAATTCCTTGATATATATAAGAAACTGCATATTAACATACCTTTTGTAGACGCATTGGAGCATATGCCCAATTATGCTAAATTCTTAAAGGATGTTATGTTGAAGAAGAGAAAGATGATTGGTTTCGACACAGTCAATCTGACGGAGGAATACAGTGCAATAATCCAAAGAAAACTACCTCAGAAACTTAAAGATCCAGGGACGCACGGACGACCAGGTCATGCGTAATGCCAAAGAGACCCATGTATAGAGTGAAGGGTGCACGGCCCGTGCGTCTGAGCATAGGCAGCCCGTGCGTGAGTCATAAGCACCCAATTCAAACCTTAACTCAAGTCATTACCCGAGCATCTCAAATATGCATTCCTTGGGGCAAACAACACGAATCCGTGTCGTATCATCCCTTTTAACTTCAAATTTCGACTTGATAAATTACTTCGGTGTTGAGGAAACATAAGTCCAATAGGTTGGTCGATATCTGATTTAAAAGGCATAAGTCCATCGATTGTCATGCATAAAGTTCGAATGGAAGATGTTTATAAACCTTCAGTGCAGAACCAAAGACGGTTAAACCCTATAATGCAAGAGGTTGTTAGGAAAGAAAGTTTTAAAATGGTTTGATACTGGAATTGTGTATGCCATTTCTGATAGTTCTTGAGTGAGTCCGGTACAAGTGGTACCAAAGAAATGGGGGATGACAGTGGTAAGGAATGAAAATGATGAATTGATTGCTACTAGGATAGTTACTGGGTGCCATATATGCATTGATTATATAAAATTAAATGATGCTATTCGTAAAGATCATTTTCCCCTCCCCTTTATTTATATGATGTTAGATAGTTTGGTGGGATTTGATTATTATTGTTTTCTCAATGGTTATTCCTTGTATAACCAAATCATGATTGCACCGAAAGACCAAGAGAAAACGACATTTACATGTCCCTATGGTACGTTTGCATTCCATAGAATGCCATTCGGACTATGTAATGCACCCGCGACTTTTCAGCGATGTATGATGGACATATTTCATGATCTTATTGAGAAAATAATAGAGGTTTTCATGGATCATTTTTTTGTCTTTGGAGATTTTTTTGATCATTGTCTCAATAATCTTTCTCTAGTTTTACAGATATGCGAGGAAACTAATCTTGTTTTGAACTGGGAGAAGTGCCATTTTATGGTATGCAATGGCATTGTTTTAGGCCACCGAGTTTCTTCTGCAGGTTTAGAAGTGGACAGAGCAAAGATTGTAGCAATTGAGAAACTCCCACCTCCAACAAATGAGAAGGCAATCAAAAGCTTCTTGGGGCACGCCGGATTCTATAGAAGGTTCATTCGTGACTTTTCTAAAATCACCAAACCTTTGAGTCATTTATTTGAAAAAGATACCGCTTTCAATTTTTCCGATGATTGTTTGCAGGCATTCGAGATTTTGAAGAAGGCATTGGTGACAGCACCGATTCTTGTAGTTTTGGATTGGAGTCAGCCATTTGAGCTGATGTGTGGCGCCAGTGATTTCGCAGTATGGGCCGGTCTGGGTCAGAAAAAGGGATAAATTGTTTAGAGCAATCTATTATGCGAGCAGAACATTAGACAGTGCCCAACATAATTACACTACTACTGAGAAGCAAATGCTGGCAAATGTTTTTGCATTCGATAAGTTCCGATCTTACTTGATTGGAACAAGGACGATAGTCCACAATGACCATGCAGCGATCAAATTTATGTTCGACAAGAAGGATGCCAAACCGAGACAGATTCAGTGGATTCTATTGTTGCAAGAATTCGATGAGGAGATCATAGATAGAAAGGGTTGTGAGAATGTGGTACCAGACCACTTGTCCAGACTGGAATACAAAAAGGATGAGAAAGAGGGTACAGATGTAATATAGGAGGAGTTCCTCGATGAGCAGTTTTTGCTATTACAGGCTAAATTCCAATGGTACGCAGATTTTTTGAATTATTTGGTAGGGGGGTCATGCCTCCGGATTTATCCTCTTATCAAAAGAAGAAGTTCCTCCATGATGTCAAGTTCTATATGTGGGACGACCGCTTGCTCTCTAAGAGGTGCGCAGATATGATCATCAGAAGATGTGTGCCTCAAGAAGAGTGGGAAGAAGTTCTACAACAGTGTCATTCTTCACCTTCTGGGGGACACTTTGGTCCGACACACATTGCGGCAAAGGCATTACATAGTGGGTTATACTGGCCTATGTAGGTCCCAAGGGGTGTAAGTAAGGTTTAGAAGGGGGGGTTGAATAAACCTTACCAACTTTTCGATTTTAGTCCTTTTAAAATATAACAGAGTTAACGCAAACAACTAAGTCCTTGAGGGATAGCTAAGTTGGTTATTCAACAGAGTTAGCCACTCAACAGACTCGATAGAGCTATTGATAGAATAACTCCGCTATTTAACCCAAACCTTAACTTGGCTGTGTTGGTTTTATCAGCGGGAGACTTAACACCCTTTGATTTATTTTAAACTTGTTTTAACACTTGATTTTAGGTCTTGGTTAATTATCAGTTGGATAGCAAATAAGTTTATCAGCAGATATAAAGTAGATATGCAAAAATATAAATGTGCTAAAACATAAATGACACAGTTAATTTTTATAGAGGTTCAAAGATGGGGTAATTCTTCTAATCCTCTCTTCTCCAACTCCTGGAGGAATCCACTAAGTAACAGATCAGTTTAAGTAACAGATCAGTTTATAGAATGGTGAACAGTCTAGAGACGGCCTTGATCACACAACTGGCTTCTCGTCTGACTCGCCTTCTTCTTCACAGGGCAGCTGCCTTGCTATTTCAGATCACTTTCTCAAGCTCTTGGATTTGATCACGAAGCCCTCCAATAACTTGATGTTGGTTCGAATTTGAATCTTCCTACAATCCTTCTTGAAAAGTATACCCTTTTTTATTTTTCAAAAGTTTCCTCTTCAACAGTTTGAAGTTGTCTTTTCTTCACAGCTTTATGTTGGACTGATTTCGTTCGAGTCTCAGGCTTGAGGATTTGCAGGTGGATAGCTTGAATAGTGCTTGTTTTTCAGGTGTGCAAGGCAACCTTTTCTCAATGAGTTTCCTTAGCCTTTTATAGTGAACTTTCAAAAATCTACCTATTAAAGAGATAGGCTGATTTTCAAAAGACACTTTTGTTCATTGGCTTGTCTTTCCTTTGTCTTCAATCTTGAGATGTAGAACTTTCCTTGTATTAAATGAATGTGCAGCTTTTCAGATTCTGACACGAGGTGCAGTGCTTCGCATTGGTTTATTCCTTTTGCACGCTTCTGGGATGAGCACTTTAAGACTATGCAGCATGGAAGTATTATTTATTTAAGTAATGTTCTTGACTTCTGTGCAACGGATTCATTTCAGTTAACGCCTCTTGGTTGCTGCCTATTTTCCCAGGTGACTTGAGTCTGCTCCAATCATTTGAAGACTCATATGTCACTTTCAACTTGAGACTTGGCTTCTTGAGATGACTTTGACTGACACTTCACACAGTTGTTTCTCAGTTGATACATCTTCAGTCAAGTTCTTGATATTCCTTCTTAGCCATAGTCAGTTGTTCCACAACGAAGTCTTCACTTCAGTCTTCAGTTGACTTCTTGTATTTCCAGGCATAGCTTACTTGATTCAGCTTTTCCAGCCCTTTCTATTACAATGAAAATTACCACGAAAATGGGGTGACAACTTTATAGTTTAAGTTTTACTTGGCATTCATCAAAATCTATAAAATAAATTTCCCAACAATTTTCCCCTTTTTTATGATACCAAAACTTAAAAACACTAAACATGTAAACAACAAAGATACATACAGACAATGTAGTAACAAAGAATGTATGCTTTGAATAGATCGTTCTATTGATCATAACATTCTTGTCCTTTACACAGTTGTTTACATTTAGTATCGGAGCATTCTATATCAAAGCAGAATACAGACATATGTGCTAGGATACAAATACAAAGTGAAAAATTACAGAAAACTTCACTAAGTATACAGATGACTTACAAAAATGTATTTACATAAGTAAAATACATGAAGGGTTCGCAGCAACACTTCATCGCCTTCGCTGCCTCATTCTTTCCTCTCTAGCTCTGTCAAAATCATCAGCTCTCTTTCTTTTTCTTTCTTCCTCAGCTGCTTTCTGCTTCTTTTCATAAGCCCTTTTAGAAGCATCATCTTTTCGCTTCCTCTAGAGCCATTGCTCTGTTTGCCTTTTGTTCTCCTCTTCCTGTCTTCTCACGGCTTCAGCATTCTTCTTTGCCATTTCCAGGTTTGCCACTTCATCATACCCAGCCCAGTAGATCCTTCCCTTTTTTCTTGGATCTACATATTCAATGTTCTTGGGTTTTGGACAAGGTTGAGAACTTCTTCCACCACCACTTCTTCCTCCTCCTCTGGGCGTATACTGCACAGGAGTCTTCTGCTTGCTAGTTGAGTAGCTGATGGTAGTCTGCTGCCTATCAAATTCTTCGCACAATGTAAGACATTTCTCCCAGTACAGATCCCAGGCTTGGGCTAGTGACATCCCTTGGAAATATCCTTCGGATTCGAGCGTCTTGAATTCTTCAACAGATCTTGGCTTGGATCCATTGTCAGGAATGGCATCTTGATCCTTCCCTTCCAGAATGCCACCGTATTGTTTCAACACTTCTTCTATACGGGCATTCGTCTTCTTGTCGAACTCTACCATCCTTGCTTCTATAATTTGCCTTTTCTCGGACATTAGCACAACAGAGTGTTCGATCGGCAGAGTCACTGGAAGTTGCTGATAATTGATGCCGTAACATGACCCTACTGAGGGGTTTCAGCTATCATTAATGTCAAATCCTTTGACTGTTCCCCCTCAGCTGTTTTTCCCTTCTTCTCCTCAGCTCCCGTCATCTTGGCTTCCGACTCTTTCAACTTTTCTTCTTTTAAACTCCTTAGGGACTCCTCTTTCCCCTTTTTGGCATCACCAAAGGAAAGAGGGACCCCAAGGAACATGCATGCAAGCATGAAGTCAAGTCTGCTGAGAGCCGAGTTCTGTTTGGAGTCTGTTGCGGCATAAGTGGTCCAAAATTCTGAACGAGTGGATTTGGACTCGGCTGCCACCAGTTTCATTTTAGCCATGAGAAGCCTGAATTTTGCATTCATGGTCTGCTCAAGACACAAAACTTCTTTTCTTTGGATATCACGCAGTAGCTCCATTTATGTTTTGTGAGAGGCATAAAACCGCTAAATATACATCTTCATCCTCTGCTTCAAATCAGCATTGTCAATGCTCCAAACAAGCATTCTATTGTATAGTGCCTTAAAGTAATGAACTTGCTCGAGATGCATGGCACTCTGCTGTTGAGACCATTCCCTGATCATTACCACTATCTCTCTCAAATCTGCTGTGAGGGTGGCATCTCTATTGTCCAGTCGTAACTTTAGTGAGGCTTGGTGCCATTCGATCTTCTCAATCTCTTAACAGATCTTCTTGAAGACTTCACGAATCTCAGCTGTCTCGCTTGATTCAATTCATGCCGCCATTCTGCGCATCGGTTAAAATCACGGCACAATAGAGTCGGTAGGGATTACAGAATCTTTTCATACAGTGTATCGTCGTGTCTTTCTAGCAGTCTCTTCCTCTAACTTAGGCAACTCGATAGAAAAGGGAAATACTTATTCAAAAGCATCATCTCGCACATATGGGATTGATTGTGTGGTTTGTGCCTTTGAGGTTTTACGGAGGAGTCGTATCGCCGCAATCGTGGGAGCTCGCGAGATGACTCGGTTTTAGTCGGGGCTTCG
The DNA here is from genome assembly GCA_016081115.2 of Rehmannia glutinosa. Classification (NCBI taxonomy): domain Eukaryota; kingdom Viridiplantae; phylum Streptophyta; class Magnoliopsida; order Lamiales; family Orobanchaceae; genus Rehmannia; species Rehmannia glutinosa. The sequence goes on along the minus strand of JABTTQ020003428.1, from coordinate 258,489 downwards.
AATGTGTTGCCCACTAAGCCTTAGTCAGTCTTAATAGTTTCTTCTACTTCCCTCAAATGTGGATTTTTCTAAATGAAGTACCGGATCCTCTGCTGCAACATCAGTGTCATTGAATGATGATGAAACCTGGGGGCTTGGTTCATCTTCGAAATTAAATGTTTGACGAGCAACTTTGTAACGCGACTGACTCGTGTTCTTGAGAACATCCTCTGCTAGGCCCCTTTGATGTGCAACGGGTACTCAGCTTCATCTTCAGACCCCAGAAATGATATGTCAAAGTTCTCATGGGAGTCATGAAGTGCGCTTATCTCCGTCTCAGACTCAGCGCTTTGATCAGAAGGAATGTTATGAAACTCTTGAGCTTTACCTAGGGAGGTCTCAACTTCCCTTGGGCCTTCAATACCTCCAGTAGTCTCAACTACACCGAAGCCTTCAACATTCCCTTTGATAGTCGCAGTTGTCTTAGGGTCTTCAGCATTGGCATCCATAGGTGTCTCAACTCCTTGGATTGCACTTTCATTGCCCATAGTGTTAACTCCCATGGCATTTCCATCATGTGCCTCGACTGCAACAATAGCGTCATCAGCCTTCAAAGTAGCTGACATTTCAGCTGGGACAGACTCAATTGTCCGAGCTTCGTCAATGTCACTCTGATGTGGTTCTTTCGCAGTTTCAGCTTCGCCACCTTTCTTCAGTATAGAGTCATCTGCAGCATCCTCTGACATCATTGCAGTGGAGTAAGTTTTCCCCTCAGCTGGCATACCAGCTGAGTGACTGATGATGGGGTCACTCTTATCTAGACTCACGGCTTCTTCCATTAAGTGCTCAGCCGTCGGGGCAGGTGGTAAAACACCTTCAGTAAGGGTTGGCTCAACTTAGGTGCCCAAGATCCCAATTTCATTGCCAAGTCCCTTGGACCCATCCTCATAGAGTACCGGGGATGTAGCTGTAGCGATGTCTGTGGCAATCTACTGCACTACTCCCAAAGGGTCGATCTATAGGAGAGATTGAGACGACTCTCCTAGTCCTTCAAGTGATTGGTGCTCATGCAACTGCCTGGATTCCCTTAGAGCCTGCTGCATGTCTGACGTTTATGTTGCATAAGAGGGATCCTCATCACTCTCAGATAACACATCAAGAAGTGTGTGATCGTGATCACCAGTAAGCACACATATCTTGGCCTTTTCCAGTGCAAAGGTTTACTCTTCAGCTTTGTCTTTCTCATCCACCTTCATGATGCGGAGGAGATCCAGACAGTTGCCTTCGTCAAGGGCCTGTTGGACAGTAGTAACGCCCATAAGACAGAGTAATTCTTCATCTTCCTTAATGTACTCAGGGTGAGTGAACTGCACCCTTGAGTGATCAAGCTTCCAGGCTCTCCATTCTCTGAGACGGCGCTGAATATTTGGGTACAATGGAGAGTACATTATAACATCATCGTCATCATCTTTTTCTTGTCCTTCCTTTTCTAGGATTGAAGGCAAGATACCCTGCTGCTCTTCTCCTTCAGCAGCATCAGTAGCACATGGAGAGACAACTTTTTGAACAGGATGTTCAATTGTCTCAGCTGTTTCACTATCCTCAGCTATCTGACACCCAACTGAGTCTTCATCGTGACTCTGCTGATCACCCTAAGCAGACTTGGCTTGATCATTAATCACTTCAGGAGACTGCACTTCCTAAGTTTCAGCAGTCTCGGATGCTTTCTCACCGAGTGGCGACTCATTGTCTTCTCTAATTCGGACCGCCTAACCGCCTTCTTCTTTGGGTAGCAAGGGAACCTGCAGTTCAATATCCTCGGAGTTCCTCAAACGTGAAAGCTTTCTGATTTTCCTTAGAGGCAATTGTTTTTCTTTGTCTTGGCAGTCCTCTTCTTCCTTATGGCTGGAGAAGGAATTTGGGTTTCCTTCTCACTTTACTTGGTCAAGGGGCGACAAGACATGGCCATGGGCATAGCGACTCTGGCAAGGGCGAGTGCATCCTTTTTCTTAGTCAAGTAGGGCGCTCTTCTTTTTGCGCCTACGAGGGCGCTTTCTTTTCTTTGGCAAATTTAGGGTAGCTTTCTTTTTTGGATGAGGGGTAGCAGTTGTGCCCTCGAGTTCAGCTGATTCCCCCTCACTTGTGTCCGCTGTCTTTGCCTTCGCTCTCTTCTTGGCTCCAGAGAGGTTAGCCCTGAACATTTTCTTGTTGACATGGAATGATTTTCCATGTCGAATGGGAATGCCCTTCACTTCCATCAAGTGGCCAATCACCAGGACATAACCAAGAGATCCTCCAAAGGATTCGTCTTTGTTGAACGATTTATTCACAATATTCTGGCAGAGTCTGTTGTACACGAACTCATCCCAGTTTACTTTCTTGCCCTGCATGATCGCGTCCATGACGATCAGCTTTGTCTTGAACATTTGATTAAAGCTTCCAAACTTAATGTCTACACACTTGGAGACAACATCCATCACTTTACGATAGTCATCCTTCAACGGATTCTTATCAGCTTTGTAGACCACCTTTGCAGTGCACTCCGATTTGGCTACCTTTTTCCATGCATCAGCCAAGTCAACGTCAGCTTCATTTATCTCTTTCATGTCTTCCAACGGCAACAAACAGTGCTCTGCAAGGTCTTTAGTTGTTATCATTATGTCCTTGGAGGACAGAAGACGATTCCTTTGTCCTGCACTTTCGCGTTAACATAGAACTGCGCCACCCTCTTCTAGGTAGGTGTGCGAGTATTCCAAAGTCAGAAAAGCCTTAAGACCTGACTTTTCCAACATCTCATCAATCCTCTTCACTAAGGTTTCATCAGAACCCTGCTTTACCGTGCCTTCGAAATCCACTGACAATCCTGAGTGGATTTGCTTCGATAGCTTGACGAAATCAAACTTAGGTGCCATTTTCAGAGATTTTCACCGAAAAACTTTGACAAACTTGCTTGAGAAAACTTAGGGTTTTCAAGAGAGAAAAGAGCTTGCTTTCTTTTTGCTTGAAAATGAACAGTTTCCGAGTGAAAGAGAGAAAACTGGAAAAATGAATATATAAGGGTTATGAAATGACATGTCTTTGGATTTTGAAATTTTGATCAAGATCAACGGCTTAGATTTACACGTCAATCCGCATTTAATTTCTCGCATTTAATGCGGCAGCATTTATATCCAATCATATGCTTACTCCACAGCTTTTGACTGTACCCGTCATTATTATGCTGATATCATCCTTAAAAAACATTCTTGCTCATTAAAAATGACTGCATTTTTTGTTACTTAGCTCATAAATGACTCAGCTTATATCAAAAATGACTTAACTCTGCTTCTCTCCTTTCATTAAGTGAGTCAGCTGTCAGCTAACTCGATATAGTTGACTTTCTGATATAGTTGTTTTACATGACTGTTTCATGAAACTTGTTCAAATTCCATTCTTCTCATCTTCCATGTCTTCTGATTGAGTCTTCTGAGTGTCAACTCAGCTCAATTAATCCTAGCTCATGCTTAAGCTCTTCAAATCTTGATTCACATTGAGGCTTAGGGAATATATCAGCTAACTGCTTATCAGTTGAGATATATTCCAAAGTGGTGTCTTTCTTTTCAATATGATCTCTTATAAAATGATTTCTGACATCAATGTTCTTTGTTCTTGAATGCAACACAGGATTCTAAGTGATTGCAATAGCACTAGTGTTATCACACATAATTGGAATCTCTTTCTCTTCAATCTCATAATCTCTTAGCTGATGTCTCATCCATAAGACTTGGGCACAATAGCTGTCTGCAGCTATATACTCTGCTTCAGCTGTGGATGTGGCTATTGAGTTTTGCTTCTTGCTAAACCAGGAAACTAATCTATTTTCAAGCATTTGACATGTACCTGAAGTACTACTCCTGTCAACTCTACATCCAACATAGTCTGAGTCTGAGTAACTAATAAGCTTGAATCCACCTTCCTTTGGATACCATAAGCCAATTTCTTGGCATCCCTTCAGATACATTAGGATTCTCTTAGCTGCAGTCATGTGGCTCTCATTTGGTGCAGATTGAAATCTTGCGCATACACCTACTGCAAAGGTGATGTCTGGTCTGCTGGCTGTTAAGTAGAGCAATGATCCAATAAGCGTTTTATATCTTGTTTGATCTACAACCTTACCATTTGCATCCATGTCCATCTTGATTGATGTGTTCATTGGTATTTTCACATAAGACTTCTCTTCCATACCAAATTTCTTCATTAAATCTCTGGTGTACTTTGTTTGACTTATGAAAGTTCCATCATTCAATTGCTTAAGTTGAAGTCATAGGAAGAAAGTCCGCTCTCCCATCATGCTCATTTAAAATTTTCCTTGCATGAGGTTTGAGAACTTATCACACAGCTCTTTATTTGTAGATCCAAAAATGATATCATCCACATATATTTGAACAAGTAGTATACTCTCTCCATATTGAATTCTAAAGAGTGTTTTGTCCACTTTGCCTTTGGGGAATCCATTATCTGTTAGAAATTGAGATAATGTATCATACCATGCCCTTGGTACCTGTTTCAATCCATATAATGTTTTCTTGAGAGTATACACCTTATCTCCAATAGTTCTCTGCTTAAAACGTAGAGGTTGTTCAACATAGACTTCTTCATCTAGCAGTCCATTTAGAAATGCACTTTTCACATCCATTTGATATACAGTGAAGTTTTTGTGTGCAGCATAGGCAAGAAACATCCTTATTGCTTCTAATCTTGCCACAGGAGCAATGGTTTCATCAAAATGTATTCCCTCTTCTTGGCAATACCCTTTGGCTACCAATCTTGCTTTGCTTCTTACCACAGATCCTTCTTCATTTATCTTGTTTCTGAAAACCCATTTTGTACCAATAATATTTTGATGCTTTTGTCTCTGCACCAATTCCCAAACTTTGTTTCTTTCAAACTGATTCAGCTCTTCTTGCATGGCTTGAGTCCAATGTGTGTCATCCAATGCTTGAGACACATCTTTTGGCTCTATTTGGAAAATAAAACAAGTGAACATTGCTTCTTGTTGAGCTCTGGATCTGGTTCTTACACCATCTCTAACATCTCCAATAACTAACTTTGGTGGATGATCTCTCAGCCATCTTACATCTGGTTGGAGCAAGTCACCGGGTTCAAATTGCCTCGCAATGCGTTGTCTTGAGCAGCTCTTTCATCATCATTCAGCTGTAGACTTTCCAGCTGTCTTTAAGATTCAGCTATCTCATTTTCATCTTGATTGATTGATCTTACTTCGGCTTCAACATAAGAACTCTTTTGCATAGTTGGATTATTCAGCTTATCAGCTAACTCTTCAATGTCTTCTCCATTCACATTAGGTTCATCAAAAACCACATGAATAAACTCTTCTGTGACCATAGTCTTCTTGTTTAACACTCTATAGGCTTTGCTCTCAGCTGAGTATCCCAAAAAGATACCTTCACAAGCTTTAGTATCAAAAGAGACTATCTTTTCCATTGTTGTGGATGCATTTACATCCAAATATCCTGAAGTACCCAACATTTGGCTTTCTCCCTGTCCAAATTTCATAGTGAGTCTAGGTTAATTGTCTGTTAATCATGCATCCATTTTGAGTATAGCAAGTTATGTTAATAGCTTCAGCCCAAAATCTCTTAGGCAATCCAGCTTCAGCTAACATGGTTCTTGCAGCTTCCTTGAGAGTTCTGTTCCTTCTTTCTGTTGTGGAGTTCTTCCTGATGATAACTCATGAGCAATGTCATTTTCAACACAATACTGAGTTATTATCCCATTGACAAACCCAGTTCCTCTATCAGACCTTATCTTTATAATGGTTTGGCTCTTTTCATTTTGAACTCTTTTCATCAGCTGGGGTAACTTCTGCAAACTTTCCTTTATTTTGCACATGAAGATTGTCCATGTATATCTTGAATAGTCATCTACCACCACTAAGGTGTATTTATTTCCACTTATGTTGGCTGATTCAACAGGACCAAATAAATCCATATGCAACAGATGCAATATCCTTGTTGAAGAAGGACAAAGCTTCTCCATGAATGAATTTGATTTGTTTTCCCATCTGGCATGCATCACATACACTTTCCTTCTTGTACACTGAGTCTGGCAATCCTTCCACAAGATGACTCCTTGCAAGCTTGTTGATTGTCTTGAAGTTCAGATGACTCAGCTTCTTGTGCCACAGCCAACTTGATTCAGTTGTGCTCTTTGCTAACAGACAAGTGCTTGGTGTGGCGGTAGAACAATCTACCACATACATATTCTTCTGTCTTGATCCTTGCGGCACTATTTCATTTGATTCAGTATCTTTAATCTGGCACACTCTCATATTAAATCCAACATTGTGGCCCTTGTCACAGAGTTGGCTGATGCTTAGCAGGTTGAAGTTGAGGCCTTCAACATATGCAACATCTGTGATTTCTAATCCATTCTTATTGATGGATCCAGTGCCTTTTATTTTCCCTGGAGCTTCATTTCATCCAAATATGACTTTTGCACCTCTAATCTCCTTGAACCTTACAGATATTTCTTGTTTCCTATCATATGTCTGGAACAGCCACTATTCATATACCAGGTTCCTTGGCACTCAGTTGCTTCTTGAACCTGCAATCAAGGAAATTAGTTTTTAGGTACCCATACTTGCCTGGGTCCTGAGGGGTTAGTGATGTAAGATGATCCAGCCAACCTATAGCCAAATGAACTGACTCTAAGAGGTTGTCATCTATCTGTGTCATAATCATAATTTACATTGGAAAATTGCTTGGGGGCTTTAGGTGCATACAGTTGTCTCTTTTATCTATATGCATGTGTGTGTGTTGTAGCAATTGTCTTCTTTAGGTAGTTGAGATATTTCTAAGTGTAGTGTCTGGGTGCATATATGTGCTGATAATAGTTCTTTTGCCTTTGGAATGACCTTTGCTGAGGTTTAGGTCTTTGCTATCTAGGCTTGTATTCCATTGGTCTTTGCTGATTTTTCACATTGTTCCAATCAGCTTGTCCTGGGTAGTTTCTACCATTCCCATCATATGTGTTTCTTTGATGAAACTTCTGGGGTTTTTGGTAGCTCTGTTTATTCTTCACAGAACACTTTCCATTTGGAGTTTCTTTGAGGAACTCTGTGAATTTCTTCTCACTGTCCTCTCGGGCGTACTCAATCGGGCATTTTCCTTTCCCTTTATATCCAAGGCCGCTTGTTTGTTATTATGCTTAGGAATGAATGTGGGTGCAACATTTGGTGTTTTGGGTTTTTGAGATGCTTCATCGCTTGAAGATCCTTTTTCCAAAATCACTCTAGCAACTTGACTATGCACAAAGGAATTGAATCCTATGCTGTTTTATCTCCACATTATTTTTGGCTCATGATAAGGTCATCCAATGATTTTGATGCCTTTGTAAATGAGGCAATCACATTTTTGAGATCATTTTCCCTCTTTTCTATAGCAGATATCTCGATATTAGTTTGGCATTCTCACCTTGACTCTTTGTTCTCATCGGCTATGTGACTTAGAGTACTCAACTCCTTAGTCACCGAGTTTTGGCTTTTGAAATGGGTTTTTCCTAATTTAGAAGTGTGTGTGAGGATTTAATGTGCTCAAAATCTTTCATCATTTTGCTTAATGAATCATAAAGATCAGTGGGTGATGATGTGTGTGTATCACAATCACTATAACTTGAATCTGAATGAGATGAGTTAGAGTGTACCTCATCTTCTTGTCCGTTGATCTTGTTCTTTAGCCATAAGACAGATCATGGCTTCTTCTTCAGAATCACTTGAGTAGTCAGCTTCACTATTCTCTGAGTCAGCTGCTTGTTTAGACTTAGCTGTCTCAGCAGCCAACATGACTTTCTTCTTTTCCTGTCTTCTTTCTCTGAAGACTTTTCTTTCTTCTTCATTCATGTATTTATTGACTGGTGGATAGGAACAGTCAACTGCAAAATATCCTGGTTGTCTGCAATTCCAGCACAGGTTCTCAGCTCTTTGATCAGCTCTTTCTGTCCTTGGGTTATCAGCTCTCTGATACTCTGCTCTCTTGGGTGGCCTGTCTTCCCTTGACTTAGAGGGAGTTGAATGTCTCCTGGAGGTTTCACCCTTGTTTCATTTATATTTCTTATTGAAGAATTTGTTGAATCTTTTAACCATTAGGTCAATCTCCTCCTGGTCTATGGCTTTCTTGACTTTAGCTCTATTTCCATCCTTGACTATAAGTGCAGTTGTTTTAGGTACAACTATCTCCCCTTGCTCTTTTCTCCTTAGCTCAAACTCATAGGCTTTGAGATCTGAGAATAGCTCATGATTTGATGTTGTTGTGTGGTTCATTGAATGTCTTAGGGCCATGACCTTCATTTCCCATTCAGCTGGGAGGCTTCTTAGAATCTTCATACACATTTTCTTTTGTGTATATTATTTCCCAAGTGTTGATAGGTCATTTGTGATTTCAGTGAATCTGGCATCCAGCTGATCCAAGGTTTCACCTGCAAGTATTTTAAAATTTTCAAATTTTTGTATAGCAACAGACAATTTATTTTATTTAATTTGCTCAGATCCTTCACAAATTAAAGTTAGTTTATCCCAGATTTCTTTTGCAGATTTGCACGATTTGACTTTATTGAACATTACTTTGTCCAATATTTTGTAGAGTATGTCCTTGGCCATATTGGCCAAGTTGTATCTCTTTATGTCGTCGTTAGTACACTCAGTCCTTGTCTTTTTAACCATGGCTGGTCTTTCTTCATCCGCTTCTGCTACTACGGTTGCTATTCTTACAGTTGTGTTCACCTTAAGTATTTGCGGCCCCCATCCTCTATCACTAGCCACATTTCATCATGTAAAGCGAGATAGATGAGCACTGCATACGAATTTTCCATCATCAAATTCCTCAACAAAGGAACATAAGAATGCGTGTCAAATTTTCTTCCATGATAATAACTTTGCTAAAAATGAAAGATTTTGAAAATACAAGTGTTTGAAACCCTTTTTGAAAACATAGAGATCTAGTTTAGAAACCAGTGCGGAAGGCTCAATGAACCAACCGCTCTGATACCACTTGTAGGTTCCAAGGGGTGTGAGTAAGGTTTAGAAGGGGGGTTGAATAAACCTTACCAACTTTTCGATTTTAGTTCTTTTAAAATATAACAGAGTTAACACAAACAGCTAAGTCCTTGAGGGACAACTAAGTTGGTTATTCAGCAGAGTTAGCCACTCAACGACTCGATAGAGTTTGTTGATAATATAACTCGGATGTTTAACCCAAACCTTAACTTGGTTTTGTTGGTTTTATCAGCGGAAGACTTAACACCTTTTGATTTGTTTTAAACTTGTTTTAACACTTAATTTTAGGTCTTGGTCAATTATCAGTTGGATAGCAAATAGGTTTATCAACAGATATAAAGTATATATGCAGAAATATAAATGTGCTGGAAAATAAATGACACAGTTAATTTTTGTAGAGGTTCGAAGATGGGGTAATTCTTCTAATCATTTCTTCTCCAACTCCTGGAGGAATCCACTGAGTAACAGACCAGTTTACAGAGTGGTGAACAGTCTAGAGACAATCTTGGTCACACAGCTGGCTTCTCGTCCGACTCAGCTTCTTCACAGGGCAGCTGCCTTGCTACTTCAGCTCACTTTCTCAAGCTCTTGGATTTGATCACGAATCCCTCCAATAACTTGATACTAGTTCGACCTTGAAACTTCCTACAATCCTTCTTGGAAAATAGACCCCTTTTGATTCTTCAAACGTTTCCTCTTCAACAGTTTGAAGTTGTCTTTCCTTCACAGCTTTATATTGGATCGATTTCCATCGAGTTTCAGGCTTGAGGATTTGCTTGAATATCTTTGAGAATATTTGCAGGTTAATAGCTTGAATAATGCTTGATTTTTCAGGTGTGCAAGGTAACCTTTTCTCAATGAGTTTCCTCAGCCTTTTATAGTGAACTTTCAAAAATCTGCCCGTTGAAGAGATAAGTTGATTTTCAAAAGAAACTTGTGTTCGTTGGCTTGTCTTTTCTTGGTCTCCAATCTTGAGATGTAGACATTTCTTCGTATTAAATCAATATGCAGCTTTTCAGATTCTGACACGAGGTGCAGTGCTTCCCATTGGTTTATTCTTTTTGCACGCTTCTGGGATGAGCACTTTAAGATCTGGCAGCATGGAAGTATTACTAATTTAAGTAATGTTCTTGACTTATGTGCAACGGCTTCATTTCAGTTAACTCCTCTTGGCTACTGCCTATTTCCCAGGTGACTTGAGTCTGCTCCAATCATTTGAAGACTCATCTGTCACTTTCAACTTGAGACTTGGCTTCTTGAGATGACTTTGACTGACACTTCACACAGTTGTTTCTCAGTTGATACATCTTCAGTCAAGTTCTTGATATTCCTTCTTAGCCATAGTCAGTTGTTCCACAGCAGAGTCTTCACTTCAGTCTTCAGTTGACTTCTTGTATTTCCAGGCATAGCTGACTTGACTCAGTTTTTCCAGCCCTTTCTATTACAATGAAAATTACAAGGAAAATGGGGTGACAACTTTATAGTTTAAGTTTTACATGGCATTCATCAAAATCTATAAAATAAATTTTCCAACAGCCTACTTTTAGAATGATTGTTATTTGTATGTGCAGCAGTGTGACAGGTGCCAGCGGATGGGGAACATCTCTAGACAGATCATGGCTTCTTCTTCAGAATCATTTGAGAAGTCGTGCTCTCTGATGTGTGGGGGATTGACTTCATGGGTCCCTTTCCATCTTCTTCGGGCTATCAATATATTCTACCAGCGGTGAAGTATGTATCTCGTTGGGTTGAGGCGATTCTATCACAGACGAATGATGCCTAGGTAGTAATGCAGTTTTTAAAGAAAATTATATTCACTTGGTTTGGAACCCTAAGAGCTGTGATTAGTGATGGGGGGTCACACTTTGTGAATAAATTGATGAGCAATCTACTTTCAAAGTATGGGGTTAGGCACAAAGTGGCATTAGCATACCATCCGCAAGCAAATGGGCAAACAGAGGCAGCCAATCATGAGATCAAGCAAATCTTAGAAAAGACAGTGAGCATAAATCGCAAGGATTGGGCTATGAAGTTAGATGATGTGTTATGGGCATATCGGACTGCATTCAAGACAACTTTGGGCACATCTCCTTATTAGTTCGTATTCGGAAAATCGTGTCACTTGCCCGTGGAATTAGAGCACAAGGCATTTTGGGCTGTAAAGAAGTTAAATTTTGACTTCAAAAATAGCGGGTGAAGAGAGGCTATTGCATTTGAATTAGATGGAAGAGTTCTGATATGAAGCCTACGAGAATTCCCAAATTTACAAGGAGCACTCGAAGAGATGGCATGATCGGATGATTAAGAAAAACATAGTTTCTACTGGGTGAACAAGTTCTTTTGTACAACTCATGTCTTAAACGTTTTCCCGGTAAGCTCAAGTCTCAGTGGTCGGGGTCGTTTGTAATCAAGAAAGTGTTGAATCCTCTAGGAATAGTAGAATTGTTGACCCGGGATGGGGAGACATTCATGGTGAATGGCCAGAGGATTAAGCACTACTTTCATAGAGATCAAAAGGAAGAGGTGGCATGCCTCACCTTGCGGGAGCCGTGATCGGGATATACAGGCATCAAGCTATAGACATTAAATTTAGCGCTTGTTGGGACGCAACCCAATGGTTTGTTGTATTAATTTTCGTTTTTCACTTTATTAGTTAGGATTCATTTGATTTTCTTTAAAACGAATTGCAAAACCTGAGTTTGCTACGGCACCACGCATGGGTAGGGTGTGCGCCTTGCGCACGACCCGTGCGTGCCTACAGGGGTTGGAATGAGCCTACGGCATGACGCACGGGCGGGTCGTGCGTTGATGCACGACCCGTGCGTCTGTCTGTAGAGGCGTAATAAAATCGCGAGCAGAGGTCTGTTTTCACTTCTAAACACTCCCTTGCGCCCTAATTTGATAAAAGCTCTCACCCCACTTCACAAATCTTCGATTTTTCATGCAAATTTCATTAAAAATCCAACATTTCCACCACATTACACAATAATCTTACTTTAATTTGGTCTTTGGGTGAGGATTAGTTGGAGAAACACACTAGGGCTTACAACTCTTTCTTATTGCAAGTTCTTCGGATTTTTGGTAAGTTGTACAAGCTTTCTTCGAATTTCTTGTTGTTTAGCATCGAGGCTGTTATGGAGCATGTTGTGCTTGAATTGCTTTGTTTTACTTGATTTTTTCTATGAGGCATATTATCAAACACCTTGTGGGCTAATTAAATTGAGGCATATTTGTTTGAATTGATGATGAATCTTGTATGAGCTTGAATGTTAGGGTGTTAGTGTCTATGATTCTCTACCATTGTATTTATATTTCGACTTTGGAGCTTAATTGTTGGTTAAAATTGTGGGCAAGAGACATTATGCCTTATATGAATTGTTTAGCTTGAATTCATCGTATTCTTGTTTGCACTTGGCATGTTTGGGTTGCAGCCACACCGCAAGAAGTGCACCCGGATAGCCCCGTGGCCTACGGGATTGTACTTACTGAAGCTAGTGAATTGGAGCGATGGAATAAAATGGTCACTTGACCAATGGCACCTACGTGGTACGCCGATGACAAGTGTACCCAAACCTTTGGGATACACGATGATGTATGGCGGTTATTTGACAGAGTTGGGTGGATTTCTTTTATGCGAGGGAGATGGTTGACATATAAGAAAATCACGCTTGAATTCCTCAGCACAGTTGATGTCTATAAACAGGGAGGAAATTACGAACCCTATGAGGTGCACTTTCGGTTGGGCAACAAGCGAGAGGCACTTATCTATTGCCCACCAATGCCATTTTCGGTGCCTAATAATGCCTCATTCAAAACCGCGGAACACTATAGCCAGATGACTTGCGATTTTTAGTCTGACGCCCGAGACAGGCCCCATGCTCTACAAAGGCACGCGCGGCTAAATCATCATCGGTCCAGAATCCTATTATTAGGTATATTCAGTGGGTCACGTTTCATTCTGTATTTGCCGACATAATAATAGGGGCATGCAAGTTTGGGAGCTCTATCTACTATGGTGTATGCTAACCCGCACCCCCTATAACACGACAACCTATTTTGCGGAACAGGCTCAACATGTGGCCAAGCATCCAAGTGGCATGATTCTGATTCGAGGGATGACCACTCTGATTGCTCAGTACTTTAATATGGATTTTAGAGGCTTAGATCCAACTGAGGGCAGTAGAAGATTCAACATGGCGATTTTGCGCCAAATGAAAATTATTACGGAAGAGGAGGGCATGTATCTCTTCCATTAAAGGGTCGGACCCGCCTTCCCACTTCCTAACCCACCACTCATGATTGTGGCCAATATGAATGATCAGGCCAACTTCTTGATGAACTCTGAGGCGCATACCAGAGTTATGGAGGCCATGATTGTGAGGTAAAGGCGAAGGGTTGCCAGTTTGCCTGATGAGGATGATTTGATGGCTGAGGCGATGGAGAATGACAGACAGGAAAGGGGTTTCGAGCAAGGGTTCTACCAAGAAGCGCCCGAAGTACCTGATAGCTCCCACCAGGGTGAGGAGCGCGGAGGATTTGATTATCATGACAGATTATTTGCCTTTGAGGAAAGCATGTGGCAGCACCGGGATGAGTTCCGTACTTTCAGGACGGAACAAGATAGGAGGACCATGGAGCAGGAACGGAGGAGCCGGAGATGATGCAGATGATGCATCAGATACACCAGTGGAACATCTCCCAGGGCCACTTTCCGCCGCCACCCCCACAGTGAGTCAGGTCCATTCCACACTTTTTTTTGAAATTATATCTTCTCTTATGTGCGATATAATTCCATTCAGGTTTGGGGGGAGAGATAGTCATTTTGATTTGAAGGGGGTGTGGCAAAAATAATAATAATAAAACAAAATAAATTTGTATTCATATAGTTGCATTTAGAGCATGTAGGTTGCATTGCATTAGACGTATGTTTACAGTTTTAGCACGTTTATTGCTTTATTAGGTCTTTAGGGAGTGAGTTGACCGTTTTGTGGTGTTTTATGTGAGCTTGGGAGATTTTTCTGAAATAGTTTGTGTTGTTTTGAATTGGGTGTTGAGTGCGAATTAATCATGATGAGAATAGATGATATGCCGCATGTGGATATTGCGAACATGGTTGTTATGCTTTGAATTACGCAATTGCAAGCATGTGAGCTTTGAGCCTTTACTGCTTTCATATTATGCAGTCTTTTTTATTGATTGAGTGTGACATTTATGTTGATTTGAATTCTAGAACTTGCTCTTGTATCTCTGTCAAAGCCACATGATGTATGTTAAAATGATTTAAGGCCATTTTTGTTAAGCCTTTCAAGCCTTTTGCCTACCTAATGACATTAAATTTTCCTAGTTAGCCAATTTGAGCCTGTTGCCTAATTTTTTATAACCACATTTCAAGCCTTAACTTGATACATCTGTTGCGCTAGACTTTAGCGTATAGCATTGAGTAAGTGGATTGAATAAGGTTGAATGGGAGGATGTCGAGAATTTAGATAATTGTGCAAATGTTGGTTGATGGGAATAAGAGAATAAAGAAAAAGAGGAAAAGAAAGGATGAATACTCACGAAAGAGTCGAAAAAAACAAAAAAAAAAAAAAGAGAAAAGAATCGAATTTATAAGTGAGTTTGCTTTGAATGAACTTGTAGGCAGATTTGGGATTTGTGATGTGAGCGAAAGAAAGTGGAGTCTATAAAAGAAAGGAAAAAAATGGAGAAAGGAAATACAAATAGTTGATAAGAACGAGAGGTGATTGGGGTAGCATATTGGGTTTGAATGAGAATAATTGATTGAATGAAAGATGTGCTTACTACCTATACACTTGAGTTTGAGTCACTTTTTCCATATTTCCCCGCCTTCCTAACCAAAGAGCCTTCATTACAACCAAAAGAAAAGTCTTTTTTGATTTATGAATTGCATACATTCGAGTGGCGGAGATATGAGACGATTTGCAAGCTTATGGTAATTCTTCAACACTGATATGATTTGAACAAAAACACGTCCTCTATTATTCTTGAGAGGAGAGCATACACTTGATCTATGAGAGTCGTGATTCGAAGTATTTGCTATGGTTTTAATTGACATGTGTTTTGTGTTAGATGTTCGAGGCTTGGTTGATTTATTGCTAGACGTCTATGGATAAACGGCATGAATTTTGATGTGTTGTACTTAATTGCTTTTCATTAATCCCATTTGTGTTTTATCTTAGTTATAAAACGTTCACCTGGACTATCAACAGTTTAAGTAGGGGTTTGATTGGTATGAGTTTTGCATGTAATTTGGGCCTAATTGTGGTTAGAATAAGTTGATATGCATGTGTTAACTAAGTAAAATGGGTCATATTCTTATAAAGTGAAAAAGGTATTATGCTTTGCTCGTTTTGTAGGAATTAAACGATATTTATAACATTTTGGTGACAAATTAGAGCATTGAGCTAAAGGACCGCCAAGAATCGAGCGAATATATGATTTTTGGAGTTGGATTGAGAAGAAGTCAGACGAACCGGGCAAGAAACAGAAATGAACGGAGTAGATTCATCCTTAGCAGGGGCGCACGGGCAGGGCGTGCGTCTATCGCACATCCTGTGCGTCATTTCCAGGTGCAGCCAAGTCTTACGGTAGGACGCACGACCTGGTCGTGCGCAAGTGCACAACCCATGCGTCTGTGTGGGAAAGTCAGGTTTTGACTATTTTAAATCAGGTTTTGACCCAACGGGAGTATAAATAGAGATGAGGCGGCCACAAACAAAGACACACTGATATTTGCCCTAGAAAGCAGATAAAAGAGCAACCTTCTACCAGAGGATTCGAGAGATTGATCAAGGTCACAACCACACCCTTCAGGATTGAATATAGATCGAGAGATCATCGACATCCCTAAGTTTTCTCATTCTATTGTATTTTTTACTTTTGATTACTTAAACATGAACATGAATAATTTGTCTATGAATTGTTTGTTTCCCATGTCCGGCTAAACACCTTGTGGTTTCGGGGTTTGGGATTAGGTTAATGGATACTTTTGTTTGATGTTTTAATTGCAACTGAACTTAATATCTCAAACCATGTTTGAGTACTCTGTTTATTTCTTGTTTTATTTTTTTTTTTTTGTCGAACGATAGAATTATATTAAAACAACTCAAAAACTGAAATTACAACTACAATCGTAGCCAACGGGCAAGAGTCGACAAGACTAACTAAGAGCGCGGGAATTGGTAAAACCAATTGATTCACATGTACTAAAAACTACTCATCCCAAAACTACTCACTCCACGCCGGGAGACTTTAGCACTCCTTAAAGGAGACTGTAATACACCAAAAAAACTAAAATCGGGCACGAGCAACCACTACATACTTTATCGAACGAAAAAATTGATCCGCCTACGAGTTTCGCAAATCAACCGAGAAAAGAAAACACAAACAAAATAAGAAAACAACAGAAATACTAACAAACTAGAGAAAAAAGCAAAAATTGCCTCTCCCTCTCCCAAATTTATCGCCCATCGTCTTCTCCGCTCCAAGACACCTCCGTGAAGCTCCGGCCCGCTTTTGCCCGGACCGAAAATTCCGGCCACCTTCATACGCCCAAATGACCGCCATTTGGTATCCCTCAATAGAAACCATGGAGGGGGGGGAGGGGAAGGAGGAGGGGAGGGGGGAGAGGGAAGAAGCGGCAGCAAAGGAGAGGAGGGGAACTTAGGGTTTTTTTTGTTGGGGGGAGTTAGAGAGAAGGAGGAGAGAATAGAGTTAGAGAGAGAAAGGGTTTGACCCCTATTTCTTGTTTTATCAAATGGCCATTGGTTTAACTTGTTTTGATGTATTGATTCATAATTCGAGAGATGAGTTTCAATACTAGATCTTGAGTACTTGACATTAATATTTGCATGATTGAGAAGTCTGTAAATATTTGTGAGGACTATTAATCTTTTGTGATTTTGGGAGTTGGACATATTATGTTGAGTAGAGATGCTAGCATAGATAATGCAATCAATGTTTTTATATACATCTCAAGAGAGAGGGTAAAATACTTGTGCGATTGTCTTATAGGGAAAAATTATAATAACTGTTGTTGTGATTAATTAAATAACAAGATGGATATTAAGTGAAACCATAACCCTGGAATCCATTCATCTCTTTGATCTTTCAATCAACTCTTACTTTGTCTTTTTATGATAAAATCTTGTCTTAGTTTTATAAACCAATCATCCAGTTTCGATCCTCTAGATAAAAATAAGACTATTACAATCTCAATACTTGGTACACTAATTTATTAGTCTCTGTGGATTCGACCTTGCTAAACATATTCTATAAACTACATAGTACACTTGCGGTAAAGCTAAAATTAAGGCGAACAACGACACTACTGGAGCTAATGAAGTTGTTAAGACAACTAAAGCCCAGTCAGCTCAACATGCTTTCACAGCTGCGACTGGGGATGAAGCTTCCATAGCTGAGGCAGAATGAGTTGCTAGCCAGTGAACTGAGAGGGGCTCTCGAATAAGGAGTGGGACCCTCTTTAGTACCTATTGGCCTGTATGAAGAAGATTTTCCATATCTTTTGGTGATGTTTTGTTGGATGGTGATTCTGCTGAAGAAATTGCTCATTACAAATTTAATATTAGTCCTAAAGAATTCCAAGCTTCAGACAACTTAAGAGTGGTTCCCTTTCGATTTGAATTCGATTCTATTTTACCAAATGATCAGTCACCTGAGGTAGCTGATTTTAGACAAGCCTTTAAAGCCATGTGTGCTAAAATAGAGGCCATGGACTCTAGTTTCGATGTACTCAACTAAAGGATAGCAACCATGATGCAATGATATCAGGCGATATTATAGGAGTAGTGCTGAGGATTCATGAATGGACAACATAAACAAAGGCACTTAGAAGGGAGCACGTTCGCGACTTTAGGACAGTGTTTGCAAAGTTAGTGGTCTGGTATGGTGAACAAGCCCAGTTCCAGCAGAGACAGAGGGAAAATATAAATATAATGGAGAGCACACACATAAATGTCTTAGAGTTGCTTAGACTTCAATTCAAGCAGGATCTGCAGAATATGGAAAGCACTTTGCATGCTGAGATGATTGAAATGAAGTCAGAGATGCAGATTCTAAGATTTGAACAAAGTGCAATACACTATGTCAGTCATGACAAACTCGACTGTCTTCTCCAGTACACTCCAAATATTCCTTAAGTTGGTAGTGATAATGCCAAAAAGGGGAAAAGAAGTAGAAGCAATGGGGAAGTGGAAATAAAGCGGAAGAATCCTTATAGACGACCCCTAACCCCGTGAAAATTGTGCTTAAATCTCAAATTGACTCATTCACCAGTTCTCTTCATTCTCAGCTGTCATAGGAGTTTTCAGCTAATGAAAAAGCTAAGTTAGCATTGCAAAGATCTCGAGCTGAAATAGTTGAGACACTTCAGAAATCCAGAGTTGAATTGGATGCACTTAATCGAAAGTAGCATGGAAGAATAGAAAATTTGAAAGCCAAATTCCAAGGTCCATCAGTATGGAAGCTCCCAAACTTATCTGAAGGATTCATTCTCCTAGTACACTTAGAACCAATGTCACTTGAGGAGTATGAAACTCTTAGGTCGGAAGGATATTTCAAGTGGATGAATCTTTAAGATGCGTGGGACTTGTATTGGGAAAAAGGGTTGGAAGTTGTTCAAATGGCCGAGAGACAACATACTAAGTCTAGTAGTCAGCTCGCTTCAATGGCTCAGCCCTGTCAACAAGTTGTTAGTCCAAGTGGCTACGATAATCTAGAGGGGGGTGAATAGATTATCCCGATTTTTCGCAAATCACCCTCTTTTTCTAATCAGCAAGTAAATGACAAGAATGTAAATGCGAAAATTAAACAACACTCATTGATTTAAAGAGGTTCAACCCACCTAGGGCCTAATCCTCTACCACCCCAGTATCTCCGGGATGGATTTCAAAAAGAAAAAAAAAAGATTTTATTAATTACCACAATTAATGCAACACCTTGAGGATCACCACAATCCTCTTACAACGCCTTCATGGAGATTACCACAATCTTCCTTCACCACCTTTGAAGAGTACCATACTCTTCAAACACCTATCACCTAGATCACCCAAGTGTATTCTTACCACAAGAATACTCACAAGGATGTCTTGTGTTGAATGATGGGCAAAATTCAAGATTACAACTCTATGAAACCAATACAATGCAAGTGTAATCAAGAATCAAAAAGCCTAGACCTCAAAGATGTGCAAATGAAAGTACTTAGGCTATTACAACAAGAATGTAAAAATGAAAGCTTGAACAATTTGCAGATTTCTTGTTGTGTATTTTGCTTGTATGTGTTATATCTTGTGTCTTCAATTCATCCTCTATTTATAGGGAAGTCTTCACCAATACAGGCTCCCAACATCGGCTCCCCTATCTTCACTTTTGTATACAAAAAGAAGATCACAACATGTAGAAATATTGTACAAAAACCAAAAGTAAATCTTGCTGTCAAGAATTTCAAACAGCATAACTTTGTTGTCACAAAATATCATAGGGCGACCGGTTGCCCTGTTGAAGATTTCGACCGTTTGAAAAAATTAGTGCGATCCAGGTACAGGTCGTCAGGGGGGTCGACCGGTCGACCTCACACTTGACTGGTCCCCCTCCTTCTTTTTTTTCACAGAATTTGTTTATGTTTCATTATGTTTCATTTTTTCAACTCTTCAAGTATCGGTCGACCTATTGTGCGACCGGTTTACCTCCAATTTGAAATGTTGTCCGATTTATATCAAAAATAAACTTCAAGAAATACTCCAAAAAAATTAGTAAAAACATTTTAAATCACTTGGGAGTATTTGGACAACATTTATAAACATTGTTTTGGTGTAAAAACCAATTTAAATAAAACCAACAAAAGTGTTGTCCATTTTTATCAAATAATAAATACTAAGAAATACTCCAAAAACTAGTAAAAACATTTTAAATCATTTAGGAGTATTTGGACAACATTTATAAACATAGTTTTGGTATTAAAAACTCATTTAAACATAATCATCAAAATCTTGATAAAAACATTTATCTAACACAAGTTTCCAGATAAGCTGACTCTGGTAGAGGAAGAGGGAGGTCTGGTGGAAAAGGCAGAGGTACTCCACCAAGAATACCCAAGGACCAAATATATGTTAATGCCCACAAAAAGATTGCTTATATTAGTTGGGATTTAGAAAATTGGAAAATAGAGAAGCTGCTAGACGTAATGAAGAGCTGCAAGAAAATATGAAGAAGACAACACCAGATAGGTCAGAGAATATGAAGAGAGGAGGAGATAAGATCATTCCCATCTAGGTGAGTCGAGTGAGTGTTGTGGTTCATTATATATTAACTGAAATAAGTTTATTAAGTTCATTAAATTCTCGCAATCATATGTTCTAACTAATTGTAATTAATCATTACCATTCTTCTAATGCGGTAAAACTTAATGCGGAATAGTATCCTTATAACAATCAAGTTGGAATTTGAAGTAAAATAATGTGAATAATTTTAAGGAAAGTAGAAGAATGCAACAGAGATGTTGAAGGTTGTTGCATACAAATTTTGTTGTATTCTTACTGTTGTAAATAAACAAAATCATTGTAAGTACTTTGTATAATGTATGTACATTGTAATTTTGTTTTAAGTTTTGGCATCATCAAAAAGAGGGAAATTATTGGGAAATTTATTGTATAGATTTTGATGATGCTATATAAAACCTAAATTAGGAAGTTGGCACCCCATTTTCTATTGTAAATTCAATTATATAATAGATATGATCTATGATCAAAGTTGAAGGAGCCAAGTTCAAGATTGCAAAAGTTGACTGAAGGACAAAGTGAAGATTCAGATGTGTTGCAGCTAATTGTCGAAGAGAAGTCTCATTCAAGAACTAAAAATATGTCATTTCCAGCTGACTGACGGCTAAGTTATTCTCAAATGATTCGAGAAGACTCAAGTTAAAGGGGTAAAACAGTTGTTGAAGTCAAATCAACTGTGGTGGATCTGTTGACTCAAGTAAATGAAATTACTTATTTTAGTAATAATTACATGCTGCAGTTTTTAAAGTGCTCAACCCAGAAGCGTGCAAATAGAATAAACCATAAACCGTGTCAGGATCTGAAAATTTGCAAAGATCATTAAACTAGGAAATGTACCCATCTCATGTTGCGCAAGATAAAAGCCAACAACCATGAAAGTGGAGTTTGAAAATGCATCTATCTCTTCTACGGATACGTTTTTGAAATTGTCACTATAAAAGACTAAGGAGTTTATGAGAGAGAGAGAGAGAGAGAGAGAGAGAATGAGCAAGACGCACGAGATACACCAGAGAAAACAAGCAATCTGAGAAAGAACAATCAAGTTAAACACTCTTCAGCAATACATTCAATAATCAAGCCTAAAATTCGAAGTCTATCTAACCAACACACTTTGTGAATGAAAGAAAAGCTTCAAGTTGTTGAAGATGAATTTGTTTAAAAGACAAAGGGGTCTGCATATCCAAGGATTAAACGAAGTGCAGTGAGGTTCAAGTTAATACCTAGCTTTGGAGTCTTTGGAGGCCTTCGTGATCAAATCCAAGAATTCAAAGGAGCTGAAGTAGCAAAGCAGATATCTTGTGTAGAGTTAAGTCCCAAGAGTGAAGTCAGCTATGTGATTAAGGCTTGCTCGGACTGTTCATCCTTTTTGTAGCTCGTTGTTGCATTAGCGGATTACCTCTAGGAGTTGGACAAGAGTGGAGTAGAGGAATTGCCCCATCCTCAAACCACTATAAAATTGCTCTGTGTTTATTTACTTTCGGCCTTTAATTTTTGCATATTTTATATATACTGATTGATAAATGTGTTATGTCAATTGATAATAACTTAACTAAAACAAGTGTTTTAAAACATATTTTAACTTAATTGTGTAAGACTTCCTTTGCAAAACCAAGTTAGTTGTATTTTTAAAAAAGCTCAATTTACTCAGCTGAGTTACTCTATCAATAGCTCAGTCGACTTTGTTGAGTGGTTAACTCTACTGTTGAGATTGAACTAAGTTGTCCCTCAAGTACTTAGCCGCTTGTGTTAAAACTCTGATTCAAAGGACAAAAATCAAAAAGTTGTTAAGTCTATTCAACTCCCCCCTTTCTAAAACTCTCTCAAATACGCACGTAGCAAAAATGTTCTGCCCTCTCTCACACACTAGCAAAAACGTTTTTCACACACACATGCATTGTTCTTCACGTTTGGGTCGATTTCGCACGGATTGTTCAAGGATTTTATCATTCGAGGAGTTTTAGATTTGGATTAATCTTTTCTTGTCGTTTTAATCGTTATTTTTGCTTTTTCATTTTTCAATCGCTTTTCTTCTCTTGCCTATTTCTCTGTTTTCGAGGTTTTTGTTTCACCATCTTTCATGGCGGATTCCATTCCTTGTCTCGCGCTGAAAACCAAAATCCAAAGTTTGGATCCTATGCAAACGTGACTGCTTCATGCTCTAATCATTCTAATCTTCCTTTTGATCCCAAGAGAGTCGTTCCAGTTGGCAACCACAAGGAAAGAGATGGCAAGCAGATTCTTGGCTTTTCTTCCCCGGAGAATGATCGTCTTGCAGCGGCTTGGAAACTCACCTTGATTGGAAAGTTCTCCTTTGCGATTCCTCACCCCAAAGGAATTGCTTCCGGCCTTTCTACGTTGAATCTGAAGGGGACATTCTCTTGGAGTTTTGCAAATCCTTCACATATTATCATCAAATTATAGCTTGAGGAGGATTTTAACAAGTTATGGATGGGTACTCTATGGTCGTTGGGGGACTGCCCAATGCGTGTTTTCAAGTGGACGCCTTCGTTTAATCCGAGATTGGAAGCCCCTCTTGCGCCTTGGATTCATCTTCCGGCTTGCCTATACATTTTTGATCATAATGCCTTATTTGCTATCGAAAAATTCTTGGCACACCCCTTCAAGTAGACTCCCGACAAAGAATCTCGATCTCGCCTATCTATGGCTAGGGTTTGTGTGGAATCGGATTTATTAAAAGAGAGAATTGAAGAGATTATTCTTGAGTTTTATGATACTACACACGCTCAAAAGATAATTTATGAACGGGTTCCTGATTATTGTACTTTTGCAAGCACATTGGACACTCTTTTGAAGGATGTTACGAGAACGGGAATAAGATCCATCCGCCACCACCTAATAGGTGTCCGCCGCCTAAATCAGACCGCGCGGTCGCAAAGTCAAGACTTGAAGGGGTCAAGTGGTAATATTCGAGAAGTTTAGGGTACAGTGGATATTTCAAGATTTCTAGGGAAGATAACCCTAATATTACTAGTGGTGTTAATCTAGTAGTAGATAAAAATCAATGATGGTCTAAGGTTACTAAAAAAGGAGCAAGAGAAACAGGTTTGGTCTCTAAAGAGCTTTTGAAGCTGGCAAAAAATTCAACACATACCTATTTTGCGATAATCATTCAAATCTTTGAAAGAGCTGGGAACAATCATTTTTCTGTTTTAGAAAATGATGGTTTTGAGCCATTGGATACTTTATCTCAATCATTCAAGCGTCCAAATAAGGTAAATGGTTTACTTTTGGGCGATCGATTGCCCCCCGATTATGGAAAAAGATCGTCAAAGCAACGTGGCACTTGCAAATACTTACGGGCGTGCAAAATTTTAATATGGAAAGCAACAATATTCCCAATAATATGGGCCATAAACCACGCATGGAGGTTGGCCACGAATTTTTAAATCTCAATGATAGAGATATTGCTAATAAAAAGGACAGTATGGCAGTGGATAATGCGTCCAGCGAGACGGATGGCTTTATTGAAAATAATAAATTTATCCCTTCCATAGGTATTGGATTGCCTGCGTGTCCCACTAATTTTATTCCACAAATTTCGGCCATTGAGGTTGAGATAAATACGCACGCTCTTTATTCTCGCAATTCACATACAACCGATAAGGCTTTGAGCTCCACTACACAAAGTCCTTTGGGCCCACCGCTTTAAATTTGACTTTGAATCACGCCCAAATTTACAATACTTTCAATGTTGGGCCCCAAGGGAATGTTGATAAAGAGGATGTTAGGAATTTTATTGTTTAGATTTTGATGAATGCCATGTAAAACTTAGAATAGAAAGTTGGGTCCCCAATTTTTGTTGTAAAATGCATTGTAATGAATAGAGTGGCCAAGCCGAGTTAAGTCGGCTACGTCCTAACATGCAAGAAGACAATCAAGATGGAAGGAAGACTCACGAGGGACACGGTGAGTATGGCAAAGAAGAGTGACGGGAACTCTACTAAAGAAGCAAATGAGATGCGGTGAGTGGAGCATCGGTCAAGTCAACTCAAGAAAAGTCAAGTCTCAAGTTGAAGTGATGAAGAGTCACCCATGATTGGAAGTCGACTCAAGTCACCTGGGGAAAGCAAGGAAATGCGGTCAAGTCGAGATAATCAAAAGAACCGTTGCACGAAATCAAGAGATTTACTTAAACAAGTAATATCTCCATACCACCTTTCTCGGAGTGCTCGGTCCCTGCGTGCAAATGGAATGGACCAATGGGAAGCACCAAACCGTGTCGAACTCGAAAAGGTGAAGGAACAATTCATACGAGGAAATGGCAATTCCAAGAAGCTCGCAAGCCAACGACGCAAAGTGACTTTCAAAAATAAGCCTATCTCTTCAACGGGCAAATTTTGGAAAGTTCACTATAAAAGGCCGAGGAGTTTGTTTGAGAAAAAGGATGCATGAATGACACATACGTGAGATATACAAGCACATCGTAAAACTTAAACAATCTCAATCCTCAAGCCTACATTACGAAGTACATCAATCCAACACTCACCCGTGAAGGAAAGAGAACTTCAACCGGTTGAAGAGGAAACCTTTGAAAACAAGGGGTCTACTTTCCAGAAAGGATTGTAGAAAGGTTCAAGGTTGAACCAAGTCTCAAGCTTTTTGGAGGGCTTCGTGATCAAATCCAAAGAGCTTGAGCAAGTGAGTCAGTAGTAGCAAGGCGGCTGCCTGTGAAGAAGGCGAGTCGTCGAGAAGCCACCGAGTGATCAAGGCATCTCGGACCGAGTCCCAAAGGATCAAGTCGGGCCGTTGTGATCAAGACTTGTATCTGGATCGTTACCACTTTGTAAACCGATCATTACTTAGTGGATTCCTCCGGGAGTTGGAGAAGAGAGGAGTAGAAGAATTACCCCATCTTGAACCTCTATAAAAACTTTCTTGTGTCATTTACATTTCAAAGATTTAAATTCTGCACTTTTAATTGATTATATCTGTGATAAATTTTCTATCCATTTGATAACTTATAAGTACTAAATCAAGCTCTAAAATCTTGTTGAATCAAACTTAAGGGTGTTAAGTCTTCCAAATAAAATAAAACCACAATTGAGTTAAATTATAGCCAACAAATGAGTTACTCCATCAACGGCTCAATTTCAGAGTCTTTGAGAGATTAACTCTCTTGAGTGACTAATTCGATCGTCCATCAAGGACACAAATGTGTAGAATTAACTCAGTAGATTTAAAAGGACTAAATCAAAAATTTGGTAAGGTTTATTCAACCCCTCTTCTAAACCTTACACTTACACCCCTTGGGACCTACAGAGGAATATATTGGACAAAACATGTCCAGCAAATCTTTTTACAATGGCCTTCGGTCTTCCCTGTAGAGCCTCGTAACACAAATCATAGTCATCGGTGGAGGCGCTTGAGGCGGATCGGTATTCGAGCCCGGGAGCGGATTTTCTAGTCTATTGGTAGTGGTAGTCATGTCTATTTCTCGGATGATACTTGGTTTGGGCATCGGCCGCTTAGATCATTGTTTGGTTCGGCCGTTGGGTCATATGACGGTTGATTGGTTCATTCGCGATGGTATGTGGGATAGAAATAGATTGTATCGGTCTTGGTCTCGATTGTGGGCTTCCGAGTCTCATTGAGGATATATCCGAGGTTCCGATTCTCTTTGGTCTCGAGGATATCATGCGGTGGATGTATACCTCTCATGGTGGGTTCTCTATGTCTTCTCCGCTTGGGATTCTCTCTCTGGGGTAGAAATGCTCAAAACCTTCGTATGGTGCCATTTGGCACCTCCTTCGTGTCGTCTTCCCCGTGGATATCAAGCTTCGCACGTGGCACTTCCCTTGCCTCACGTTGTTGTTGTTGCTTGAATAATCCACATTCATCTCCTCAGTCGAATCTATCCCTCACCTCTTTTTGATGAATGATAATCTTGTTCATCCGTGTGGAATCACTTTCTTCCTTGGTTTGACACTACACTTCCACACACCACCGATATGATATTGTTCCTTTCATTTTGGAGGAATCGCACACACGGATCACACACGAGGCACTTGAGTCTCTTGGTTCCCTACTTGATTTTATGGTTTGTCTGGACGGAAAGGAATAGTGTCGAGCATCGACACCTTCCTTTCTTGGCATCTCACATTATTTGGCGGTGGAGCGGTATCTGGGATTCTTGTTTCGGTCGGCGTCGAACCCATCGTGATTGGTCCGGATGCTTCCCTCTTTGTTGGCTTTTTGCGGGGAGTTCTCCATCACAGGTTCCACGCAGACCGGGATTGTGATTTGGCGAGCCCCTCGGTCTCCCTCGGATCAAGTGAACACGGATGGTTCGTTTGATCGGACACTTTGATTCTTTGGCGGTGGGGATTGATTCGAGATCATTCGAGCGACTTATGTTGGCTTTTCATTGTTCTCTCCGGGCGGTGTCTAGCTTTCATGCCCGCTTTTTTTCTCTTGATTTGGATCGAGTTGGACGCAGCGATGGCGGTGGTCACCACGATCACTTTCGGTGGTCTTGGCTCTTGGCGGAGTTCAAGATACGATTCGCATTTGGAACATGCTTTGAGGACCTTGATGTTCGATTTCCCACATACACGAGAGAGGAATCGACCGGTTGATCACCTTGCGAGTTGGGAGTCACGCCGCTTGGCGATCACATTGTTGATGAGGGCACGGCTTCTCACCACCTCCTAAAGACTCATTCGAATGGACCAACCGGGATATCCGAGCTTGATTTTCATAGATCATTGGTTCTCCTTTTATTTTTAGATATCTCATTATGATAGTCTTTCTAGATATCGTAGTGATAGGTTATTTGTTCTTTGATTTTTTCCCGTCTTGACGGGCATGACATTGTATGACATTTTGATTGTTTGATATACAGGTAGGGGATCACGCCTCAATCCCCCACCTCCGGAGTGTTATTCTGCTAAAAAAAAAACTCCCCCCCTTTCTAAATTTAACGTAACACCCCTTGGGACCTACAATAATATATAGGTTTTTAGCTGACTCAAAAGTAGCCAAGTGAACGTGCAGAAGATTGGGTCAATAAAGAATCGAAAACTTCAGCTTGATTTGTGAAGATTCAAATTGACTTGCGTTGAGTAAATGATCAAAAAAACACTTAGCTAAGTACATCACCAAGTCAATCGGAAGATCGACAAGAGAATACAACAAAAGACTCAAGTCTCGGTCTCAAAGGAGTTAATGCAAACAAGGACTAATGTCAACTAAAGGGATCTTTTGCACTACATCCAAGTAGGATATACATCAAAATTGATGGAGCATGATGTTTGACCAATTATGTGCAAGGAAATTATGAAGTAAGACGGACCAGCCTATAAGAATCACTTATAGACTGTCAATTTTCAGAATATTGCAGAATTCGAAAGAATACAAGGAAAGGTCAACATCAAAGTTGCACAAAAGTACATGCCAACTATCTAATGGTATGATTTTAATTTTGTCTATCTCTTCAATGGACGAAAGTCAAATCATCGCTATAAAAACTAAGGATTTTCAGAGAGATAAAAAATACACGAGACACATACACAAGTGAGCAAGCAAGAAATATCAAAAACTCTCTCAAGCTTATCTGCAATCCTCAAGTTCATTCTAAGGCACTTCATCAAAACACACACTATGAAAGATTGAAGTTGTTAATTAGTTGAAGATGAGACTATTTTGAAAACACACAAAGGATCTACACTGCCAAGTATTGAATAAAGTGTGGTGAGGTTCAAGATTAGGCCAAGTTCTGAATTAAAGGAGAGTTGTGTGAACAAATCTTCCTGATTCAGAGCATTGAAGTAACTAGGCGGCTACGAAGAGTTGGGTTCCAAGAGTATCTAGTTGTGTGATCTAGGTTATCAGACTGTGTCGTTTGTAACTAAAGTGTTATGTTATATTAATGAATTCCTCATGGAGTAGGAGAAGAGTGGAGTAGAGAAATTACCCCCTTTCTCAGACCACTCTAATTCTTGTGTCTTCACTTTATTGCTCTTAAATTTCTACATTTTGTATTTTGTTGTATACTTCATATCCAACCAACTGCATAACTCTCTAAAACACTAAGTGTTGACAACCAAAACTCAAAAGAGTGTAAGTCTTGCGCTAACTTAAAAAGAAAAATGTATTTGTAAAATAGTTGACTATCTTCAGTTGAATTACTCTATCCACAACTTTCTCAAGAGTATTGTTGAGTAGTTAACTCTCCTACTAATTTTCAACGCAACTATATGAATGACTTAGCTATTTTCTTAAAACTTTGATTCATAAAATTGAAAAATTATAAAGTCTATTCACCCTCCTTCTAACTTTACTCAACACCCCTTGGGACTTATAACAAAAAGAGAGAGAGGGGATGGACGAGCAAAAGTGTCTAGGGTTATAAAAGAAGAAAATGAGAGTTTAAATTAGATAGATGCATGTCTAGATGTCTTTTTTTTAAATACATATCCTAGATCTTATGTGTGGTAGGAATCGAACCTGATACTTCTAGTCTGAATTTCAGAGTCTTAACCACATCACTACTATAAAAATACCTTATTAAAATACGATATCTGATTCATATATAAATTAAGGAACTAATATCTCATTTCTATAAAACAGTATGTTATTCAAAACTCAAGCATTTGGATGAAAAATACTAGTGGAATGAATAATGTTGAGTGTTAAGGGTTAATCTCATGTCAGACGATTCGTTAGACTCATCCAAATACATGGCCCACGGTCAATTTGTCCATTGACCTGCACAACCACTAACATCTCAACAACCACATCCATTGCGTATACCTTTTAGAAGGGCTCTTAATATTTTTTGGGAGTACTACTAATACTTTTTAGGAAGATTACTCAAATACCTTAAATCGAAAAACCTAATACTTTTCAATAAGTTTATTAATACGTTTTAGGGGGAATACTAATACGACTGCGGGAAAAAATTAATATTGTAGGTCCCAAGGGGTGTAAGTGTAAGGTTTAGAAGGGGGGGTTGAATAAACCTTACCAAATTTTTGATTTAGTCCTTTTAAATATTCGAGTTGATCTTTACTGCTTGTGTCCTTGATGGACACCAATTTAGTTAATCAAGATAGTTAGTCTCTCAACAGACTCAACCGAGCCGCTTGATGGAATAACTCACCATTAAGTCTAAATTAACTCAATCGTGGTTTGTTTTCAATGAAGACATAACACCCTTAAGTTTGGTTAAGTTGGGGATTTAGAGCTTGATTTAGTACTTAGAGATTATCTAATGGATAGCAAATATGTCGTGAGAAATAAGTAGATATGATGCAAGAATTAAAGTCTTTGAAATGTAAATGACACAATAAGATTTTTATAGAGGTTCAAGATGGGGTAATTCTTCTACTCCTCTCTTCTCCAACTCCTGGAGGAATCCACTATGTATTGATCAAGATATACAAAGTGGTAACAGTCCGACATACAAGTCTTGATCACACAAATGACTTGATCCTTTGGGACTCGATGCGAGACGCCTTGATCACTCGGTTGGCTTCTCGTGCGACTCGAAGCTTCTTCACGCGGGCAAATTGCTTTGCTACTACAGCCCACCCGCTCAAGCTCTTTGGATTTGATCACGAAGCCCTCCAAAAGCTCAAGACTTGGTTCGACCTTGAACCTTCCTACAATCCTTCGAGGAATGTAGACCCCTTGATTTTTCAGTATTTTCCTCTTCAAGTGATTGAAGTTATCTTTCCTTCACGGTGAGTGTTGGATTGATGTTCTTCGTAGTGTAGGCTTGAGGATTGAGAATATTTCAGGTTTACAGTTCTAATAATTGCTTGAACGTTTTTGGTTCTGGTCTTTTTTTTTTCTCAAAGTCATTTCTCAGCCTTTTATTGTGATCTTTCAAAAATTTGCCTGTTGAAGAGATAGCTTATTTTTTAAAGTCACTTGCGCGTCGTTAGCTTGTCTTGTTGCGATCCTTGGAATTGCCATTTCGTATGAATTGTTCTTCACCTTTTCGAGTTCGACACGGTGTAGTGCTTCCCATTGGTTTATTCCTTTTGCACGCTTACGGGGTGAGCACTTCGAGAAAGGTAGTATGGAGATATTACTTGTTTAGGTAATTCTCTTGATTTACTCAGGCAACGGATCTTTTTCGATTATCTCGACTTGACCGCATTTCCTTGCTTTCCCCTCGACTCGACTTAGAGTCGCCTTCCAATCATTGGATGACTCTTCCATCACTTCAACTTGAGACTTGGCTTTTCTTGAGTTGACTTGATGACACTCCACTCACTGCACCTCACCGCTTCTTCAATAGAGTTCCCGTCTACTCTTCTTTTGCCATACTCGGTTGTCTTGCAATGAGTCTTCCTTCTAGTCTCTAGTTGTCTTCTTGCATGTTTGGGCATAGGCGACTTAACTCGCTTGACCAGCCCCTATTTTATTGCAATGCGATTTACAACAAAAATGGGGTGCCAACTTTCTATTCTAAGTTTTACATGGCATTCATCAAAATCTAAACAATAAATTTCCTAACAATTTCCCCTTTTTGATGATGCCAAAATCGAAATCATTCAAAAATGCAAATAGCAAAGATACATATAGATAGTGTATTCACATAGAATGTATGCGTAGAATCAATCCTTTTATTGATCATAACATTCTTGTTCTTTTACACAACTGTTTACAAGGTGTATCAGAGCAAACATTTGTCTACACAAAAAATGAAGAATTTATAGCTTTATTACAGAAGACTTACATAGTATGTATTTACATAATAAAATACATGAAGGGGTGGACAGCTACACTTCATCTTCTTCGCTGTCTCCTTCTTTCATCTTGTTCAGCATCTTCTTCTCTTCTTCTCTTTTTCTCATCGTCAGCCGCCTTCTTCTTCTTTTCATATGCCTTCCTGGCAGCTTCATCTCTTCTTAATCTTTCTTGTCTTTCCTCCCATAGCTGAGTTTGTCTCTTGTTTTCTTCTTCTATTCTTTTCGCATACTCAGCATTACTTTTAGCCACTTGCAAATTTGCTACTTGGTCAAGACCGCCCAAGATCCTCATTTCTTGCCTGGATCTACGTACTCAATGTTTTTGGGCGAGGGCCTAGGTCCTGCAAGCCTCTTCCTCCACCACTACTTCTTCATCTACCTGGGCGTGTATTGTACTTGGGGTCTTCTTCTTTCCACTGAGTGACCAGCAGAGTGACCGCCGTAGTCTGCGCCACGCCTTCTTCACATAACGTGAGACCTTTTTCCCAAGATAAGTCCCAAGCTTGAGCCATAGACATATTTGCAAAGTATCCTTCGATGCGAGCATTTTAAATTCATCAACGACGTGGCTCGTCCCGACATCCGAGATGGCATAAGTGTCTCTGCTTCACCGGAATGCCTCCATGTTGTTTCAAGATGTTCATAACTCGGGCATCCATTCTTCCTTCCACTTCCTCCATCCCTCGCTTCAATTGTCTTTCTCTTTTCACCATAGATATAGCAGAGTGTTGAAGTGGCAGAGTCACAGGAGGAGTTTGTCACGATAATGTCACCGTGTGACAAGACCTTGTTGGGGATTTGTGCAATCATCAAGGTCACATCTTTCGATCCTTCCCCTCAACGGACTTTCCTTTCTTTTGTTTTGATACTTCCTCGCTTGTGTTTCCCTTTACCGCTTCTTCCTTCTCAACCTTCCGATCTTTTTAGCGCTTTCAAGTATTCCTCTTCCCCTTTTTGGCATCATCAAATGAGAGAGGAACGCTCGAAAACAGATCGGCAAGCGGAAGTCGAGCCTGCGATAGTCGAGTTTTGTCTCGAGTCTGGTGAGTATGCGGCCGAAATTCGAGCGAGTAGCGTTGGACTCTCTTGAAATTAGCTTCATTTCAGCCATGAGAAGCGTCAATGTTCTCCCATATTTGCTTCCAGGCGCAAGATCACTCTTATTTTGCTCACGCAGCGCCTTTATCTCGGCATTGTGAGCTTCATGCATGTGCTCAATGTGTTCTCTCAATTTCGTTTTTGCATCGAAGATTCTCGGCTCTCCATACCAAAGAAGCTTGTTGAACAATGTCCTCAAGTATCTAACTT
Source organism: Rehmannia glutinosa (assembly GCA_016081115.2). Lineage (NCBI taxonomy): Eukaryota > Viridiplantae > Streptophyta > Magnoliopsida > Lamiales > Orobanchaceae > Rehmannia > Rehmannia glutinosa. Next base: position 226,114 of record JABTTQ020003428.1, on the reverse strand, counting down.
GTTCCACACGCATTGTTTCTTCTTTGTTGCCCACCATTCCCCGATCCTCACCGTTATGCCTCTCAAGTCGCAGTAAGATTGGCATCTTTGTTGTCCAACGCATGTCCATAGAGGCCTGGTGCCTCTCCATCCGTTCAATCTCAAGAAATAATGTTTTGAACACTTCCCGAACTTCACTGTTTCTTCCGTTGCATCGATTACCACGCAGCGTCAAAGTCATAGTCACCGAACGATTGTACCTAACGAAATGACAGAGCTGGTCCGTGGAAACGTGCGAGCTCGTTCTCCGACTCTTTATGGAGGTCGGGTACCTCCAAGGAGAAAGGAAATGATTCTACAAAGGAATCATCACGGCCAACTAGGATTTGTTCAATGATGAGAGGTGCGCGTGAAGTTCCTTTTGAGTCGAACCTGCTGCACTTGGGAGCCCGCGCAGTGGACTCTATTTCAGCTGGGGTCTATTGTGAAGTGGGCCCGGCTTGCCGAGCCTCAATCGTCTCAACAGCCTTCGTTGGTCTCACCGGTTTCTCCAATTGAGTGGACTGATCCTCGCTTATCGAGCGTCATCGGACGATGATGAGATTTCCATTGGTGGCTCATTATCAAAATTGAAAGTTTGACGAGTAGTCTTGAGATCGACTTGCTCGTCTTTGGGAACATCCGTAGTGAGTCTTTTGAGTTGTCACGGGGATGACTCACTTTCTTCGTCACCTATGATCCCGAAAGGTTACATCGATTATCCTGGGAATCATGAAGCGCTTATCTCCTTTTCGATAGATCAATGATAGCAGGAGAGATGTTATCTACTTCAGCTTTCTTTACCCCGGGAAGTCTCAACCTCCCGTGGGCCTTCATTACCTCCCCGCAGCCTCAATCTGCGGTGAGGCCTGACCTCTCTTTCGACAAAGTGTCGCCTTCTTAGGGTCTTCTCGTGGTGGCATCCATTGAGTCTCAACCCCATGGATTGCACTTTCATCGCCCAGTGTTAACTCCCAGGGTTGTTCCTTCCTCCCGCCTCGATCGCATCAAAGAACATCATTAGCCTTCGGAGCGGTTGGCACCTCAACCGAGACAGTCTCAACTATCCGAGCTTCGTTGATGGCAACTTGATGTTCGTTTGGTGTTTGTACTTTCTCCACTTCGCCTCCTGGATTCGTTGTGGAGTCATCTGTAGCATTCTCCAACCTTGCCGCAGTGGAGGGAGTTTCCCCCTCACACACCACCGAGTGACTTGGAGTGGGGTCACTCGTCTCCAAACTCCCGGCTATTTCTCACCGAGTGTTCACCGTTGGGGCAAGTGGTAAGATACCTTCATTAGGGGTTGGCTCAATTAGGGTCCCCACTAACCCGGTTTCATCGCCATTTCCCTTAATTCTTTCTTCTCCGAGTGAGTCAGGGGAAGTGGTGGCAAGAACAACGGTGGCGATTTGGTCAACCACTCCCATTGGATCAATTTCACCGTGTTTTGGAGGACTCTCCTGGTCCCTCCATCATGCTCTTCTCATGAAGAATTCGGATTCATGCATTGCTCATTGCATTTTCAACTCTTCTATGGCAAAGCAAAGAAGGTCCGGATCCTCATCACTTTCTCGATAGAATATCGAAGTGAGAATGCGTATGTTCTGGGTTCCAGGAGAGGGCGATGCTGGCCTTCTCTCTTGCCTCGGCTTCTTCTCGCGCCGCTCCTTCTCCTTATCCTTGAAGATCCGCAGATATCCGTGCGCTTGTCTTCATCCATCTTTGAGATCACGAGGTCACCCAAGAAGTTCAACAGCCTCCTCTTCTTCTTCTATAAACTCGGGCCATTGGAACTGTTCCTGGATTGACTCAATTTCCATTTCTCCACTCTCATGACGATTTTGGATGTCCGGGTAAGGTGGGGATAGGATCATCACATCACTATCGCTCTATCGCCTTCTTCTCGTGTCTCGATTCTGCGCGGACTACGCTTATTTCTTGATTTGCCTCTGCGATCGCCTTCACAGAGACTTAGTTGTTTCATCTATAGTATCCGGAGAATCTACTTCTCCAGCCAGCCTCTCGTATCTCGCTCCAAATGAGTGGTGACTCATCCGGTTTCTCAAGCTCGGAGTGCTTGATGATTCTTCTTCGTCTCCTAGTTTGTACCGAGGGATTTCTGGTTCGAGACGCTTTCTTACGAGTCTTGGGCGGCGGGGGCGTGTGTGTTTTCTTCGAGGAGCCGCCGTCTTGCTTATCGATCTCCTCTTTTGACGATCGGAGAAGGTATTTGAGAGTCCTTCTCGACCGCCGCTTTGATAGAGATACAAATGCAGGGCGGGAGCAGTTTGACTTTATTTGCTGCGGAGAGCAAGAGCTCTTCTTAGCACCGCAGGGGCAGCTTTCTTCTTTGGTGGGGAGAAACAAACAGATCTTCGGGTCACCGATTCCCCTCACTCATGTCGCTCTCTTAGCGTAGGCTCTCTTCTCGTGCGCCGAGTGGTTTGATCTCAACATCCTCTTGTTTACATGGAACGCCTTTCCATGTCTAAGAGGGACTCCTTTCACCTCCATCACCGGCTAATTACTGTGCCATATCCTAGGGATCCTCCAAATGTACCGCCTTCCCTTGAAGGATTTGTTCCCTACATTTTGGCATAGTCCGTCAGAGACAAACTCAAATTTCCCAGTTTATTTTCCTTTCTTCAATGATCGCAATGCCATTACGATCAACTTTGCTTTTGATTGGGTCAAAGCCGCCAAATTTGATGTCTATGCATTTGGCAACTATGTCCAACGACTTGTGATAATCCTCCTTCAAAGCAACCTCTTTGTTTGATGTGTAAACTATTTTATCAACATAGTCGGGCTTGCTACTTCCTTCCAAGCGGCCACAGGTTTACATCACCGTTGATTTTTGATGCTCCTTCCGCTTAGTAAGCGATGTTCACCAAATCCTTGGCGAGATGGTGAGCTTCTTTCCGTGAATGTAGATGACTTTATCCCTTCATCGTGAATTTCAGCATTTACGTAGAATTGTGCGACCTTCTCCACATAGGTCATTGGATATTCCAAATCAAAAACGATTTCAAATTTCCAGACGTTTCCAATTTCTCAAGAATTTTCTTCACTAGGGTGTCGTCGGACCCCTGTTTCACCATGCCGCCGAAATCCACAAAAGAGACCTGGTGTGTGGATTTGTTTTCCTAACTTGACAAAATCATAGGTTGATGCCATCCTTCGATTTTTCCAAGAAAACTTAGAGATTGATTCAAGATAGATAGGGTTTTGAGAAAATTTTTGCCTTCACTTCGAGAGAGAAAATGAACAGCTTTTGGTAGTGTGTGAGAGAAAAACGGACGAAATGGTTTAAGTATGGTTTATGAAAGGACATGCGGGTGGTTTTTGAAATGGGATCAAAATCAACGGCTTAGATTTGGCACGCCGATTGAGCATTTAATGTTTCGTATTTAATGCGGCAACATTTATATCCAATCATAAGCTTGGTGTGCGCTTTTGCCTGTACACGTCATAATTTTGCCGACGCTATTCTTAAAAATATTCCCGTTTAGTAAAAACGATCGCGTTTTTGTCACTTTGCTCAAAAATGATTCGCTTGCCTTCACCGTTTAGCTCTTCTTCTCAAATCTTTTGACTCAAATTAAGTCGGTGACTTGGTAAAGTCAGTCTTTCCGACATCTGGTGATTTACTTAGTGATTTGTTAGTTCAAATTTTTCCTTTTTTTTTTGTTCCATTTCTTTACTTTTGATTCTTCCCGAGTGTCACTTCACCAATTAACCTTAACTCATGCTTGAGTTCTTCAAATCTTGACTCACATAATGGTTTTGTGAAGATGTCGCCAATTGTTTATCGCTTAAGATATACTCCAAGATGATGTCCTTCTTTTCAACATGATCTCTTATGAAGTGATATCCGACATCGATATGCTTTGTTCTTGAGTGCAACACAGATTTTAAGTAATTGCAATTGCACTTGTGTTATCACACATTATTGGAATTTCTTTTTCCTCAACTTTATAGTCTCTCACCGTTGTCTCATCCATAGGACTTGGGCACAACAATTGTTTGCAACTATGTATTCTCGTCACCGTAGAGGGTGGCTATTGAATTTTGCTTCTTGCTAAACCAGAAATCAGCCTGTTTCCTAGCATTTGACATGTGCCTCGAGGTGTTTTTCCCCAACTCTCGCATCCAAAGATAGTCGAGTCCAATAGCAAATTAGCTTGAATCCACCTTCCTTTGATACCATAAGCCAACTTCTGGCTTCCTTTCAAGTATCTCAATATTCTCTTAGTTCTTTGTCATATGGCTCTCTTTTGGAGCAGATTGAAATCTTGCACATACACCTACAAAGAAAGGTGATGTCCGCCTGCTTCTTTGTGAGATAGAGCAATGATCCAATAAGTGCTCAGATCTTGTTTGATCTACTGTGCTTGCCATCCGCATCCATGTCCATTTTGACTGATGTATTCATTGGTGTTTTTACGAAGACTTCTCCTTCATACCAAATTTCTTCATTAAATCTCTGGTGTATTTTGTTAGCTCTCCCATCATGCTCATTTCAAATTTACTTTGCATGAGGTTTGAAAATTTTTCACACACTCTTTGTTTGTGGATCCAAAATGATGTCATCCACATATATTTGAACAAGCAAAGATACTCTTTTTGTCTTGAATTATGAAAAGTGTTCTATCTACTTTTCGTTTTGTGAATCCATTCTCAGTTAGGAATTGTGACAATGTATCATACCATGCTTTGGGTGCCTGTTTCAATCCATACAAAGCTTTCTTGAGTTTGTATACCTTTTCTCCAAGAGTCTTCTGCTCAAATCCTGGAGGTTGTTCAACATACACTTCTTCTTCCAATAAACCATTTAGGAATGAACTTTTTACATCCATCTGATATACAATGAAATTCTTGTGATCTGCATAGGCAAGAAACATCCTTATAGCTTCCAATCTTGCTACAGGAGCAAATGTTTCATCAAAATCTATTCCTTCTTCTTGGCAATATCCTTTGGCTACTAGTCTTGCTTTGTTTCTTACCCCAGAACCTTCCTCGTTCATCTTGTTTCTGAACACCCATTTAGTACCAATAACGTTTTGATGTGTGGGTTTTTGAACTAATTCCCATACTTTATTTCTTTCAAACTCATTCAGCTCTTCTTGCATAGCTTGAATCCAATGTGTGTCATCCAATGCTTGTAAGACATCTTTGGGCTCTATTTGCGAGATAAAGCATGTGAACATAGCTTCTTGTTGAGTTCGATCTTGTTTTGACACCTTCTCTTATATCTCCAATGACAAGTTCTCGTGGGTGGTCTTTCACCATCTTACATCAAAGTTGAAGTAGGTTAGTTGGGTTCATCGTCTGCCTAGCGATTGTGTTGCTTTGATCATCTCTCTCGTAGTCACTTAGCCGCAAATTTTCCATTGTTTTTGAGATTCGGCTATCTCATCTTCTTTCTCGAGTTTACAATTCCGCTTTCAGCTTCAAAGATAGGATTTTTCTCGTATGTTTTGATGATTCAGCTTGTTAGCGATTTTTCAATATCTTCTCCATTTACATTTGGCTCATCGAATACCACATGAATGGATTCCTCCGCAACCATAGTCCTTTTGTTGAGTACTCAGGGCTTTGCTTTCACCGAGTATCCCAAGAAGATACCTTCATCGCCTTTAGCATCGAAGGCCTTTAGATTGTCTTTGCCATTGTTGTGGATGAAGCATTTACATCCAAATATTCTAAAATATGCAACATTTGGTTTTCTTCCAGTCCAAATCTCATAGGAGTCTTTGTCACCGTGTCTGCTTATCATACATCCTGCTTTTGAGTGTAGCAAGTCGTGTTTATTGCTTTCACCCAAAATCTTTTTGGTAACCCCGCTTGACTAACATGGTCCTTGTTGCTTCTTTGAGAGTTATGTTCCTTCTTTCGCAACTCCATTCTATTGTGGAGTCCTTGTCACGATAGTTCATGACCAATACCATTTTCAATACAACACCGAGTTATTATTCCATTGACAAACTCGGTTCCTGCTCGATCTTATTTTGATAATGGTTTGACTCTTCTCATTTTGAATCCTCTTCATCGGCCGTGGTAGTTTCTCAGAGAGTTTCTTTCTTCTTACACATGAATATTGTCCATGTATATCTTGAGTAGTCATCTACTACCACCAAGGTGTATTTCTTTCCACTTATCTTTGGCCGGTTCCACCGGGCCAAATAGATCCATATGTAGCGTCTGCAATACTCTTGTTGAAGATGGGCATGTCTTTTCTTTGAATGAAGATTTGATTTGTTTTCCTTTCGACATGCATCACTTATAATCTCCTTCTTGTATACTGAGTCTGGAAGTCCTTCCACAAGATTACTTCGTGCAAGCTTGTTAATCATTTTGAAATTTAGGTGACTCAGCTTTTTGTGCCACATCCAACTTGATTCAGCTGTGCTCTTTGCTAATAGACAGGTGTTGTGTGTAGCGGTTGACCAATCTACTACATACATGTTCTTTTGTCTGCATCCTTGCAACACAACTTCATTCGATTCAGTATCCTTGATTTGGCATATACCCATGTTAAATCCAACATTATAACCCTTGTCACGAGTTGGTCGATGCTTAACAAGTTGAAGTTGAGTCCTTCAACATATGCAACATCCGAGATTTCTAATCCGTTTCTCTTGATAGATCCAATGCCTCTTATTTCACCTGGAGCTTCATTTCCACAAAATATGACTTTTGCTCCTTTAACTTCCTTGAATTTTGACAGATTTTTCTTGTTTCTTGTCATATGTCGGAACAAATGTCATCGTCCATGTACCAGGTTCCTTGGCACTCAGTTGTTCCTTGAACCTGCAATCAAGGAAATTAAGTTTTAGGTACCCATATTTGTCTGGGTCCTGAGGGGTTAGAGTTGTAAGATGATCCAACCAACTTATAGCCAAATGATTTGACTTTAAGGGGTTGCCATCTATCGCTGCCATAATCATAATTAATCTTGGCAAATTGCTTGGGGATTTTAGGTTCATACAACTGTCTCTTTTGTCTGTATGCTTAGGTGTATAAGTTTTAGCAATCGCCTTCTTTGGGTAATTGTGGTGTCTCTGAGCGTAGTGCCTAGGTGCATTTGGGTGCTGATGAAAGTTCTTATACTTTTGGAATGGCCTTTGCTGAGTTCTAGGCCTTTGCCATTTGGGCTTATATTCCATAAGTCTATGCTGATAGTTCACTTCATTCCAACCACTTGGCCGGATATTTTCTACCATTCCCATCATATGTATTTCTTTTATAGATTTTCCGGGGATTTTGGTAGCTCTGCTTTCTTCTTTACTGAGTATTTTTCGCTTGGAGTTTGCCGAGGAACTCGATCAATCTCTTTTCGCTTGTCCTTTCAAATACTCAACTAGCTATTTTCCTTTTCCGTTATAACCAAGACCAGTTTGCTTGTAATTGTGCTTTGAAGTGAATGTGTGTGTACCATTTAGAGTTTTGGATTTTTTTGACTCTTCATTGCTTGAAGATCCTTTTTCCAAAATTACTTTTGAGGTTTGACATAGCACAGAGGAATTAAATCCTGAGCATGTCTTGTCTCCACATTCTCTTTGACTCATAATGAGATCATCCAATGATTTAGATGCCTTAGTGAATGAGGCAATAACATTTTTGATGTCATTCTCCCTCTTTTCTATGGCAACTATTTCTCGCTATTAACTTAGCATTTTCGCTTTTAAACTTTCATTCTCATCACTATTTGACTTAGAGTACTCGGCTTCTTAGTCACTTTGAGTTTTAGCTCTTGAGTAGGTTGTTTTCCTCATTTAATAGTGTGTGTGAGGATTTAATGTGTTCAAAATCTTTCATCATTTTGCCTAATAAATCATAAAGATCAAAGGTGATGAAGTGTGTGTGTCATACCACTATCACTAGAATCGAGTTTGATGAGTTAGAGTGTACCTCATCTTCTTGGTCAAGTTGATCTTGTTCCTTGGCCATCAAACGATCGTGGCTTCATCTTCGAGTCACTTGAGTAGTCGATTCATCTCTCTCAATCACCGTCTCTCTTGACTTGGCCGTCTCGCCAGCTCTGCAGCCCATCATTGCTTTTTTCTTTTCTTGTCTTCTTTTCTCTCAAGACCTTTCTTTCTTCTTCATTCCCGTATTTGTTGACTACAGATATGGGCAAATAATGGCATAGTGACCTGGTTGTCTACAGTTCCAAAGATAGATATTCAACCTTTTGATCACTTCTTTCCATTCTTGGATTGTCAACCCTTTGATATTCAGCTTTTTGATGATTTGTTCTCTTGGTTGGCCTATCTTCCTTGACTTGGAGGAGCCGAGTGTCTTCTCGGAAGATTCGCCCTTTCCTCTCTTGTAGTTCTTATTGAAGAACCTGTTGAACCTTTTAACCATCGTGGGCTATTTCTTCGGATCAATGACTTTTTGACCTCAGCCTCTCTTTCCATCCTTAACAATTAGAGCAACTGCTTTTTGGGTACACTGTCTCTTCCTCGATCTTTTCTTCTCACTTAAATTCGTAGGCTTTGAGATCCGAGAATAGTTCATGGTTGGAGGTCTTCGATAGGTCCATGGAATGTCTTAGTGCCATGACCTTCATTTCCCATTCGGTTGGGAGACTTTTTAAGATCTTCATACACATTTCCTTCTCGTGTATATTCCTTTCCAAGAGCAGATAGCTCGTTGGTGATTTCTCGTGAACCGAGAATCCAGCTTGATCCAGGTTTTCTCCGAGATCATTTTGAAGTTCTCAAATTTCTCAGACGCCACCGATAATTTGTTTTCTTTGATTTGCTCGAGCCTTCACAAATCAATGTTAGCTTGTCCTGCATTTCTTTAGCCATTTTGCATGATTTGACTTTTATTGAACATGGCTTTGTCCAAGGTTTTGTAAAGGATGTCCTTGGCTACATTGTCCAGGTTGTATCTTTTTCTCGTCATCATTTGTCCATTCGGTTCTTGGTTTTTCAACCATGGTCGGGTCCGGGAGCAACATCCTCTTCTCCTTCACCGCAGCTCTTTCTTGCTGATGTGTTCACCTTTAAGATTTGCAGCCGCCCATCTTCTATCACTATCCACATCTCATCATGTAATGCTTTGATAGATGAGCCTCGCATACGGATTTTCCAATCATCAAATTCTTCAATTGTGAACATAGGGATGCGTGTCAAATTTACTTCCATGATAATAAATTTTAATGATAAAAGGAGTTTTGAAAGTTTAAGTACTAAAGCGCACTTTGAAAAGTTTGGAGATCTAGTTCAAGAACTGCAGGAAGGCTCAATGAACCAACCGCTCCGATACCACTTGTAGGTCCCAAGGGGTGTAAGTGTAAGGTTTAGAAGGGGGTTGAATAAACCTTACCAAATTTTTGATTTAGTCCTTTTAAATATTCGAGTTGATACTACATACCGTGTCCTCAAGGATGTACCAATTTAGTTAATCAAGATAGTTAGTCTCTCAACAGACTCAATCGAGCCGATTGATGGAATAACTCACCGTTAAGTCTAAATTAACTCAATTGTGGTTTGTTTTTTTGGAAGACTTAACACCCTTAAGTTTGGTTAGGTTGGGGATTTAGAGCTTGATTTAGTACTTAGAGATTATCTAATTGATAGCAAATATGTCACAGAAATAAGTAGATATGATGCAAGAATTAAAGTGTTGAAATGTAAATGACACAATAAGATTTTTATAGAGGTCCGAAGACGGGGTAATTCTTCTACTCCTCTCTTCTCCAACTCCCCGGAGGAATCCACTAGGTATTGATCAAGATACAAAGTGGTAACAGTCCGGATACAAGTCTTGATCACACAAACCGACTTGATCCTTTGGGACTCGATCCTGAGACGCCTTGATCACTCGGTTGGCTTCTCGACGACTCAGCTTTCTTCACAGGCAAATGCCTTTGCTACTACACCCACCCGCTCAAGCTCTTTGGATTTGATCACGAAGCCCTCCAAAAGCTCAAGACTTGGTTCGACCTTGAACCTTCCTACAATCCTTCGAGGAATGTAGACCCCGATTTTTCAAGATTTTCCTCTTCAAGTGATTGAAGTTATCTTTCCTTCACAGTGAGTGTTGGATTGATGTTCTTCGTAGTGTAGGCTTGAGGATTGAGAATATTTCAGGTTTACGCTTCTAATAATTGCTTGAACGTTTTTGGTTCGGTCTTTTTTTTTTCTCAAAGTCATTTCTCAGCCTTTTATTGTGATCTTTCAAAAATTTGCCTGTTGAAGAGATAGGCTTATTTTTTAAAGTCACTTGCAGTCGTTGGCTTGTCTTGTTGCAGTCCTTGGAATTGCCATTTCCTCGTATGAATTGTTCTTCACCTTTCGTAGTTCGACACGGTGTAGTATTTCCCATCGTTTATTCCTTTTGCACGCTTCGGGACCGAGCACTTTGAGAAAGGTAGTATGGAGATATTACTTGTTTAGGTAATTCTCTTGATTTCTCGTGCAACGGATCTTTTCGCTTATCTCGACTTGACCGCATTTCCTTGCTTTCCCCAGGTGACTTAGAGTCGCCTTCCAATCATTGGATGACTCTTCTCACTTCAACTTGAGACTTGGCTTTTCTTGAGTTGACTTGACCGACACTCCACTCACCGTATCTCACCGCTTCTTCAAGAGAGTTCCCCGTCTCTTTCTTTGCCATACTCGGTACTGTCTTGCAATGAGTCTTCCTTCTAGTCTCCGCTTGTCTTCTTGCATGTTTGGGCATTGTCGACTTAACTCACCTTGACCAAATTTATTTATTACAATGCGCTTTACAACAAAAATGGGGTGCGAACTTCCTATTCTAAGTTTTACATGGCATTCATCAAAATCTAAATAATAAATTTCCTAACAAATACTTTTCATGAGGATAACTAAAAACTGCTTCAAGAGGATTACTAATACTTTTATGAGGGATTGCTAATACTTTTTATGAGAAAAACTTGCACTTTTAAAGGTTGCCAAATATTACATCATTGTCTAATACTTTTCAAGGGGGCAATTAATATATTTTAGATAGATTCATAATACTTTTGAGGGAAAAATCAATATTTTTCATAAGTGCTACTAAAAATATTGTTCAAGGGGATTATTAATACGTTTCATATGTACTACTGTTGGAGGTAAAAATGGTATTTAAATTAATATATAATTCATTTTATATATGTTCATTTAATATTAATTTTTCAATGGGCTCTTAATAAATAAACCGACCCAAAGGGGTCCGGGTATGGTCCATCGGCCATTTTCTCCTAAGCAGATTGGCCCATAAGCCAAATTCTCCTACACGGCCCATGGGATCCATCTCTTAGGTATAAAAAGGTTCCTTCTATTATTTATAAGTAAATTAATCCATTATTCTCCTACGCATTTACTATACAATATTGGTTTACTGTTATTCTCTCGTTCACCGTGCTGACTTGAGCGTCGGAGGCGCTTTCCTAGGACAACTCTTGGGGCCCTATAACATTTGTGCATGTGTGTAGACAAGTTCAGTCAATCGAAGGATATTCCAACTCAAAGAGAAGAAGACGCGGAGACTTCCCCCTTAGGAAGAGGACTGGCGTGAGGACTTCCCTCTAGGGAAGAGAATTTTGGTCAACCCCGTTGACTTGGAGTGATCTGCTTTAGAAAGCCACATCAACTACTAATACTTTTCAAAGAAAAAAAACTAATACTTTTAGCGGCCCCTGTTATTACAAAAATATCATCGGTCCAAAGAGACTATGATACCGCTTCGTAGAATTACAAAAATATCACTGGTGCATGAAATTACAAAAAGAAAACTCAGCCAGATTGGGTTTTTGTTTTTGTGGATTGTCAAATTGTACTACGACTTCTGAGAATAGCAACTCACAATCGAGAGTCAAAATAAAATAAAAAGGACTTGATTATCAATATTGTATTATTTTGCAGGTATCTCAAATATTTTAATACATGTAATTGATGTGTGATTTCTTCCATTTATGTATTTCACATCTATCCTTTTTTATGGATATTTTACACCTATTTATTACATACATATGTATAATATTGTAATGGTGAATATCAAAAAACAAACAAAACATTATGACTTTTTTATAAACAGAAAGGATTTGATTATTGAATTTTTTTTAGATTCGTCTGCTCTCGTCTACTCCTCCCAACTCATCAACCCTATATAGACACATGTCAACACTTCTCTTCCGATATGTGATAACTCCTCAGTTTTCCAATTACACGTGGCAATTCATATTTTCCATGATTAACAATTTTTTGTACTTTTTCCACATACAAATGTTTTCCAACTGTGATACCAAAGGTACAAAATCTATATGTGCGTGTGTATATATATATATATAGAGAGGGGGTTATATGAGACCATCTTATAGGGTGAGTCCATAGGGACTAATCCTAACCATATATCTAATTTTTTCAAGGGCTGCGATTTAAGAGGCAAAATTACAGATTACAAGCTAGTCAATTAAACACAGAGGTAAATTAATCATCCTCCAAAATTGCCCAATATTCACGGGATTAAGCTAATTCAATTGAGATCACGCAATCCTTCTGAATATCATAGCGAAATCAATGTGAAAAATTATTCTCCTTCTTCATCGCACTACTGTGAGAAATCCTTCCTCCCTTTTCAGCACACTATTGTGTGAAAAAATTGCAGATAATTTGCCATAGTTGCTAGAACTCGACTACAATTCGAAGGTTGCATATGAAAATATATTTTGTTGCTTGTATGGATATGTCATGGTACTTTTATATACCATTAAAGCTACAGAGTAAACATTTGCTATAGAATCAAAATAGTTCCAACAAAAATCGCAACAAACATGTACTACATAAGCAACGAATATATACAAAATATGCAAAGCAGATACATTAACTACATAAGTCATTCATAAGCAACAAACTTATACTGCATAAGCAACAAATTTACACTACATATGCTTCACGGATACATTAACTACATAAGCAAGTCATAAGTAACCTCATATTACATAAGAAACAAGCATATACTACATAAGCAATGAATATACACGAGGTATGCGTCGCAGATACATTAACTACATAAGTAAGTCATAAGCAACAAACCATACTACATAAGCAACAAGCCTATACTACATAAGCAACGAATATACACTACATATGCATCACGGACACATTAACTACATAAGCAAGTCATGAGCAACAACGCATACTACATAAGCAACAAGCCTATATTGCATAAGTAACGAATATACACTATATATGCAGTACGGATACATTCACTACATAAGCAAGTCATAAGCAATGAATATACATTATATATGCAACACAAATACATTAACTACATAAGCGAGTAATAATCAATAACCCTATACTACATATGCAATACAGATATGACTAAATTACACATGTAATATTTTTATACTACATATGCAATATGATTATATTGCATAAGCAATTAACAAATGTAATATGCTAGAGAAAAAAAACATAAATATGAGCGAATATGGGTTATTCAAAAACTGAAAGCATGTGACACATGAAAAGGGGAAGGAAATTGAACGTGATTGAGATCTCATTAACGCTCAATAACTGATTCTATATTATAAAATAACAACTATACCCTTCTTAGTTGCTGAAAAAAAATATATAAAATCCTCTACAACTCTGGACCACCAAACAATATTAATTTATGGTTAGTCTTATAGACTCATCTCAATTGGGAGGACCCATTGGATCCATTTCCTACACACACACACACACACACACACACACATATATATATATATATATGATAGCAGAAGTCCGAAACAAAATATATTCCCGTGCTTTTAACTTCTTATATTAGGAAAATATTGCAAATGGTATTCGTGCATCATATATGTATATAAATTAGGAAATTATTATAAATGATATTAAATTAGGAAAATATTATAAATAGTATTCCTATTTTATTTTTTATATACTAAGGAGGAGATCCTATGAGACCATAGTTTTAGGTGAGAACGTAAGACCACATCTACACCATCCAAAAAAATAATGGAAGGCCAAGATCTAGAAAACTTTTGTAGCATTAAAAAATAGGCAAAAAAATCGCCCAGGGTATAACAGGTGTCACATATTAGACCAAAAATAATTGCTAACTAATTAATGCTAACAATAACGGACGTTCCTATAATAACGTGAATCCTCTCTCTTGCATATATAAGGAATATTGCATATATGGAATGTGCTAATTGAATGTCCTTGTAAGCTAATTGAATGTGCTTATTTATAATAGGAATATTGTATATATAGTTTTGTACTTTTGTTATTGTGTATACTTATATAGAACAAAACAAGTAAAATATTGAACTACATTAGTCATTGGTCCTTATAGTTTATACCATGCATACTGCATATTTATTCTATGCATATATATATATATATATATAGTTTTCCAAATTTGTATATTTAGTATGAACAAATTGTATTACATTAAAATTTAATAGTGTGCTTATTTAGAATAGTAATAATGCATATATAGGTTTGTGATTGTGTATACTTAGAACAAAACAAGTAAAACTACTGAAATATATTAAGCATTGGTCCTTATAATTTATACACTGCATATTGCATATTTATGTTCTACATATATAGTGTTCTAAATTTGCATATTTATTATGAACAATGTGTATTATATTAAATTTTAATAGCGTGCTTATGTAGAATAGTAATATTACATATATAGGTTTGTAATTGTGTATGCTTAGATCAAAACAAATGAAATATTGAAATACATTAGACATTGATCCTTATAATTTATAGACTGCATATTACAAAATTATATTTTATATACATATTTTTACAATATATATTTATATTTATGCATTTTGGAATATTTAACCTAGGAACTTTTATTTTATTTGTTTTATAAACATGTATTATGATGTTGCAGAAATATGTCGGTCACTTTATCATCTTAGTGCATATTCTGCACTACACTTAAACTCCATCAGTTTACAATATATTCTGTACTAAAATGTATTACTACATTAGTTTACAATATATTTTGCACTATAAAAAAATATTTCGTAATATTTTATTTTATTTTATATTTTCATAAACTAAAATCATTAATTAAAAACTAAAAAAAAATTAGCGCAACAGCAGATTGCGCTATTTCTGGCCCAAAACTATTAATTTCTTCAAAATGGTGCAATGATGGAGCAAGATTTTGCTCTAAATTAAACATAGAACATTTTCTTGGAGATTCTCTAAGCTCCTTAAAGTCTTCTAGAGTCCTCGGGGGTTCACCAAAGTCCTCGAAAATCCTAAAAGGTCTGGAAGGTCCTCTAAGTACTAAATTCCTAGCCAGGGAACCCTTATGCAACACGAACAGACCGTTAGAAAGATCTCATATTATCTTGTGGAAGGTCCTCTAATTATTTTGATGAATTAGAGCATGGAGTAATTAACGAATATATCCAGATTACCTACAAATAAATGAAATAGACAATTCAAACTTAGGACTTGGGTGTAATGGATTTTGCTTAGTAGACCGGGTCTTGTGGGCCAGTTGTTTAATAATAATCAAGAAGTAATCCATTTAATAATAACTTTGGGCTACTAATTATGAGGCTAGAATTTAAGTAATTAATTAAATTAACAATAATTGGAAGTTGAATGTAATTTATTTAGATAATAATATAATTTTGCACTACAAGAAAAAACCAGTTTACCTACAAAAAATATGTAGGTAAATGTTAAGAAAATTGTAAAGTGTAGGTAAAATCATTGTAGGTAAAACCATTGTAGGTAAAATATTTACCTACATAATCTAAAATCATCAGAAAATACCAAATGTAAAAATCTGTCTTCTGAATTGAAAAATTGTCGGTAATTTGTTGGTATAATTTGGGGGAAAATGATATTTTTTATTCTCGTAGGATTCGTAGGTAATTGTAAAATTTAAAACAAAATCATTTCTCGCTTTGAGAATTCCCGCTTCAGAAACCAATTTTCAGAAACAATCGCAAGGAAAGTTAGTGTTATGGTTGTTGTCGAAAGGCTTACCTTTTATATTATTTTTTTATTTTTTTCCTCTTCAAAATTCTCAACCATTAAAGAGATAATAACTAATAAGTATGGGAGAGCCAATGGGAAAAATTCGTTTGTACGGAAAATTCTTATGATCAAATAATGGAGTTTGGATTTGGGATCCTCTAATTTTGATATTGGCCACCAAAGTTTAATGGTGAGGACCTTGTATTCTGACAACGTAACTTAATTTGTGGACCACGGCCACTACTTGAATTGACCATTGGAGTATGAAATTTAGGACAATGTTTTTGGAATCTCAATATAAATCCCCACATAGAATGATGAATCCTTTTCATACTAGGAAGTAAGGACATGTCAATTAATTTATTTTAGGTTCCACCACGTACTCAAGACTAGTCATACTTCATTTGTTCTAGGTTTTTTCTTTCTTGTTTTTTGTTACAGATATACTGTTTTAGTTAGATTCACAAGTTTTATCTTGAAATGCGTCTTTTGGGTGAGAAAAATTTACTCATTTTAAATCACCAATCATCGTGTACTTGTCCTTATAAACACCGGCGGATCAAAGGGGCCAAGTCTGGGGTTGCTCCCCCCAAAAAGAATTCCAGATTTTGTTCTTTAATTTATTTTATATTAGTCTAAATTCATGTATGAGTCATTTCTCCCAAAAACTTTGAGCATAAAATCTTTTAATTGGATTTCAAAAAAAATAGGTTATCCCAATTACCAGTTGAAGCGTGGAAATGTTTAGGTGGAGTTGGAATATCATGGCTTACTAAATTATTTAATGTTATTCTAAAAACTAAGAAAATGCCTCGATGAATGGAGAAAAAGATATCGATACCTATATATAAAAACAAAGGGATATACAAAATTGTGCAAATTACAGGAATTAAATTAATAAGTCATACAATGAAACTATGGAAAAGAGTTATAGAAGCAAGAATAAGAAATGAAACTAGATATTAGATAATCAATTTGGCTTCATGCCGGAAGATCCACAATTGAAGCTATACACTTAATTAGACGATTATGTGAACAATATAATGAGAGAAAACAAGATTTACATATGGTTTTTATTGATCTTGAAAAGGCATACGATAGTCAACCGTGATATAATGTGGCGCGATTGGAAAAAAGAGGAATAAAAATAGCCTACATAGATGCCATAAAAGATATGTATGATGGTATAACAACATGTATCGACACCAACAGAATATCTAGTGAATTCCCAACACTATAGGTTTGCATCGTGGATCCGCTTCTAAGCCCGTACCTTTTATCCTAATAATTGATGAAATCACTAAACACTTACAAAAATCCATCCCAATGTATGTTATTTGCGACGATATAGTTTTAATTGATGAAACAAGGGGAAGGAGTAAATGCAAAATTGGAAGTTTGGAGAGAAGACTAGAATCAAAAGGTTTTACTATAAGTAGGCTAAAACAGAATACATACGGAATGCCACTTTAGTAAAAACAACAGAACAATGAGACGAATGTTAAAATTGATGGACATGAAGTGAGTATAACAAAGAGTTTTAAATACTTAGGATCTATAATTGAAGAGAACGGAGAAATCAATAAAGATGTCACACATAGATCCAGACGGGTTGGAATAAATGGAGGAGTGCATCTTCTATCCTTTGTGACCGTAAAATACCATTAAAATTGAAAGGAAAATTTTATAAAACGGCCATAAGGCCCGCAATGCTTTATGGAGCGAATGTTGGGCGACTAAATATGAACACGAACAAAAAATGAGGGTAGCAGAGAGATGAGAATGCTAAGATGGATGTGCGGACACACTAGATTAGATAGAATAAGAAATGAACACATTAGAAACAAAGTGGGAGTAGCACCAATAGACGAGAAAATTAGAGAAACACGATTAAGATGGTTTGGACATGTTTATAGGAGACCTTTAGATGCACTCATGCGGCGTTTAGAAGGTAGAGAATCACTCACACAAATCAAAAGAGGAGAGGTAGGCCTAAAAAGACTTGGAAAGAAGCTATTAAACATGACATGTTATACCTAGAAATAAACGAAAATATGGCTTATGACCGTAAACGATGGCGCGATATGATCCGTATAAATTTACCCCCACGTAGCGGATTAAGGGCGCTTAGTTTGTTGTTGTTGTATCCCAATTACCAGTTCTTATAAATCACTCCCAAAAATTTAGGTTCAATTGAATTATGAAATCTATGAATAGTTAAATTATCGAATTTGTATGAATAATCTTGGGTTTACTTAATTTTAATCCTATAACACACTATACATATTTTCTTGTGTGGATTTCAAAATTCATTAAAAACGTAGCTTCAATCTTTTTAGGAAAAAAAAAAAGGGGGAATCTGGGCACATACACAAACAAAAGGTAATTGGTAAAGTAAATATCTAATCGGTAATTTTTTTTGAGTACTTAGTTTGGGAAATAATGAGTGATGAGAATCGAACTCAAGATTTTTTGTTTGAGCTTAAGTTTTAATCATTTGATCATTATTCATTTCTCTGTTGTAAAAATTCCCGTCTAGCCTCGATTAATCCCCGCCTAGATGCTAAGCCCCCTTGTCCGTCTACGATTTTTTTCCGATAATTAAGTTGTTTCCATTAGTGAAAAATGGAATTAAATTATTTGTAAAAATTCTACTAAGAGAGTAGATGGGAATAGCATTTGAAATTTCTCAAAACCAATTTCGTGTGAATGAGAAATTAATGATAGAAGTTAGTCACTTAATACAAGAAAATTGTATGGAAAATGGAAAATGTGGGGAAGGAGAAATGCTCCATCCCACATAAGAAAATGAGGCAAAATTTGCACACTTAATATATCCCAAGTTGGACTTATGGGTTTGGGCCCTTGGGGGCACCCAAGTTTTTAAAGGGGTGAGGACCTACATGCTGTAAGTCCAAGTGGCTACAATAATCTAGAGGGGGTGAATAGATTATCCCGGTTTTTCAGATTTTGCCCTCTTTTTCAAAAGACTCAAGCAAAAATGAAATGCTAAATGCGGAAAGTAAATAGCACACGTTGATTTATAGTAGTTCAACACACCTAGGGCCTAATCTACTACCACCCCAGTATATCCGGGATGGATTTCAAAAAGAAAAAAAGATTTTATTAATTTACCAAAAATTAATACAACACCTTGAGGATTACCACAACCCTCTTTCACCACCTTGAGGATTACCACAATCCTCTTACAACACCTTGAGGATTACCACAATCCTCTTACAACACCTTGAGGATTACCACAACCCTCTTACGACACCTTTGAAGATTACCACAATCTTCAAACACCTATCACCTAGATCACCCAAGTGTATTCTTACCACAAGAATACTCACAAGGATGTCTTGTGTTGAATGATGACCAAAATCAAGATTACAACTCAATAATGATTGATACAATATGAGTACAAGTGTAATCAAGAATTGAAAGCCTAGACCTCAAATAAGTGCAAGTGAAAGTGCTTAGGCTAATACAACAAGATATATGAAAGTGTTTGCTCAATTGCTCTTTGCTTGTATATTGTGTTGTGTTGTATCTTGTTGCTTGAATGGAGCCTCTATTTATAGGAGAGGACTTGGCTTTCATTTCTAGACATTGGCTCCTCCTTGGGGAGTGATTTGCTGCAAAATAAACCATTTAAAATGATCAATATAGTCATTAGAAATCAATCCCACAAAATAGGGAAAAGTTGTCCGAATACGCAACGGATAGTTTGTCGATAAACATGGGGTTCGACCGGTCGCAAGCAGAGATAATATTGAAATTGAATTCTGCGAATTTTTACATAGGGGACCGATCGAAGGGGTGCGACCGTCGCTTTAGCTGTGACTGACTGTTGCCCTTGAAGAATTTACGAAACAGAGAGTCCTGGAACAAAAATTCAACTCCTGTGCTGGTCGCTGCACGGTCGACCGCGACCGTCGCCCACCTGGTCGACCGGTCACCCCCGCCTATTTTTCTTACGCCCCATTTTCTGTTTCTCAGACTCGCACTCAGGTATGGGTTGCCCTATAGGGCGACCAGTCGAGCCTGAAATAAATGTGTTGTCCAATTTTATTGAAAATAAACTTCAAGAAATACTCTGAAAAATAGTAAAAACATTTTAAGTTGATCGGAAGTATTTAGACAACATTTAGGGACATAGTTTTGGTTTAAAAATATATTTGAACAAAATCGAACATAATCATCAAAATCATGATAAAAACATTTATCTAACAAACTCCCCCTTTTTGATGATTACAAACCAAAACAATTTTCTTGAGGACGATTTTAAAACCAAATAAAATTTTCGGTTTTACGAGTAAACTATCCGTTAGAAGTATTTCATACAAAGCTCCCCCTATTTATGAGCATATCAACAAACGATTATTATAAGTAAGAAGCACAAGCTATAACAAGTTTATATAGAATGCATCATGAGCTAAGAAGCTCCCCCTGTCACAATACTTATAATCTTTTGCAATTGAGTCCATAATCCAATCCATGGACTAGGTATTCTTGGCTTTTAGAAAGCCATCGCTTATAGCTTTTATTGCGAGCTTTTAATATCTTCTTTTGACTAACAAGCCAATGTCTTGTTTCTCCCCCTTTGGAATCATCAAAAAGAGTGTTAGGAAGATAAAAGCATCATACAATCATATCAAAGTGCGCAAACGAGACGGTTTATCAACCATTGAGAAATATGTGCTAAAAATCCAAGGAAAATGGGAGAAATGTAACATGAAGAGTTCATACGCTCGTTTTATTTGCCAAAACATGATCTCAATAATAATAGAAGACTTTTGAAAGCAAAAGAATTATGTAGAAGTTGAAATTATCATTGCGACATTTTATCGAACACTTTGTGTGCGTGAAAAATAAAAGAGGTTGTATATAACCTTTGTAAATGGTTCAAGCCAAAAATTTTCAACATCAATTCAAGTCAATCATCATACATAACAACATAACAACCAAGCTCATCATGATCATACGAAAATTACATCAAAAATTTTCAAGTAACTCGAAAACTCAAGGGTTCAACCCAATTGAGCAAAAGAAGAGAAATTCTTACCATTAGATCGGAAAGAATGAGCCATAATGATGATGATCATGCTGTATAATGTCCATGTTGTGTAAAATATGCATGAAAACCATTTTTGAGTGAAATTAGAGTGAATTTGGCAAAGGGGACGAAAAATGGCCAAAAAATGTTAAAATGAAGAATGCTGAAGACAGAACGTTTAAAAGCCAAAATATAGCTTAGGGCGACCGGTCGAGGTTGAGGGCGACCGGTTGCCCTGAACTCCTTCAGCTCACTGTCTTGTCAGTTTTTCAAAATCCGAATTTTCAACCAAAAATCCAATTTTTCGCCCCTAAGTTTTAAAAACGTGCAAAATGCAAACGTAAGCTTCATTCAATATGCATTATGCCTAACCAAGCTCGTATTGATGAAAAAGTCTCGGAAGATAGCGGTTTTGTAAAAATGTCTGCTATTTGATCTTGAGATGGCACAAAGGATATCTCAATTTTACGTTTTGAAACACAATCCCTTAGAAAATGATGTCGAATCTCAATATATTTAGTACGGTTATGATGAACCGGGTTTTGAGCAATATTTATAGCGGATATATTATCACAAAAGATAGGTACACTTTCAAAAGAGCATTTGTAATCCGCTAAGGTTTGTTTCATCCAAAGAAGTTGAGTACAACAAAATGCGGCGGAAATATATTCGGCCGGGCCGTTGAAAGAGAAACACGCTTTTGCTTCTTTGAAAACCAAGAAACTAGGCAATCGCTAAAAATTGACATGATCCGGAAGTACTTTTCCGATCATCAATATTTCCCGCATAATCCGAATCACTATAACCTTTAAGACAAAAATTTTCATTCTTTGGATAAAATAAACCATATTGAATGGTGCCTTTCAAATATCGAAAAATACTTTTAACGGCACTCATATGAGATTCTTTGGGATTGCTTTGAAAACGAGCACATAGGCATACGGCATGGAGAATGTCCAGTCTACTAGCGGTTAAATAAAGTAAACTACCAATCATACCTCGATACTTTGATTCATCCACGGACTTGCCTTTCTCATCTTTGTCAATTTTGACATTTGTTGCCATAGGAGTAGAGACGGTTCTTCCTTCTTCAATGCCGAACTTTTTCAAAAGTTCTTTTGTATACTTAGATTGTGAAATGTAAATACCTTCTTGACATTGCTTAATTTGAAGTCCAAGAAATAAGTTAAGCTCCCCCATCATACTCATCTCGAATTCTCCTTGCATTAACTTAGAAAATTTCTTGCACAAATAATCATTAGTAGCACCAAAGATAATATCATCAACATATATTTGCACAAGTAAACAATCTTGCCCTTTTTCAAAAACAAAGAGAGTTGTATCAACTTTACCTCTTATAAAACCATTTTGTAAAAGAAAAGAACTAAGTCTATCATACCATGCACGGGGTACTTATTTTAAACCATACAAGGCCTTTTTAAGTTTATAAACATCATTAGGCCTAGAAAAATTTTCAAACCCCGGAGGTTGTTTTACATAGACTTCTTCTTGAATAATACCATTTAAGAAGGCGGATTTAACATCCATTTGGTAAAGTTTGAAATTTTTAAAACAAGAATAGGCAAGTAAAATACGAATAGCTTCTAAACGTGCTACGGGAGCAAAAGTTTCATCATAGTCAATACCTTCTTCTTGAAAATACCCTTGAGCTACTAACCTTGCCTTATTTCGGACAATATTGCCTTGATCATCAAGTTTGTTCCGGAATACCCATTTTGTACCAATAATGGTTTGAGAAGGAGGACAAGGTACCAGTTCACATACATCATTTCTTTCAAATTGATTCAACTCCTCTTGCATCTCTAGGAACCAATCCTCATCCTCAATAGCCTCTTTAGCATTTTTAGGCTCTTTTTGAGAAATAAGAGCTTTCTCGGCAAATTTTCTCCGGTCATAACTTTGTCAAGGGGATCACCAATAATAAGATCTTTTGGGTGATCTCCTTAAATTTAAATGCAACGGAAGATCCGAGATATCACCTCTATCTTCTTGAGGACCATTTGAAGTGGACGGTTGATTATTTGATGTAGACGGTTGATCATCAATTTGAACAATTTGTTCAATAATATCCTATTCATCACTTTCATCATTAGGAATTCTTTCAACTCCCGAGGCTTCATTGAATTTAACATGGATGGATTCTTCAACAACTTCACTAGTCTTATTGTAAACCCGATATGCTTTGCTTTTTGTTGATTATCCCATAAATATCCCTTCATCGGCCTTAGGATAAAGTTTGTCCAATTGATCCTTGGTATTCAAAATAAAGCATTTACAACCAAATATCTTGAAATAACTAATATTTGGAGTTCTACCTTTCCAAAGCTCATATGGAGTTTTATTCATTTTAGGACGAATATAAACTCGATTAATGACATAGCAAGCGGTACTTACGGCTTCGGCCCAAAAATATATTTGGAAGTGAAAATTCATTTAGCATCGACCGACTCATTTCTTGTAATGTTCGATTTTTCCGTTCGGCTACATCATTTTGTTGAGGTGTCCTTGGAGCCGAGAAATTATGAGCATATCCTTTCGTTTCACAAAATATTCTAAATTCACCGTCAAATTCTCCACCTCGATCGCTTCGAATAGACTTGATAGTATCTTCTTTTTCATTCTCAATAAGTCTACACAACTTTACAAACTCATTAACGGCATCGCTTTTATTGGTAAGAAAAAGAGCCCACGTATATCTAGAAAAATCATCGACGATAACAAAAGTGTAATGTTTTCCACTTAGACTAGCCGTACCAATATCTCCGTACAAATCAAGGTGAAACATTTGTAGGGGTTTGGTTGTGGAAATTTCATTTTTGGGCTTAAAACTACTCTTAACTAATTTGTTCTTTTGACAAGTGTCACATAAGCCAAGATTTTCAAAATTCATTTTGGGTAGTCCTTTCACATGTTGGTTTTTGTAAATATTTTTCAAATTCTTGTATCCAACATGTCCAAGTCGCCTATGCCATAAACTAGTTAAATCATTATTAGCGACTAGACAAGAAACAATTTGACTAACCAAATCACTTGTACAAATTTTGTAAAGATTGCCTTTTCTATTTGCTTCACAAATAATCTCACCATTTTTAAGTATAAGGCATTTTTCTTTATTAAAGGAAACATCATATTTTGAATCACAAAGTTGGCTAACACTTATCAAATTAAACTTAAGCCCTTCAACTAATAGAACATTACTAAGAGAGAAAGAAGAGTTACCAATTTCTCCATTTCCAAGAATTTTTCCTTTGCCATTGCCGAACATGACCATACCCTCTTCTTGGAGCTTGATGTTGGTAAAAAGTTCTCTCCTCCCGGTCATATGGCGTGAACATCCGCTGTCCACGAGCCATTTTGAATCTTCCATTGTGGTTATAGCCCCTATTACCTACAAAAGAATTTCTTTTAGGTACCCTATAATTTTGGGGTCCATGAGGGTTAGTCTTGAGACCTTTGGGTCTCCAAACATGTCTTGAGCTATTTCTCAATTTGCAATTATTAGCATAATGTCCAACTTTGCCACAATAAAAACAAGTAGGAGTATTATAATTATTAGCACGAACAAAAGTCGGACCTTGGTTATTTTTCTTAAAAACACTTTGAAATGGCTTATAACCAAGTCCCGATTTGGAATGCTCACCTCTTTGTGCATCTAAAATTTTTGTGACTTTATCTGTACTTATGTTGAAACGATGCACATCATTTTTCAAACATTCAATATCTTTTGTGAGCAACTCCTTTTCGGTTTCAAGAGAATGAATTCTAGTAAGAGTAAGAGCATGAGCTTTGTCTAGAGATTCATAAGAGGTAAATAATTTTTCCTTTTCAACCTTAATCTCCTTATGCTCCTTTTTCAAATTTTTGTATTTAACGATTAAATTTTGAAACTCAATTTGCAATTCATCAAAATCACATTGCAAGTCATCAACTATGGAGGAAGTAGAGGAATTTGAGTGTACCTCATTGTTTTCATCGTCTATAGCCATGAGACCGTGTTTGGTTTCTCCTTCCTCATTGGTTGTTTCGAGTAATTCATCCCATGTTTTGACTTCCGCATTTAAAGCCTTCTTTTTTGTGAAAGGCTTCTTTTTATTTTTCTACTCATCATCGAGCTTCGGGCAATCGGCAATGAAGTGCCCGGGTTTTCCGCATTTAAAGCAAGCATTATCTCTTGGTTTTTTTGCTTTATTTTTATTTACAAATTTTGCAAATTTTCGAACAAGTGCGGCCCGTCTCTCCTCATCATCATCATCATTATCATAGTATGCATTATTAGAAGAAGAAGCAAGACCTTTAGGAATAATTTGCATACCCAATTGATTTGTGGATGGTTTGGAATTTTTCCTCTCCTTGAGATAGACTTCATAGATGAGTAGATTTCCAATAAGCTCATCAAACTTGAGTGTCTCAAGATTTTGTGCCTCCGTGATTGCCGTTACTTTTTCGGACCATGAGCCGGGAAGTGCATTCAATACCTTGGTCACTTTGTCTTCTTCGAGATGACTTTGCTTTGAGGGCCACAAGAGGATTGACAATATTGTCAAGCCTTTCCACCATCTTGAGATGCTTTCGCCATCATACATGTTAAAGTTTTCAAGTCTTTAACAAGCATGGTCTTTCTTGCTTGCTAGACTTTCTTAGTCCCTTCATAGATTGTTTCCAATTTTTCTCAAACCTCATGTGCCGACCTTATGCCTCTTATGCGATTGTACTCGGTGGCGGTAAGAGAACAATGCAAAATATTTAAGGCCTTACCGTTTAAAGAGAAAGCCTTTTTGTCGTTTTCATCAAACTCCTTGAAAGGTTTAGGAGCCAAAGTGCCATCCTCCAATTTCTTTGTCGGTTGATCAACTCCTTCAATGACCACATTCCAAATGTCGAACCCGCACCCTTGTAGGAAGCACTCCATACGGTCTTTCCAAAATGCGTAGTTGTTGGCGTCGAATAGTGGTGGCTTATTTGTGGAGGCGTCGGTGGTGAGATGAGCATCATTTGTAGCCATGGATCTTTCCTCTTTACTCGGAACGAGCTAGCCAAAGAGTTTGGCTTTAATACCACTTGTAAGTCCAAGTGGCTACAATAATCTAGGGGGTGAATAGATTATCCCGGTTTTTCAGATTTTGCCCTCTTTTTCAAAAGACTCAAGCAAAAATGAAATGCTAAATGCAGAAAGTAAATAGCACACGTTGATTTATAGTAGTTCAACCCACCTAGGGCCTAATCTACTACCACCCCAGTATATCTGGGATGGATTTCAAAAAGAAAAAAAGATTTTATTAATTTACCAAAAATTAATACAACACCTTGAGGATTACCACAACCCTCTTTCACCACCTTGAGGATTACCACAATCCTCTTACAACACCTTGAGGATTACCACAATCCTCTTACAACACCTTGAGGATTACCACAACCCTCTTACGACACCTTTGAAGATTACCACAACCTTCAAACACCTATCACCTAGATCACCCAAGTGTATTCTTACCACAAGAATACTCACAAGGATGTCTTGTGTTGAATGATGACCAAAATCAAGATTACAACTCAATAATGATTGATACAATATGAGTACAAGTGTAATCAAGAATTGAAAGCCTAGACCTCAAATAAGTGCAAGTGAAAGTGCTTAAATACAACAAGATATATGAAAGTGTTTGCTCAATTGCTCTTTGCTTGTATATTGTGTTGTGTTGTATCTTGTTGCTTGAATGGAGCCTCTATTTATAGGAGAGGACTTGGCTTTCATTTCCAAACATTGGCTCCTCCTTGGGGAGTGATTTGCTGCAAAAGAAACCATTTAAAATGATCAATATAGTGTTAGAAATCAATCCCACAAAATAGGGAAAAGTCATTCAATACGCAACGGATAGTTTCTTTGATAAACATGGGGTTCGACCTGGTCACAAGCAGAGATAAGATTGAAATTGAATTCGCGAATTTTTACACAGGGGACCGGTCGAAGGGGGTGCGACCGGCCGCCTTTAGTCATGTGGACCGGTTGCCCTTGAAGAATTTACGAAACAGAGAAGTATGGAACAAAAATTCAACTCCTGTGCACAGTCGCCACGGCCGATCGTCGACCGGCCGCCTGCCCTATTTTTCTTACGCCCATTTTCTCTGCTTCTCAACTCAGTGTACGGGTTGCCCTATAGGGCGACCTTCGTCGAGCTCAAGCAAATGTGTTGTCCAATTTTTTATTGAAAATAAACTTCAAGAAATACTCCAAAAATAGTAAAAACATTTTAAGTTGATCGGAAGTATTTAGACAACATTTAGGGACATAGTTTTGGTTTAAAAACATATTTGAACAAAATCGAACATAATCATCAAAATCATGATAAAAACATTTATCTAACACATGCTTGTGGGTTTGGTTCAAAGCACACGCGCGCGCCGCCACCGCCGGCCCAGGTCCGGGTCAAGGGTCGCAGGCCCGGGCTTGGGCTTCAAGGCCCTTTTTCTTTTTGGACCAAAAATCTTTAAAATAAATAATTAATTAATTTTTGATTAATTAAACAATTTTCAACCTGGGAGTGCACGCACCCGAGCACGGGCAGATGCACGGCCCGTGCGTCGGGTCGTGCGTCAGTCGGTTTGGTTCGCATCCGAGCACAGCCCATGCGTCAGGCCGTACCTTTGCCATTTTACTTCGCATCAACGCACGGGCAGGTGCACGGGCCGTGCGCCAAGTCGTGCGTCGATGAACAGGTGAGCCTGTTCAGTGAAAATGTGTCTTTTCGAGCCAAAAGACGTGATCTTTCCATACGAGGCACTTGGGGCCTATATTATTCGACCCCTGCTGATTGAATGAATACACGAAAATAATCAGACACTAAAAATCGGTCATTGCATTCTGCATATTGACTCATTTTCCTCCTTCTTAGCTTGAAAGTCAGAAGCTCTTGTTGTTCGTTGTAGATCAAGTTTTGCTAGTGCTGCTAAACGGAACAGTAAAAGTCGTTGTATCTTAGAGATGAACGTCGAAACCATAAGCACTCGGTATATGGGGCGTATTTCATCTTGCGGAGATTATAATTTAGGCCTCGACTTAGCCATACATTTATAAACACTAGCCATTTTCTTTCAAAACAGAAACCATACACTAATTTTTCCACACAATCGCAAAATAAAATATTCGATTTTGTTGAAGACGATGGCATCAACATCAATCTCATTCAAACCAATTCCTGCTACTCCCACTCACGGCCGCCCATGTTCTCCGGCGCCGACTTCAAACGTTGGCAACAGAAGATGTTGTTTTACCTTACCACCCTGGGGTTGTCCCATTTTCTGAAGGACGAACCCCCCCGTAGGCGATGAAGAAATCGATAACAATCGGAGAATCGCTGTGGATGATTGGCATAACAACGATTTCCTGTATCGCCATAGCTATGTGTTGAACGGGCTAGACGATACCCTCTATAATGTCTACAGCACGTTCAAGACATCCAAGGAATTGTGGGATTCTTTGGAAAATAAATATAAGACGGAAGATGCCGACACAAAGAAATTTGTTGTCGCCAATTCCTCGAGTACAAGATGGTTGAGACCAAGACGGTGATCAGCCAAGTTTAGGAGATTCAAATTATACTTCACGACTTAGTGTCTGAATGGATGATTTTGAATGAATCCTTTCAAGTGGCTGCAATAATCGAAAAGTTACCGCCATTGTAGAAGGATTTCAAAAATTACCTCAAGCACAAGCGTAAAGAGTTGGAACTCAAGGATCTGATTGTTCGGCTTCGGATTGAAGAAGACAACCGAAAATCAGATGTGAAATCCAGTAAGTCTGGATTGGAGGCTAAGGCCAATCTTGCTGAATCAAGCACTAGCAAGAAATGCAAGCACTCCGAAAAAGAAAAAGGAAAAGCCAAAAAGTTCAAGGGGAATTGCTACAACTATGGCAAACCGAACCACATGGCTAAGGATTGCCAACACCCTAAAAAGGGCAATCAAGGTGGCAACCAACAAGCCAAAATGACGGAGGACATGTCGGTTCCAATCAATATGTCGGAGCTCGATCTCACTGCCGTTGTGTTTGAAGCCAATATGGTGGATAACCTAAGGGAGTGGTGGATAGATATCGGGGTTACTCGTCACATTTGTGCCGACAAAGAGATGTTCTCCTACACTCCGATTAATGGAAAGAAAATGTTCATGGGGAACTCTTCGACTTCCAACTTCGTGGGGCTTGGGAAGGTTGTGCTCAAGATGACTTCCGGAAAGGAGCTTACGCTTGTAGATGTGATGCATGTCCCGGACATCCGCAAGAATTTGGTTTCTAGTCCTTTGCTTAGTAAGGCCAGGTTTAGACAAGTGTTTGAGTCCGACAAGTTTGTAATGACCAAGAATGGTCAGTTTCTTTGTAAGGGCTACCTTAATAAGGGCCTATTTAAGATGTATGTAATGTCTGTTTTTTGCCCAGAGGCGAAGAATAAAAATGTTACTTATGTTTACTTATAGGATTTTTCCAATTTATGGCATGATAGATTAGGACACGTAAACTTCAACAAAATTAAAAGGTTAGTGAATCTGGAATTAATATCTACGTTTAACACAGATTTACAAGACAAATACGAAATTTGTGTTGAAGCAAAGTTTGCCAAAGCACCATTTCATTCGGTAACGAGAAGTACCAAACCACTTGAGTTAATTATACAGATGTGTGTGATTTAAAACTTGTGCAAACTTGAGGGGAGAAAAGTACTTCATAACGTTTATAGACGATTGCACAAGATATTGCTATGTGTAACTCTTGAAAAGCAAAGATGAAGTTTTGGTAGCTTTTAAAACTTATAAGAGTGAAGTTGAAAATCAGCTTAATTTGAAAATTAAGATGATTCGAAGTGATAGAAGTGGAGAGTATGTTGCTCCTTTTGAAGAATTTTGCTCGAAAGAGGGTATAATTCATCAAACGACTGCTCCCTACTCACCTCAATCGAATGGAGTTGCAGAACACAAAAATCGTACTCTTAAGGAGATGATGAATGCAATGTTGATAAGTTCTGGCTTACCCCAAAACTTGTGGGGGGAAGCCATACTTTCTGCAAACTACATTCTTAATAAGATCCCACACAAAGGTAAAAATGAAATTCCATATGAGTTATGGAAGGGACGTAAACCGTCATATAAATACATCAAAGTGTGGGGGTATTTGGCTAAAGTCGAAGTACCTAAGCCGAAACAAGTTAGAATCGATCTGAATACGATCGATTGTGCTTTCATTGGATATGCTAACAATAGTAGTGCATATCACTTTTTAGTGCATAAGTCAGCTATTCCTGATATAAATGAATGTATGATCATTGAATCGAGGAATGTTGTATTCTTCGAGAATATCTTTCCGAACAAAGAACGGGAAGAAGAAAGTTCGAGTAAACGAACTTATGAAACTGTAAGGTTACCTCAAAGTGACGATGAAGAGGAACCAAGACACAGTAAAAGGGCAAAAGTAGCTAAGTCTTTTGGTCCTGATTTTCTAACTTATATGTTACAAAAAGAATCCAGAACTATTCAAGAAGCATTATCTAGTCCAGAAGCTCCCCTCTGGAAAGAAGCTATCAATAATGAGATAGATTCCATCATGCAAAATCACACTTAGGAGTTTGTTGATCTCTCACCGGGTTGCAAACCTTTGGGATGCAAGTGGATCCCTAAAACAAAGTATAAAGCAGATGGAACTATTGACAAGTATAAATCCCATTTGGTAGCTAAAGGGTTTAGACAAAAGGAGGGATATGACTTCTTCGATACATATTCTCCTGTCACGAGGATTACGTCCATTCGTGTTCTCATTGCTATTGCAACCTTGCATAACCTTGAGATACATCAAATGGACGTTAAGACTGTCTTCTTGAATGGAGAGATTGAAAAGGAGATCTATATGGAACAACCAGAGGGGTACGTTGCACCCGGTCAAGAGTGAAAGGTGTGTAAACTGGTTAAGTCACTTTATGGACTAAAACAAGCACCTAAGCAATGGCATGAAAAGTTTGACTCGACTATGAAGTCAAACGGTTTCAAGATCAATGAATGTGACAAGTGTGTCTACATTAAAGGTACTACAAGTAATTACGTAGTATTTATGTGGATGATATGTTGATTGTGGGTAGTAGTCATGATTTAATCATTAATACTAAGAACATGTTGAAGAAGAACTTTGACATGAAAGATATGGATTAAAATCTCTAGAACTTCAGATGGAATTGTCTTGTCACAATCTCATTATGTCGAAAGCATACTTAGAAGGTTTAATGCTTTTGATAGTCCTCCGGCTAAGACACCTGTAGATCTAAGTCTACACTTGGCCAAGAATAGAGGCGAACTAGTTTCGCAGCTGGAATATGCAAGGGTAATTGGCAGTCTGATGTACTTAACGAATTATACACGTCCAGACATTGCATATTCAGTGAGTAAGCTAAGTAGGTTCACAAGTAACCCGAGTACATATCACTGGAAAGCCTTGACAATGGTACTTAGATATTTAAAGTATACCATAAATTATGGAATACTTTATACGAGATATCCAACAGTGTTAGAAGGATACTGTGATGCCAATTAGATATCAGACACAAAAGACTCCAAGTCCACAAGTGGATTTGTTTTCACAATAGTTGGAGGAGCGCGTGCCGTGGAAGTCTTCTAAGCAGACGCGTGCATAGCTCGATCCACTATGGAATCGTAGTTCATTGTTTTGGATAAAGTCGAAAAAGAAGCGACAATGCTTAGAAACTTCCTAGAGGATATTCCTTGTTGGAATAAGCATGTGCCTCTTTGTGATGATACACTTTATTCTGATCAATCAAAGAATTGGAAGGGTACAAAGTAGTATGTATAATGGTAAGTCTAGACATATACGTCTGAGACACAATACCATTAGACAGTTGATTTCGAATGGGGTTATTTTGGTTGACTACATTAAATCAAAGGAAAACCTTATGGATCCGCTTACAGAAGGCATAAATTGAGATCAATTGTATAAATTGTTAAGGGGAATGGGTTTAAAATCCACAACTTAAAGAATGTTCATAGCGGTAACCCAACATTGTGAACTGGAGATCCCAAGACCTTGGTTCAATGGGAAAACTAAGTTATGAATGTTCAGTTGAACACTTGAAAAATGTGTTAGCTCATTCTCGAAGCATCCAAGTGAATGAAAACCTGTTGAATGTGGTGAGGTTAAGTTTAAGACTTTTAATGATTCCTATACCGAAAGGTGGAGTATGGCAGGATACTCTTCAATAGAAGATCACCTAGATAAGTGAGAAGTAATGGTTGCTCCAAAGAAACACTTATGAATCTAAGATATGGTCCAGGGCCGAAATGGACACAACGTGAGAACAACAAGTGTTAGAGTTGTTATCGTATAAGTAATGTTGTCTTGGTTTACACAAACGGCCGAGTAGTTCAAGACATCGCGTCACTAAGTAGCTAGTAAATCTGATAGTATTTTACTAAGGAAGGTTCAAAACCACAAGCTACCTATCCTGATGCAATAACGATTCACCGAGACTTTCAAGCGAATCTACGTACACGCATGCATTAATTTCATTCATGTGGGGGATTGTTGGAATTTGGTCTTTGGAAATGGGTGTTGACCCAATTTTGACCAAATAATTAAGTGGTATCCATTATTGAAAAATGGAATTAAATTATTTGTAAAAATTCTACTAAGAGAGTAGATGAGAATAGCATTTGGAATTTCTCAAAACCAATTCCGGGTGAATGAGAAATTAATGTTAGAAGTTAGCCACTTAATACAAGAAAATGGTATGGAAAATGGAAAATGTGTTGGAGAAATGCTCCATCCCACATAGAATAAAGAGGCAAAGTTTGCACACTTAATATATCTCAAGATGGACTTATGGGTTTGGGCCCTTGGGGGGCACCCAAGTTTTAAAGAGGTGAGGACTTACATGCTTGTGGGTTTGGCTCAAAGCACACGCGCGCGCACGTACCGCCCCGTCGCCCGCCAGCCCGCCGCTCGTGTCCGGGTCGCGGGCCTGGGCCTGGGCTTCAAGGCTCTTATTCTTTTGGGTCCAAAAACCTTTAAAATAAATAATTAATTATTTTTTGTAATTAATTAAACGATTTTCGACTTGGGAGTGCAAGCACCCGAGCACGGGCGGACGCACGGCCCGTGCGTCGGGTCGTGCATCAGTCGGTTTGGTTTGCATCCGAGCATGGGCTGGCGCAAGGCCCGTGCATCAGGCCGTACCTTTGCCATTTTGCTTCGCATCCACGCACGGGCAGGCGCACGGACCGTGCGTCAGGTCATGCGTCGATGAACATGTGCGCCTGTTTAGTGCAAAATGTGTCTTTTCGAGCCAAAAGACGTGATCTTTCCATACGAGGCACCTGAGGCCTATATTATTCGACCCCTGCTGACACGAAAATAATCAAAGACTAAAAATCGGTCATTGCATTCTGCATATTGACTCATTTTCCTCCTTCTTAGCTTGAAAGTTAGAAGCTCTTGTTGTTCGTTGTATTTCAGGTTTTGCTAGTGCTGCTTGTCGGAACAGTAAAAGTCGTTGTATCTTAGAGATGAACGCCGAAACCGTAAGCACTCGGTATACGGAACATATTTCGTCTTGCAGAGACTGAATATAATTTAGGGCTCGACTTAGCCATACACTTATAAACACCAGCCATTTTCTTTCGAAATAGAATCCATACACTATATTTTTCCACACATAATCCAACCACCAATTGATGGTCAGTCGGATTCATTTAGGGTGAAACACTGATTGAGCCGGTCAGAATTGATCGGAATTAGCCATGCTTTTTACTTTTTATTCTTTAAAAATATTAACTTAGTATTTTATAACATTTGTTTGGTTATTTGAATTTTAAACTTTTCTATATGTATATATATATATATGTATGTATATCTTAAGTAAATTATTTATCTGTTTATCTTTAATTATAACAATTAGTCTATTAAATTGTTATTTTAATATAATATAGTATAATATATAATTAACCGTCATTAGGACATTTCGACTGTTAGTTGAACCCCTAATTGAAAAAAAAAAATCAATTTAATTATTTATCCAATTATTAACTAAAACACGGATAATGTCGTCATGTAATCAGATATCCTGTTTTTCCCACATAAACGTATGACACGGGTGTGTTTTTATTTTCTTTTTCTAGGACCAAATGTGAAAAAGGGTCTTCCAATTATTAGAAGGGGAGTGAATGAGACTCTCCAGTCTCCACTGTCTACTTCAGGAAGACTGGCTGGCATTTGTTTGTTTTTTCTGTTGTAATATTTTCCAGCAATAAGAGAGTGAGAGCCAATTAGATTGTCAATGGAGCTATCAAATCAGTCGGGTCGGTGTTGGTCCATCGTGCTAAAAGAAAAATTAGGACAAGTCCATCCATTTATTGTACGCGTCCATATTGTGACGATATTGGGCAGTTTTTCCATTCTCTAGCTCAACTGGCCTAGGCATACTAATGGTGAAATGTTCTAGGATTTTTTATTTGTGAAGTAAAAATTGAATTTTCCTATGTCACATTGCATAGTTCTGGTCATCTAATTTGCCACTATTATAAAGGTCAGAAAAGGTTATTTTGGCATCTATCACGATATAACATGCGCAATTTGTTAGGTACTAGTCTAAAAATTTTATCCGAAAGTAATTATTTTATTATTTTCTTTAATTCAATGAGATCAAATATTTCGCCACCAAGGCTAGTAATCATCTCTAGAACTGTCAAAACGGGACAAGCCCGTCAGGCCGGCCCGCCCCGCCCCTCCTAAGGTAGGGGGTGGGTTAAGAAAAAATAGACAAAAATATTTTAATAAAGAAAAAATTAGATAAAATAGACAAAAATAATAGTATAATTAATATTTTATATTTTTATCTCTTATAAAAGTGTATATAATATTTTTATAAAATATGTACTTGTTATCCATTAGTTAATTCATTAAAATTAATAATATGAATAAAAAGATATTTTTTTATTTTTTTTATTTTTTTTATTTTTGGCGGGCTTAGACTAACCAACCCATGACCAAGGGTTGGGTTGGGCTGAGGTTTTTTCGGCGGGCCAGCCCCTCCCGCCCCGCCAAGTGACGGGTTTTGGCAGGCTGCGGGCTGGCCCACCCCGTCGGCCCGTTTCGACAGCTCTAATCATCTCCTACTAAATTATAGATCACAATAAATAATTAATGATCCGCTAATAAAATTTATAACGTCCATAACATTCATCCGTCACATATAGATAAAAAAAAATTGACATTTGGTGTATCATATTGAGACAATTATTGGCAAATGGTGGTGATAAACAAAAAATACCCAAAAATACATAACCTTAAAAATTGCCCCTCTAATACATGAGTCCTAAAAAAATACTAATAATTACAAAAATCACATTCTTCATGGACCTATTACAAGATTCTAAAAATAAAAAAATTTAGGACTTTGTAATCACCACAATCTTCATTAATTCTCTCTCAAATAAATAAATAATAATAAACACATAAACATGAGCACCTAAAAATGTCAACTCGCACATAAACATAATAAAATTCTCACGAAAATTGTCATATCCATATAAAACATGTATGTGTCATCAATAATAACAAAAAAAAGTAAGTGGACAAATGGTTAAAAACAACATAGCAACAAAAAAACGGTTAAATATTCAAGCTCATGCTAAACCAATGAGCCTTATATTTTTTATTAAATGAAGTAATGAACGGTTGCCCACCATGCGTAGTCATCCGCTATGACAACCACATAGCAACCAATTTTGCTCCTATGACATCTAGATGTGCCACGTCAGCCTTCAGCCATGTGTTGAATCTTTTTAATGCATCATGCTGACATCATTGATATCAAGTTAACATCAGCGTCGAGAATCAATACGGAGTATTGCAGCGGCTTTTCAAGAAATATAAACCAAATCTTGCACAAAACCAACGTGAGATTTGTTTTTCTCAAAACAATTTCGGATATCGATAACTTTACATTTTAAATTCGTTTTACATGAATAATATATCAAATTAATCGTCTTTCCAAGATTTATAATTTAACACCAATATTGGATATATAAAAAAAAAAATCAGGTTCGAATTTTTTTAATAAAATAAATATCATCCATTACCAAACTCATCAAATAGGCGAGGACGAATTCTAATAGCTATAATACTACTGTTAGCAATTAAATCACGCAAGCCACATAATATATGTGAATCGGAATTACCTTAGTAGCGGATTAATCAAATCAATCGGATCTAGGACCCGCCTACAAATCCCTCTTTGTTGATGTGT
Source organism: Rehmannia glutinosa (assembly GCA_016081115.2). NCBI lineage: Eukaryota > Viridiplantae > Streptophyta > Magnoliopsida > Lamiales > Orobanchaceae > Rehmannia > Rehmannia glutinosa. The sequence goes on along the minus strand of JABTTQ020003428.1, from coordinate 189,725 downwards.
ATAAATCCACGTGTGTCGTCGTATCACGAACTTCTTGTACTTCGAACAGGGTAGACAAACGTCTTTCCCGCTCTAGTGGATCTACCAGAGTATCCACCGAATAAACACACACCTTAAATCCTTGGAGATTTGGTGATGCTCCAAAAAGAATACCGTAGAGAGAAAGTTATTCTTCTTTGTGAGGGGACGTATGTTTCAAAGTCATTGATAGTATGGAGAGATATTAATATATAATCTCAATCTCTTATTTATGTTAGAGTCCTAATATGAGAGGTTTCTGGTTAAGCCTTGTTGGAAGTTTTGGTTTTGATAAAGTGGGTGTCGACCCCACTTTGACCAAATTTTCGGTGGCTAAAAATTTAATTCTTGAGGAATTAAATTATATATTATTAATCTATGTTCCGAGTAGATGTTCGTAGTATTTTTTATTTCTCAAAAACCGAATTTCGGTGAGTGAGAAATTAATACACGAAGGTAGCCACATAAATGGGCATTATGTAAAGATTATGTAAAAGAAAATTAAAGGTTTTTGCCTTATCCCACATGGAATACAAATTATTATTTATCCTAGTTTATTTACTAGAATGTGTTATACGTTGTATAAACTATAACACAAGTGGATGATCACAAGTGGGCCACACGCACGCGTGCGCGCCCGCCCGGGGCTTGGGCTTGGGCCGGTCCGACCCTATTGGGTCCGGGTCCTAGTCCACTAAAGTTTTGCCACTCGAAAATGGGCTTGGCCCAGATTCGAGTGACTGTTGGACTGTTGGATGTTACAATTGGATTAATGCCCACTATTTTTTGTTATCTCCTGTAGGTGTTGATTGTCTATATATTCATTGTTGTGCATTGCAGTTTGTATTACAACAAAAATTCATACACACAGCCATATTTCTGCATTATGCACTCAAAGTCTAGCAACCAGTCTTCAGCATTTTTTAGTTCGAAGGTGCTTATGTGTTAGTGGTGCTACTACACAGAAGACGAAGACGTTTTATCTTTGGAGGCAATACGTCAAACCGTGAGCACTAGTCGGGACGTAGTTGTCTTGCGGATAGAGATAGTATCTCGACTCGGCTTACTATTCCATTTTTAAAGTTCTTGTTTCAAGCAGTTCTGTTTGTAATAGAATAGCTTTATTTTCCAGTTTGTAATTGAGTCATTGTGAAGGCTTTCCCTTTGTAACCACTACTTTGTATTATCAATCGCAAGATAACTATTGAACTTCACGATGGCAAGCTCAAGCATAATCCCTATCATCCCTCCTGCTCAAGCAGAGAAACCCAAAAAATTCATGGGTTTCAACTTTAAGAGGTGGCAGTAAAAAATGTTGTTTTACCTGACTACCCTGAGTCTGGCAAAGTATCTGACCGATGACGCTCTTGTTGTTGCTGAGAATGAAATGAATGCTAAAAACCGCATTGCGTTTGATGCATGGGGCCAGGGTGATTTTCTGTGATGTAACTATGTCCTAAACAGACTTAGTGATGCACTTTACAGTGTGTATTGTGCTGTGAAATCCTCCAAATAATTGTGGGATTCTTTAGAGAAGAAGTACAAAACCGAGGATGCCGGCACAAAGAAATTTGTTGTCGGTAAGTTCTTGGATTTTGTGATGGTTGATTCTAAAACCGTGATGGAACAAGTTCAAAAGTTCTAGTTGATCCTACATGAAATCTCTACCGAGGGTATGGCCTTGCCGAAAGCATTCCAAGTGGCCGCCTTGATTGAGAAATTGCCCCCAAGTTGGAGGAATTTCAAGAATTATCTCAAACATAAGCGAAAGGAGATGTGACTAGAGGATCTGATTGTTAAACTCAGAATTGAGGAAGACAATAGGAGCATTGACTCTAAGTCCAAGCTTGTCCCTATGGAGTCAAAAGCCAACTTGATGGAGCACGGCTCGTCAAGTAATTCAAAGAAAAGGCCTAACAATAAAGGCAAGAAACCGACAGTTGGAAAATTCCAGGGGTTTGCTACAACTATGGCAAACTGAACCATATGGCAAAAGACCATCGTCAACCAAAGAAAAAGAAAACAAAACCGCAGTCCAATGCTAATGTGGTTGAAGAAATGGAGTTCACATATGTTGACATGTCGGCGGTGGTGTTTGAAGCCAATTTGGTGGATAACCTGAAAGATGGTTTGTGGATATCGATGCCACTTGCCATGTTTGTTCTGATCAGGATGCATTCTCTTCTTACATCCCATCGACTGGAAGGAAGCTCCATATGGGGAATCAGGCCTCTTCTGATGTTGCTGGCATTGGAACCGTGGTGCTAAAACTTACTTCAGGAAAGGAGTTGAAGCTTAAGGATGTGCTGCATATCCCAGACATCCGCAAAAATCTGGTTTCGGGTTCACTGCTGGTCAACCATGGGTTTAGACTGGTTTTTGAGTCTGAAAAGTTTGTACTTAGCAAATTTGGACAGTTCTTTGGTAGGGGTTATCTAGACAAAGGACTGTTCAAAACGAATGTAATGACTGTACGCCATTTTGGTGAGAATATGAATAAGAATGAATCTTCTTCTATTTATATTGATGAGTGCTCTATTTTATGGCATATTAGATTAGGACATGTAAATCTGAATACTATGAAAAGATTGGTAAATTTAGAATTGATTAATTTACCTGAAGTAAACTTACAAATAAAATGTGAAGTTTGTGTTGAAGCTAATGGCTAAATTACCGTTTCATTCGGTTGAAAGGAGCACTTCACCTTTAGAGTTGATACACATTGATGTGTGTGATCTAAAATTTGTGCAAACTAAAGGTGGTTAAAACTATTTCATCACATTTATTGATGATTGCACAAGGTTTTGCTACTTATACTTGTTAAGAAGCAAAGATGAAGCATTAGAGGCTTTTAAGAATTATAAAAATGAAGTTGAATATTAACTTGGCAGCCGAATTAAAATAATTCGGAGTGATAATGTGGCGAATATGTTGCACCATTTGAAGAACTATGTACCAAGTCGGGCATAATTCATCAAACAATAGCACCATATTCACCACAGTCTAACGGTGTTGCTGAACGCAAAAATCAGACTCTAAAATAGAAGATGAATGCCATGTTGGTAAGTTCCGGATTACCTCATAATATGTGGGGGGAAGCTGTTTTAACAGCCAACCACATATTGAATAAAATACCACTTAAAGAGAAAGATAAGACACCTTATGAATTGTGGAAAAATCGTAAGCCTTCTTATAAATACCTTAAAGTATGGGGGTGTTTGGCTAAGGTAGCAATACCTGAACCAAAACAAGTTAAAATTGGACCAAAGACAATTGATTGTGTCTTTGTGGGATATGCATACCTAAGTAGTGCATATAGATTTATGATACATAAGTCAGAAAATCCAGAAATGACTGAAGATACCATAATCGAATCAAGGAATATTGTATTCTTTGAGGATGTCTACCCTTGTAGGGAAAAATTAGAAGTGAGTACTAATAAAAGAACTCATGAAACTGCAAGTGGTTCAACACCAATTAGTGAAGAACCGAGATGCAGTAAGAGGTCTAAGACGGCTAAGTCTTTTGGGCCAGATTACATAATATTTATGTTAGATGGTGAGCCAAACTCGATTAAGGAGGCTCTAAGTAGTCCAGATGCTCCGCTCTGGCAAGAAGTTATCAATAGTGAAATCGAGTATAAAGCAGATGGAACTATTGATAAGTATAAAGCACGGCTTGTAGCCAAAGGCTTTAAACAATAAGATGGATATGACTTCTTTGATACCTATTCTCCAGTAACGAGTATTGCGTCTATTCGGGTACTTCTTGCGATTACTGCTTTGCACAATCTAGAGATTCATCAGATGGACATCAAGACGGTGTTTTTGAATGGAGAGATAGATGCTGAAATCTATATGGAATAACCTGAAGGGTTTGTTGCACCCGATCAAGAAAAGAAGGTGTGCAAGTTAATAAGATCATTGTACATATTGAAACAAGCTCCAAAACAATGGCATCTTAAGTTTGACAATATGATGTTGTCAAATGGATTTAAAATCAACGAGTGTGATAAATGCGTATATGTCAAAGGGACATCATAAGAATTTGTCATAGTTTGTCATACGTAGACGATTTGTTAATCATGGGCAGTAGTCATGATACTATCATGGAGACTAAAATAATGTTAAAGAGGAACTTTGACATGAAGGATATGGGGACTGCTGATGTAATCCTTGGGATAAAAATTAGCATAGCTCCAGATGGAATTATCTTGTCACAATCCCACTATGTGGAGAAAGTGCTCAAGAAATTTAATATTCTTGACAGTTCACCGTCAAAGACGTCCATTGATTTAAGTATAAATCTGGTTGCTAATAAAGCGAACCGTGGCTCGGATGGAATACTCACGTATAATAGGCAGTCTGATGTACATCACAAATTGTACATCCAGACTTGGCCTACCCTGTAAATATGTTGAGTTGGTTCATGAGCAATCCAAGCCATGAGCATTGGAAAGCGTTAACCACGGTGTTAAAATACTTGAAGTATACATTAGATTATGGGCTATACTACTCAAGATATCCAAATTGTTTTGAAGGATATAGTGATGCTAGTTGGATTTCAGATTCGAAAGATTCTTATTCAACTAGTGGATACATATTCACCATTGGAGGTGGTGCGATATTGTGGAAGTCCACGAAGCAAACGTGTATAGCTTGGTCCACCATGAAATCTGAGTTTATAGCTTTGGATAAAGCTGGTGAAGAAGCAGAGTGGCTTTGAAACTTTTTGGAAGATATTCCATATTGGTGGAAGCATGTGCCTTCTGTGATGATTCATTGTGATAGCCAAGCAGCTATAGGAAGGGCATAAAGCAATATGTATAACGGTAAGTCTAGACATATTCGTCGAAGACATAATACCGTTAGACAATTGATTTCAAATGGTGTGATGTCAATTGCTAGAGGGAATGGGCTTAAAGTCCACAAAGTAAAAATAACCATCATAGTGGTAACCCAACCATGATGACTGGAGATCCCAAGAACTTGGTTCAATAGGAAAACTAAACTATGAAGGTTATGTTGTAACACTTGGAGAAAATGTTATAACTCATCCCTAGAAAGCAATACCAAGTGTTGAAACACCTGCAAAGTTGTGGTGAGGCTAAGTGATTTGACTTTTAATGATTCCTACACCTCGTTAAGGTTGAGTATGGCAGGATACTCGGATAGAAGATCACCTATATAAGTGAGAAGTGGGGGCCGCTTCCAAGTAACAATTATGAATCCAAAGTGGTGTCCATGGCCGAAACGGACACAAAATGTGAGAACATAAGGTGTTGAGACCTTATTGTGTTAATATTGTTGACTCGGTATACACCGTGGAGGAATAGTTCAAGGCATTGCGTCCACTAAGCCGTCAGTGTACCCGATGGTATTGACTACGGAAGGTTCAAAGCCATAAGCTACCTTTCTGAATGCAATATTGTCTCTTGAAAACTGGTTTGCGTGTCTGCATTCATGCATTCATTAATTTCCACTCATGTGGGGGATTGTTGGAAATTTTGGTTTTTATAAAGTGGGTGTCGACCCAACTTTGATCAAATTTTTGGTGGCTAAAAATTTAGTTCTTGAGGAATTAAATTATATGTTATTAATCTACGTTCCGAGTAGATGTTCGTAGTATTTCTTATTTCTCAAAACCGAATTTCGGAGAGTGAGAAACTAATACACAAAGATAGCCACATAAATGAGCATTATGTAAGATTATGTAAAGGGAAATGAAAGGCTTTTGCCTTATCCCACATGGAATACAAATCATTGTTTATATTAGTTTATTTACTAGAAGGTGTTATATGTTATATAAACTATAACACAAGTGGATGATCATAAGTAGGCCACATGCGCACGCGCGCGCGCCCGCCCGGCTCGGCCTCGACCTGGGCTTGGGATTGGGCTTGGGCCTTGGACTGGGCTTGGGACTTGGACCGGGCTAGCCTTATTGGGCCCGGGTCCAGGTCCACTAAAGTTTTGCCACTCTGAAGAGAGCCCACTATTTGTCTGTTATGGAGTAGTGGGGTGTAACATTTGAGATGTTACAATTGGATTAATGCCCACTACTTTTTGTTATCTCCTGCAGGTGTTGGTTGTCTATATATTCATTGTTGTGCATTGCAGTTTGTATTACAACAAAAATTCATATACACAGCTATTTTTCTTCATTCTGCACTCAAAGTCTAGCAACCAGTCTTCAGCACTTTTTAGTTCGAATGTGCTTCTGTGTTAGTGGTGCTACTACACAGAAAACGAAGCCGTTTTATCTTTGGAGGCAATACGTCAAACCGTGAGCACTAGTCGGGATGTAGTTGTCCTACGGATAGAGATAGTATATCGACTCGGCTTACTGTTCCGTTCCTGAAGTTCTTGTTTCAAGCAGTTTTGTTTGTAATAGAATAGCTTTATTTTCCAGTTTGTAATTGAGCCATTGTGAAGGCTTTCTCTTTGTAACCACTACTTTGTATTAACAAGCCTCATACAAATAGGACTCATCAAATATGGATGCACTTTATTGCATCCAATACTTTATTTCAAAAATATATTTCGAAGTGTAGTGATTCGGATTGTTTGAAATATTTTAGGGAATATAATATATATTTTTTCATTTTTTTCAAAGCGAATGGGCTTAAGAACATTATTATGTTTTTGAAAAAAGAAAATAAAACCAATTATACCTTAAATTCTGTAATTGGTTCCCTTGAATATGAATTCCCATTTTATAGTGAATTAATTATTTTATCATTACTTTTCAAATATCAATAATTATAGTAGTTTTTATTGTTAAAAAGATTATAGTATTAATCCTGAATAAACTTAAACAACTCTTTTTTTTAAAAAAAAAAAAAAAACTCTAGACAGCTAGTAATTATTTATAACTATTATGAAAATAGAGAAATATCCATTTTTGGGGTCTCACGTGCCAATTCCAATGAATTTGCAACATTCTCACAAAAATATGCTCAAAATTTAGCAATCTTAATACTTCACTAAATTAAAATTTTAAAAACGAACATGACCGATTTCGACACCCCCTAACTTACAAGACCCTATTCCGATTTTGTCCTTTTGTAAATAAGAAGTCTATGTCTGACATATTTATCCTCAAATTTTTATCATAACCCAACATTATTCTTTCTTTTCCTAAATAGTAAAGGCAAAAACTCAGGTAAAACGATCTTACGGATCCTACCGCAACCCACGACCCACCCCAGTCCCGACCCGCGTTGACAGCTGTCAATTTAAAAAAAAAAAAAACTGCAACTAATAGCCCCATACCCGCCTAATGCCCAACCCCTCTTATTTAAAAAAAAAAAAAGAGCTCCACAAGGGAATTGAACCTGCAACCTTAATAAAGATAAAGTGGTGTTCTACCACTAGACCACTGCTTCTTATTGTGCATATTTAGTATAACCTTGAATATAACCATGAATAGAAAGCTTTATTATCATCCATTTATTTTAAAATTTTAAATTCTCTAAATAGGAAGTGATACTTTATCCGAAAATAGTGATATTTTTTAGTAATAAATATGATACTTTTAAGGTGAACATTGATACTTTAATCTTTTACATATTCAAAAAATAGGATTTTTTAATGTACTCGTTCTAGTCTTGTAACTAATGTTTTTTCCACTGAAAAACTGGTATTTGTGCTAGAAATAGTAATACATTTGATATTAAATATGATATTTTTATGATATTAAATATTACATTACATTGAAGAACAAATAAATATATCAGAGTTAAAGTAACACTTTTATGAGTAAAAATATATATTTTTTGAGACAAAATATCATGTTTTAAGAGTAAAAATATCTGTTTTTTTAAATAAAGTATTAATTTTTTAATAATAAATACAAAGAAAGATGAATAATAAATATGATAGAGTTAAAGTAATACTTTTATAAGTAAAAGTATTTGTTTTTTTAGATAAAGTAACATATTGTTTAATATAGTCACAAATTATGAATATATTATAACATATATATATATATATATATATATAACAGAGTTAAAGTAACACTTTCATACGTTAAAGTATCTATTGTTTGAGATAAAGTATCATGTTTTTTAATATAGCCTCAAATTATGAATATATTATAATAAATATATATAACATATTAAAGTAACACTTTTATACGTAAAAGTATCTAGTTTTTGAGATAAAGTATCATGTTTTTTAATATAGTCACAAACTAGAAATGAAGGAAAGAAGGAAAAATAAAAAATAAAAATGATATAGTCAAAGTAACACTTTTATAAGTAAAAATATCCGTTTGTTGAGATAAAGTATTATATTTCTTAATACAGTTACAAACTAGGAACAAAAAAAGAGGAAAAATAAAAAATAAATATGATGTAGTTAAAGTAACACTTTTATAAGTATCCATTTATTGAGATAATGTATCATGTTTTTTAATAGATTTGTGTTCGATTTTTAGCCTCTTCATTTAGAGGCGTTTTTAATTTTTATTCAATTTACCAGGCGTATTTATGAATGACTTTATATACATGGTTACACTAAAATTACACAACAAGCATTAGTGGTGTAGTGGTAAAACACCACCTTAAGGATGTATAGGTCGCGGGTTCAATTCCACAAGCGTGCAGATTTTTTTTTAATATAACGGGTGAGTTGAGTTGGGCAATGGGGGTGGGGTCATTTGCGCTGGGGTCAAGTGTTGGTGGGGATCCGTCTTATTCCGTAAGACGGTCTTACAAGAGACCTACTCAATAGTAAATACACGTCATTCAAATATGAGTATTTTGTATTTCAATCCAAAAGCTAATTTTGAATTTTTTTTACCTCAAACGCTCCAGCCTTTTTAGATTTATTTTGCAAACACTGCCAACTTCTATTTTCCACTATTTTATTTTTACTACAATAAATAAATTTGTAAAGATATGCATACCATATATAATGTCAATTTAGGGGTGGCAAATCGTGTTATCGTGTCGTATTTCATGTCGACACGATAACGACACGATAAGGACACACACGAACACGACACGATAAGGATCTGCTCCGACACGAACACGAACACGAACATTTTTGTGACGACACGACACGACACGATAGTGACACGATAAGTCAAAATAAAAAAAAATGATTTATATGTTAATGCAAGATAACAAATTACACGATATTGCATGGTATTACATGACAATACACGATATAAATATACAAAATAACAGGTTATAGTGTCACTATCGTGTCACTAACAGGTAAACGTATCATTATTGTGTTCGTGTCATGTAATTATCGTGTTACTAACATGTAAACGTATTAGTATCATATCCTTATTGTAAGTCCAAGCGGCTACGATAATCTAGAGGGGGGTGAATAGATTATCTCCATCTTTTTGATTTTACCCTCTTTTTCGAACCGAAAGCTCAAAGACAATAATAAAGGTGCGGAATGTAAACAACACACGTCGATTTATAGAGGTTCAAACCACCTAGGGCCTAATCCTCTACCATCCAAGTATATCCGGGATGGATTTCAAAAGGAAAAAAAGATTTTATTAATTACCAAAATTAATACAACACCAACTTACAACAATACCTTGAAGAGCACCACACTCTTCTTCAACACCACCTTTGAAATTACCACAATCTCTCTTGAAGATTACCACAATCTCCAACGGCACCTTGTGAAGATTACCACAATCTTCAACCTTGAAGAATACTAAATTCTTCAACACCTCAACAAGAAGATTACCACAATCTTCTTACACCTAACACCTAGATCACCAAAGTGTGTTCTTACCACAAGAACACTCACAAGGATATCTTGTGTTGAATGATAACCCAAAAATTCAAGATTACAACTCGATAATGAATTATACAATTGAGTACAAGTGTAATCAAGAATAGCCTAGACCTCAAGGATGTGAAAGTGATAAGCTAGGCAAATTACAACAATAATATTGACAATAGAAGACCAAGTGTTTGCTTGAGTATATCTTGTTGTGTTGTGTTGTTCTCTCTTATTGTTGTGCTTCAAATCTTCCTCTATTTATAGGAAATGTCTTGTACATGATAGGCTCCTCTTGGGGACTTGAATTCTGTAAAAAATTGCAAGACAATTGAAGAAAAAAGATGTTAGAAATCAACTTCATGATTTAAGGAAATGTTGTCTGCTGTCCAACGGTCAGAAATTAGTTGTCAAAACATAGGGCGACCGGTCGCACGTTAAAACAGAAAAGAGATTACACAGCAAAATTCATCAGGGGGACCGGTCCAGGGAGTGTCGACCGGTCGCCTGGGGTGTGACCGGTCGCCCCCTATAGGGATCGGTCACCCCTGACTATTTTTGAGGTTTCGTGAGTTCTGTTTCATGAAATGCATTCCTAGGTACTGGTAGCCTCTTTGGTCGACCGGTCGACCTCCTAAATGGAGTGTTGTCCGATTTTTGTCGAAAATAAACCTCAAGAAATACTCCGAAAAATTCGTAAAAATATTTTAAACCGATCGGGAGTATTTAGGACAACATTAAAAATGTAGTTTTGATGAAATAGCACATTAACACAAAATCATCAAAAGTGTTGTCCGATATAAACTCCAATAAATACTCCGAAAAATAGTAAAAATATTTTAGACCAATCGGGAGTATTAGGACAACATTTAGAAACATAGTTTCAATGTAAAAACCTATTGACACAAAATCATTGAATGTGTTGTCCAATATTGTCGAAAATAAACTTGAAGAAATACTCCGGAAAATATTAAAACCATTTTAAATCATTTAGGAGTATTTGGACAACCTTTGAAAAACATTGTTTTGGTATAAAAACAAAATCATGATAAAACCATTTATCAAACACTCTCCCCCTTTTTGATGATTACAAACAAAAACAATTTTAACAAGGTCGATTTTGAAAACAAAACATTTTTACCGGTTAAAAAGAACTATCCGTTGTGAGCAACAATATTCCACGCAATATAATCACAAGGATGGGAGTAAAGATATTCAAATACATATAGCAAAAGCTCTCCCTATCAATTTGCACAACAAGAGTAATGTAAAAGCAATCAACCACAAGCTAAAAGCTTAACTTTTACATATTGATCTTAAGTTCAAGAGCTTATAAGCTCCCCCTGTCAACAAAATATCATTAGACAAGTATATGAGTCCATCATACAATAATTGGACTAAGTATAATGCACAACTTATGACTTTAGGAAGTCATAGCTTATAGCTTCTTTTGTTTAGCTTAACTTAGCTTTTATGAGCTAATGAGCTTATAACATGTTTCTCCCTCTTTGGAATCATCAAAAAGAATGTTAGCACGATAAAAACATCATATAATCATATCAAAGTGCGCAACTAAACCGATGTATCGAGATATTTGAACAATGAAGCTTATAGGCCAAATGGGAGGAAAGAGTCGATCATACGACTTGTAGAAGCTTATAAAAACTCATTTGATTGGCAAGAACATGATCTCTATAAATATATAAGACATTTGAAATCAAGAGAATCGTGTAGGTGATGAATTTTTCATTGAGACATATTATCGAACACTTGGCGGGCGTCAAAAATTGAAGAAGATATATATAGCCCTTGTAAATGTAATCAAGCCAAGTTTTTCATCACCAAATCAGTTCAAACACAATACAATACATCATAAATAACAAGCTCATCACAAACATATACAAATTTCATCAAGAAGATACATATAGGCCAAGTTCTCAAGGGTTCAACCCAATCTTGGAATGGTTCTTTCTTCTTCAATGCCTCACTTCTTCTTTTGAGTGTTGAATATAATCACCTTCTTGGCATTGTTGAACTTGAATTCCAATGATCAAATTTGAGCTTCCCTCATCATGATCATCTTAGGTTCACCTTGCATTGACTTGGAAAAATATCTTGCATAAATATTTATTAGTAGCACCAAAAATATTATCAACATAAATTTACACAAGTAAACAACCTTGCCCTGTTTCAAAACAAGGAGTATAGTATCAACTTTACCTTTTGTAAAATTATTTTACAAAAATAGCTAAGTCTATCAAACCATATATGGGGCACTTGTATCAACCGTACAATGCCTTTTTATAAAAATCATTTGGCCTAAAAACTTTAAACTCCGATAGACTTCTATTTGAATAAAACCATTTAGAAAATTGGATTTAACATCCATTTGGTAAAGCTTTAAATTTTAAAACAAGAATGGGCAAGTAAAGTGCAAATAACTCTTAAATGTTCTATGAGTGCAAATATTACATCAAAATCATTACCTTCTTCGTGACAATATCATTGAGCTTACAACCTTGTCTTGTTCATCAAACTTGTTGCGAAATATCACAAATTTCTGCAAAATCTTAACAAGATATTTTGCACACGAGCATAGTAATATCGAATAATAGATACACTATTTTAAGCACCACATACTATGCATCATCAAGAGTCTAATAAATCATTCAAGTTCAAATAAGCTTAAGAAAGCTACATAAGGTCTCTTTTGAAATTTGACAATAAGAGAGCACATAGTTGAGACCTCATTTACAAGAATCATATGAACAAGAGGTTTGACATAAGTATCCAAGAATAGTGGCATTTATATGTGCAATAAAATGCATAACTATCAATTGTTTTATCAAAACAAAATATAATCCTTTACAAATCTTGGATAAAACAAGCTATGTCAAATAATGCCTTATCAAAAAATCAAAACATCCTCTTAATGGCACTAGTATAAGCACATAGGCATATGACAAAAATATATCGAGTCTATAAGATAAATACCAATGATGAGCGTAACTCGATAGTTAAAACATCTCTTGAAGAGAATGACAAAGTATATATCCTACACAATTCTTAACCAAATTTTGCACAGACATAATAATACATGTGTAGGATAAGCAATAAGAGATATCTTAAGCATGCTTGTGCTACATAACTACATAGGAGATAATAAACCACATAAGTCTAAGTAACTGCACAAGAGTTTTAGAAACATTATGCAAGGTCTTCTTTTAAAAAATATTTTGAAACTTACAAATATATTGAAGACTTTAAATATTTAAACTCATTTTGAAAAATCATTTTGCAATTTAGACACAAATAAAAATATGCAAGAAAATAAAATGCATATTTAAATAGGGAGATACGGTTTACCAATTTCGCCATTTCCATGGGTTGTGTCGTTCCCATTGTTGATGATATCTTCCCTTTTGAAAATCTTCTTGTTGATGATGGCTTCTCCAATTGCTCCATCTCCAAGGATTATATCCTTCCCTTTGTTGATAATATTTCCTTCTTGGAAATTCATTTTGGTGGTGTCTTCTTTTTTGATCAAATGAGATGGTCATTTGATGTCTCCTTGGCGGTATGAATTTTTTTCGATTGTTATTTCGTTGGGTACCTAATATAACGTTGTTTTGTGGTACCCTCAAGTGCTTGGGTCCTTTGGGATTAGTCTTGAGACATTTAGGTCTCCACAAATAATTAGGGCTATTTTTATCCCGACAAGTATTTACCGTATGACCCTTTTTACCGCAATAAAAACAAGTAATAATTTTAGGAGCATAATGACCAACATGCATAGGGACTTGATTTCTTTTCATTTGGTTAACAACACTAGGCTTATGATCAAGTCCTTGTTTCAATTTATTACAACTATGAACATCAACAATATTGGTCATTTTATCGGTACTCGAGTTGGATTTTGATAAATCCTTTTTCATACAATTAATCTCCTCAACAAGAGTACTATTTTCTTTTTCAAGGTTTCTAACCTTGTCAAGTGTGGTGGAGTGAGCACATGATAGTGATTCATAGGAAGTAAATAAACTATCCTTATCATTTTTCAAAACATTGAATTCCTTTTTTCAAATTTTTGTATTTAACAAGCAAGCTTTGGAATTCATTTTGAAGATCATCAAAATCATTTTGCAAATCACTATAATCATTTTGTATAACAATATCATAGTAAGTAGAGGGTTTAAGACATACCTCGTTTTCTTCTTCGATGCCCATAAGACAATGTTCAACTTCTTCATAGTTGGAAGTTGTAAGAGGTTTGTTCCTTAGATTTGACATTGTATCCCTTTGAGAAGTAGATACTTTTGTTTGACTCCTTTCATTTGCAAATACTCCATAGATGGCTTCTAATTTTTGTCATACTTCATGTGCCGATCAAATTCCTACAATATGTTCATATTCCAAATTAGTAAGTGAACAATACAAAATATTGAGAGCTTTACCATTTAAGGAGATGATTTTCTTTTCTTCATCATTGAGCTCCTTGAGAGCTTGAGGTGTATGGTGTGTCTTTCATCGGAATGAATTCTCTATTTATGACGATGTTCCAAATATCGAACCCGCAACCTTGTAAATAACATTCCATTCTTTCTTTCCAAAATGTATAATTTTTGGAATCAAATAGTGGTGGCTTGGTGGTGGAGGTGCCGGAAAGATGAGCTTCATTCGTAGCTGACGATCGTTCCTCTTCACTCGCGATGGGAAACGAGCTTGCCAAAGAGTTTGTCTTTGATACCACTTGTAAGTCCAAGCGGCTACGATAATCTAGAGGGGGTGAATAGATTATCTACATTTTTTCGATTTTACCCTCTTTTTTGAACCGAAAGCTCAAAGACAATAATAAAGGTGCGGAATGTAAACAACACACGTCGATTTAAAGAGGTTCAACCCACCTAGGGCCTAATCCTCTACCACAACCCAGTATATCCGGGATGGATTTCAAAAAGAAAAAAAGATTTTATTAATTACCAAAATTAATACAACACCAACTTACAACAATACATTGAAGAGCACCACACTCTTCTTCAACACCTCATTTGAGATTACCACAATCTCTCTTGAAGATTACCACAATCTCCAACGGCACCTTGTGAAGATTACCACAATCTTCAACCTTGAAGAATACCAAATTCTTCAACACCTCAACAAGAAGATTACCACAATCTTCTTACACCTAACACCTAGATCACCCAAGTGTGTTCTTACCACAAGAACACTCATAAGGATGTCTTGTGTTGAATGATAACCCAAAAATTCAAGATTACAACTCGATAATGAATTATACAATTAAGTGCAAGTGTAATCAAGAATAGCATAGACCTCAATGATGTGAAAGTGATAAGCTAGACAAATTACAACAATAATATTGACAATAGAAGACCAAGTATTTGCTTGAGTATATCTTGTTGTGTTGTGTTGTTCTCTCTTATTGTTGTGCTTCAAATCTTCCTCTATTTATAGGAAATGTCTTGTACATGATAGGCTCCTCATGGGAACTTGAATTCTGTAAAAAATTGCAAGACAATTGAAGAAAAGAGCTGTTAGAAATCAACTCCATGATTTAAGAAAATGTCGTCTGCTGTCAAACGGTCCGAAATTTGCTATCAAAACATAGGGCGACCGGTCGCACGTTAAAACAGAAAAGAGATTACACATCAAAATTCACCAGGGGGACCGGTCCAGGGGGTGTCGACCGGTCGCCCTGGGGTGCGACCGCTCGCCCCCTATAGGGACCGGTCACCCTTGACCATTTTTGAGATTTCACGAGTTCTATTTCGTGAAATGCATTCCTAGGTACCGGTCGCCTCTTTGGTCGACCGGTCGACCTCCTAAATGTAGTGTTGTCCGATTTTTGTCGAAAATAAACCTCAAGAAATACTCCAAAAAATTCGTAAAAATATTTTAAATCGGTCGGGAGTATTTAGGACAACATTAGAAATGTAGTTTTGATGAAATAACACATAAACACAAAATCATCAAAAGTGTTGTCCGATATAAACTCCAATAAATACTTCGAAAAATAGTAAAAATATTTTAGACCAATCAGGAGTATTAGGACAACATTTAGAAACATAGTTTCAATGTAAAAACCCATTGACACAAAATCATTGAATGTGTTGTCCAATATTGTCGAAAATAAACTTGAAGAAATACTCCGGAAAATATTAAAACCATTTTAAATAATTTAGGAGTATTTGGACAACCTTTGAAAAACATTGTTTTGGTATAAAAACAAAATCATCAAAATCATGATAAAACCATTTATCAAACACTTATTGTGTTCGTGTTGTGTCATTATCGTGTCACTATCGTGTTCGTGTCCTTATCGTGTAAACACGTAAAAATGAACACGACACGAACACGATAAGGCTAAACACTAACCCGCTATTTTCGTGTCGTGCTATCGTGTTGTGTCAAAAATTTCCACCCCTAAGTGTCATACATGGTTGCTCCTATTTTAAGTCAAGCTAGTCTATCGACTAGGGGCCGAGAAAATTACAAAATTTAGGTGCTCAAATTGTTTGTATATGTTTTATATATAGTACATATCTAAAATAAATAAGATAATGAACAAAGTGTGAGTTTGGCCTAGTGATTAATGTAGTTCATATTCCTTTGGGTCTTGTCACTATGTTAGGGTGCGATTGGATATACTTTCATTTTGAAAAAAAAAATTCGCTAGAGAATAGTGAAAAACATATTCTAATGAAAGTATATTTTGAAAAATTTTGAGAGTGTGAATGGATATGTAATGATGAAAGTTGATTTGATTTAAAAATAGTAAAATAATGATTGGATGTAATTGATAGTTAGAAATGTGTGAGTGAGTGAATAGTAAAATTTGTGGGAGAATGTGTAATAATGATTACTATTTTGTGAAAAAATGTGTAGAAGTGAAAGTGAGAGAATAGTATATTTTCTGAAAATTTTCATAAACAATCGCATTTTTAGTCAAAAACAATTCTCTAGCGGAACGAAAAAAAAATTTCGTTCATATCCAATCGCAGTCTTAATTGCTAACAATATATCACATTTAATTTTCCTTAAAGGCCTTAATTAAATTTTCTCAAATGAGAGAGACAAACAATTGAAAAAGAATGGGGGCTCAAATTTTAAAGTTCTGACTTATGCGAAAAAATTGGTAGGATCGCCCTGATGTCATATTATTATTGATGACGAATATTTTATTTTTTTCCTGATAAGATGCGTTGGTGACTACTAGACATGCCGAATTGAAATGATTGTTGGAGGAAGGTTACAAAAAATATCCATCATATACAATTTCGAATGGTGGTGTTTTTCTTAAGTGTTGAATTTTGTGAAGAAAAAGAAAGAGACAAAATAATGATGTGATTATGTTATTTAGCTTTAGCCTACAATCAGATAAAAAAATCCAAAGGACTATGAAGTTTTCATGTTTTCTAATTATATCCATCATTACAATATTATATATATATATATATACACACCGACATAAATGTGTAATACATATGTGCGAAATACACTAATGAAAGAAATCACTTACATCAATTTACGAAATAAATATTTTTTATATCCCAAAAATAGTGCATATTAATTGATGATATATAATGTGCACTCGATTTTGTGTTCACTGAAATATGAATGATAATGGTAGTACTCCCTCCGTCCCAATTATACAGTCCAGTATTTGTTTTTTGAGAAATCTCAAATATATAGCTCACTTTCCATACTTAATAGTCCTTTTTCCACCCTTTTACTATTACAACTCTATTTAATATGTATTTTGTAATTTACAATATTCATTAAATGAGAGCAAATCAATTAATTTTTTTATATATTTGTAATTTCCAATATTTTTTCTTAATATGTGTAAATGTTCAATTGAATTATATACGGAAGGAATATGATTTGGCACACAAAAATTGGACAACATTTCTGTCTCGCTGAAGATGTTTTTAGAAACAGAAAATGAGACGGAAGTAAAAACAAGCGAGTCGGCCGGTCCGCCGCTCGGCGTCGGCCGTCCGCCAGTGGCGGCCGACTGCAAGTTTCACATTGAAACGAAACTTCTTTTCTCCATTTTTACACTTAGGGGACCAGGTTGAGACAGTGGTCGATCGGTCGAAGCCTCGTCGGCCGTGCATACCCTGTTGAAATTTTCAAAGTGTTCTTATTTCTCTTATTTAATCGTGCGACCGGTCGCCTCTGTGTATTAATGACAAAAAAAATATGACCGTTTGACAACAGACACATTTCCTTAAATTGTGGGATTGATTTCTAACACTATATTCTTGATTTTAATTGTATTTTTCTCAGAGATTTTCAATCCCCAAGACGAGACTATGCTTGATCAATCATCTCCTATAGATAGAGGAAGTTTTGGAGCAACCAACACAACAATTGAGATACAACACAACAAGATACACTTCAAGCAAATACTTGGTCTTTCATTGTTATTATTCTTGTTGTAAATTTGCCTAGCTTATCACTTTCACATCCTTGAGGTCTAGGCTATTTTTTATTACACCTTGCACTCAAATTGTATTATTCATTATTGAGTTGTAATCTTGATTTTTGGTTATCATTCAAACACAAGATATCCTTGTAAGTGTTCTTGTGGTAAGAACACACTTGGATGATCTAGGTGATAGGTGCAAGAAGATTGTGGTGATCTTCTTATTGAGGTGTTGAAGAATTTGGTATTCTTCAAGGTTGAAGATTTTGTAATCTTCACAAGGAGTGCCGTTGAAGGAAGATTGTGGTAATCTTCAAAGGGAGATTGTGGTAATCTCCAAAGGTGTTGTTGAAGAAGAGTGTGGTGCTCTTCAAGGTATTGTAAGTTGAATTTGTATTAATTTTGGTAATTAATAAAATTCTTTTTCTTTTTGAAATCCATCCCTGGATATCTTTGGGGTGGTAGTAGATTAGGCCCTAGGTGGGTTGAACTACTATAAATCGACGCGTGTTGTTTACATTCCGCACCTTTATATTTGTCTTTGAGCATTCGGTTCGAAAAAGGGCATAATTGAAAAGATAGAGATAATCTATTCACCTCCTCTAGATTATCGTAGCCGCTGGACTTACAAGTGGTATCAAAGCCAAACTCTTTGGCAAGCTCGTTTCACATCGCGAGTAAAGAAAACGATCGTCGGCTCTCTGAACGAAGCTCATCTATCCAGCAAAGACTCTCCTTCACCAAGCAACCACTATTTGATCCAAAAATTTTAATTTTTGGAAAGAAAGAATGGAATGCTACTTACAAGGTTGCGGGTTCGACATTTGGAACACCGTCATTAATGGAGAATCCATTCCAATGAAAGATACACCACACACCTCAAAAGGCCTCAAAAAGCTCAATGATGATGAGAAGAAAATATTCTCCTTAAACGGTAAGGCTTTAAATATTTTGTATTGTTCATTTACTAATTTAGAATATGAACATATTGTAGGAATAAAGTCGGCACATGAAGTATGGCAAAAATTAGAAGCCATCTATGGAGTATTTGCAAATGAAAGGAGTCAAACAAAAGCATCTACTTCTCAAGGTCATACAAGCTCAAATCTATGGAACAAGTCTCCTACAACTTCCAACTATGAAGAAGTTGAATATTGTTTTATGGGCATAAATGAAGAAAACGAGGTATGTCTTAAACCCTCTACTTCCTATGATATTGTCATTCAAAATAATTATGGTGATTTACAAAATGATTATGATAAACTTCAAAATGAATTCCAAAGCTTACTTGTTAGATACAAAAATTTGAAAAAGGAATTCAATATTTTGAAAAATGATAAGGATAGTTTATTTACTTCCTATGAATCACTATCATGTGCTCACACCACCACTCTTGACAAGGTTAGAAACCTTGAAAAAGAAAATAGTACTCTTGTTGAGAATATTGATTGCATGAAAAAGGATTTATTAAAATCCAACTTGAGTACCAATAAAATGTCCAATATTGTTGATATTCATAATTGTGATAAAGGACTTGATCATAAGCCTAATGTTGTATATCATATGAAAAAGGATCATGTCACTATGCATATTGGTCATTATGCTCCTAGAATTATTACTTGTTTTTATTGTGGCAAAAAGGGTTATACGGCTAATTCTTGTCGGGCTAGAAATAGCTCTAATTATTGTTGGAGACCTAAAAGTCTCAAAGCTAATCCTAAAGGACCCAAACACATAAGGGTACCACAAAATAATGTGTTATTAGGTACCCGGCGAAGTAATAATCGGAGAAAATTCATCCCACCAAGAAAACATCAAATGAACGTTTCATTTGATCAAAGAATGAGAAACTATTTTCGACAAAGCCAATTTTCAAGAAAAGGATATAATCAAAATTGGGAAGAACATAATCCTTGGAAATGGCAAAGACATCATCAAAATGATTTTCAAAGAAGAAGAGATCATCAACAACGGGAAGGTAACAAACATTGGAAATGGAGTAATCAAAGAAGTCATCATCAAAGTGACTTCTCAATGGGAAGATATAATCAACAATGTGAAAGACACAACCCATGGAAACGGCGTAATTGGTAAACCGTATCTCCCTATTCATATATGCATTTTATTTTAATTCTATGCATTTTTTTATTGTGTCTTAATTGCAAAATGAGTCTTCTAGTATTTATTTTCAATGTAGGTCCTTTATATATTTGTAAGTTTCAATTTTTTTTAAAAGAAGACCTTGCATGATTTTCTAAAACTTTTGAGCATTTAATTAGACTTATGTGGCTTATTATCTCTTATGAAATCATATAGCATAAGCTCTTTTTGATATCTCCTATTACTTGCCTACACTTGCATTTTCTATGCAAATTTTGTCTAAGAATTGTGTAGGATACATATTTCATACTCATTGGCTATTACGTCATCAAGTCTTAAACTATCGAGGTATGTCTACTCGTATTTATGCTTATGCACATTTCTTTCAAGATATTTCATTTTAACCCCTTAAGAGCCCCTAAATGATTTTGCAAATATTCTCTTAAAAAGGGCACTACTTGTCAAGTCTCGATTTTCTCAAATATATGTTTTCCCAAAACCCTTATTTGTTGGACTTGTTCCAAAACTATCTTTTTGCAAAGTTTTAAAACTTTTGGGGTGAAAAATCGAATTTTGGAAAATTCTGGAAAAGAAAAATTGCCTTTGGGGCGGTCAAAGCGGGGCGACCGGTGCATCAGCGCGCACGTCGACCGGTCGCACCCCACCTCGACCGGTTGCCCAGGGCAATTTCTCAAGTTAAAAACATTATGTTCTTCATTTTGAAACAGACTCTCAAATCCTCCCCAAACACTTGTTGTGCGAAAATCACCCCTTTCTTCTACAATCTTCAATTCTTCATCAATCCTTGTAATCTTTCTTGCTAATTCACTTCTTTTTGCAAGAACTTCACATATATGGCACCTCCAAGAAATTCTACAACGAAATCCTCAAAAGAGAAGGAGGCAAAGGGGAGAATCTTCTTCCAATCCCCAACAAGATGATATTCTACAAGGAGACTATCAAAATCGGCTTACGGAAGAGGAGATTGTCGAATTAAGAGCCGGGTTTCAAAATCGAGCATTCATTGGGACTCTAGTAAGTTATCACTCCTCTACGAGCCTCCCTCTGTGAGCTAATAGATTTCGATTCTTAAATAAACTTGCGGAGGAACATTATGAGAATATTGGATTAAATGATAAGAAAATTGTGTGTACTCGTATGGTTCGATTTCAAGCATTTCATGATGAATTTCCAGATATTAGAGCTTATTTTGATATTCAAGGATGGGTTTCACTTTGGGATAATCCGTGTTTGCATTATGATGACGAGCTTTTATGCAAATATGTGGATTGTTGATGCCTCGGTAGATAATCCGTTAGAACTTCACACTTTTGTTAATGGTAGGCATTTTTCATGGACATTGGCCGATATTTGTAATCACTTTAACGTGCCAAATGATGGAGTGGTCAATGTGGATTGCGCTCATTGGGATGATAACATTTTTGGTGTTTCACTGGATGATGTGAAAACCTTTTTAGGAGTATATCCCGAAGTGACATACTCGGCAATGCCGCCTAATTATCGGATTATATCTATCATTTGCTCCTATTGTGTTTGTGGAAAGGAAGTAAAACTTCCAAGTAATCTCGAACTCTTTCTCACCTATAAGATTGTTCAAGGAGAGAGTAAATTATGGGGCAATCTTTGTGTATTGCTTGTAGGAATCTAGAAAGCTCACCAAGAAAAAATATACCTTGGGTAATTTGATTTGCCGTCTCCTATATTTATCGGGATACCCGGAAAATGAAATGAATACTGAAATTTGTCACAATGATTTTGATAATGACAACATTCTACAAATGGTAAGAATGCGACGACATTTACCATGGGTTCCTACCAAAGCCGCTAGGGGACGTGCCCAACATCAACAACAACCTCGGGATGATTTCTTTAATGACAATGAGGTTGAAAATATTGGAAGAGGTGAGTTTGACGAACAAAGAAATGAAGAGGAAAATGAAGAAGAATTTGTGGGAAATGAACAAGAAATTAGGGAGGAAGAAAATGAGGAAGGAGATGAAGACGAGTTGGATGTTGAAGATCTAAATCTCAAAGAGAGAATGGCCAAAGTGGAAAGAGAAACATTTAGAGATGTGGCCTCTCTTAGAAAAGAGCTCCGGGTAGTGAAAAAGGAAAATTCTAGTTTGAAATAGTCAATCGGCAAATTGAAGAAATTCATCAAGGACCTTATTCCCGGAACTTGCTTCTCCTCAGATGAGGAATGATGTCCCCACCCCCTTTACTTTCTAGCATTTTCATTAATGATGCTTTGTATTTTTATGAACTTTTGTAAAACTCCTTTGTACTAATGATATTTGCTTGTTTTTCTTAAAAGGGTTAAAATTGCAAGTTGATAATGACTTGTGGATGATCATTATTTTGATGGAGTATTTGATGGTAAAAATACTCTTATGGCATGGTTTGAATATTGGTATGAAGTACTTGATGGTAAAAGTGCTTCTCTTAATGCTTTGATCTTTATGCTTAGATGGATATGTTGGGACATTTGATACATGTATTGTTTACAGCATGACTTATTACTTGATGGATGCTCTAATTTTTGGCATTTGTAATGCCTTGATCATTCTTAGCTTATCTGAATTGGGTTGAACCCTTGAGAATCTACTTTGAGCTTCTTATTTGATGAACAAATTGTTGCATATGGTGCATATGATCTTTTTGAGCTTTGGAATGAGGTTGATTGATGATACGAAAATTTTTGGCTTGAAACCTTTACAAGGACTATATGCAAAGGCTTTTATTTCTCACGCACACAAGGTGTTTGTTGAAATGTCGCTATGAAACTTTCAACTTCTACATGATTCTCTTGCTTCATAATATCTTAAAATCTTTTTGAAATCATGTTTTTTAGCTTACTAATGAGCTTATGGATCTCTTATGTTTCAATTCTTCCATTTTCCTTGGATTATTATGCTTTAATTGTTCAACGGTTATTAAACCGTCCCTTTGGCGCGCTTTGATATTATTGTATGGTGTTTTCACCATCCTAACATTCTTTTTGATGATTCCAAAGGGGGAGAAACAGGATATTGGCTCAAAGAAGCTAATAAAAGCTTGTCATAAAAGCTATAAGCTATGGCTCATAAAAGCCATAAGTTGTGATTTGTTTTTAGTCCAATTGTTGCTTGATGGACTTATTTAATTGTTTAATGATGTTTTGTGACAGGGGGAGCTTATAAGCTCTTGAACAAATTGTAGAAGCTAAAGCTTTTAGCTTATGGAAAATTGCTTTTACATTATTCTTGATATGCTTGTTGATAGGGGGAGCTTGTGTTTATTATTGTATATATTTACTCCCTACTTGGTTGCTTTAATATTTTTGGAAATTTTGGTTGCTTCCAAACGGTCAAATGTTTTTACCGGAAAATCATTTCTAAAATTGCTCTCTTAGTTTGTGTAAAAATTGTTTTGGTTTGTAATCATCAAAAATGGGGAGATTGTTTGATACATGTTTTTATCTTAATTTTGATGATTTTATTTTGTCACCAAAACAATGTTTTTAAAGGTTGTCCAAATGCTCCTAAATGATTTAAAATGGTTTTAATATTTTCCGGAGTATTTCCTCAAGTTTATCTTTGATAATAATGGACAACACTTTTAATGATTTTATGTCAATAGGCTTTTACTCCTAAAACAAGATTTCTAAATGTTGTCTAAATACTCCCGATTGGTTTAAAATATTTTTACTAAATTTTCTGAGTATTTCTTGAGTTTTATTTTCGACAAAAATTGGACAACATTTACCTCGTGGTCGACCTGGTCGCCCTATAGGGCAACCCGTACTGAAGATGTTTTTAGAAACAAAATGAGACGGAAGTAAAAACAAGTAGGTCGACCGCCGCCCAATGGCCGACCGGACTGCAAGTTTCACATTGAAAGCGAGAACTTCTTTTCTCCATTTTTACACTTAGGGGGACCGGTTGAGGCAGGTCGACCGGTCGGCCTCGTCGACCGGTCGCCCTATTGAAATTTTCAAAGTGTTCTTATTTCTCTTATTTAAATGCGGCCGTGCACGCCTGTGTATTGACAAAAAAATATGACCGTTTGACGTGGTACATTTCCTTAAATTGTGGAATTGATTTCTAACAGCTATATTCTTGATTTTAATTGTATTTTTCTGTAGATTTTCAATCCCCAAGAGGAGCCTATGCTTGATCAATCATCTCCTATAAATAGAGGAAGTTTTGGAGCAACCAACACAACAATTGAGATACAACACAACAAGATACACTTCAAGCAAATACTTGGTCTTTCATTGTTATTATTCTTGTTGTAAATTTGCCTAGTTTATCACTTTCACATCCTTAAGGTCTAGGCTATTCTTGATTACACCTTGCACTCAAATTGTATTATTCATTATTGAGTTGTAATCTTGATTTTTGGTTATCATTCAAACACAAGATATCCTTGTGAGTGTTCTTGTGGTAAGAACACACTTGGATAATCTAGGAGATAGGTGCAAGAAGATTGTGGTGGTCTTCTTATTGAGGTGTTGAAGAATTTGGTATTCTTCAAGGTTGAAGATTTTGGTAATCTTCACAAGGTGCCGTTGAAGGAAGATTGTGGTAATCTTCAAAGGGAGATTGTGGTAATCTCCAAAGGTGTTGTTGAAGAAGAGTGTGGTGCTCTTCAAGGTATTGTAAGTTGAATTTGTATTAATTTTGGTAATTAATAAAATTCTTTTCTTTTTGAAATCCATCCCTGATATACTTTGGGTTGGTAGTAGATTAGGCCCTGGTGGGTTGAACTACTATAAATCGACGCATGTTGTTTACATTCCGCACCTTTATATTTGTCTTTGAGCATTCGGTTCGAAAAAGAGGCATAATTGAAAAGATGGAGATAATCTATTCACCCCCTCTAGATTATCGTAGCCGCTGGACTTACAAAAAGACCGGGAGGAGCTTGGGTCAAAGAATTGAGTTCAGTATTATGGGCGTACAAAACAAATCCAAAAGAGGCAACATGAGAAACACCCTTTAGTCTAGTATATGGAATGGATGCGGTCATACCAAATTTGAGATCGGGATGGAAACTCACCATATACAAAACTTTGGAGAAAAACAGAACGAGTTGAGTACTCAAGAAGCTTTGGATATGATCAATGAGAAACGAAAAATGGCATTCTTGCAGATGGAGAGAACAAAGAGTCGAGTTAGAGCTAGTTATAACAGCAGAGTAAACAAGAGGAGCTTCCAACTGGGGGGACATGGTTTTGAGAAAGGCGGATGCAACAAAAAATCAAGGAAAATTGGAGGCTAATTGGGAGGGACCTCGCAGAGTGACGACATTGTTGGTAGGAGGTGCTTATGAATTAGAAGAGTTAAATGGGAAGAAGTTACCTCGAGCATGGAACATTGGTAACTTGAAGAAATATTACTCTTGAATAAAGAACTTCGGTAGTAGATCCATGATATCTACAAAGTTTTTTTTATTTCGATATAATGATGAAAAGTATGAATGAAAGAGCTAGCGCTTTATTGACCAAAATAGTGTGAATATAACATGAATTTGACTAAGTACTTTTAGCTCGGGCAATGAATTGATACCGAGCTAAAATACGTAAGAGGGTGGATACCCAGGAGCTAAGATGGAGAAATTTTAGCCTGATCATCGAAATGGTCAAAAGCTAGAATTCTTCAGGGGTGGACACCCATAAGCTAAGCTCGAACTTATTAAAATTTATCTAAGTATTTTTAGCTTTGTCCCGAGCTTTGAAAAATTGAAAATTTATCTAAGTATTTTTAGCTTTGTCCCCGAGGTGACTTGAAGCTAAAAATACCGCAAACAATTTGAAAAATTGAAAATTTGTCTAAGTATTTTTAGCTTTGTCCCCGAGGTGACTTGAAGCTAAAAATACCTGCAGCTCAGCTCGAGCTTTGAAAAACCAAGGAGACTTGAAGCTAAAAATACCTGCAGCTCAGCTCGAGCTTTGAAAAATCGAAAATTTGTCTAAGTATTTTTAGCTTTGTCCCTGAGGTGACTTAAAGCTAAAAGTACCTACAGCCCAGCTCGAGCTTTGAAAAATCAAAAATTTGTCTAAGCATTTTTAGCTTTATCCCCGAGGTGACTTGAAGCTAAAAATACCTACAGCTTTGCTCGAGCATGAAAAAATGAAGGAAGCAAAAGAACACAAGTTCGGTAAAATAAAAGTTCATTAAATGCAAAAGCTAATTACATGGATTCAAAATAGGGGGCTAAAAAACGAAAACTACATAAGTTAAGAGGGGGGTATCCTTAATGCCATAATCTGCTATGGTCAGAGGAGCTTTCTCGAGAATCTCCAGATCGGCATCACCTCTAGTAACAACTGCCCTAGAAGCGTCTCCCGAGTTGGGGAGAGGGTCTAAGGTGGTCGAAATAGAAGCTCGTTTGGTCTCTAGTTGAGTAAGGATATAGTTGAGAAAGTCAGCGGGAGAGCTCAAGTCAACCCGATTGGCTTCGGCAGAAGGAGTGTAGCCTTCGGGATCGTGGCAAAGGTCGAGCCTTATCCTCACAAATTTTTAGTAAAGCCTTTCTCCGACCTTGGGCATCACCGATCGAAAGTCAAATGAAAGTATTGAAGAGCTCCGTCGAAAGGACGTCGAGAAACTCTTCTAAGACTCGTAAAGCTTTTTTTGGCCACTTCCCGAGCTTTCTGAACTAGAGTGCAGCACTTTGGGGAGTGAAGGAAGTTAATATAGCCAGTTTTGGCTCCTTCTTCTCGAGCTTTATCCAGTTGTTTGGCAGAGTCAAGGTGGGTCTTCTCGAGCTCGGCTTTAAGAGAATTGATCTCTTCATCCTTCTGAGCTAGAGCGGTTTTCTGAAGCTCCAACTGGGATTTGCATTTCTCAACAAGGGAGCGTAGTTGAGCATCCCTTTCTTTAAGCTTGATATTATGATCCTGAAGATCATTTCATTCGTTTACAAGTTCAGGATCTGCAAATCCCACGTGACCTCAGGCTATTATTTCCGAAAGGCGAAGTAGGGAATGTTGGATAAAAAGGAGAGAGCAAGTATGAGTATAAATGCAGGACAACAAAATAAGGATATGAGAGAAAGAAAGGTTTACTATGAGAAATCAAGGCTGAAACTGTCGACCAAATCGGAAGTCGAGGCTTGTTGTAGAGAACGGCATTTTCGAGCTGGGCAGAGGCCCTGCAAGAACTCTGCAGCTGTTCAAGGGTTGTAATTCTCCAGGACTAGAGATTGAAGGAAAAAGTCGATTGGGAGTAGCGTCTCCCGAGCCGCCCACAACCTCGATTTCTTTTGAGTAGAATCCGGAAGCGGGGAGGGCATTTCTTTAAAGCCGGTTGGGTTGGCCGTTGGGTCAGTGAATTCCTTGATTACATCCTGAGCCAAGTCGGGACGAATAGTCCTGGGGGACTTTGGAGCCTGAGGCTCGGTGGGTTGAGCTAATGTAGCAGAAAGTAGAGGAGGATCGATAGATGGAGGAGCCGAGGAAGTTCCTTGGGGAAGAGCTCGGCTCATGGTGATATTCCTCTTTCGAGCAGCTTCTTTCTCAGCAAGTCCCTTGTTCATGATGACAGCTGAATAAGGAAGAAATAACAAGTGTTAATAAGATAAAAAGAAATGAAACAAGTGTTAATAAGATAAAAAGAAATGAAACAAGTCCCTTGTTCATGATGACAGCTTTTTTCTCAGCAAGTCCCTTTCTTTGAGGAGGAACCGATAAAAAGAAATGAAACAAGTCCCTTGTTCATGATGACAGCTTCTTTCTCAGCAAGTCCCTTTCTTTGAGGAGGAACCTCCCAAATCCATTTAGTAGGGAAGGGCCATGGTTCGGGAGGAGAGATGAAGAAATAACGATCCTTCCAAAATTTGTTGGAAGTAAGATATTTCCTGAGGAATCTAGCATCACCTTGGGAAGATAGATAAAAAGGACGACCATCACAAAGCCAGCCATTAGCCGAAAAGAATTAGGAGAAAATTGGTTTAAAGGAATTCGGTATATGGCGGAAAGTTCGGTCATGAGAGGATGGATAGGGAACCGAAGTCCACCATCAATCTTCCCAGAAAAAAAGGCTGGAAAACCTGGTGGAGGTCGGTTCGGCCTATCGTAGTAACCAGGGAGAGCTAACCTAAAGGACGACGGGGTGCTTATATTTTTACATAAGTACTTTAAATTTTTAACAAACATGGCTGAAGCATTGAAAGCACTATCGAAAGGGGAGGTCGAGATGGAAGGTCGTACTTATATATTAGAATAATCTCTGTCAGAATTAGAGCTCGAGTTTCCTTGGAGATTAGAGGAAGATTCCCCATAGTTTTGGGAAGCAGTAGGGGCTTCATTATCGAAGGAAAGTTCTAAATTATCTACCCAGGCAGCGAAATTATTTATCTCAGGGTCTGTTGAGGTACACTTAGAAGAAGGGTGCGAGGGAGAAGAATTATTATAATTACTATTCTAAAAGACCCCGCCTAACTCCGATTAGTCCCCGCCTGGCGTTAGGCCCCCCTTATCCGCCTACATTATTTTTTCAATTAGATCCTGCCTAAAGCCGCTCAGGTCCCGCCTAACCCCGTTCAGGCTCCGCCTAAGCGCTAGACCTCAATCTACCGTCCGGCTAGTGCCTACCGATTTTTAGAACACTGATTATAATATACAGTTTTCTATTTAAGAAAGAAAATAGAAGTAAAAAAGAAGAGGGGGGACAAGAAAAGTACCTAGTTGGAGGAAGTAGACCGTAAAGAAAGAATGGAAGAAGAATAATACGCCGAAGGTTAGTGCTCGAAGTCATCGGAAAACTAAAGAAAGTCGCTGGAAATCACGTTGGAGCATAGGAGCAAAAAGTGTAAAAAGAGGTATGAGAGCCCCTTTATATAGATAAGAAGGATGGGCACAAGTACCGAGGACATCAATCTGAGTCGTTGAGAGGAATCGAAATCTACGGTTGGATTGACATTGGGCAGAGTACTAGACGTCCCATCAATAGGGTAATGATGATTATTGTGCGAACTTTGAGGAGGCGGGAAGTTCAAACGAGAGAGCGGGAATTAGTTCGGGATAGATAATAGAAGGAATATTTCATTGGTCGGTATTGAAGTAAATAAAACGAGAATGAGCTCGGCCTATATGAATACTTGAGCACTATACCCAAGCTCCTTACAGGATTAGCTCGGCTATAGTGGGGGGACTGGTTGATTCGGCACAGAATAGGTCGAGTGGATAATTGGGATATACCAGGCCGAGATGTGAATAAGGCCCACAAAGAGCTCTTATTTAGGCCTCGTTTCTAAAAAGCCCTCTGAATGTGCTCGGGAAGTAAGGGGTCGAGCTGGTGATACTTCTTGAGGTCTAATTTCTAGAAGCTCTTTGGGTATGCTCGAGATAAATATTTCTCCAAAGTATTCGGGATTTCTATATGGATGCTCGGTATTACTTATGACGTGGCCTAAATTCAAATTAAGATAAGATTTGCTAACCAAGTCTGACAGATTATCTATAACTGTTTCCAGAATACCCGGAAACCCTAGTTATAATTGTTATAAAAACCCATCTTCCAGGTATATTTAAGGCCTAATGCATTTCTGATATTTTACTACACATTTGAGTTATTCTCTCCATTATTTGAGCAATATCCGAATTGAACGTCGGAGTGGGTACGGCGGAGCAACCCTCCGACCCCCATTTTGCAGGTGCTCGGCGTGTACGGAGGAACTCGGCCAAGAGCACAGTGAAGTTCAATCAACATTATCATTGAAGATTTTCGGGTAATACCAGAGTATTTACCTAGGATTACACATCCTCCACTATCATTCACATTTATTTTGTTCACCCTCGTTCCCTACACCGAATTTTGAATAATGAATAATACGTTTACATATAAAAGGTGATATATTTATTTGTACCTAGGCTTTGCATCGAGACTTTTTTAGGCATATATATGAAATATCTTTTATATATGAGTAAATTAATCTGATTGTAAAAGTACTTTCTTCAATTTTAGTCCAAATTCTAAATTCTGAGCCCAAGTTTTATGATAATTATGCTATCTGCTTTCCAATATTCAAGTAGGAAATACTGAAATTTGTGCATGGAATATTAAAACTAATTCTTTAAGCCTTCACTAAAATTTTTAGTAAGGATCATACTTACAAACAAAAGAAAAATATATGTTAATCAATATCAACCCTATATACTAAAATAGAAAACAAAGTTGACATATATCATCACTTCATTAATTTTGATATGTGTCAACTCCTCATTCTCCAAATTCACATGTCTACTTTATAATTATCCATGTGGCATTCTTATCTACAAATTAAATGTGTTAAAAGATTATAAATTTAAGAGATAATAACAAATTTAAGAGATAAGAAGTAATCTAAATATCAAGGATTTATCTACACTATGATATCTGCCAACTTCTTATCCTCTCAATTCCACAAGGCGGCTTGACATTTATCTTTGTACAATCATATGTACAAAATTAAAAAAGAATAAATTAATAAAGATTATAAAAGATAAAATATAATCCCAAAAATAAATAATTTGCTCACAATTAGTTTGAAAAAGTCTATGTTGATCAAATCTTTTAAATTTGTGATACTAAAATTTTATTTTTGGATAAATCTCGTGTAACACACGGGTGGTATTATCAGGGGTGTATCCTCCCCCTAGGGTGGGGGGTTTAGCCCCCCCAAACTTTTAAGCTTCAACTTAGTAGTATATGTTATATATATACATATAATGTGGGGGTTTCAGAATAGTAATTGCTTTATTACTCTATAGTAATATAGTATTGATTTATTGTAATGTGGAAATTTTAGAATAGTAATTGCTTTAATTGGGTTTAATGTGGTATAATTAATTTATTTGGACAATAAAAAAAATTGAGTATTATTTACAATATAATTTGCTTCAACCAAAGAGCTTAAATTTGAAATGTGATGTTAATTATTAATCTCCTTGTTTTTAACATAATGGATGAGAACCAAGTAAAATTCTATTGTAGTACTTTAATAGCAATTTAATCTTTTTAGTTAGATTTCTTTCATTTAATTTAATAATGTTTTTAATTATTATCATCTCAACACGTCACTATCTCAGTTACACACATGAAAAAATCAAAGACCATTGATATTTCATTAAGAAAAATACAACTTAGTTATATACATCGAGAAAGATATCGCCACTACTTTTAGCATAGATTCTTTAATAACTGAGTTTGAATCAATGAAACATATCGTATACAATTTTCTTAGATTCAAATAATGATTATAGTTTATAAGTAAATTCTATGATGTTTCTTTTGGTTTTTTGTTTTGCATTAAACTCACTATCTTATATTTCTGAATATTTGGTATAAATATGGCCGGTATGTTTGTTTTTATTTTTTCTCCTCCAGCCCCCCCAATGAAACCGGTCTAGCTCCGCCCCTGGGTATTATAGTTATCAACTAAAGTATAGTTATTTTACCCGCTATCTATTTCACAAATATGAGCATATTTGCAATTTTTAATTTTTAAATATGAGCATACATGTTTTTTTTTAGTCGGAATATGAGCATATATGTTAATATTACATTTGTTCGCCTTCCGTCAAACACATTTGTTCCCAATTCATTTTTTTAAAATAATACCAAAGATACATTACATTTTCTAATGCATTTCTCTAGTTATACAAAGGTCTTGTATGGTTATGTTTCCATGGTTTATTTCTAATTTATAGTGTTGGAAAATGAATTTTGAGAATTTATTTGATATTCGTGTGAAAACTGGAATTATGTTTGGATGAATGAATGCGAATTAGTTTTATATAGGTTTGGAAAATGAGATTATATTTGGTTGAGTAGTTTTAAAGTATTATTATATGTATATAATAATTTGAAAAGTTGATAGTGGTTTAATATTTAATTGAATATAAAATATTATATTTGTAAGATTGTAGGGTGGTGGGTCCTAGAGTTAATAATGATGGGTCTCATATGAATAATTGTATTAAAAAAAATGACAATAGTGATTGATAAGTGTTGCAGGATAGTGTATAGGGTTTGATAATTGAAATTATAGGTTTGAGATTTTATTTTATTAAAAAATGAAAAGTGAAAATAATAATGATTTTCATTGGAAATTTTATAAATAAACATGATCCCGTTTTTATGAATAGTTGGAAATTGAAAATGAACTTTTGAAAACATAAACAAACAAAAACCCAAATCAATTAAAAAATAAACCCAAGAAACAAAATAAACCCTAAAAATAAATATAAAACAACGATCCGAGACTGCCTCACGATTTTTGCCTTGGAAATGGACTTTTGAAACATAAACAAACAAGGCAAAAGATTTCTAAAAACATCACATCAAATCTCCATCATCAAATACATCCGCCCAAACATCACATATGAAAAGGCTGACTCATTAGAATAATCGTCCCCTAATTCCCTCCGCAACTAATTTGAGCGTGGGAGGATTTTCGTAGGGACAAACTGACTCCTAACAGCCTGTTATTACAATGCAAGACAGTAGCCAAAGTTGCCCATGTAACAACATATATTTTTCATCATGCATTGCTTTTTTTTTTTCTTCAGAAACCCATTTTTCATTTGTCACTTGGTTATAAATATTTCATGTGAAAATCATGTACTTGATCAATTTACAGTTGCAAACTGGCTAAGCCCAGATGATAAACTTTCTTGGGCCCGAACGAAACCAATAGCATTTGTCCGTTTCATATTGCAATTAACCCCAACCCGTCCCCTACAGACAAAAGATGAATTTAATGGGCCGTAATTGGAAGTTTGGAACAGGTCCAATAGACCAAGTTTAACGGGATAATCTAAAATGTGTTGGGCTAAAAGAAAAAAGGTTCAGTAAATTAAAACCAAAGGAATAATTGTTTATTTTATTAATTTGAATATAAAACTAAAATTAAATTCATTAAGGTCCTAAAGTCAATAACCCATGAAAACTCACTAATTTGCCTATAAATACCCATGATCCTTGTCATTATCAAGTACATGGTTTGTTAAATTCTTTGAAGTACTTTGTATTTCTCTCTATTTTGGATCTAACTTTTTTTTTTTGAAAGATTTTGGATCTAACTTAACATTAGAAAACCTTAGCAATGCAAATTCTAGGCAATTTAGTAAGTTAAGAAAAAATCGTAAATTAGAAATCGTTAAGGATTTAAGTGAATATCCTGACACCGCCTATCTTTTATGTCATTCAACTTTATTTTATGAGTTAGATTGGGTCAGGCACCCTCTAATTTTATTTACCAGTAAGGGTGGTGTCTCGTATATTAAGCTGGCAAAATCAAGCCCGATCCGGGGACCGGCCCAGCCAACTCGAGGTTTGGATGGGGCTGGCCTGTACTTTTTTAGGCCTGAAAAGGTCGGGCCTACGCCCCGAATGGCCCAATAGGCCGGGCTAGCCCGATATTTTCGGGTCGGATCGATTTTCTTTTTACATAAAATGTATGTACGGGTTAGGTTGGGTCAGACAATTTTGTGGCCCGATCCGTCCCGAAATTTTGCAAAGCCCGATAAGCTCGGGAAGAGCTAGCCCGACCCAGCCCACTGTCAACTCTACTCGTATATCTTTATTTTTATTTAAATAGATTATTGATTTTTTTACCTAATGCC
Source organism: Rehmannia glutinosa (assembly GCA_016081115.2). Lineage (NCBI taxonomy): Eukaryota > Viridiplantae > Streptophyta > Magnoliopsida > Lamiales > Orobanchaceae > Rehmannia > Rehmannia glutinosa. Next base: position 155,791 of record JABTTQ020003428.1, on the reverse strand, counting down.
ATTTAGGTTATGGTTCTATGGGGGAACGTAGGTTTCAAGAACGGCGGCTTTTGAGTTAATTATTTCAAAAGGAACGGCTTTTGAGCTAAATTTTTCAAATAATTTCAATGTTTAGTGGATTTGAAATCTACCACAATGAAAAAAATAATCTAACAAATGTCAAATAAATTTAAATTTTAATTTATTGTAATTTGAAATTATCAAATAAAATTATCTTTATAAATTTAATCTTTGAAACTCTTTCATCAGAACGTTATTACGGTATGCAGTCCACACCCCCCAAAAGCCCACAACTGTTAATAACTGTATGCTACGAAATACAAATGCTCACAAAAATGCTACGAGGTTTGGACACAATTGTTAGTATAGACCTGGCCAAACGGGACCGAAACCGGGTTCAAAACCGGAACCGAAACTGTGGTCAACGGTTCCTGAAACCGTTGACCATAATTCGGTTCCAAAACCGGAACCGGAACCGTATATATGGTTCCAGTTCCGGTTCCATGATGTCAAAAACCGTGGAACCGCCGGTTTGGAACCGATAACCTAATTTTTTTTATTTAACGGTCACGATCAATTGGCCGTTTGAAATCAACGGCCAAGATTAAGTGGCCGTTTAACACACAGCCCAAAAGGACGAAGATTATAATAAAAGTGTCAGGTGTGATTTGTGAACGGTAACATGTCAACACGCATCACAAGATAAAAAAAATTCAATATTTGTTATTTTAATAATTTAATTTGAATTAAAGAATATAATATTGGCTTGGGAATATAAAGTTGGGCTGGCATTTGGCAAAGGACAAATATGGCGTGCAACTGGGGTCTGGAAGTCTGGGACCTCTAATTGATGCTCCAACTTCCAAGGCCCAAGCATTGTTTTCAAAATCAGGATTCAACATGATAAGTACAATTTTCTTCTTTTTTTCTAATTAATTATTATAAGTTAGTCAAAAATTGACTGAGTACATTAGAACCAAATAAATATAAAATATTAAAATTGGCCACAATGGTACAATTTGCAAGACTTGTAGAATTGTCATCTTGCACCATTATTTTTTTGTGATTTTTAATTTAAAATTTAAACTATTATTTTATTTATTAATTAATAAAATTTTATTAATGGCTATTAGCAGATTAGCCTATATATATCACCAATCCAATTCGATTTTTACAGTACACATCAACAATTGCAAAAAATTATCACTACTTTTGTCAGTCTTCCAAGTTCCAACTCCCAAATTGTCAATATCTGAATAATTCAAGTTCAACACTTCAACTTTCTACTTAAAACTTTCATACTTTCATTCTAAAAAAAAAACACTCTTCACAATTTCTTTTTTTTTTTTGAACAACACTCTTCACAATTTCACTTCTTTTGTTACATTTAATATTATAGTATTATGGCTAGTGGAAGTTCATCATGTCGTGGAAAGAAAAAAAGTCATTTTTTCGCAAAATGAATCACATATCAATTTAAATTTAAGCGATGACGAGGCTGAGGAGCAAGAGCTTAATGAAATGTTCAACACCCAAGATAGTAGTCAAACTCATTCGCATGGGTCGTCTAATCCCGAAATGAGAAAGAATTGCTCGGATATGTTCGTAAAATTTTTCGACAAGTAAAGCTTCAATCTGGCGAACAACGAGCACAATGCAAATTTTGTCAGGTAATTTCAACTGTTTTATTCTTTTATTTTCGTTATTATGAAAAATGTTAGATTTTGATCTTTGTTAAATTTTGTGAGGTAATTAAAAAGCAGAAAAATAAAAAAAAGTATAAAAAGATTTTAAATTTCTTAAAAGATTATAAAAAGTATTAAAAAGCAAATTTTGTTAAATACGTTTTTAAACCAAAACTACGTCCCTAAATGTTGTCTAAATACTTCCGATCAACTTAAAATATTTTTACTATTTTTCGGAGTATCTCTTGAAGTTTATTTTCAATAAAACATTGGACAACACATTTGTTTCAGTTTCGACCGGCCGCTCTATAGGGCAACCCGCACTGAGTTGGAGCTGAGAAACGAGAAAATGGGACGTAAGAAAAACACGGCAGGTGACCGTCGACCAGGTGGCGACCGGTGCGGTCGGGCCGATCGGCCGTGACCGACGACCGGCCGTGACGACCAGACGTCTAAGTTGGATTTTTGTTCCGACTTCTTCTCTGTTTCGTAAAATCGCAAGGGCAACCGGTCAAAGCTAAGGCGCACCCGGTCGCACCCCCTTCGACCGGTCCCCTGTGTAAAATTTCGCAGAATTCAATTTCAATCTTATCTCTGCGCGACCGGTCGAACCCCATGTTTATCAAAAACTATCTCACATTGCGTTTTGCACAACTTTTCCCTATTTTGTGGGATTGATTTCTAACACTATTTTGATCATTTTAAATGGTTTCTTTTGCAAATCACTCCCCGAGGAGGAGCCAATGTCCGAAATGAAAGCCAAGTCCTCTCCTATAAATAGAGGCTTCATTCAAGCAACAAGATACAACACTTATTACAAGCAAAGAGCAATTGAGCAAACACTTTCATATATCTTGTTGTATTAGCCTAAGCACTTTCACTTGCACTTATTTGAGGTCTAGGCTTTCAATTCTTGATTACACTTGTACTCATATTGTATCAATCATTATTGAGTTGTAATCTTGATTTTGGTCATCATTCAACACAAGACATCCTTGTGAGTATTCTTGTGGTAAGAATACACTTGGGTGATCTAGGTGATAGGTGTTTGAAGGTTGTGGTAACCTTCAAAGGTGTTGTAAGAGGGTTGTGGTAATCCTCAAGGTGTTGTAAGAGGATTGCGGTAATCTTCAAGGTGGTGAAAGAGGGTTGTGGTAATCCTCAAGGTGTTGTATTAATTTTTGGTAAATTAATAAAATCTTTTTTTCCTTTTGAAATCCATCCCGGATATACTGGGGTGGTAGTAGATTAGGCCCTAGGTGGGTGGAACTACTATAAATCAACGTGTGCTATTTAATTTTCGCATTTAGCATTTCATCTTTGCTTGAGTCTTTTGAAAAAGAGGGCAAAATCTGAAAAACCGGGATAATCTATTCACCCCCTCCCTCTAGATTATTGTAGCCACTTGGACTTACAAGTGGTATCAGAGCCAAACTCTTTGGCTAGCTCGGTTCGAGTAAAGAGGAAAGATCCATGGCTACAAATGATGCTCATCTCACCACCGGGGCCTCCACTAATAAGCCACCACTATTCGACGCCAACAACTACGCATTTTGGAAAGACCGTATGGAGTGCTTCCTACAAGGATGTGGATTCGACATTTGGAATGTAGTCATTGAAGGAGTTGATCAACCAACAAAGAAATCGGAGGATGGCACTTTAGCTCCTAAACCCTTCAAGGAGATTGATGAAAACGACAAAAAGGCTTTCTCTCTAAACGGTAAGGCCTTAAATATTTTGCATTGTTCTCTTACCGCCACCCAGTACAATCGCATAAGAGGCATAAGGTCGGCACATGAGGTTTGGGAAAAATTGGAGACAATCTATGAAGGGACTAAGAAAGTCAAGCAAGCAAGAAAGACCATGCTTGTTAAAGACTTCGAAAACTTTAACATGTATGATGGCGAAAGCATCTCCAAAATGGTGGAAAGGCTTGACAATATTGTTAATCCTCTTGTGGCCCTCGGCAAAGTCATCTCCGAAGAAGACAAGGTGACCAAGGTATTAAATGCACTTCCCGCTCATGGTCCGAAAAAAAATAACGGCAATCACGGAGGCACAAAATCTTGAGACACTCAAGTTTGATGAACTTATTGAAATCTACTCATCTATGAAGTCTATCTCAAGGAGAGGAAAAACTCCAAACCATCCACAAATCAATCGGGTATGCAAATTATTCCTAAAGGTCTTGCTTCTTCTTCTAATAATGCATACTATGATAATGATGATGATAAGGAGGATACGGCCGCACTTGTTCGAAAATTTGCAAAATTTGTGAATAAAAATAAAGCAAGAAAACCAAGAGATAATGCTTGCTTTAAATGCGGAAAACCCGGGCACTTCATTGCCGATTGCCCGAAACTCGACGAAGAAGAGCAAAAGAAAAGGAAGCCTTTCACAAAAAAGAAGGCTCTAAATGCGGAAGTCAAAACATGGGATGAACTACTCGAAACAACCGATGAGGAAGGAGAAACCGAACATGGTCTCATGGCTATAGACGATGAAAACAATGAGGTACACTCAAATTCCTCTACTTCCTCCATAGTTGATGACTTGCAATGTGATTTTGATGAATTGCAAATTGAGTTTCAAAATTTAATCGTTAAATACAAAAATTTGAAAAAGGAGCATAAGGAGATTAAGGTTGAAAAGGAAAAATTATTTACCTCTTATGAATCTCTATACAAAACTCATGCTCTTACTCTTACTAGAATTCATTCTCTTGAAACCGAAAAGGAATTGCTCACAAAAGATATTGAAGGTTTGAAAAATGATATGCATCGTTTCAACATAAGTACGGATAAAGTTACAAAAATTTTAGATGCACAAAGAGGTGAGCATTCCAAATCGGGACTTGGTTATAAGTCATTTCAAAATGTTTTTAAGAAAAATAACCAAAGTCTGACTTTTGTACGTGCTAATAATTATAATACTCCTACTTGTTTTTATTGTGGCAAAGTTGGACATTATGCTAATAATTGCAAATTGAGAAATAGCTCAAGACATGTTTGGAGACCCAAAGGTCTCAAGACTAACCCCCATGGACCCCAAAATTATAGGGTACCTAAAAGAAATTCTTTTGTAGGTAATAGGGGTTATAACCACAATGGAAGATTCAAAATGGCTCGTGGATGGGCGGATGTTCACGCCATATGACCGGGAGGAGAGAACTTTTTACCAACATCAAACTCCAAGAAGAGGGTATGGTCATGTTCGGAATGGCAAAGGAAAGATTCTTGGAAATGGAGAAATTGGTAACTCTTCTTTTCTCTCTTAGTAATGTTCTATTAGTTGAAGGGCTTAAGTTTAATTTGATAAGTGTTAGCCAACTTTGTGATTCAAAATATGATGTTTCCTTTAATAAAGAAAAATGCCTTATTCTTAAAAATGGTGAAATTATTTGTGAAGCAAATAGAAAAGGCAATCTTTACAAAATTTGTACAAGTGATTTGGTTAGTCAAAATGTTTCTTGTTTAGTCGCCAATAATGATTTAACTAGTTTATGGCATAGGCGACTTGGACATGTTGGATATAAGAATTTGAAAAATATTTACAAAAACCAACATGTAAAAGGACTACCCAAATTAAGTTTTGAAAATCTTGGCTTATGTGACACTTGTCAAAAGAACAAATTAGTTAAAAGTAGTTTTAAGCCCAAAAATGAAATTTCCACAACCAAACCCCTACAAATGCTTCACCTTGATTTGTACGGGGATATTGGTACGGCTAGTCTAAGTGGAAAATATTACACTTTTGTTATAGTCGATGATTTTCCGAGGTATACTTGGGCTCTTTTTCTTACCAATAAAAACGATGCCGTTAATGAGTTTGTTAAGTTGTGTAGACTTATTGAGAATGAAAAAGAAGATACTATCAAGTCTATTCGAAGCGATCGAGGTGGAGAATTTGACGGTGAATTTAGAGTATTTTGTGAAACCAAAGGATATGCTCATAATTTCTCGGCTCCAAGGACACCTCAACAAAATGGAGTAGCCGAGCGGAAAAATCGGACATTACAAGAAATGAGTCGATCCATGCTCAATGAATTTTCACTTCCAAAGTATTTTTGGGCCGAAGCCGTAAGTACCGCTTGCTATGTCATTAATCGAGTTTATATTCGTCCTAAAATGAATAAAACTTCATATGAGCTTTGGAAAGGTAGAACTCCAAATATTAGTTATTTCAAGATATTTGGTTGTAAATGCTTTATTTTGAATACCAAGGATCAATTGGACAAACTTGATCCTAAGGCCGATGAAGGGATATTTATGGGATATTCAACAAAAAGCAAAGCATATCGGGTTTACAATAAGACTAGTGGAGTTGTTGAAGAATCCATCCATGTTAAATTCAATGAAGCTTCGGGAGTTGAAAGAATTCCTAATGATGATAGTGATGAGGAGGATATTATTGAACAAACTGTTCAAATTGATGATAAACCATCTACATCAAATGATCAACCGTCCACCTCAAATGGTCCTCAAAAAGATAGAGGTGACATTTCGGATCTTCCCGTTGCATTGAAATTTAAGGGAGATCACCCAAAAGATCTTATTATTGGTGATCCCCTTGACAAAGTGATGACTCGGAGAAAATTTGCCGAGAAAGCTCTTATTTCTCAAAAAGAACCTAAAAATGCTAAAGAAACTATTGGGGATGAGGATTGGTTTCTAGAGATGCAAGAGGAGTTGAATCAATTTGAAAGAAATGATGTATGGGAATTGGTACCTTGTCCTCCTTCTCAAACCATTATTGGCACTAAATGGGTATTCCGGAACAAACTTGATGATCAAGGCAACATTGTTCGAAATAAGGCAAGGTCAGTAGCTCAAGGGTATTGTCAAGAAGAAGGTATTGACTATGATGAAACTTTTGCACCCGTAGCACGTTTAGAAGCTATTCGTATTTTGCTTGCCTATTCTTGTTTTAAAAATTTCAAACTTTACCAAATGGATGTTAAATCCGCCTTCTTAAATGGTATTATTCAAGAAGAAGTCTATGTAAAACAACCTCCGGGGTTTGAAGATTTTTCTAGGCCTAATGATGTTTATAAACTTAAAAAGGCCTTGTATGGTTTAAAACAAGCACCTCGTGCTTGGTATGATAGACTTAGCTCTTTTCTTTTACAAAATGGTTTTATAAGAGGTAAAGTTGATACAACTCTATTTGTTTTTGAAAAAGAGCAAGATTGTTTACTTGTGCAAATATATGTTGATGATATTATCTTTGGTGCTACTAATGATTCTTTGTGCAAGAAATTTTCTAAGTTAATGCAAGGAGAATTCGAAATGAGTATGATGGGGGGGCTTAATTTCTTTCTTGGACTTCAAATTAAGCAATGTCAAGAAGGTATTTATATTTCACAATCAAAGTATACAAAAGAACTTTTGAAAAAGTTCGGCATTGAAGAAGGAAGAACCGTCTCTACTCCTATGGCAACAAATGTCAAAATTGACAAAGATGAGAAAGGCAAGTCCGTGGATGAATCAAAATATCGAGGTATGATTGGTAGTTTACTTTATTTAACCGCTAGTAGACCGGACATTCTTCATGTCGTATGCCTATGTGCTCGTTTTCAAAGCAATCCCAAAGAATCTCACATGAGTGCCGTTAAAAGGATTTTTCGATATTTGAAAGGCACCATTCAATATGGTTTATTTTATCCAAAGAATGAAAACTTTTCTCTTCAAGGTTATAGTGATTCGGACTATGCGGGAAATATTGATGACCGGAAAAGTACTTCTGGATCATGTCAATTTTTAGGCGATTGCCTAGTTTCTTGGTTTTCAAAGAAGCAAAACTGTCTTTCTCTTTCAACTACCGGGGTTTCTAATATATTTCCGCCGCATTTTGTTGTACTCAACTTCTTTGGATGAAACAAACCTTAGCGGATTACAAATGCTCTTTTGAAAATGTACCTATCTTTTGTGATAATATATCCGCTATAAATATTGCTCAAAACCCGGTTCATCATAACCGTAATAAACATATTGAGATTTGACATCATTAACTAAAGGATTGTGTTTCAAAACGTAAAATTGAGATATCCTTTGTACCATCTCAAGATCAATTAGCGGATATTTTCACAAAACCGCTATCTTCCGAGACTTTTTCTTCAATACGAGCTCGGTTAGGCATAATGCATATTGAATGAAGCTTACGTTTGCATTTTGCACGTTTTAAAACTTAGGGGAAAAAATCGGATTTTTGGTTGAAAATTCGGATTTTGGACAAACCGACAAAACAAATGGGCTGAAGGAGTTGAGGGCAACCGGTCGCCCTCAACCTTGACCGGGCGCCTAAGCTATATTTTGGCTTTTAAACGTTCTGTCTTCAGCATTCTTCTTTTTAACAAACTTTTGGCCATTTTTCGTCCCCTTTGCCAAATTCACTCTAAATTCTTTCTAAAATGGTTCTCTTGCATATTTTACACAACATGGACATTATATAGCATGATCATCATCATTATGGCTCACTCTTTCCGATCGAATGGTAAGAATTTCGCTTCTTTTACTCAATTGGGTGGAACCCTTGAGTTTTCAAGTTTCTTGAAATTTGTTTTATATATTTTTCGTATGATCATGATGAGCTTGGTTGTTGTGTTGTTATGTATGTTGATTAGCTTGAATTGATGTTGAAATTTTTTGGCTTGAACCATTCACAAAGGTTGTATACAACCTCTTCTATTTTTAACGCACGCAAGGTGCTCGATGATATGTCGCAATGAAAATTCCAACTTCTACATGAGTCTCTTGCTTTCAAAAGTTTTCTCTACTTTTTGAGATCATGTTTTGACAAACAAAACTAGCGTATGAACTCTTCATATTACATTTCTCCTATTTTCCTTGGATTATTATGCTTTAATTGATCAACGGTTTATAAACCGTCCCTTTGGCGCACTTTGATATTATTGTATGGTGTTTTCACCATTCTAACATTCTTTTTGATGATTCCAAAGGGGGAGAAATAGGATATTGGCTCGTTAGCTCAAGAAAAGCTAATAAAAGCTCGCAATAAGTATTGTGGACTCTGATACCTAGTCCATGGCTTGAACTTTGGACTCAGATGAAATTGTTTATAAGTTTTGTGACAGGGGGAGCTTCTTAGCTCATGATGCAATCTATATAAGCTTGTTATAGCTTGTGCCTCTTACTTTTAAAAATCGGTTGTTGATATGCTCATAAATAGGGGGAGCTTTGTATGAAATACTTCTAACGGATAGTTTACTCGTAAAACCGATAATTTTATTTGGTTTTCAAATCGTCCTCAAGAAAATTGTTTTGGTTTGTAATCATCAAAAAGGGGAGTTTGTTAGATAAATGTTTTTATCATGATTTTGATGATTATGTTCGATTTTGTTCAAATACGTTTTTAAACCAAAACTACGCCCCTAAATGTTGTCTAAATACTTCCGATCAACTTAAAATGTTTTTATTATTTTTCTGAGTATCTCTTGAAGTTTATTTTCAATAAAACATTGGACAACACATTTGTTTCAGTTCGACCGGCCGCCCTATAGGGCAACCCGTACTGAGTTGAGCCGAGAAACAGAAAATGGGACGTAAGAAAACACGACAGCAGACGGCGGACTTCGACCAGGTGGGCGACGGTGCGATCGACCGGTCGACCGTGAGCGACGACCAATTGCACTGCAAGTTGGATTTTTGTTCCGCATTCTTCTGCTTCGTAAAATCGCTGGCAACCGTCAAAGCTAAGGCGACCGGTCGCACTTCCCTTCGACCGGCCCCCCTGTGTAAAATTTCGCACAATTCAATTTCAATCTTATCTCTGCTGATCGGTCGAACCCCATGTTTATCAAAGAAACTATCCGTTGCGTTTGCACAACTTTTCCCTATTTTGTGGGATTGATTTCTAACAAATTATTTTGATCATTTTAAATGGTTTCTTTTGCAAAGAAATCACTCCCCAAGGAGGAGCCAATGTCCGGAAATGAAAGCCAAGTCATCTCCTATAAATAGAGGTTTCATTCAAGCAACAAGATACAACACTTACTACAAGCAAAGAGCAATTGAGCAAACACTTTCATATATCTTGTTGTATTAGCCTAAGCACTTTCACTTGCACTTATTTGAGGTCTAGGATTTCAATTCTTGATTACACTTGTACTCATATTGTATCAATCATTATTGAGTTGTAATCTTGATTTTGGTCATCATTCAACACAAGACATCCTTGTGAGTATTCTTGTAGTAAGAATACACTTGGGTGATCTAGGTGATAGGTGTTTGAAGGTTGTGGTAACCTTCAAAGGTGTTGTAAGAGGGTTGTGGTAATCCTCAAGGTGTTGTAAGAGGATTGTGGTAATCTTCAAGGTGGTGAAAGAGGGTTGTGGTAATCCTCAAGGTGTTGTATTAATTTTTGGTAAATTAATAAAATCTTTTTTTCTTTTTGAAATCCATCCCGAATATACTGGGGTGGTAGTAGATTAAGCCCTAGGTGGGTTGAACTACTATAAATCGACGTGTGATATTTAATTTCCGCATTTAGCATTTCATCTTTGCTTGAGTCTTTTGAAAAAGAGGGCAAAATCTGAAAAACCGGGATAATCTATTCACCCCCCCTCTAGATTATTGTAGCCACTTGGACTTACAGTTACATTGGTGTTACATGTCATTGGATAGATAGTTCGTGGAATATTCAAAAATGATTACTTGCCTATCGTCTTTTTGATGACCGTCACACAACCGATAATATATTTAGGATGCTTTCTTTGATTTTGCATAAATATAATTTGGTGGATAGAATATTTTCTGTTTCTTTTGATAATGCTAGTTCTAATAATGCTACTAGCCTACTATTGGAGATCTTACATTGCTATGCAGATCATCTTTAGGAGGTAGATATTTTCTTATAAGATGCATATGTCATGTAATGAATTTATGTGTTCAAGATGGGTTAAAATCATTAAAAGAACAATTTGCACCTATTAGGGAAACGTTGACTTATTTATGGTCACATTCATCTATTATGAAAAAATGGGGTAAATTTTGTAAACAACATAATGTGCATCCTAAAAGATTTCCCCGTGATATACCAACTCGTTGGAATTCAACATATGCATTATTACAAGCCTCATTTGATTATAAAGATTTATTATGTGCATTTTTTAATACTTTGCAAAATGATGGTATTCATTTATTTATATGCTCATCAATGGAATCAATGTACTTACTTATGTGATATGTTAAGAATATTTTCCGAATCTACAAATTTATTATCGGGGGTTTATTATCCAACTTCAAATTTAGTTTTAAATACATGTATTAATATTGCTAGTGCTTTTAATGAATGCATGAATGATGTAACTTTAGCCGAATGTGTTTTATCTATGAAATCAAAATGGTTAAAATATTTTCGTGAAATTCCTGAACTTTATTTACTTGCTTTTGTTTTAGATCCTAGATTTGAATTTGATATGTTAGAAGAAATGTTAAATGCTTATTATGACGTTTTGTATTCGCAATCATATGAGACACACCTAAGACCAAATGTTGTATCAATGTTATTTGAACTTAGACAAAATATAAATGATATTTATAGAGGTGTAAAATTTAAAGGATAAGTTAGTCAAATCGAAACAAACAATCAATTAGTTCTAGTACATCATCTGGTTTCAGTAAATTTAATGTTGCACAACGATTACTTAGGGAAAAGAGTAAACGTCCAAGGGGTTCCTCAAGCTCAAATGTAGAGCTTGAGAATTATTTAACTACTTCTTTCGAGTTTAGTGAAACAGATATTGAAGACTTTGACATTTTGAAATGGTGGTCGCAAAAAACTCAAGCGTATCCAATCCTCTCAATCATAGCAAAAGAGGTTTTAGCATGCCCCGTTTCAACTATTGCGGTAGAGCAAGCGTTTAGCTCCGGTGGAAATATTTTGGATGAATCACGTTCGTATATGCGTCCTGATTCCTTAGAATCACAATGTTTATTGGATGATTGGTCTAAAGAAGAGAGGAGAACATAAGGATTACAATCAACATGCGACCTATTCGATGAGTTTGACACGGAGACAAATACAACCGGAACGAGCGGAGGAAATATGAGTGATTGATCAACACCACTCCTAAAAGGTAATGAGGGTAAAAAAGGGTAAGCCAACTACGTGGACTTTGATTCTTCTATACCCTAAGAGGATACGTAGGCAACTTAATATTATTATTAATATTAAGCTCAAAACTTAATATTATTATCAATATTTAGTTCAAGTCCTTTTCTTTTTTTCTTTTTTCCTTTTTATTCTAAAAAAATTATAAAAAAAAGTTCTGGTTTAAACCGGATCCGGAACCGTACAGAAACCGCTTCTGGTTTGGAACCGGAATCGGCAGTTCCGGAACCGTGGCCAGGTCTATGTTAGTAGCAAGAAGCAGCACAAGTTATACGTTTGTTATTTCGACTGTTTTCCTTGCACACGTTCAAGCTGACAACACTCAAGATTCCAAAAATGAAATTAAATAAAGAATGATACTACAATAAAATAACTTCAGCCAATTTCCCTAATGGGAAAAGAGCCAAATTCTATTCCAAGTTATTTTAGTTCCATTTATATATTGCTAGTGCATATATTCTGCACTTAATTAATATAGCAGCTACATGAGAACTCATCATTTTCAAGATTCCATTATGTTTGACTTGGTTTTCTTTAGAATTATTAGTGCTTGTATTTAGGGAGTAAATTCCATTATTTGTTCTACAAGAAATAATGATTGATTACATCGCAATATTTGTTGATAGTTGACCACAACTGTCAATTCTAAACTCCAGATAAGCTCCACCTTAGCAAGCCAGTGTGCCAATTGTTGAAGACCGAGAAGAGTGGCCAGCAAGAATGACCGACCAGATCGGGTCGATTAGGTTAATAAGCCAACTGCATCACAAACCGAGTTTGACAAGATGAACTAGAAAAATCGATAATGGTCGACCTAAGAAATTAGTGGCAGACAGGGTGCTACATGTAAAGCCCTGCAAAAATAATAAATAAATTATAAAATATTGTTTGTCCAACCTGGAGATGACCAATGTCACACTCACACTCCAAACAATCATTACTTCTCCACTAATTGAGGTCATTTATGATTGAAAAATATCTTTTTACAAGATAATTAATGCTCTGTGATAAAAGCTCCTGATAATTACCCGCCGACTAGATCATCACCTCGGTTATAGTAATAAAATAGTACAACTTGGTTTCTATATCAATTTCTTTCAAATTCCAGTTCATTTCCACATTGCATTTTGTTTGTTGACCAATAATCGAGTTCGTCAACAATATTAAACTACCAGTGATATTTACCTATAGTTTTTTAATTTGACAAAATTTTGATTTGATATCTTATTTGATATAATTTAAATTTGATTTGAATTTGTTTAATAAAATTTAAAATTTGATTTGAGCTCGACTCACATTCTATAACACATGACTTATAAATTTTATTATGATAGTCAAGACAATCTCCCATTGGTAGTTTAGAGATTTCGACGTGTTATCACTTGAATTCTTTTGAATGCAAATTGATCACTAGTCACTTGTTGCATCACAAATAATCTTTAGGGTATCAATGTTTTGCTCACGGTGAAGATTATCTAGAGCATGTCAGACAAACTAAGAAATTTTATAGTTGTTACTTGTTAATTGGGTAATAAACATTTTAACAAGGACATGGGGTACTTATAGATAAATTAGTGGGTCTTCATGAATTTTTTGGTCATCGAACCCTAATGGGCTTACTTTAATAATTATTATCCAAATTAATTAAATAACAACTAGCATCCGTAAAATTAATTATAATGGGCCCCAGTTTCTCTCTGGATCCATAATCTAGATAATTCTCTTGTCTTGGCATTGTCAACGATCGTGATTACACCTCATTAAATTTTAATAATCCATAAACGTGTGACTGCTTCTTGTACCAATTTCCCCAACAATTCATTAGAAAAAACACAAACTATTGTTAAAAGAAAATTAAACTAATTAAGCTCAATTTATCGAATCAAATTCAATCTAATCAACAATGAAAAATATGCTGCGACCAATAAAACCTGCTCCTTTTACCCTAAGCCCAATAACCTCTCGCCACGTAGACCGTCAACCAGACGACCTCGCGTCGCCACCGCGAGATCTTACACCGACTCTACATCTCCAATCAATCAATCACCACGTGTCTCTAATCTACCGCCTGTATCCGGTGATCCAAAATACTCACCGGCTATAGCCAATCACTCCCCCCCTCCTCCTAATCCCGCTAAGTACATGAACTCCGATCAGCAAGAGCTTCTCTTTCCTTCTCTCTGTAAACATAATTACTCTCCATTTTCCGGGTTAGCATATGTTGTTAATCTCTTTTCAATTTTCTTGCCTTTATCGTAATTATCTATAATTAGAATTAAGTGTTAGTAATTTGCTATGTATAGTAACCTTTTCAAGTACGAAACTCTAATTTTGATCGGTTTTTCGATATTAGTGCTAATTGTGAATTTTTGATCGTTGATTATGATTTTTTAGGTTTAGATGATTCTGATTGGATCTTAGTTGGAGAATTTTACGTTCTAATTACCCTCACGTGGTTATATTTTCTTAATTAATGTGTATTTGGTTTTGATGCTTTTTTTAATTTGATTTTTGTAGGCGCAGGGTTCGGTTTTTTCTTGCTAATTTGATTGTGCTGAATTAGTTTATTGGTTAATATCTTGCTCTTTCTCTGCTTTTTGCTCGTAATTGCTAAAGATTTGTGCTTTACTGAATTTGAGTTGAATATTAGTGGTTGTGAATTAGGGTTTGCTGATAAAGTTGGCGATTTTGTGGATTTTGATTAGAATTTTCCTTGCAGTCTGGATTTTGCTTCATTTGTCATATTATACATGCAAGTTTCTCTGCTATTCGTTGTTGCCTGCTGATATTTTTTTTTTGTTGTATTGTGCTTGGCAGCGACCAAACAAATCGCATTGAGATTGATTCATTGTGAGTGGAAAATTACCGGCTCATGCAAGCAGGTGGTGGTAAAAATAAAGTGTGATGATTAAGAGTTAAGACTCAGGAGATTCAGATCAAAGGGGTGCAGATGAAGTTAAGTTTTCTTCTGTTCAGCTGGCTTCAAATCTTGTCTTCTATATTTTAGCGTGTTATTATTTAGGACCGGCACTGGATATAGCTATTTGTATCTCAGCCACCAATTACCAGTGCCTCTAGTAGTACCTTCATAGGCGGCTGGAGGAATGGTACAATCATCCTCGAGCTCGGGAATATTTTTTCAAGGAGATGGGCATTCCCAGTTAGCAGGAAATACCGGGTTGAGTTCAAATTCATTACCTGGACATGCACGTGCTAACGTGGGTCCTGTTTCGGGGGATATCAGCAACACAGTCTTAAACAGTGTGGCTAGCTCCGGGCCCAGCGTCGGGGCGAGTTCCTTGGTAACTGATGCCAACTCAGGACTTTCAGGAGGTCCCCATCTTCAGAGAAGTGCGAGTATTAATACAGAATCTTACATGCGATTTCCTGCATCACCGATATCATTCTCATCTAATAACATTAGCATTTCTGGCTCGTCTGTCATGGATGGATCCTCTGTTGTGCAACAGAGCTCCAATCAAGACCCAGGTTCACAACAAAGTCGGCAGCATCAAGGAGCTTCTAGTGCGACATCTTTGCCACACATGAGGCAAGTTCAGCTCCCTGGTGGTCCTAGGGTGCCCTATTCTTTTGCCCAGGACCCAACTACTATATCTCAGCTACAAAAGAAACCTCGCTTAGATATCAAGCAGGAAGATATTGTACAACAGCAGGTTTTCCAACAGATGTTGCAGAGACAAGATCCCATGCACTTGCAGAACTCCAATCCTCATTTGCAAGCTCTGATCCAGCAACAGAGACTAAGGCAGCAAGAGCAACAGATTCTACAGGCTATGACGCCGATCCAGCGGGTTCAGTTTTTGCAGCAACAGCAACAGCAACAGCAGCAGTTGCAGTTAAGACAGCAACTTCAAGTGCAGGGAGTGCCATCTGCATCTGGAGTAAAGCGGCCTTATGATGGTGGTGTCTGCTCACGTAGACTTATGCAATACTTGTACCACCAGAGACAACGGCCTGCTGTTAGTAATCTAATTATATTTTGACATGATCTAGTAAAACCTTCTTTTAATTTTTCTTACGATCTTTTAATTTTTCTCCACTTTGATCATATAGCTGATATATGGTTCATATAAGCATTTTTTGTTTACTTGCCACTCCCTAGTTACTAGTTTATTTAGAAACTCTTTTAAATACCTTGTGATGACGTCTCGTGTAAACTTGGGTACTTCTAGGACAATACTATTGCCTACTGGAGAAAATTTGTGGCCGAGTATTACTCTCCACGTGCGAAGAAGAGGTGGTGTCTATCCCTGTATGATAACGTCGGTCATCATTCACTTGGGGTGTTTCCCCAAGCGGCAACGGTAATTATCTTTGTTATTTCACTGAAAATATGTAATCTGACTTGATCATTTGGCTTGTAAGAAGCACACTGATAATCCTTCCATGAATCTGTACATTTGTTCTTTTATTGGATTCTTTGTTTGTATCCTGTTCTCTGTTTCTTCCTAGGTTGCCATTTTTCAGCAGCATGAGTTGTAAACTGTTTGTTCTTGTTCCGCAGGACACATGGCAGTGCGACATTTGTGGTTCAAAATCTGGAAGGGGATTTGGTGCGTCTCAATTTATTTGCTTCCCAAATTAGTATTTCTTTTTAAATATCGTTATACTAAAAATGGATTAGGCTTTACAAAAGGACTAGACTAGTCTGTGTAATTACTGTGGTTTTTGTAATTCGTCCTATTTGGTTGACCTATAATTGTACAGCGTGATTGTTGAGCAGAGAGGTGTAAGCTTTTCAAATGCATACTTTTGTGCATTATTTGCCTATTGCATGGGGCGATTCATCTTGTTTAAATTGGAGTGAGCTAAAAATGTCATTTAGGGTTTTGTAAGGTAGGTTGCCCTACCATGTAGCTTGAGTGCAAGATAAGTTACTCGACAGAAATTATAATAAATCCAAAGCTTAATGCTTATGAAATATTTTGTATAGCCACAATTTTTTTAAAATTCTTTTTTATGTCTATATATCTAAGATGGCAATTATGTTCAGTATACATGGGATAGGTATTTTGGGGGTAATTTTTTTTTTCTTTTCAGAGATTATGTATAATCTTGAGAGATCCGCTATTGGTGTCTTCAGTATCATTTACTTGCGAAAATTTATAAATTCTTGATTGATCTACTAGTTTGAGTTTGATTTTCTTCTATAGCCCTTGCCCTTTCCATATTACGAAAAATTTAAAATCTATTTAAATGTATTACAGAACTCTGACCTTTTTGTCTCAATGTTTTTGCTTTGGAACAAATTTTGCAGTTGAACTGAAATGAGTTCATGATTGATTAGGAAAAAGTGAAAGCATAAAAATGTTCCAGACTTGATTCTTGAACTTTGTAGTCAAAAGATGTGTTTCTTTTTCTTTTGTTGTCTGTTCCAAATTGAAGGACTTAATACTCGTGAGGTATTCTAAATATTTGTGTTTGGTGGTCATTTAACTTTACATGTTATCTTTACAAGCTTGTGCAAACTTATGAAGTGTGCGAGTTTGAAACTTCATGAATGAGATCAATATTATATGACAACATAAAAATGTCTAAGATGTCTATTTCCTTTCTTATTTGCCATGCCTCAAGTAAAAGTTGTTTTTTTCCTTCTTTCCTTTTTCCTATGTTGTTAACATCCCCTCTTTCTTTTTTGGTTGCTGTATGTTTTTCCTCTTATATTCTTTTACTTTTTTTTTTTTTATTCTTATTGTAAGTTTGTATTTTATTTTGCTGAATTTAAATTGTCAATTGGCTTTCTGTAATGTGCTAACTTTGCATCAGTACTTGTAGAAGGGTTGCCTAATTATTAATTTTGGATTTTGACTTACCCACCTGAACTCACCTAGTTTGAATATCAGGAAATTCCAGAAACTGTCTTAGCTTAGTTTGTCCAGTGAAAATTTGTAATAAGCTTTCTGCAATTGTTTTTGACCCTGATATTGAGATGCTTAGTGTGTTTTTTAATCCTCAGCATATGTAACGCATCTGCTTTTGTGAACTGAAAGTTTACACTTTTTCTGGTTTTAACAGAGGCAACTTTCGAAGTGCTACCTAGACTTAATGAAATCAAATTTGGTAGTGGGGTAATAGATGAGCTTCTGTTTCTGGACTTGCCTCGTGAATGTAGATTCCCGTCAGGAATAATGATGCTGGAGTATGCAAAGGCAGTTCAAGAAAGTGTATATGAGCAACTGCGCGTTGTTCGCGAGGGTCAGCTTCGGATCTTTTTCGCTCCTGATTTAAAGGTAAACTGCAGATACTAGCGTTGAAAGTCTGTCAGATTTTTATTATCCGTTATCTTGGTGCTTTAACACTTTCATCTTCATAACTTTTTTAGATATTGTCTTGGGAATTTTGTGCGCGGCGCCATGAAGAACTTCTTCCTCGTAGATTGGTTGCACCAAAGGTATACGTTTGCTCTGACTGAATTTAACTGGGTTGAAATGTGTTCTTTTCCCAATATAAGAAAATCAATTTTCCAATATTGGCATACTATTTCAATCTGTATTTAAATTGTTTTTCTGATTGCCTGTGATATTCTAGGTGATCTTGTGCCATGCAGCTTTCTTTGTGGTCTTCATATGAACTTAAGTGATCTTCTGGTTCATACGTTGATTTTCCTTGTGCACAATCACAAACTCTTACTCTCAGTTAAATTAAACCCTGCTCATCCACAAATGCCACAGTAACAATTGGATTGGTCCATAATCTAATGCCAGTAATCATTGGATGATTTGTAATATTATATTTGTAATTTGGTTAATTTTAATGTTCCATACGATCGGATTTCTGATCCAAAAAAGAAAACACTCTGCGCATTACTTATCCATCATGCTTAAGCATTGAACATTTTATTTTCACATACAATATAGGAATAATGAGATGTACTTGAACTTAATAGAGTAGACTATTACATGAGTACTCACAGTCACATTTAGGCCATGGAACTTACAGAATGTACATCTACTGCAGGTGAATCAATTACTGCAAGTTGCACAGAAATGCCAAAGCACAATATCTGAAAGTGGAGCCGACGGCGTTTCACAGCCAGATTTACAGGCAAACAGTGCTCTGTAAGTGAAAACTTATCGACTCTAATTATTCTGCAATTTCTTTTCTTAGGGGCAGTAACTTTCATAATGAAAAGGATTTTGCTTGGTGCATCATATTTGATTAAGTGATTGATTGGTTCTTAAAGGAATTGCGACTGTGGCATCTTGTCAGTATGGAATATATAAGGATATCATGATGTCATTGTATGTTTAGTGGAGGAGGAAAATATATGTAATATGTTAAAAATATCATATCACTAAAGGTTTGGCTAGACTCCAATTCTTGGTAAACTTATCATATCATTTTGACATACCACGGTATATGAATGATCTGTGACAGTCATTCTTTAGTGCAGACACTTAAAATCCCAGTAGTTACTTCGTATTTCCGTTTTGATTCTGGTTTTTAGCCACATTATTTAATATGGCCAACCAACTTAATTAAATTTTAGTGGTAAAGTATTATTATTATATGGGATAATTACAAAAAAAAAAAAAAAGAAACAACTAAGAGAGTTTTGAAAATTGCAAAAGCCCCTTCAGGTTTGATTCCGTCTTACATTTTTCCCCTCATGAGCAAAAACATTTCAAAAACCTCCTTGACATTTATAAAAATATTACAGTTACCCCCTTAAATTTAAAACGACCAAACATGAGTTTTTTTTTTTGTGTGTAATTTTGAAACATCTCTTGGTTTTTCTGTAATTAGCCCACCTCAGGGGTGTTTTTGTAATTATCCTTATTATATATACCTTTTTGTTTTTGTCTTTTTTTTTTTTTTTGGCGGGGGTGTGTGTGTGTTGGGGGTGGAGGGGACAACTACTGCTTGTCCCCTTCCCCACCAAAAAGAAAATCGGCTGATAATAGAGAGGTTGGGTCCTGTTTACTTGATTGTAATTTCTCTTGCAGTCCTTGTTTGAATCTGAGATCTTTTTTTTTTTTTTTAATCAAAACCATTTGATTAATTTGATGTCTATTCTCTTGCAGGGTTGTAACAGCTGGGCGTCAGCTTGCTAGGAGTTTGGAGTTACAGTCCCTAAATGATCTTGGCTTCTCAAAACGATATGTGCGGTGCCTACAGGCATGTCTCAACCATTTCAAGTCTTTTATTGCTCGTTATCCCGTTCCTCATTGGTTTCTCATATTTTTCTGCTGTTAACAGATAGCTGATGTTGTTAGTAGCATGAAAGACTTGATGGATTTTTGCAGGGAACAAAAAAAGGGACCTATTGGTAATTAGCTTATACTCACTATTTTTACTATTGAAGAACATGACGTTTATCGGTGAAGCATTTTGAGTAAACGTGCACATGATTCTCTAATACACGCAATATGATTATGTTGGTCGGGCCTTTCAATTGGGGGTTGTGCTGTTTTGTTGCTTAATATTATGATAGATACAGTCCCCACTTATACCTGATACATATATTTGAAGGATAATTAATAATTACAAATTTCCCTTGAATTTTACGTTAATTACAAAAAACCAAGTTATCTTTTAAAATAACAAATACCCCCCTTGACATGTTTGATTCTATTTTGCAAATTGCACACTATTGAGGGTATTTGTAAATTGTAATGCCTTAAGAAGGGGAATTGTAATTTTAACAGATAAATGGATTGTTTTGTAATTAAGCTAAACCTCAGGGGTATTTTTGTAATTTTCCCTATTTTTAAACACGTAAGAATGTCTGACGTCATTTCATGTTCATATCAATAAGTATCTGAATGAGATTTTAATCTGCAGAGGGTTTGAAAAACTTTCCACGATTTCGCCCCGCGCCTAAGCTCCAGATCCAAGAAACGGGTCAGATGGGAGGCCTTCAGGGCCTGCCAACCGACCGCAACACACTCAAGAAGCTAATAGCACTGCGTCCTGCGCTCAATAGCCAAATGAACAATAATAACCAACACATCAGTAGTCAACGAGCTTTGAGTGGCTCACCACAAGCCGCTCTCGCATCGTCCAACTACCAAAATCTGCTGACGAGACAGAACTCGATGAACTCGACCAATAGTCCAATTCAACAAGAGCCATCTTCCCCTTTCAGTTCTTCCAACCGCACTCAGTCCACAGCAACAACTCCTCGAGGGTATTCCGGTAATTTTCCAGGAATGTTGCAGAATTCAGCAATCAGTGGCTTTTCTAGTCAGCAACAGCAATTCCAGCTGTCACAAGGATTACAACAGCAAATGGTCCAGCAATATCTGCATGATATGGGCAAAAATACGGCACAAAATCAGGGTGGCAATATATCTGGGGGCGGGCCCGGCGTTAGGAATTCTCCGGCGAGTAGTGCCGCTGGGAGCGGGCCATGGGGTGGTCAAGGTCAGCAGCCGAGCAGAAGCAATAGTTTCAAAGGTGCTTCTTCGGAGAGTGAATCCCCAGCTCCTGTTGGTTGTACGGGAGTGAGCCAAAAGGCGTCGGATTTGCCGCGAAGTCGTTATTTGTCGGATGAGATGGTTTCGGATATTGGGCATGAGTTTGCTGAAAATGAGTTCTTTAGCAGTGATTTTGACGATAATTTGAACTTCAGCTGGAACTTATGACTAACACAGTTATGTTTTCTTGGTATTGTTGTCGGGAGTGGACTTGAAGATACGAACGTCTTTGTACAGGCTGGTTTAGTTATCTTGTTATTTCGTTTTTATTCTCTGCTCCCCAAACAGGGACACGTTTTTCTGGTGATGTTAAAGTAGGTAGTAAGTTCATGTTTGTTTATCTTTAGCTTATTGCAAATGTAATTCAAAATCACTTTGAATTTGCATTCGAATGCGAAATGCGTCCTGCTAACAACAGATTAGATAATGTTATCAGGTATTTTAGCCAAAAGAAATTGCTTGATTTGTGACATAATTGAACAACAATCTTGCTAACAAACCAAACTGTTACACAATTAACGTTAAAACGGTGGAGTCTAGTTATTGGTTCTTCAACTTGTATTTCGTTAAGAGTTCAATGTGAAACATACGCACAGATCATGTGGAAGGGTGGACACAAAAGAGTGCAGGGTAAGCAAAAACTGTAGTTGCCACTTAGGGGTGGCATTTCAGACACAACACTGACACATGCCCGATATGTTACGGTTGAGGCTTGGCAGGTAGTGTTAGAATCGGGACGGACCTGAATAATACAAATAATAAGCAGGTCAGGTTAGGATTCCCTTGAAATGACACGATTAATACATTTGATCCGATTGTGCTATTATTATGAAGCTTTTTACAATATTTTTATTGATTTTATATATTGTCAATAAATTGATTGAAGAATAAAAGAAATATCAAATGTATGTAGATATATGAGTGACAATTTAAGGCACGTCACGATTGATTGACACGAACACGACACGAAATTATAGGGTTTAAGCTGGTGCTTATTGGGTTCGGGCCGTTATCGGACTGACACGATAATTTTTTAATTATTGGTAATGATTATTTATATGGTTGCCAAATGGGCCAAACTAAATAAATTTGACAATTTTACTTATCGTGCTTACCGTGCCGTGTCGTGTTTTTCGTTTTTAATGTATTGTATTTGGGCTTAAATTCAGGTTCGTTAAGTTTATCATGCTGCGTTCGTATTTCGCCTTATCGAGCCGTGCCATTATCATGTCAGCCCGATAATAGCCCGGCACGAACGATCACCATAACAGCACAGCACGAATAATTTGCCATCCCTATGTAGATACAAATTTTCCCACTTGTGAGAATGAAAGTCCGGACATTTCCTCGTGCAAACGTCACATTATTATTGAAAACAAAAACAAAAATAAAAAATCCTCGATATTGGAACTTGGCTTCCATTGCGAATGTCATAACAGGAGTATGATGCAATTAATATATACACAACATACCATCTCTAAACATAGATGAATAAATAATCAAGTCAAATGCCCACAATAGAAGTTTTTGAACTCGAAAACTCAGTCGAATTATAGCGTTCAGAAATCAATCAGACGGTCACTTGGGACGAACTCGTCCGATGTCTTCTGCAGCTGATAAACTACTCATCTTGCACCTCCTTTTGACAAATGGGGCATTGCTGTGAGAAAAATGGTGAACGACACATAGGTCATTACAGTATCATAAAGCCATATACGTTTTGATTGGATACTATATCTCAAGCTTGTACCTCTATATCATAATACCAGAACACAACCCATAAACAAAATAGTCCTTGCAAGTATGAAATTTGGTGTCTCTCTCCATGCTTTCTTTTTCTTTTAAGGGATAATTACAATTTACAAATACTACCCTTGAGGTTTAGCCTAATTACAAAAAACCCAGCTATCTTTCGAAATTACAAATACCCCCTTGACATATGTTTCTATTTTACAAACTGCTCCTATTGAGGTGGTGTTGGAGGGGGTAATTTGTACATCAAATACAAACCTCAAGCAGGTATTTGTAGTTTTAAAAGATAGGTGGAGTTTTTATAGTTAGACTAAACCTCAGGGGTAGTTTTGTAATTATACCTTCTTTTAATCAAAATGATAAATATATTACATGCAATATTTCTACGCTTGTTCTTTGTTGTTCGTGGTTAAGTAGCGTCCATTGGCCTTCATTTCTTTCGGGTTTAATCAAACTTCCCCAGTAGACAATAAGACATATCATAATGAAGACATAAATAAAATTTACCTTATTTTGTTGCAACCAAGGAGTGATACAGTTTGAATGATACTGGTGCGCACAAGGCAAAGTGGTCAACTTAGCTCCATTCTTATATTCGGCACAGCATATCACACACCTAAATAAATTGTAGATATAAATAAGCAAATTATCATAACAGTTGATTCTTACTGGTGTTGGTATTATATTGTTATGTTAAAGTGAGATAACATTTTTGGGAAAAAACTAAAAATTCTAATTAAGACATTGAGCCATATTTTGGGGCATCAATAGAAGCCATACTTTTCAACAAATGAAGTATAGTATATAAAGTAAGTTTATGGGACATATGATGTAGATAAACATAGATTTAGTTATTATATTAAGGGGCGCTATTAACACCCACAAAACCTATCAATACACCCCCTTTTTTTAATAATCATCAACTAAAATGACTAAAATGCCCTTAATACTCTGCCAAATTTCTAATACACCTTTTTTAAAATCTTATAATCTTCTTCTCTACCCTACAAACATTCTTCATTTCTTCTCACATTTTGTAACGAGATCTTAAGGGATTTAACAAATCTGAAAATTGTACCAAATTTCTTTTGTAAATTCAAAAGCATGAACAATAAATTTCTCCCCCCCAAAAAAAAAAAAAAAACAATTATATCAAACACAAGATCAAATTATCCTCCATAACAACAAAATTATTACCCACGATAAAACAGATGAATTATAATAAAATTGAAGATTGCGTCTCATGGAATCATCCAATGCTTTAAAATGACATTGAGTTCTTACTTTTTAAGTTTTTTAAAAAATAAGTTCTAATCTGTTTTTGGCTTTTCCTTGATTCCTTTTCTCTTTATTATTTGGATAGTCACATTTTTTAATCATCTCTCATGTTAAATAATTGCTCCATTAACCATTATTAACTCTAACTTTTGGACTTTAGCAGAGTAGCAGATGTTTTCATCGTCTGTGATGGACATTTGGGGAAGAATTGGGGTTTAATTGGGGGAATGGTAAATTGAGGAATATTAGTGGTGTATTAAGTGAATAAATTGTTTTGAAAAATAATATTAGGGTGTATTAAGAAGGGGGTGTATTGATAAGTTTTGGGGGTGTTAATAGCACTACCCTTATATTAATGAGCTTCAAGTAAGATATTAATCAAAAATTCTGACAAATAATATATCTAGAGCATTTTTTTTTTTGAAAAATAGAATTAAGCACTATTGTAGTTTCTATATACATCACTCGAAGCAATATTAACGATTAGGGTTACAATTGGGAATAAAATTACCACGCATAAGCTACAAAAACTAGCATTTATATATTGTTTCAAAGGGAAAACTTTGAAGAAAAATCTAAAAACTAAGAATACTACATGCAAAAATGTTTGTACCTTTATCTAGAGGTGAAAATACATGCAAAGAATTAATCTTATAATATAAATACGCCATACGAATTAACTGTAGGAAAATGTTTATAACCAAAGATATATATTTTGAAATTTTTTTGATTAATTGTTCACAACCTAAACAATTGGAAGTATTATGTAATGAGGTGATTTTGTGATAAAATAAGATTAAAAGAGTAGAGAATGGACAAGATAGTTACATTTTATTGATAATCTTTGTGAAGTTTGTCATATTAAATATGATGTCAATTTTTTTCTTGTAACCTTTAAAAATGAGAATGTTTTCACTGACGTTCAATATGCATGAAACAATGTTATTCACGTGCTCGCATGTGCTTTTTTATATTATATTTTGCCACTATTGATGATACGTGAACATCTAATTGCACATATTATTTAGAAACACATGTATACACATTCAGATTTTAGGTTAAAAGAAACCATACTCATCCTTTTCTTTTTCTTTTCTTCGAGAACAAACCAACTTTGTATTTGAATGTTGGTAACCGTGAGATGAGATCTGCTGAAAGTCCTCTGCTCTCTGTACCCACAGATTCTCCGAGTGATTGCAATTCCTAGAAAATTAAAAAAAAAAAAAATTAAGAAATAGCTCTGTAGGTTGTGATTATTTAAAATTGTGAAGCAAACAGCTTCAAAGTTTAGGAAGAAACTTAATATAAAGGGATAATTACAAAAACTGCCCCTAAGGTTTGGGTTAATAACAAAAAAACCCAGAGTGTTTGAATATTACAAAAAAAAATCTTGAGGTTTGATTCTATTTAAATGTAAGGAGGTGATTGCAAAAGGGGTGTTTGAAATGTTTTTGCTTATGAATGGGGTAAAATGTAATACAAATCAAAACTCATGCAGTTTTTTGTAATTTTCAAAAACTTGTGGTTTTTTTTGTAATTAACGCAAACCTTAGGGGTAATTTTTGTAATTATCCCTAGTATAAATTCATACAAGTAACAAGACCGACCTCATAAGTCATTCTATCAGGATCAATCTCGTCTTGCCTTATGTTTTGACTTTCAGCCTGCATAGTAACATATTGCAAAAGTATACTATAACCCTTAACACCATGATGTACATTGAACAAAGTAATAACCCGGACGTGGAGAAGAGTAGGCAAAGTACCCTGTTAGGCGATTCTCTTATAGTTGATCTTGTACCTGCAGATCAAATTGAGGTCACCACTTCCCATTAGCCATACGTATATATAAAGCATTAATTACACAAAATACCCTTGAGGTTTAGTCTAATTAAAAAAAATCGGAATTACAAATACTCCCCTGATATTTGTTTATATTTTACCAATTGCACCCTCAATACGGGGATATTTGTTAAGAAAATACAAAGGGGGTGTTTGTAATACCATAAGGGGGTATTAGTAATTTTGAAAGATAATTGGTTTTTTTTTGTAATTAAGCCAAACCTCAGAGGTAGAATTTGTAATTATCCCATATATGAATGCATTATTCTCTTTCTCTATCCGTCCTTCTACTTTTGAGTATTGTGTTTTTCTTAAAGAAGAATACAATCAAATGAACTTCATAAGCATCTTCCAACTTATTTCGTAGGTTCTACTTTGGGATCTTGCCTCTTATTTTCTGCAGCCGACGTACTTTACAAACTATACCATCTTTTCACTTTTAGTACCCAACTTATGGCCATATCATTTTTTGAACCCCATGTTTTACTTTCTAATCACTTTCAATACGTTTCATCAAATGTTCGTCAATTTTGGCACCGAATGTTTTAATTTTTAATCACTCCATATGTAACAGAAAATGATTAGAAAGTAAAACACGGGTACCAAAATAGACATATGTTCGACGGAAAAAGTGATTAAAGAGTAAAACACGGGTGCTAAATTCATACGACCAGAAAGTGGAATACTAAAAAAAAAATATGGCATAGTATACATACTAAAATTGAAATTATCCCAAATTTTTGGTTTGAAAACTTTAAACAATGTCAACCAGAGAACAATTTTTTGACCTAGTACAACAATGTGCAATAGGAATCATCTCCAAATAGAGTCAAAACACACTCAAACTACCAGCGCTCCTCCTGATTATAATTTCCGTACAAACCTAAACATATAAGAATAGTATCCTCTTTTAGCAGAAGTCAAATATAAAGCAATTATCATTTATCACAATTCACAACTAAGGAAATACAGTTCAAAAAATTTGCATCACAGTCAAATATAAGATATTTCTCACATCAATTTTCAAAATATTAAGAGAATTTTCTTTTACGAAATGAGATCGCATATTTGGAGAGAGAATTTATTACCAACTGAACCGACACCGTGCTCATGAATGTAGAAATTGTTGAAGTCATCCCCCAGCTCCAAGGCTCTTGCTATGGCTTCATCAAGAGCCAATTGGTGTTCAACACTTGTTCCATGTGATGATTCATTCTCATGTGCCAAAACCGGACTGCTGTTGCTAGTTTCGCCACAGCCAGAACTCGTACCCCTGTTCTGTTTATTGATTTGAATATATTGATAGGCACTCTCCTGTTATTCGACAACAATACCATTGATGAACTTCATAGAAACAAAGAGAAAATACTAAGGTCTTGT
The DNA here is from genome assembly GCA_016081115.2 of Rehmannia glutinosa. Taxonomy (NCBI): domain Eukaryota; kingdom Viridiplantae; phylum Streptophyta; class Magnoliopsida; order Lamiales; family Orobanchaceae; genus Rehmannia; species Rehmannia glutinosa. The sequence continues at coordinate 128,284 of JABTTQ020003428.1, read as the reverse complement.
ATGGATGTATTTTCAAGTCCAATTTCACAGTTGGAAAATGAATTTTCAGACTTTATTGGTTTCGTGTGAGAATTGAGAATATGTTTGGTTTGTTGTCTGAGCTTTATATTTGGAAATTAAAATATGTTTAGTTATCATTGTTGAAGTGTATTTTTTACATATATTTGCATGATTGTAGTGCAAAAGTTGTTGGTTATGTTTTCGAAGTGTGTTTTCACGTAGATCGTGATTGTGATAAAAATTGTTTGGTTGTGTTCCCAAAATAATCTTTCCATGAAAAAGTAAAAACGAAAATGACTTCATTTCCGTTGAGAACTTCTCTAAACAAACATAAACCTAGTTTTTGGAATAGTTGGAAAATGGAAAATGGGTTTTGAAAACACAACCATACATGGCATAAGTTGTTCAAGAAAGTGGCAATACTAAGGAGTGTTTGCAAAAACGTCGATTTTCGAAAAAGTGATTTATTGTAGCAAAAGCCAAAGTAGCCGAGAATCGGAAGTTGGTAGTTCTTGCAAATAGAAGCTAAACATTAATAAGTTAAAAGAGAGTGTTCGGGAATAAGTTGTAAAAGTATTCTATTTGTGTGTAAACTCAAATTAGAAGCGGATAAGAAATCTAAAGTACTTATCCCCTACCTTTAAATTATGATTAAGTTAAAGCGAATTAGAAGCATAAGAGGCATTTAAAAACACTAAAAGCTATTTTTTCCAGCCAAAAGTCGACAATCACTTTTTTAGGTGTTTGCAAACACTCCTTGAATTCAATGTACCTGCATTAGAAGAACTTCTTCAACATTGAGGTCGCCAAATTCTGGGTAAATATCCTTAAAATGTTCGGCAATTTCATCCGGTGTCATACCGGTCAAATAATGGTTATAGACTTCGTTATTCATCATCGGTGCTTGGACATCATCACATGATATCTCCAAAACTATCCTCTCTGTGAACACAAGTGGAGATAAACGATATAGTGTCTCCGAGGCAGCTACATAAATTCCATAAGCATTATGATTATCACACGACCTCGTAAATAAAGCAGTTTAAGAATAGAAGATACAAATAAACTTTTTCAATAAACCGTTTAATGATTCATTCGTCTTATGTAATTGAAGCTCTTGACAAAGTTATGCAGAGTTTAATATGAATGAAAGTAATATACAAAAGGAGGAAATGAATTTGACTGCATTGATAAACTTGATATCCCGTTTTTTAGAATCTTCCATTTGCCACTATTGAAATAAGAAAATTTCAACAAGAAAATGGTCCCAGGAATCATGATAAACAAGCTATAAGTATCAGATATGAAATAAATCATATTAAACAGAAAAAAAAAAGAAAAATACCAACCTTGAAATTAATTGCTACAGATTAATCATCCCTTGAGGCAGAGAGATTACAATATCTTCTACTGCTTTACAAAAACAATGAAATTGTGCCTGTTATTTTATTGATGGTATGATAAACACATATGCATAGGTCAATTTGTGCAATACCTTATATAAAACCCCTGTTCTAAAATCCCCCTAGCTCGATTAGTCCCGCCTGCACTAGACCCCCTTGTCCGCCTAGGCTATTCTTCCGATTAGGTCCCGCCAAATCCCACCTAACCCCGCCTGGCCCCGCATAGGCGCTAGGCCCTAATCTGCCGCCCGATTAGCACCTAGCGTTTTTTAGAACGCTGTATAAAACTATGTACTTGACCATAAAAGTCCTTTTTTCAACATTATTTTAAAGAATAAGGTTAAAAATACAAACTCACATTAACTTATGGTAACACAAGCAAAACGGTTCTTTCAAAAATCAAGAATCCTACTGGAAGAGTACAATAAATTGACCAGAGACTAATAATATTAAAGAAACAATAAATATCTTTGTAAATAAGAGGCTTAATATTCATTTAACTTAAAAAAAAAAAAATTGAAATGGTTTCTTGGCAGGCTTTCACACTTCACAATCAGAACCTATAAACCTAATTTCTAAAAATTAACTAATATACAGATATTTAATTTATTCATTATTCCATTATTCCATAACATTTCAATTTTCTTGAACATATAGCCAAATTCCCCCAAAAAGGACTAATTAATTTTCTCATACCACATAATTAAGGACTTCCAAACGCAGACTTGCGTAGATCAAAACCCATAATTAAGGATCTATCTTAAGCATTGACAACATATTAAAGATGGGTTCTCAATAAATAAATAAAAAAACACGCAATTGCAGAGAAAATACAGTAGAAAAGAAATCACCTTTCACAATTTGAGTGAAGCTGGTGAAAATGGGTTCTTGATATTTTTTCTCTTTCTTTAGCAAAAATTTCACCTCTTTGACAGTGCCTCTCACACAGAAGTAAGAGAGTGATGAAGTGAAAAAGAAAGAAAAAAGGGGTTAACTGACAAAATAAAACAAAACGTCGTTTTTTAACATATAGGAGCTGGTGGGAAAGCTAGGTGAAAGGGTCCAACTGTCTTTTTTCTTGAAAAGAAAAAAATTGCGGCCAAATGAATGGTGCCGCTATAAAGCTATGGCATCTAATCGTATTGTTTAGTATTAAGTAATAAAGAATATCAGACATATCTTACTTGCATCTTCCTTTTTTTTCCTATTTTTCCTATTTTATGAGGAAAGCATCTTGGGTAATACTTATACTACTAAATTATTAAGGAAATGTTTTCAAAAACTTTCGCCTTTATAATATTGATCTCGGACGTACTGTTTAAAATAAAATGGATAAGTGTATAAACGAAAAAAAGGGACAGAGTTTGTGAAAGTCGAGGCTAGTATTGGATACTATCTCCGCAGACGAAATTGCCCCGTTACAAAGTCTTTACGATCTTGATGCGTCGTCCCCAAGATACAACAACTTTACTGAGTTCAACTTAACAGCACATGCAAAAGTCGAACCAACAGCGAACAAAACAAGTGTTTAGGCTTTCAAGCTTTTGGAAGGAAATAATTCAATATGGTGATGCAGAGTGCTTGGTTGTTTTAGCTTATTATTTTTCACATCTTTTTTATCTGCAGGGACTTCATACTTATAGGCCTCAAGGTGCCTCAAAGAAATGATATGTCTTTCGGTTCGAAAAGACATATCTATAGCCAAAAAATGCACCTAATAACTCGAACAGATGCCTCGCGCACTTGTGCATGTGCGACAGTAAAAAGTTACTGTCTCTAGTGCGCGCCGCGCACTACAGTGCTTGCTGGCGCATTGCTTAGCGCATGGCAGAGCGCGCCCCGTCCCGGTGCGCGACCGTGCACTTCCCAGTTGGAGAAAAAATTAATTTTAAAGGTTTAAATAAATTTTGTCCAAAACTGTAAGGGTCTTGAAGCCCAAGCCCACTCACTCACGAACAGGACCCCAGGCCAAGCCCCAGCGAGCTCGGCCGACCGATGAGCGGCGTCGCCACGCGCGCGCGTGTGTTTTGAACCAAACCCACAAGTATGTAGGCCCTCACCCCTTTAAAAACTGTGGTGCCCCAAGGACCCAAACCCATTAGTCCAAATTGGGTTATATAAATAGAGCAATTTTTGGCTTTCTCTCCTATGAGGGATGGAGCTTCACTCCTCCCCCACATTTTCCAATTTCCATGTCAATTTCCAGTTTTAAGTGACTAACTTGCAGCATTAATTTCTCATTCACCCGAAATTGGTTTTGAGAAATTTAAAATGTCAATCTCATCTACTCACTTAGCAGAATTTTATCATATGATTTAATTCTATTTTCCACCAATGGAAACCACTTAAATATTTGGTCAAAAATTGGTCAATACACATTTCTTCATAAAACCAAATTCCAACAACTCCCCACATGAATGAAATTAATGCATGCATGTATTCAAATTCGCTTGAAAGTCTCGGTGAACTGTTATTGAATTTGAATAGGTAGCTTGCGGCTTTGAACCTTTCTTAGTAAAATACTATCAGATTTACTAGTTGCTTAGTGATGCGATGTCTTGAACTACTCAGCCGTATGTGTAACTGAGACAACAGTATTTACACAATAACAATTCTAACATTTGTTATTCTCACGTTGTGTCCATTTCGGCCCCGGACCATATCTTAGATTCATAAGTGTTTCTTTGAAACGACCATTACTTCTCACTTATATAGGTGATCCCCTATTGAAGAGTATCTTGTCATACTCCACCTTTCGGTATAGGAATCATAAAAAGTTTTAAACTTAACCTCACCATATTCAGCAGGTTTCTATTTTCCATGTGTACAGCTGGATATTCATAACTTAGTTGTCCCATTGAACCAAAGACTTGAGATCTCCAATTTACAAGGTTGGGTTACCGCTATGAACATTCTTTATTTTGTGGACCCATTCCCATTAACAATTTATACAATTGATTTCAATTTATTCCTTTTGTCGGCGGATCTCACTAGGTTTTCCTTTAACTTCACATAGTCAACCTATATAACCCCATCCGAAAATTAATCAAGTCTAATGGTATTGTGTCTTGACGAATATGTCTAGACTTACCATTATACATACTACTTTGTGCCCTTCCAATTGTGATTGACTATCATAATGTATCAAACATGGCACCGTTTATTCCAACAAGGAATATCTTCAAGAAGTTTCTAAGCCATTCTATTTCTTCTCTAGTTTTATCTAAAGCAATGAACTCGATTCCATAGTGGATCGAACTATACACATTTGCTTAGAAGACTTCCATGACACCGCTCCTCCACCTATTGTGATAACATATCCACTTATGGACTTGGAGTCTTTTGTGTCTGATATCCAATTGGCATCGCAGTATCCTTCTAAAACTACTGGATATCTTGTATAAAGTATTCCATAGTTCATGTTATACTTTTAAGTATCTAAGTACCCTTGTCATGGTTTTCCAATGATCCTTACTCGGGTTACTTGTGAACTACTTAGCTTACTCACTTTGAATACACAATGTATGGACGTGTACAATTCGTTAAGTACATCGAATGACAATTATCCTTGCATATTTAAATTTGAGAAACTGGTTTTCCTCTATTCTTGGCCAAGTGTAAACTTAGATCTACAGGTATCTTAGCCGGAGGGCTATAAAAAGCATTAAACTTTCTAAGTATGCTTTTGACATAATGGGATTATGACAAGACAATTCCATCTGAAGTCCTAGATATTTTAATCTCTAATATAACATCAGATAATCTCATATCTTTCATGTCAAAGTTCTTCTTTAACATGTTCTTAGTGTTCATGATTAAATCATGACTACCACCCATAATAAACATATCATCTACATAAAGACATTCCTTTAATGTAAACACAATTAGCACATTCATTGATTTTGAAACCATTTGACTTTATGGTCGAGTCAAACTTTTCATGCCATTGCTTAGGTGCTTGTTTTAGTCCATAAAGTAACTTAACAAGTTTACACACCTTTCTCTCTTTATCGGGTGCAACAAACGCCTCAGGTTGTTTCATATAAACCTCCTCTTCAAGCTCACCATTCAAGAAGGCAATTTTCACATCCATTTGATGTATCTCAAGGTTATGCAAAGCTATAATAGCAATGAGAACTCGAATGGACGTGATCCTCGTAAAAGGAGAATATGTATCAAAAAAGTCATATTCCTCATTTTGTTTAAACCCTTTAGCTACCAAACGAGCTTTGTATTTATCTATAGATCCATCTGCTTTGTACTTCCTTTTAAGGATCCATTTGCATCCCAAAGATTTGCAACCCGGTGGGAGATCAACCAACTCCCAAGTATTATTTTGCATGATGGAATCTGTTTCATTATTGATAGCTTCTTTCCAGAGAGGAGCTTCTGGACTAGACAAAGCTTCTTGAAAAGTTTTGGGTTCATTTTCTAACTTTTGTCCTTTACTGCGTCTTGGTTCCTCTTCATCATCACTTTGAGGTAACCTTGCAGTTTCATAAGTTCGTTTACTTGAACTTTCTTCTTTCCATTATTTGTTCGGAAAGATATTCTCGAAGAATACAACATTCTTTGATTCAATGATCATACCTCCATTTATATCAGGAATAGCTGACTTGTGCACTAAAAAGTGATATGCTCTACTATTGTTTGCATATCCAATGAAAACATAATCAATCGTCTTCAAACCGATTCTAACTTGTTTTGGCTTTCGTACTTTGACTTTATCCAAACACCCCCACACTCTAAGCTATTTATATGACAGTTTTCATCATTTCCATAACTCATATAGAGTTTCATTTTTACTTTTGTGTGGGATCTTATTAAGAATGTAGTTTGCAGAAAGAATAGCTTCTCCCCACAAGTTTTGGGGTAAACTAGAACTAATCAACATTTCATTCGTCATCTCCTTAAGAGTATGATTTTTGCGTTCTGCAACTCCATTTGATTGAGGTGAGTAGGGAGCTGTCGTTTGATGAATTATACTCGCTTCCGAGCAAAATTCTTCAAATGGAGCAACATACTCTCCGCCTCTATCACTTGAATCATCTTAATTTTCAAATTAAGTGATTTTCAACTTCATTCTTATAAGTTTTGAAAGCTACAAAAGCTTCATCTTTGCTTTTCAAAAGATATACATAACAATATCTTGTGCAATCGTCAATAAACGTTATAAAGTACTTTTTTCCACCTCGAGTTTGCACAAGTTTTAAATCACACACATCTGTATGAATTAACTCAAGTGGTTTTACACTTCTCGTTACCGAATGAAACGGTGCTTTAGCGATTTTGCTTCAACACAAACTTCACATTTATCTTGTGAATCGGTTTTAAATATTGGTATTAATTTCAAATTCACTAACCTTTTAATTGTGTTGAAGTTTATGTGTATGAACCTATCATGCCATAAATTAGAACAATCCAAAAAGTAAACATAAATAATATTTTTATTCTTCACCTTTTGGCGGAAAACATTCATTATAGACATCTTAAAGAGCCTTTTATCAAGGTACCCTTACAAACAAACGACCATTCTTGGTCATTACAAACTTAATCGGACTCAAACACTAGTCTAAACCCATCCTTACTAAGCAAAGGACCGGAAACTATATTCTTGCGGATATCCGGGACAGGCGGCACATCCACAAGTGTAAGCTCTTTTTCTAAAGTCATTTTAGCACAACTTTTCCAAGCCCCATGATGTTGGAAGTCGAAGAGTTCCCTATGAACAACTTCCTTCTATTTATTGGAGTGTAGGAGGAAAATGTCTCCTTGTCGGCACAAATATGACAAGTAGCTCTGGTATCTATCCACCATTCCATTGGGTTATCCACCATATTGGCTTCAAACACAAAGAGGCTGCGAGATCGAACTTCGACATGTCTATCGAATGCAGGACTTGTTCTCGGTCACATGGCTTTTGATGGTTGCCATTCTGATTGCCCTTCTAAGGGTGTCGCCAATCCTTGGTCGTGTGATTCGGTTTCCCACAGTTGTAGTAATTCTCTTTGAACTTCTTAGCCTTTCCCTTATCTTTTCCGAAATGCTTCCGTTTCTTGCGATGCTTGATCGGGCAAGATTGGCATTGCCTCCATTCAATTTGCCGACTTTACTTTGGATTTTCAATTGTCTTCCTCAATCCGGCCAAACTACCGATCCTCAAGCCCTATTTCCTTGCATTTGTGCATGAGGTAGTCCTTAAAATCTTTTCACAATGGCGGCAACTCGATTATTGTAGCCACTTGAATGACTTCGTTAAGAAGCATCCATTCGATCTAAGTCTCAAGTATGATCCAATCTCTTGCACTTAGTTGATCACCATTTTGGTATCAACCATCTTATAATCAAAATTTGCCGACAACAAATTTCTTTATGTCGAATCTTCATTTTTATACTTCGCTCCAAAGAGTTAACTCTTTTGGATGTTTTGAAACGAAGATGTTATAGAGGGTGTCTTCCAATCGGTTCAAAACATAGTTCCAAAAGAAATCGTTGTTGTGCCAATCATCTACAACGACCCTCCTTTGTTGTCGTTCTTCTTCTGGCTAACGGTCGGGAGTCCTCCTTCGAGAAATCGGGACGGAGACCCAAAGTAGTCGGATAAAAGAGCATATTATGTTGCCATCTTTTGAAGTCAACACAAGAGAATTTTGCGGGTTTCTCGCCATGAGCGGGAGCGGAGCCATCGAGTGAAACTAACGAATGCCATCGTCTCGAAAATAGAAAAAAATTCGTCTTGTGATTGTTGTTTGGGTGGTACTATTTAAAAGAAATGGCTAAGTGTATAAACGAAAAGGGGATGAGTTTGTGAAAGTCGAAGCTAGTATTAGATACTATCTCCTCAAGACGAAATTGTCCCATTACAAAGTGCTTACAAGATCTTGCAATTGTCCCTAAAGATACAACAACTTTACGGTTCGACTTAGCAAAGACTTGCAAAAATCGATCCAACAAAATGAACAAAACAAGTGATTAGGCTTTCAAACTCTTAGATGGAAATAATTCAATATCTTTGATCAAAGTGCTCGATTTTTTTTAGCTTATTATTTTTGTATCTTTTTTTCATTGAGGGTTTTATATTTATAAGCCTCAAGGTACCTCATGGAAAGGATATGTCTTTTGGTTCGAGCAACCTATGACCTAAACCCAGGACCCGGTGGCCGAGTTGGCGGGCGGCGGCGGCGGCAAGACGCGCGTGTTTTGAACCAAACCCTAGGCATGTAGGTCCTCACCCTTTAAAAACTTTGGTGCCCCAGGGCCCAAACCCATTAGTCCAACTTGGTTATATAAATAGAGCAATTTTTGCTTTCTCTCCTGTGGGATGGAGTTTCACTCCTCTCCCACATTTTTCAATTTACGTGTCAATTTTCAGTTTTAAGTGGCTAACTTGTAGCATTAATTTCTCATTCACCAAATTGGTTTTGAGAAATTTAAAATGTCAATCTCATCTACTCACTTAGTAGAATTTTATCATATAATTTAATTCAATATTCCACCAATGAAAACCACTTAAATATTTGGTCAAAAGTAGGTCAACACTCATTTTTTTTATAAAACCAAATTCCAACAATTGATTTATTATATCATAAGTAAATGTAATCGAGAATCAGAAGTTTGTAATGTTTGCGAATATAATCAAAAGTTGGGAACAAGAAGTTGAGAGTGTTTGGTGAAAAAATTAGAAAAATGCTTATTTATTTATGAAAGTCAAACCATATGCAAAATAAAAAATCTAAAACTCTGTACATGTCCCTACTTTTAGATTTTGATTAAATGAAGTAGAACTAAAAACATAAATTGATTTAACAAACACTAAAAGTAATTTTTTCCCGCTAAAAGTTGAGATAATCACTTCGTTTTAGTGATTGCAAACACTCCTCAAGTACCAGAAATATATATCTTGGGGAAATGAGTTCTTGTTTAATTGTTTATATTGAAGAGAAATGTATTCTTTTATTGTTGTTAAAGGCCTCGATATTACTAGTTGTTTGAAAGATGAAATTATCATTTTTTGCATTTTGGTCGTGCTAAAAGTTGATTCAATAACTGAAAATTGGTTTAAGTTCAAAAATCACGAGCTTATTGATCTCAGAAGATGAAACTTATCATTGCCGCCTTTTGGGGAATGCAATAATCAGCTTAGTTTTATACACCACCAAGGGTAACTTTATTTTAAGTAGCAAGTAATAAATATTCAAATCTTGATAGATTTTTAGGATACATGATTTTTCTCAAAACAAAATTTACTAACACAATCTTATGAGGGTTGGAGATTTTTTAAATATATAGATCAACAATTTTTTCAATTCAGTTTTCTATAGTTAAATATAAAAATGATACGTAAAACATTACAGGTTATAATTTATGATAATTAGAAAAACAACCCCCAAAGTTTATTATAATTTCAAAAAAAATATCTTTCAAATTTAGTAATATACCCTAACTATTTATTTATATTTTACACATTGACTCTTAGGAGAGTGGAGATTTTTGTCATCATGCTAAACCTCGAGGGTAGTTTTCGTATTAATTACCCCTAATTTATATCAAAGAAAGACAGTCCATCATGCACGCTGAACCTTAAGTAGCACTTAATAAGCAAAGTTGAAAAGTTTATTTATTTCTCGCATAGCAACATTTGAAAATATGCATGCTTAGAATCAACTTTAAAGAAAATAGTTCCTTTTTCAATTGGTAACTAGCACAATGTAAAGACGGATTAACTATACTACACTTTTTATGGTGAGTCTTCGGCACCTTCCGAAATTAGGAATGGCAATGGGACAGATTGGGGCGGGTTTTAATATTTTTGTACACCCGTTAAGAACCGGGACATGATCGGGGCGGGGTGAAATCGAGGATCTGCCCTATTTGTAGTTTTTAAAGTCAAAATAATATTTTTAGTTCTCAATTTATATATTTAACAAAAAACATATACATATTTTGTTAAATTTATGTGTTATATATGTTAACACTTTCAGAAATTATCATCTAGTATACTAAAGAAATGAATACTAGATGATAATTTTTTTTAAAGAAATTCATATATATATATATATATGTATATACAGTATAAAATATACTCAATATATAATTATATATATAGGGATATGATCATGTAAGTAGGGATGACAAAGGCGGGTTTCCCGATTTATTAAACCCAGTGACGTCCCGATGGGGGATTTCGAGGTATATACCCGATTAAATGGGCCCACAGGCCACCACATTTCAAAACCGGCACCGGACACCTTTCGCCATATTATTTTTTATTATATTTTTCTAATATATATTTAGATATTTTTGCATTATATTTTAGATTTGAGTGTTGTATTGATATTAATTTACTATAATATCTTGTAATATAATATTGTGCTTTGAATATTTATTTTGAGTATTAGTTGAGTACTATTGCAAGATCCTAATAATAGTTCTTTACAAAAAAAATAAAAATCACAATAGTAGCTAAATAGTTGTAAAACATAGTTATAATAAGTTGCATAATTTTTTTTTGTGACCTATTGTCATTGGAATGATCTTGAAAAATTGGCCACAAATATAAACAATAAATAATTGCAATTAAAAAATTATTGGCGGGTCTAGCGGGTCCCAGACCCATTAAAAGCCCGGTTGATTTTCAAAATTTCAAACGGGCGGGTATTGGATCTTGATTTTTCTTGGCGGGCGGTGGGTCCTTAATATTCTCATCTACGCTACCTTCATTTTTTGTTCGTGTTCATATTTAGTCGCCCAACATTCAACTCCATAAAGTATTGGGGCCTTATGACCATTTTATAAAATTTTTCTTTCAATTGTAATCGTATTTCACGGTCACAAAGGATAGAAGATGCACTCCTTCACTTATTCCAACCCTTTTGGATCTTCGTTCTCTTGATTATATATATATATTATTTTTGCATATATAGATATATATATATATATATATACCTATTATAAAAGTGTGAATATGTTTTAAGGTTTCTTGAAAATTTTGATTTGCCAAAAATGTCCTCATGTTAAAGTTAGCTTTAAGGGTAATTAAGTAGTTTTTCATATTGAGTTTGATTTTATTTATTTAATAATATTGACAAGTGTCTCTTTATATTCCAAACCCTTCTTATATAATTTATTTCAATTTTAATTCTTAAATAATTTAAATTTTTAGATAATATTTATTTTATATTATATTAGATATCGAGAGCATTCCGACCATATGTCATAAGCATATATAAAAGACTTCATATGAGAGAATTTTAGCCATTTAAAGTTGAGTGCTATGTAAAATACATATTTATAATATCTTTATTTAATTTTCTAAATAATTAAATACATCAAAAAAGAAAAAAAGAGTATGAAAATACAACAAATGAAGAGAAAAAATAAATAAATAATATTTAATATTATTTTATTCAAAATAAATAGCAGGACATAATATATTTTTTAACTTCAGGTTAAGTTGGTTTTATACCAACTTATTGAGTATTCTAGATTAGGATTTTGCGTTGTTTTCGGGTATTTTTAGTGTCGTTTGAGTCGAATTCATGTACTTAGTTGTCGTTAGAGTCGAGAATGATCTTGGTAGCCGAAATTGATCAAGAAAGGTGAAAAACGTGTTTGGAAGAATAAATCGCATTTTAAAAGTTGAAAGCGAAAAAATATGGGTCACGCGGACGCGCGGCCGGCTGAGGTTTGAAGCGGTGCGATAGCACAATTTCGATTTAGCCTTTCGTGCGCCCAAAATGAAAGGCTGCGCGCCGGTCGGTGTATGTGCAGACATCTTCGATGGCGCTGCAGCTTCTGCCAAAGGGCTGCAGCGCCGGGCGTCTGTGGCAGAGAAGATTGATCGCGCGATGCAACGCCAAATGATATCAAGCAATGAGGATACAATATACGGCCTTGTGCAGCTGCGCCAAGCACAAGGATAGGATCGATATACGGCGTGACTACTTAAAGCATGCGATAATGACGGGAAATTTGGGCTTTATTTTTGTGGGCTTTTTGACGTGATTTCGAGGGCTTTGACCTATAAATATACCAAGGAGGCGTATGAGATGGGGTGAGACATTATTTTGAGCACAACGCAAGGCAAGAGACACAGAGCTAGGGTTCGGGGACGATAATTGGAGGCACTTCTCGTGGACACGAGAAATTCCTTCTCTTTTTCTTCTCGATTATTTCTTTGCTTTTCTTTGTTAATTTTTAAGATGTATAATTATTTCTTTCACGAATTTTTGTACATCCATTATGAGCTAAACCCATCTTTCTAGGGATTGATGTAACTTACGTTTGAACCTATGTTTTGATTTCCGAGTTTATGAAATTCGCATATTTATTAATCTATTTGTGCTATTTGATTTGATTGCATCCGAATTATCGATCAATAGTTTAGATTGTTTAGCGTGTTTGATTTGACACTCGAGAGAGGTAATTGAACGCCGGCCATAGAATAACACAACCTGGGGTTCATAGAACCGAGAGGTTTATGAATCTTTGAAGCTGTTATAGAATATTCATTGAGCGTATTAGGGTTTAATTTATGATTTTTATAGAGATATCGAAATCGAGAAATTGGAACCTATAATCACTTGGCACTCGAGAGAGGAAGTGAAAACGGTAGGGCTGAATGAATTGAATGGTGAGGCCGGAACTGCTATCGTGCTCTGGGCTTTTAACCGGATTGCTATTGGCTTATAGATTAATAATTTGTGATTAATAAACCGGATTGAGAACATAGGGGATAACTAGGTGAAATCAACCCTTTAGAATTCATATCTTAAGTGTTTGATTATTTATCCTAACCAATTGTTAGTTTAATTTTAGTTTCATTTTTAGTTTAATAAAAACTCATCTCTTTTCAATTTCTAGATAGAATCAAGCTATTTTAATTATAGTACTTAGTATAAAATTCGATAACAATCCCTGTGGAGACGATAACCCTACTTTCAAAACTATACTAAAACTTGACACCGTACGCTTGCAGTAAGATATTCACGATCAAGTTTTTGGCACCGTTGCCGGGGATTATTTTATCCTATTTTAAACTAATACTACTACCACGTAGTCTTAATTCTAATCTACACTAGTTTAGGAATCATAATTTCGTTTTTCTCATTTGACTTTGTCTTTTTATGCGAGATTCCAAAGATATTAATTTGCTTCCTTTTGATCCAGAGATTGAAAGGACACTTCGAGCAATCAGAGCAGCAAAGCGAGCATAGAATAGAGCAATGGCATAAGACGGGGAAAATGAGAATGCGAGTCAGGTCGTGAATGTGCCACCACGGCTGAGGCACGAGAAAGGAGCAATCAGGGATTACTTTACGCCGACCGTGAACCAGAATTACTCGGAATTATGCGCCCGACCCATAAATGCGAATAATTTCGAATTGAAACCGGGCCTCATAAGCATGGTTCAGAATCGATTTGGGGAGTCCGGTGGATGATCCGAATACACATCCGCCACATTCTTGAAATTTGCGACACCATCAAGATGAATGGTGTGACTGATGAGCCATTCACTTGAGGCTTTTCCCGTTTTCACTGCGGGATAAGGCCATGCGAAAGGCTTACAGACGTTCTCCTGGGAGTATTACGGTAGGATGATCTAACTCAAAAAAATTTTAGCAAAATTTTTCCTCCCAAACAAGATACTCCAACTGAAGAGCGAGATAGCCCAATTCCAACAGATTGATTTTGAGTCGTTATACGAAGCTTGGGGGCGATTTAAAGATCTGTTGCGAAGATGCCCACAACATGGCTATGCAGACTGGCAGAGAGTTCAGTATTTTTACAATGGGCTGAATGGGCATACGAGGACGATACTAGATGCGACATCAGGAGGTACATTGATGGCTAAAACTCTGAACTTCTACTTGAAGAAATGGCCACAAACAGCTATCAATGGCCCTCCAAGAGGTCAGCACCGAAGCCGGTTGCCGGTGTTCTTGAGCTTGATACAATGTCAACTTTGGCAGCTCAAATCTCGTGTTTGACAAAGCAATTAGCAATCATGAATACCGGCGGCACACCATAGCAAGCCGCACTCCCACCCGCAGTCGTTCACGCAGCCGTCACTCACGAGGCCGAGCAAGTCAATTATGTGAATAATCGGGATTTTAATAATAGAGGTAATTCATTACCAACTCACTACCACCTGAGACTTTTTGCAATCATGAGAATCTCTCTTATAACAACAAATGAAATGTATTGAACCTACTTCTCCGGGTTATCCCAATCCATAAAGTTCTAATGCATTTGGAGGTGAAAAGAAGCGATCGCTAGAGGAGATACTCGGCTCGTTCATCGGAGAGAACTAGGAATCGGATGAGCAGTGATGCGCGCAGATTGATGGTCCGAATATACTAAGATGAGCACAATGGAGATGCATAATAGGTCGATCGAGACACAAATGGGTCATTTGGCTACGGTAGTGAATTCATTGCGTGAAGGGAAAGTTCCCAAGTGATATAGAGGTTAATCAGAGACTACTTTGCAATGTAGTTTACATGAAAAAAGAAGCAAAATTCACCAGCTTTGCCCCAGAAGAATCACCTATTTATGCAAAACCAAAGGAATCCAAGAAAATGAAGTTGGAGGAGTTTGAGACTGTCTATTTGTGAGAGGAATGTAGTGCAATAGTCGAGTAAACTACCTCGAAAAATGAAGGATCCAGGGGAGTTTCACTATTCCTTGTACTATTGGAGGAGTTTTCTTTGAAAAGCCACTTTGTGATCTTGGGTCCGATGTGAATCTTATATCTCTTTCGATGTGATGAAATTTGGGCTCGGGAGGTGAAACCATCGATATCACTTTGCGGTTTCTTTGATTGATCCATCGCCTATCAGTGGGGAATCATTGAAGCGTGTTGGTAAGAATTGACAAATTTGTTTTTCTGTGGATTTTGTAGTGTTGGGCGTGAACGAGGACAAGAAAATACCTATAATCTTTGGGCGGCCATTTTTAGCTACGGCCACGGGCTTTGATCGATGTAGAAATGGGGGACCTAACATTGCGGGTAAATAAGGAGAAAGTTGTATTCACCATTCATCCAACCAACAGGCTAAAATTTGAATCAAATAATGGTAAGCAGATGGTTGGGAATATAGCTGAAGACATTGGAGGTTGGGAAGTTTCAAAGGGAAACGTGGATAACATGCCTCTTGGAGCCCCAACTTGAGGATAATCTGACAAAGTCTGGCTGAAGACTGTAAACGTAGCGCTTCTTGGGAGGCAACCCAATCCTCTTTTATTGCTTTTATAGTATTAATATAGTTTAGTAGTTGTTTTTTATTTTTCTGAATTTTTGCACTCTTAGGAGTAGTAAGTTGCATCACACCCCACATATCCCACTCCATCTTCACAAAGTAGCACTCTAACACCACACACACCATCTTCATCTCCTCCACTCATTATTTGGTAAGTTTGCAACTTCCAAACCCCACCCCATTGTTTTCCCCATCTTGTGATTTTTGTGTGATTGGATTGTAGTAATGTTAGGATAATGGTTGTTGATTTGTGGATTGTGGAGTGGTTGATCATGCTAGTGTTTGATACATGTTTTTATCTTAATTTTGATGATTTTATTTTATCACCAAAACAATGTTTTTTTAAAGGTTGTCCAAATACTCCTAAATGATTTAAAATGACTTTAATATTTTCCTGAGTATTTTCTCAAAGTTTATTTAGTCTAAATTGGACAACGCTTTTAATGATTTTACGTTATTGGGTTTTCACTCTCAAACGATGTCTCTAAATGTTGTCCTAATACTTCCGATAGGTTTAAAATATTTTTACTAAATTTTGGAGTATTTCTTGAGTTTTATTTTCGACTAAAATTGGACAATATTTACGTCTCGTGGTCGACCGGCCAGATCCGCTATAGGGGCAAATTTCGTACTGAAGATGTTTTTAGAAACAGAAAAATGAGACGGAAGGTAAAACAAGCGGTCGACCGTCGCGTCTCGGGCGTCGGCCGAACCCGACGGCGCCCGAGGTCGAGTCGGCCTGCAAGTGTGTTTGAAAGCAGAACTTTTTATCCTTGCAAAATCCATGAGGGGGACCGGTTGGGGTGATGGTCGGCCGGTCGAGGTAGACGTCGACCGATGCATCGCCCGTGTTATTTTCTTTGTGTATTTTTTCCAACGTCTATTTACGTGCGACCGGTGCATCCATCGTCTGTATATTATTGACAAAAAAATATGACCGTTTGACAATGAGACACATTTCCTTAAATTGTGGGATTGATTTCTAACAGCTATATTCTTGATTTTAATTGTATTTTTCTGTAGATTTTCAATCCCCAAGAGGAGCCTATGCTTGATCAATCATCTCCTATAAATAGAGGAAGTTTTGGAGCAACCAATACAAGAATTGAGATACAATACAACAAGATACACTTCAAGCAAACACTTGGTCTTTCATATTTATTATTCTTGTTGTAAAATTGCCTAGCTTATCACTTTCACATCTTTGAGGTCTAGGCTATTCTTGATTACACTTGCACTCTATTGTATTATCAATTATCGAGTTGTAATCTTGAATTTGTGGTCGTCATTCAAACACAAGATATCTTTGTGAGTGTTCTTGTGGTAAGAACACACTTGGGTGAACTAGGTGTTAGGTGTAAGAAGATTGTGGTAATCTTCTTGTTGAGGTGTTGAAGAGTGTGGTGCTCTTCAAGGTGAAGATTGTGGTAATCTTCACAAGGTGCCGTTGAAGATTGTGGTAATCTTCAAGAAGAGATTGTGGTAATCTCAAAGGTGGTGTTGAAGAAGAGTGTGGTGCTCTTCAAGGTGTTGTAAGTTGAATTTGTATTAATTGTGGTAATTAATAAAATTCTTTTCTTTTCGAAATCCATCCCGATATCTTTGGGTGGTAGAGGATTAGGCCCTAGGTGGGTTGAACCTCTTTAAATCGACGTGTGTTGTTTACATTCCGCACCTTCATTATTTTGTTTGAGCATTCGGTTTATAAAGAGGGCGAAATCGAAAGATGGAGATAATCTATTCACCCCTCTAGATTATCGTAGCGCTTGGACTTACAAGTGGTATCAAAGCCAAACTCTTTGGCAAGCTCGTTTCACATCGCGAGTGAAGAGAAACGATCGTCGGCTCTGAACGAAGCTCATCTATCCGGCACCTCCACCACCAAGCCACCTCGGTTTGATTCCAAAAATTTTATATTTTGGAAAGAAAGAATGGAATGCTACTTACAAGGTTGCGGGTTCGACATTTGGAACACCGTCATTAATGGAGAATCCATTCCGATGAAAAATACACCACACACCTCAAAAAGCTTCAAAAAAAGCTCAATGATGAAGAGAAGAAAATCATCTCCTCAAATGGTAAAGCTCTTAATATTTTACATTGTTCACTTACCACTTTGGAATTTGATCATGTTGTAGGTATTCAATCGGCACATGAAGTATGGCAAAATTAGAAGCCATCTATGAAGTATATGCAAATGAAAGAAGCAACTCAAAAGCATCTACTTCACAAATGGATACAACATCAAATCCAACAACATGGGATAAGCCTTCTACAACCTCCCATGATGAACAAGTTGAACAATGCCTCATGGGCATCGAAGAAGAAACGAGGTAAGTTCTAAACCCTCTACTTCTTATGACCATGAATTGAAAAATGAATATAGTGATTTACAAAATGATTATGATGAGCTACAAGATGAATTCCAAAGCCTACTTGTTAAATACAAAAATTTGAAAAAGGAATTCATTGTTTTGAAAAATGATAAGGATAGTTTATTTACTTCCTATGAATCACTATCATGTGCTCACACCACCACACTTGACAAGGTTAGAAACCTTGAAATAGAAAATAGTACTCTTGTTGAGAATATTGATTGCATGAAAAGGATTTATTAAAATCCAACTCAGTACCAATAAAATGACAAATATTGTTGATATTCATAATTGTGATAAAGGACTTGATCATAAGCCAAAGTTGTTAATCATATGAAAAAGGATCAAGTCACTATGCATATTGGTCATTATGCTCCTAGAATTACTACTTGCTTTTATTGTGGCAAAAAGGGTCATACGGCTAATTCTTGTCGGGCTAGAAATAGCTCTAAATATTGTTGGAGACCTAAAAGTCTCAAAGCTAATCTTAAAGGACCCAAACACATGAGGGTACCACAAAACAATGTGCTATTAGGTACCCGCAAAGCAAAAATCGGAGAAAATTCATGCCACCAAGAAAACATCAAATGAACGTTTCATTTGATCAAAGAAAGAACTACTCTCAACAAAGTCAATTTCCAAGAAGAGCGTATAATCAAAAATGGGAAGAACACAATCCTTGAAATGGCAAAGACATCATCAACAAGATGATTTTCGAAGAAGAAGAAACCATCAACCATGGGAAGGTAACAAACCTTGGAAATGGAGTAATCAAGGAAGTCATCATCAACAAAGTGACTTTCAAATGGGAAGATATCATCATCAACAATGGGAAAGACACAACCCATGGAAACGGCGAAATTGGTAAACCGTATCTCCCCATTTGTATATGCATTTTTATCTATGCATACTTTTAATTGTGTCTTAATTGCAAAATGAATTTTCAAGTATTTATTCTTTTAAAATAGGTCTCTTATATATTTATGTGTTTAAATTTTTTAAAAAAAAAAAAAAAAAATAAAAAAAAGAGACCTTGCATGATTTTCTAAAACTCTTGAGCTTTTCATTAGACTTATGTGGCTTATTATCTCTTATGAAATCTTATAGCATAAGCTCTTTTTGTTATCTCATATTATTTGCCTACACTTGAATTTTCTATGCAAATGTTGTCTAAGAATTGTGTAGGATACATATTTCATACTCATTACGTCATCAAGTTTCTTAAACCATCGAGGTATGTCTACTCGTATTTTTCTTTAAACTCGATATTATGCACATATCTTTCAAGATATTTCATTTTGACCCCTAAGTGCCCCAAATTGAACTTGCAAATTTTTTTTTTAAAAGGCACTACGTGTTTAGTCTCGATTTTATCATTTATATGTTTTTCCCAAAACCCATATTTGTTGGACATAGTCCAAAATTATATTTTGCAAAGTTTTAAAACTTTTGGGGTGGAAAATCGAATTTTGGAAAAATCGGGGAGAAAGAAAAATCACAGGGACGGTCATGCCATACAGGGCGACCTCGCTCTGCGCCTCGACCGGTCGCACCCCACCTCGACCGGTCGCCAGGGGTTATTTTTCACTTATAACATTCTTCTTCATTTCGCAAGAAGAAGAAAAATCCCCCAAACCCTTATCGCAGTATTACACCCCTTTCTTTAAAATCTTCAATTCTTCATCATTTTTCACGATTCTTGTTGCTAATCTTCTTATTTTCTCAAGAATCTTTCATATATAGCTCCTCCAAGAAATTCCACCGATCAAAATCCCACTTCTAAGAGAAGAAAGGGCGGAGAGGTACTTGAGAAATCGGCGAGACGAAGCCGAACAAAGGGATATTCGAGCCGCTCAAAGAAATGTGGCTCAAGAAGGTGATGATGTTCAAAATCCCATTCTCTCTCGGGCCCAAATCACAGGCTCCGCGGAACAATTTCGCTCGAAAATTGCCGTTGGGCGAAAGGTAAAAAATCTTTTTTTACTCAAGCTCCTAATTCCCGCAATGCTATTAATTTCATCAATAAGTATGCGGAATGGTACTATGAGGATTCGGGATGAAAGGTAAATCTATTGCTCGGACTAAAATGTGTCGTTTTAGTTCATTTACGAATAGTATCCTACGATTAGAGGATTTTTGAGGAGCAAGGTTGGATGTATTTATGGGAGCATGCTTATGTGTTGTATGATGATGATATTATCCAACACTTTTATGCTAATATGTGGGTGCAATATGATAATGAAAGAAAGCCGATTCACCGTTAATTCACTTATAAAGGGTCGTCATTTTAGATGGACTCCCAATGATATTTGCGGCTTTTACATGTTAGAGAAGGTGGTTGGGATTATTTCTCTTGTGGGACTTGGAATGATGAAATGTTGGGGTATCGATGAAAGAAGTCAAGACGTGTTTGGGAGTATGGCCTAAGTATTCTTTGTTGGCAATGACACTTGAGCATCGCATTTTATCGGTCATTGTCGCATATTGCATTTGTGGTAAGTCGGGAAGATGCCTAGCAATATGGATTACTTTTTGACTTATAAGATTGCTAGGAGGGAACCACTTAACTTTGGTGCCATACTTATTCAATGTCTAATCGAGTCCATTACTCAAGGTAATAAGAAGTTGGTTATGGGAAATTGGATTTGTAAACTTCTTATTCAATCGGGACTTCCTTCGTCGGAGTTTAACTCGGAAGTTTTTCAAAATGACTTTGACATTGATAATATCTCCCAAATAGTCACGATGCGCAAGAATATGGACATCCGACCAACCAAAATGGCGAGAGGAAGAGGTCAAGAGTCTCCGATCCTAATGACATCTTTGATGACGCCGGGGCAAGATTGGTGGAAGAAGGCGAACCGAGCAATCCGGAGGGTATCTAGGTGCTCAACCACCTAGGAGGTATAGTCAAGCCGAATTTGATGAGATGAGGGCTTTTCATGAGACGAGGTATGAGGCTTTGGAGCAAAGACCTCTAAAATGCAAAAAGTCTATCGGCAAGTTAAAGAAATTCATCAAGGACTTTATTCCGGATCTTGCTTCTCCTCGGATGAGGAATGATGTTACCCCACCCCTTTACTTTCTAGCATTTTTATTAATGATGTTTTGTATTTTGATGAATTTCTTGTAAAACTCATTTGTACTAATGATATTTGCTTGTTTTTTTTTCTTAAAAGGGTTAATATTGCAAGTTGATAATGACTTGTGGATGATCATGATTTTTGATGGAGTATTTGATGGTAAAAATACTCTAAAGCATTGTTTGATAAGTAGTATGAAGTACTTGATGGTAAAAGTGCTTCTTTTATTGCTTTGTTATGCTTAGTTGAATATGTTGGATCATATGATACATGTATTGTTGAAAGCATGACTTATTACTTGATGGTTGCTCTAATTTTTGGCATTTGTAATGCCTTGATCATTCTTAGCTTATCTCAATTGGGTTGAACCCTTGAGAATCTACTTTGAGCTTCTTAATTGATGAACAAATTATTACATATGGTGCATATGATTTTTTGAGCTTTGAAATGAGGTTGATTGATGATATGAAAATTTTTGGCTTGAACCATTTACAAAGGTTATATACAACCTCTTATATTTTTTTCACGCACACAAGGTGTTTGTTAAAATGTCGCAATGAAAATTTCAACTTCTACATGATTCTCTCGCTTCCAAAAGTCCTCAATACTCATTGAGATCATGTTTTGAGAAACAAAACGAGCGTATTAACTCATCATGATACATTTCTCCCATTTTCCTTGGTTTTTAAGCCTAAATTACTCAATGGTTGAAACACCATTTCTTTGGCGCACTTTGATATACTTCTATGATGTTTCTATCATCCTAACATTCTTTTTGATGATTCCAAGGGGAGAAACGGGGATATTGGCTCGCTAGCTCAAAGAAGCTAATAAAAGCTTGTCATAAAAGCTATAAGCTATGGCTCATAAAAGCCATAAGTTGTGATTTATTTTTAGTCCAATTGTTGCTTGATGGACTTATATTATTACTTAATGTTGTTTTGTGACAGGGGGAGCTTATAAGCTCTTGAACAAATTGCAAAAGCTAAAGCCTTTAGCTTATGGATTATTGCTCTTATATTATTCTTGATGTGCTTGTGGATAGGGGGAGCTTGTGCTTATTATTGAAAATATTTACTCCCTACTTGGTTGCTTTAATATTTTTGAAAATTTTGGTTGCTTCCAAACGGTCAAATGTTTTTACCGGAAAATCATTTCTAAAATTGCTCTCTTAGTTTGTGTAAAAATTGTTTTGGTTTGTAATCATCAAAAAGGGGGAGATTGTTTGATACATGTTTTTATCTTAATTTTGATGATTTTATTTTATCACCAAAACAATGTTTTTTAAAGGTTGTCCAAATACTCCTAAATGATTTAAAATGACTTTAATATTTTCCGGAGTATTTTCTCAAAGTTTATTTCCGTCTAAATTGGACAACGCTTTTAATGATTTTACGTTATTGGGTTTTCACTCTCAAACGATGTCTCTAAATGTTGTCCTAATACTTAGATAGGTTTAAAATATTTTTACTAAATTTTCGGAGTATTTCTTGAGTTTTATTTTAAACTAAAATTGGACAATATTTACGTCTCGTGGTCGACCGTCGCCCTATAGGGCAACCCGTGACCAAGATGTTTTTAGAAACAGAAAAATGAGGCGGAAGGTAAAACAAGCGGTCGGCCCGGTGTGCATCTCGGGCGTCGGCCGGTCGGTCGGCCGCCTGTCAGGTCGGCCACCTGTACACCTAAGTGTGTTTGAAAGCGAACTTTTTATCCTTGCAAAATCCATGAGGGGACCGGTTGGGGTGATGGTCGGCCGGTCGAGGTAGGCGTCGACGGTCGCCTGTGTTATTTTGCTTTGTGTATTTTTTCCAACGTCTATTTAATGCGACCGTCGCCTGTATTATGACAAAAAAATATGACCGTTTGACAGACGACACATTTCCTTAAATTGTGGGATTGATTTCTAACAAACTATATTCTTGATTTTAATTGTATTTTTCTCGTAGATTTTCAATCCCCAAGAGGAGCCTATGCTTGATCAATCATCTTCTATAAATAGAGGAAGTTTTGGAGCAACCAATACAAGAATTGAGATCTGATACAACAAGATACACTTCAAGCAAACACTTGGTCTTTCATATTTATTATTCTTGTTGTAAAATTGCCTAGCTTATCACTTTCACATCTTTGAGGTCTAGGCTATTCTTGATTACACTTGCACTCTATTGTATTATCAATTATCGAGTTGTAATCTTGAATTTGTGGTCGTCGTCATTCAAACACAAGATATCCTTGTGAGTGTTCTTGTGGTAAGAACACACTTGGGTGAACTAGGTGTTAGGTGTAAGAAGATTGTGGTAATCTTCTTGTTGAGGTGTTGAAGAGTGTGGTGCTCTTGAGGTGAAGATTGTGGTAATCTTCACAAGGTGCCGTTGAAGATTGTGGTAATCTTCAAGAAGAGATTGTGGTAATCTCAAAGGTGGTGTTGAAGAAGAGTGTGGTGCTCTTCAAGGTGTTGTAAGTTGAATTTGTATTAATTGTGGTAATTAATAAAATTCTTTTTCTTTTCGAAATCCATCCCTGATATCTTGGGGTGGTAGAGGATTAGGCCCTAGGTGGGTTGAACCTCTTTAAATCGGCGTGTGTTGTTTACATTCCGCACCTTCATTATTTTGTTTGAGCATTCGGTTTATAAAGAGGGGCTAAATCGAAAAGATGGAGATAATCTATTCACCCCCTCTGATTATCGTAGCCGCTTGGACTTACAGACTAGACTTAGGCTTGGTGTTGAATTTTGGGATTGAATTGAGTTATCCATTGCATTTACTATCTTTTCCCAAATTCATGCTTACGAGGTGTTTGATAAAATGCCCCAATGAAAGTTTCACATTGTAGAGTGTCATCTTGCGTATCTAGGCTTATCTTCTTGACATGGCACTATATTTTCCACTTGGTTGCATTATGTACGTGCTTTGATTTTCGATTCCTCACCCATAACCGAATTCCGTGGTTCCACAAGTTTGGTTTCTTGTCTACCTTGCTAGGTTGCAAGGTGCGAAACCAAAAAGGGCCGGGACGAGTGAATGGGTAGAACAAGACCACACCTCAAAGGCATACAACACCCACGGGCTTGTGCGCTAGGATGCATTGTGAGCTTATACGAGACACCTCATACACGTAGTAGTACCACATGACTTAAGGAGCCTTCGCTTCTCGGCTACCGGAAAGTTTCTTTTTCTCACCTCTCCATTTGGGACAATATCGTTTTAAGTTTGGGGGTGCAGTTTGTTTTTATTCATTGAGTCAAGTCTTGGGTCAAAAAAAAAAGTCTAGAGTCGAGTCATGTCGTCAGAATGTGAAACGTGCATGACTAAGCTAATTTGTTGAATATGAGTTGAGCGGTCAAGAGACATGTGTTTGAATTGTGATCTAATCATCTTTCCATTAATTCCATCTATGTGCTTAACTATGTTGATTTCTTTGAGGATGATCTATGCGGTTGAGTGTTTCTTGTATGATCCCACCTGGATTCTAGAACTTGTCGATCACTAGTCGAAGCAAAATCTAGGTGAAGTAACATTGAGGAAGTGATTTAGGCCATCTTTGAACAAGCTAGAGCCAAAATGCCTACCTTTGTATTATATTTTCCCTAGTGTCCCCGTTGAGCCTTCTAAACCTATTTCTTTGGCAACCAATCTAATACCCAGAGCCTAAATGTGAAAATCCTAATTACCCATCACCCATACGCACAAAGTATAGAAAAATATTGAAGGTTGAGGAGGGTATGATGAGAAGGGTATATGTTTAATTGCATGAAGTTGCTCGAAAAAGAAAATATAAAACCCCATGTATGCAAAAGAATAAGTTTGGAGGTTCTAAAAAAATGAGAAAAAACAATGGGATTGAAGGTTCATAAATATTGGGGATGTCAAAAAGTGAAGGGTAGTTGCTAATTGATGATTCAAGTGATAATTGTGTGTTTGGGTGATTTGAGCCACTTAATCCTATATTTTCCTACCTTACCCTAAGCCTACATTACAAGCTTTAAAAGTCCTATTGATCCTTGTGTTACATTTGCCTACATTAGTGGAGGTTAGTGTGAAAGACAAGCCTATGGAGTCCGGTAAACATCCTATCTTGATATTCGAAAGCGAATCATCTTAAAAACACTTAATTGCGTGAATCTATCTCGGATAATGAAAATGGAGTTGGCATGAACATTCCACCTTCAGGATCAAAATGTGAAAATACGTGCTTGATTGATAGTGAAAGCGAAATTTGACGAATGAGTTTGGTTGTGAACTTTTTGCGTCGGTTTGTGAGTCATCGTCTTTATTTTTATTTCCGCATGTTTGTTGAATTTTTAGAGTCTGTAATTGCTTGAGGACAAGCAAATGTCTAAGTTTGGGGTATTTGTTAAGTTGGTTTTATACCAACTTATTGAGTATTCTAGACTAGGATTTTGCGTTGTTTTCGAGTATTTTTAGTGTTGTTTGAGTCGAATTCATGTAATTAGTTGTCATTCAAGAGTCGGAAATGACATTGATCAAGAAAGGTGAAAAACGTGTTTGGAAGTATAAAATCGCATTTTAGAAGTTGAAAAATGGAAAAATATGGGTCACGGACGAGCGCCAAGAAGTGCAAAACCCCCACTACAGCGCGTGGGGTTGAAATGGTACAATAGCACAATTTCGATGGCGCCCGAAAACAAGGGCTAGAGTGCCCTGGTCGGTGTATAAGCAGGCCAGAGGGCGTCTTGATGGTGGCGCTGCGGCACCGAGGCCAAGGTGTCTTTGCAGCGCCCGGGAGTGTGGCGATAGAAAGATTGATCGCGCTGCAGTGCTGCGGTGAGGAGCGAGGGCAGCTGCAGCCAAATCGTCAAGCAAAGCGGATACGATATACTCTGGCCTTGCGCTGCAAAACGCGACCACGGTCAAAATCTGGGCTTTATTTTCGTGGGCTTTTGACGTGATTTCGAGGGCTTTGACCTATAAATAAACCAAGAAGGCGTACGGGACGGGGTGGGACATTATTTTGAGCACAACGCAAGGCAAGAGACACGAGCTAGGGTTCGAGATGGCAATTGGAGGCACTTCTCGTCTGGACACAGAGAGAATTCCTTGCCTTTTCTTCTCAATTCTTTCTTCTCTTTTCTTTGTCAATTTTTAAGATGTATAATTATTTCTTTATGAATTTTTGTACATCCATTATGAGCTAAACCCATCTTTCTAGGGGATTGATGTAACTTACGTTTGAACCTATGTTTTGATTTCCGATTTATGAAATTCGCATATTTATTAATCTATTTGTGCTATTAGATTTGATTGCATCCCGAATTATCGATCAATAGTTTAGATTGTTTGGCATGTTTGATTTGACACTCGAGAGAGGTAATTGAACGTCGGCCATAGAATAGCACAACGTAGGGTTTCATAGAACCGAGAGGTTTATGAATCTTTTGAAGCCTGTTATAGAATATTCATTGAGCGTATTAGGGTTTAATTTATGATTTTTATAGAGATATCGAAATCAGAAATTGGAACCTATAATCACTTGGCACTCGAGAGAGGAAGTGAAAAACGGTAGGACTGAATGAATTGAATGGACTGAGACCGAGGAACTGCTATCGTGCTACTGGCTTTTAACCGGATTGCTATTGGCTTATAGATTAATAATTTGTGATTAATAAACTGGATTGAGAACATAGGGGATAACTAGGTGAAATCAACCCTTTAGAATTCATATCTTAAGTGTTTGATTATTTGTCTGAACCAATTGTTAGTTTAATTTTAGTTTCATTTTTAGTTTAATAAAAACTCATCTCTTTTCAATTTCTAGATAGAATCAAGCTATTTTAATTATAGTACTTAGTATAAAATTCGATAACAATCCTGTGGAGACGATAACCCTACTTTCAAAACTACACTAAAACTTGACACCGTCAAACTTTGCAGATTAAGATATTCATGATCAAGTTTTTGGCACCGTTCTGCCGGGGATTATTTTATCTATTTTAAACTAATACTACTACCACGTAGTCTTAATTCTAATCCACACTAGTTTAGGAATCATAATTTCGTTTTTCTCATTTGACTTTGTCTTTTTATGCGAGATTCCAAAGATATTAATTTGCTTCCTTTTGATCCGAGAGATTGAAAGGACACTTTGAGCAATCAGAGCACAAAGCGAGCATAGAATAGAGCAATGGCATAAGGCGGGAAAATGAGAACGCCCGAAGTCGGTCGTGAATGTGCCACCACGGCTGAGGCACGAAAAGGCAATCCGGGATTACTTTACGCCGACCGTGAACTTAATTACTCGGAATTATCGCCACCCATAAATGCGAATAATTTCGAATTGAAACCGGGCCTCATAAGCATGGTTCAGAGAATCGGTTTGGGGGAGTCCAGTGGATGATCCGAATACACATCCGGCCACATTCTTGAAATTTGCGACACCATCAAGATGAATGGTGTGGTGATGAGGCCATTCACTTGAGGCTTTTCCGTTTTCACTGGGATAAGGCCATGCGGTCTTACAGACGTTCTCTCCTGGGAGTATTACGGTGGGATGATCTAACTCAAAAATTTTAGCAAAATTTTTCCCTCCCAAAGAAGATACTCCAATCAAGAGCAAGATAGCCCAATTCCAACAGTTGATTTTGAGTCGTTATCGAAGCTTGGGGGCGATTTAAAGATCATTGCGAAGATGCCCACAACATGGCTATGCGGACCGGAGAGAGTTCGATATTTTACAATGAGTGAATGGGCATACGAGACGATACTAGATGCGACATCGGGAGGTACATTGATGGCTAAAACTCGGAACTTCTACTTGAAGAAATGGCCACAAACAGACTATCAATGGCCCTCCAAGAGGTCAGCACCGGCCGGTTGCGGTGTTCTTGAGCTTGATACAATGTCAACTTTGGCGGCTCAAATCTCGTGTTTGACAAAGCAATTAGCAATCATGAATACGGGCACACCATAGCAAGCCGCACTCCCACCCTCGATCGTTCACGCGGCCGTCACTCACGAGGCCGAGCAAGTCAATTATGTGAATAATCGGGATTTTAATAATAGAGGTAATTCATTACCAACTCACTACCACCGAGACTTTGCAATCATGAGAATCTCTCTTATAACAACAACGAAATGTATTGAACCTACCTCCGGGTTATCCCGATCCATAAAGTTCTAATGCATTTGGAGGTGAAAAGAAGCGATCGCTAGAGGAGATACTCGGCTCATTCATCGGAGAGACTAGGAATCGGATGAGCAGTGATGCTTGCAGATTGATGGTCGAATACTAAGATGAGCACAATGGAGATGCATAATAGGTCGATCGAGACACAAATGGGTCATTTGGCTACAGTAGTGAATTCATTACGTGAAGGGAAAGTTCCCAAGTGATATAGAGGTTAATCCGAGAGACTACTGCAATGTAGTTTACATGAAAAAAGAAGCAAAAATTCACTTTTTTGCCCCGAAGAATCACCTATTTATGCAAAACCAGGGAATCCAAGAAAATGAAGTTGGAGGAGTTTGAGGCTGTCTGTTTGAGAGGAATGTAGTCTGCAATAGTCCGAGTAAACTACCTCGAGAAAATGAAGGATCCGGGGAGTTTCACTATTCCTTGTACTATTGGAGGAGTTTTCTTTGAAAAGCCACTTTGTGATCTTGGGTCCAGTGTGAATCTTATATCTCTTTCGATGTGATGAAATTTGGGCTCGGGAGGTGAAACCATCCATATCACTTTGCGGTTCTTTGATTGATCCATCGCCTTTATCCGTGGGGAATCATTGAAGCGTGTTGGTAAGAATTGACAAATTTGTTTTTACGTGGGATTTTGTAGTGTTGGGCGTGAACGAGGACAAGAAAATACCTATAATCTTTGGGCGGCCATTTTTAGCTACAAAGACGGGCTTTGATCGATGTAGAAATGGGGGACCTAACATTGCGGTAAATAAGGAGAAAGTTGTATTCACCATTCATCCAACCAACAAAGCTAAAATTTGAATCAAATAATGGTAGCGGATGGTTGGGAATATAGTTGAAGACATTGGAGCTTGGGAAGTTTCAAAGGAAACGTGGATAACATGCCTCTTGGAGCCCCAACTTGAGGATAATCGACAAAGTCTGGTGAAGATCGTAAACGTAGCGCTTCTTGGGAGGCAACTCAATCCTCTTTTATTGCTTTTATAGTATTAATATAGTTTAGTAGTTGTTTTTTATTTTTAAGAATTTTTGCACTCTTAGGAGTAGTAAGTTGCATCACACCCCACATATCCCACTCCATCTTCACAAAGTAGCACTCTAACACCACACACACCATCTTCATCTCCTCCACTCATTATTTGGTAAGTTTGCAACTTCCAAACCCCACCCCATTGTTTTCCCCATCTTGTGATTTTTGTGTGATTGGATTGTAGTAATGTTAGGATAATGGTTGTTGATTTGTGGATTGTGGAGTGGTTGATCATGCTAGACTTAGGCTTGGTGTTGAATTTTGGGATTGAATTGAGTTATCCATTGCATTTACTATCTTTTCCCAAATTCATGCTTACGAGGTGTTTGATAAAATGCCCCAATGAAAGTTTCACATTGTAGAGTGTCATCTTGCGTATCTAGGCTTATCTTCTTGACATGGCACTATATTTTCCACTTGGTTGCATTATGTACGTGCTTTGATTTTCGATTCCTCACCCATAACCGAATTCCGTGGTTCCCACAAGTTTGGTTTCTTGTCTACCTTGCTAGGTTGCAAGGTGCGAAACCAAAAAGGGTCGGGCCAAGGTGAATGGGTAGAACAAGACCACACCTCAAAGGCATACAACACCCACGGGCTTGTGCGCTAGGATGCATTGTGAGCTTATACGAGACACCTCATACACGTAGTAGTACCACATGACTTAAGGAGCCTTCGCTTCTCGGCTACCAGGAAAGTTTCTTTTTCTCACCTCTCCATTTGGGACAATATCGTTTTAAGTTTGGGGGTGCAGTTTGTTTTTATTCATTGAGTCAAGTCTTGGGTAAAAAAAAAAGTCTAGAGTCGAGTCATGTCGTCTGTAAAACTGTGAAACTGCATGACTAAGCTAATTTGTTGAATATGAGTTGAACGGTCAAGAGACATGTGTTTGAATTGTGATCTAATCCTCTTTCCATTAATTCCATCTATGTGCTTAACTCTGTTGATTTCTTTGAGGATGATCTATGCGGTTGAGTGTTTCTTGTATGATCCCACTGGATTCTAGAACTTGTCTGATCACTAGTCGAAGCAAAATCCTAGGTGAAGTAACATTGAGGAAGTGATTTAGGCCATCTTTGAACAAGCTAGAGCCTAAAATGCCTATCTTTGTATTATATTTTCCCTAGTGTCCCCGTTGAGCCTTCTAAACCTATTTCTTTGGCAACCAAGCTAATACCCAGAGCCTAAATGTGAGAATCCTAATTACCCATCACCCATACGCACAAAGTATAGAAAAATATTGAAGGTTGAGGAGGGTATGATGAGAAGGGTATGTTTTTAATTGCATGAAGTTGCTCGAAAAAGAAAATATAAAACCCCATGTATGCAAAAGAATAAGTTTGGAGGTTCCCAAAAAATGAGAAAAACAATGGGATTGAAGGTTCATAAATATTGGGGATGTCAAAAAGTGAAGGGTAGTTGCTAATTGATGATTGAAGTGATAATTGTGTGTTTGGGTGATTTGAGCCACTTAATCCTATATTTTCTACCTTACCCTAAGCCTACATTACAAGCTTTAAAAGTCCTATTGATCCTTGTGTTACATTTGCCTACATTAGTGGAGGTTAGTGTGAAAGACAAGCTATGGAGTCCTAGTAAACATCCTATCTTGATATTGAAAGCGAATCATCTTAAAAACACTTAATTGCGTGAATCTATCTCGGATAATGAAAATGGAGTTGGCATGAACATTCCACCTTCAGGATCAAAATGTGAAAATCGTGCTTGATTGATAGTGAAACGAAATTTGACGAATGAGTTTGGTTGTGAACTTTGCGGTCGGTTTGTGAGTCGATCGTCTTTATTTTTATTTCTGCATGTTTGTTGAATTTTTAGAGTCTGTAATTGCTTGAGGACAAGCAAATGTCTAAGTTTGGGGGTATTTGTTAAGTTGGTTTTATACCAACTTATTGAGTATTCTAGATTAGGATTTTGCGTTGTTTTTCGAGTATTTTTAGTGTTGTTTGAGTCCAATTCATGTAATTAGTTGTCATTCAAGAGTCGGAAATGACATTGATCAAGAAAGGTGAAAAACGTGTTTGGAAGTATAAAATCGCATTTTAGAAGTTGAAAAATGGAAAAATATGGGTCACGGACGAGCGCCGATTAAAACCCCATTGCAGTCAGGGGGGTTGAAATGGTACAATAGCACAATTTCGATGGCGCGAAAAACAAGGGCTAGAGTGCCGTCGGTTGGTATAAAAGGCAGGGACATCTTCAATGGTGCTGCGCACCGAGCCAAAGTGGTCTTCTGCGGCCCGGGAGTGTGGCGATGAAGAAGATTGATCGCGCGATGCGTGCCAGGATTCAAGCGAGGGCTACAATATACGCGCAGCGCATGCCAAATCAAGCATATGCCAGGATACGATATACTGGCCTTGTGCTGCAGCAACCGCGACCACGGGGCTGAAATCTGGGCTTTATTTTCGTGGGCTTTTTGACGTGATTTCGAGGGCTTTGACCTATAAATAAACCAAGGAGGCGTACGGGATGGGGTGGGACATTATTTTGAGCACAACGCAAGGCAAGAGACACAGAGAGCTAGGGTTCGAGATGGCAATTGGAGGCATTTCTCCGGACACAGAGAAATTCCTTGCCTTTTCTTCTCAATTCTTTCTTCTCTTTTCTTTGTCAATTTTTAAGATGTATAATTATTTCTTTATGAATTTTTGTACATCCATTATGAGCTAAACCCATCTTTCTAGGGGATTGATGTAACTTACGTTTGAACCTATGTTTTGATTTCTAGTTTATGTATTCGCATATTTATTAATCTATTTGTGCTATTAGATTTGATTGCATCCAATTATCGATCAATAGTTTAGATTGTTTAGCATGTTTGATTTGACACTCGAGAGAGGTAATTGAACGTCCTGGCCATAGAATAACACAACGTAGGGTTTCATAGAACCGAGAGGTTTATGAATCTTTTGAAGCTTTGTGATAGAATATTCATTGAGCGTATTAGGGTTTAATTTATGATTTTTATAGAGATATCGAAATCGAAATTGGAACCTATAATCACTGGCACTCGAGAGAGGAAGTGAAAAACGGTAGGATCGAATGAATTGAATGGATGAGAGACCGAGGAATCGCTATCGTGCTCACCGGCTTTTAACCGGATTGCTATTGGCTTATAGATTAATAATTTGTGATTAATAAACTGGATTGAGAACATAGGGGATAACTAGGTGAAATCAACCCTTTAGAATTCATATCTTAAGTATTTGATTATTTATCAAACCATTGTTAGTTTAATTTTAGTTTCATTTTTAGTTTAATAAAAACTCATCTCTTTTCAATTTCTAGATAGAATCAAGCTATTTTAATTATAGTACTTAGTATAAAATTCGATAACAATCAATGGAGACGATAACCCTACTTTCAA
Organism: Rehmannia glutinosa; assembly: GCA_016081115.2. Classification (NCBI taxonomy): domain Eukaryota; kingdom Viridiplantae; phylum Streptophyta; class Magnoliopsida; order Lamiales; family Orobanchaceae; genus Rehmannia; species Rehmannia glutinosa. Next base: position 95,584 of record JABTTQ020003428.1, on the reverse strand, counting down.
AACTACACTAAAACTTTGACACCGTACGCTTGCAAAGAAGATATTCATGATCAAGTTTTTGGCACCGCTGGGGATTATTTTATCCTATTTTAAACTAATACTACTACCACGTAGTCTTAATTCTAATCCACACTAGTTTAGGAATCATAATTTCGTTTTTCTCATTTGACTTTGTCTTTTTATGCGAGATTCCAAAGATATTAATTTGCTTCCTTTTGATCCGAGAGATTGAAAGGACACTTTGAGCAATCGAGCAAGCAAAGCGAGCATAGAATGGAGCAATGGCATAAGACGGGGAAAATGAGAATGCGACATTCAGTCGTGAATGTGCCACCACACTGAGGCACGAGAAAGGGCAATCCGGGATTACTTTACGACCGCCGTGAACTGAATTACTCTGGAATTATGCGCCACCCATAAATGCGAATAATTTCGAATTGAAACCGGCCTCATAAGCATGGTTCGTGAGAATCGATTTGGGGAGTCCAGTGGATGATCCGAATACACATCTGGCCACATTCTTGGAAATTTGCGACACCATCAAGATGAATGGTGTGACTGATGAGGCCATTCACTTGAGGCTTTTCCCGTTTTCACTCTGGGATAAGGCCATGCAGTCGTTACAGACGTTCTCCCCTGGGAGTATTACGGGCTGGGATGATCTAACTCAAAAAATTTTAGCAAAATTTTTCCCTCCCAAAGAAGATACTCCAATCAAGAGCAAGATAGCCCAATTCCAACAGTTGATTTTGAGTCGTTATACGAAGCTTGGGGGCGATTTAAAGATCTCATGCGAAGATGCCCACAACATGGCTATCTGCAGACCGGGCAGAGAGTTCAATATTTTTACAATGGGTCAATGGGCATACGAGACGATACTAGATGTGACATCGGGAGGTACATTGATGGCTAAAACTCGAACTTCTACTTGAAGAAATGGCCACAAACAACTATCAATGGCCCTCCAAGAGGTCAAGACCGGCTTCTTGGTTGCGGTGTTCTTGAGCTTGATACAATGTCAACTTTGGCGGCTCAAATCTCGTGTTTGACAAAGCAATTAGCAATCATGAATACCGGCGGTACACCATAGCAAGCCGCACTCCCACCCGCAGTCGTTCACGCAGCCATCACTCACGAGGCCGAGCAAGTCAATTATGTGAATAATCGGGATTTTAATAATAGAGGTAATTCATTACCAACTCACTACCACCGAGACTTTGCAATCATGAGAATCTCTCTTATAACAACAACGAAATGTATTGAACCTACCTCAAGGTTATCCCAATCCATAAAGTTCTAATGCATTTGGAGGTGAAAAAAGAAGCGATCGCTAGAGGAGATACCCGGCTCATTCATCGGAGAGACTAGGAATCGGATGAACAGAAGTGATGCGCAGATTGATGGTCCGAATACTAAGATGAGCACAATGGAGATGCATAATAGGTCGATCGAGACACAAATGGGTCATTTGGCTCAGTAGTGAATTCATTGCGTGAGAAGGGGAAAGTTCCCAAGTGATATAGAGGTTAATCCGAGAGACTACTGCAATGTAGTTTACATGAAAAAAGAAGCAAAAATTCAGCCTGCCCCCGAAGAATCACCTATTTATGCAAAACCAGTGGAATCCAAGAAAATGAAGTTGGAGGAGTTTGAGACCTGTCTATTTGTGAGAGGAATGTAGTGCAATAGTCCGAGTAAACTACCTCGAAAAATGAAGGATCCGGGGAGTTTCACTATTCCTTGTACTATTGGAGGAGTTTTCTTTGAAAAGCCACTTTGTGATCTTGGGTCCAGTGTGAATCTTATATCTCTTTCTGATGTGATGAAATTTGGGCTCGGGGAGGTGAAACCATCCAATATCACTTTGCGCTTCTTTGATTGATCCATCGCCTATCCGTGGGGAATCATTGAAGGCGTGTTGGTAAGAATTGACAAATTTGTTTTTCTCGTGGATTTTGTAGTGTTGGGCGTGAACGAGGACAAGAAAATACCTATAATCTTTGGGCGGCCATTTTTAGCTACAAAGACGGGCTTTGATCGATGTAGAAATGGGGGACCTAACATTGCGGGTAAATAAGGAGAAAGTTGTATTCACCATTCATCCAACCAACAGGCTAAAATTTGAATCAAATAATGGTAAGCAGATGGTTGGGAATATAGTTGAAGACATTGGAGGTTGGGAAGTTTCAAAGGGAAACGTGGATAACATGCCTCTTGGAGCCCCAACTTGAGGATAATCGACAAAGTCCGGTCAAGATCAGAACGTAGCGCTTCTTGGGAGGCAACTCAATCCTCTTTTATTGCTTTTATAGTATTAATATAGTTTAGTAGTTGTTTTTTATTTTTCTGAATTTTTTGCACTCTTAGGAGTAGTAAGTTGCATCACACCCCACATATCCCACTCCATCTTCACAAAGTAGCACTCTAACACCACACACACCATCTTCATCTCCTCCACTCATTATTTGGTAAGTTTGCAACTTCCAAACCCCACCCCATTGTTTTCCCCATCTTGTGATTTTTGTGTGATTGGATTGTAGTAATGTTAGGATAATGGTTGTTGATTTGTGGATTGTGGAGTGGTTGATCATGCTAGACTTAGGCTTGGTGTTGAATTTTGGGATTGAATTGAGTTATCCATTGCATTTACTATCTTTTCCCAAATTCATGCTTACGAGGTGTTTGATAAAATGCCCCAATGAAAGTTTCACATTGTAGAGTGTCATCTTGCGTATCTAGGCTTATCTTCTTGACATGGCACTATATTTTCCACTTGGTTGCATTATGTACGTGCTTTGATTTTCGATTCCTCACCCATAACCGAATTCCGTGGTTCCACAAGTTTGGTTTCTTGTCTACCTTGCTAGGTTGCAAAGATGCGAAACCAAAAAGGGGTCGGGCCAAGGCGAATGGGTAGAACAAGACCACACCTCAAAGGCATACAACACCCACGGGCTTGTGCGCTAGGATGCATTGTGAGCTTATACGAGACACCTCATACACGTAGTAGTACCACATGACTTAAGGAGCCTTCGCTTCTCGGCTACCAGGAAAGTTTCTTTTTCTCACCTCTCCATTTGGGACAATATCGTTTTAAGTTTGGGGGTGCAGTTTGTTTTTATTCATTGAGTCAAGTCTTGGGTAAAAAAAAAAGTCTAGAGTCGAGTCATGTCGTCTGTAAAACTGTGAAACTGCATGACTAAGCTAATTTGTTGAATATGAGTTGAACGGTCAAGAGACATGTGTTTGAATTGTGATCTAATCCTCTTTCCATTAATTCCATCTATGTGCTTAACTATGTTGATTTCTTTGAGGATGATCTATGCGGTTGAGTGTTTCTTGTATGATCCCACCGGATTCTAGAACTTGTCGATCACTAGTCGAAGCAAAATCTAGGTGAAGTAACATTGAGGAAGTGATTTAGGCCATCTTTGAACAAGCTAGAGCCTAAAATGCCTATCTTTGTATTATATTTTCCCTAGTGTCCCTCGTTGAGCCTTCTAAACCTATTTCTTTGGCAACCAAGCTAATACCCAGAGCCTAAATGTGAGAATCCTAATTACCCATCACCCATACGCACAAAGTATAGAAAAATATTGAAGGTTGAGGAGGGTATGATGAGAAGGGTATGTTTTTAATTGCATGAAGTTGCTCGAAAAAAGAAAATATAAAACCCCATGTATGCAAAAGAATAAGTTTGGAGGTTCCCGAAAAAAATGAGAAAAAACAATGGGATTGAAGGTTCATAAATATTGGGGATGTCAAAAAGTGAAGGGTAGTTGCTAATTGATGATTCGAAGTGATAATTGTGTGTTTGGGTGATTTGAGCCACTTAATCTTATATTTTCCTACCTTACCCTAAGCCTACATTACAAGCTTTAAAAGTCCTATTGATCCTTGTGTTACATTTGCCTACATTAGTGGAGGTTAGTGTGAAAGACAAGCCTATGGAGTCTGGTAAACATCCTATCTTGATATTCAGAAAGCGAATCATCTTAAAAACACTTAATTGCGTGAATCTATCTGAATAATGAAAATGGAGTTGGCATGAACATTCCACCTTCAGGATCAAAATGTGAAAATACGTGCTTGATTGATAGTGAAACGAAATTTGACGAATGAGTTTGGTTGTGAAGTTTTGCAGTCAGTTTGTGAGTCAGTCGTCTTTATTTTTATTTCCTGCATGTTTGTTGAATTTTTAGAGTATGTAATTGCTTGAGGACAAGCAAATGTCTAAGTTTGGGGGTATTTGTTAAGTTGGTTTTATACCAACTTATTGAGTATTCTAGACTAGGATTTTGCGTTGTTTTCGAGTATTTTTAGTGTTGTTTGAGTCGAATTCATGTAATTAGTTGTTATTCAAGAGTCGGAAATGACATTGATCAAGAAAGGTGAAAAACGTGTTTGGAAGTATAAAATCGCATTTTAGAAGTTGAAAAATGGAAAAATATGGGTCACGGACGAGCGGCGAAGGTGCTAAAAACCCCCACGCTGCAGCGGGGTTGAAATGGTCTGATAGCACAATTTCGATGGCGCGAGAAACAAGGGCTAGAGTGCTGGTCGGTGTATAGCAAAGCCAGCGGGGGCGTCTTGATGGCGCGCTGCAAAGACCCAGGCCAAGGTGTCTTTGCGGCGCCCGAATAGTGTGGCGATAGAAAGATTGATCGCGGCTGCGATGCCCTAGGAGCGGGCTGCAGCGCGCGACAAAGATCAAGAAGGATACGATATACGATATCTGTGGCCTGCAGCTAATGTGACCCACTGGGCTGAAATCACGGGCTTTATTTTCATGGGCTTTTTGACGTGATTTGAGGGCTTTGACCTATAAATAAACCAAGGAGGCGTACGGGACGGGGTGGGACATTATTTTGAGCACAACGCAAGGCAAGAGACACAGAGCTAGGGTTCGAGATGGCAATTGGAGGCACTTCTCCGGACACGAGAGAAATTCCTTGTCTTTTCTTCTCAATTCTTTCTTTTCTTTTCTTTGTCAATTTTTAAGATGTATAATTATTTCTTTATGAATTTTTGTACATCCATTATGAGCTAAACCCATCTTTCTAGGGGATTGATGTAACTTACGTTTGAGCCTATGTTTTGATTTCCAGTTTATGTATTCGCATATTTATTAATCTATTTGTGCTATTAGATTTGATTGCATCTGAATTATCTGATCAATAGTTTAGATTGTTTGGCATGTTTGATTTGACACTCGAGAGAGGTAATTGAACGTCTGGCCATAGAATAGCACAACGTAGGGTTTCATAGAACCGAGAGGTTTATGAATCTTTTGAAGCCTGTGAGAGAATATTCATTGAGCGTATTAGGGTTTAATTTATGATTTTTATAGAGATATTGAAATCAGAAATTGGAACCTAGAATCACTTGGCACTCGAGAGAGGAAGTGATAAACGGTAGGAATATTGGCTTATAGATTAATAATTTGTGATTAATAAACTGGATTGAGCACATAGGGGATAACTAGGTGAAATCAACCCTCTAGAATTCATATCTTAAGTGTTTGATTATTTGTCTAAACCAATTGTTAGTTTAATATTACTTTCATTTTTAGTTTAATAAAAACTATAGGCATCCAAAGCGGGCCGGGCCCGTCCCAAACCCACCCCGCCCCATCTAAGGTAGGGGTGGGTTAAGTATTTAGTAGCTCGCCAAGGGGAGAGCCTAAATGAGCTAGCCACTTGGCTTGGTGGGGGCGGGAGCGTGCGGGCTAGCCCGAGAAAAAAAAAAAAAAAAAGAAAAAATAGATAAACTAGAAAACAAAAAATAATATAATTGATATTTCATATTTTTATCTCTTATAAAAGTGTATATAATATTTTTATAAAATATGTACTTGTTATCCATTAGTATATTTAATTCATTAAAATTAATAAGATGAATAAAAAACATTTTTTTAATTATATTTTTATTTTTTTTTCATTTTTGGCATGCCGGCCCGCCCAACGCGTAACCCAAGACTGGTTGGGTTGGGCTGAGCCACCTCAGCGGGCCAGCCAGCCCCGCCCCACCAAGTGGCGGGTTTTGGCGGGCCATGGGTCGGCCCGCCCCGCCGGCCCATTTCGACAGCTCTAATAAAAACTCATCTCTTTTCAATTTCTAGACAGAATTAAGCTATTTAATTATAGTTCTTAGTATAAAATTCGATAATAATCCCTGTGGAGACGATAACCCTACTTTCAAAACTATACTAAAACTTGACACCGTACGCTTGCGGTAAGAAATTCACGATCACTTCACTATTGGTTGAGAATATCCGTACTATAATAAATTTATCATCTATCACACAGTCTAAATTGTGAGATAATATTATTTTTGGTTGGAGTAAATGATATATTTTTAGGTATGGGAAAATGGAAATTCGCGACTATTGAAAATTTCAAGGAATTTTATGTTTTCCCATAAAAAAATAATTAGTTTTTAAGATATATAAGTTAAATATAAATTTTTACTGTAATTTTGAATAAATGTTATTTGTTTTTAAGATCTATTCATTAATCTTTATGTATATTTTTTTCCCGTAATAATGGATATACGGTTCAACATGATTTAGATTCAATTATTAGTTTATTTTATTCATGTATTTTTTCGATAAAAAAAACTCGATCATTGTGACAATGTAAAGTTAAATTTGCAAAACAAATATATTATAAGTACATACTCTAAAATTTAAAAATGAAAAAAACTTAACTAAGAGTTATGTGTTTGCAATTAATGAAATGATATTTTAAATCTCAAAGTGAAGTGGATGGAATGAGTAATATTGTTTAATTTTTATCCACAACTGTATATTTATAATTTGTTTTACTTTATTAAGGGTTGGCATATATATCTCTATTGTAAAACTAAATAAATAAAAAATGAAAGAAAAATTATTTTACAGCAAAAATTACAATAACAATATAAACATTTAATACTAAGAATTCTGAGGCTAAATTGAAAATTGAGAACTAATTTTTCTTTAACATTTATTTATGCACTTATTTATTTTCTTATGGATGCTCTCAAATCCTATAATTTAGATTCATTTATCAATTTTAATAATATATCATTGTATACTCTTTTAGTTAAATAAGCCCAGTAAATATGATAATAAAAACATGAAATTAACTATAAAAGATACTTAAAAGGATAAATATTTGTTCTCAAACTTAACGAAATACAATTATAAATTATATTTTAATATGGAGGTATAGAGAGCAGGAAAATATATTTTTTAATTTTAATTTTATTTTTCTTGGCATAATAAATTTTTAATTAATAGGATGAAAGGTCTAACAAGTTTGGATAAAAAGAGAAAATAAGTTATTTTATTGTAGCAAAATATTTTATTTTAAATTATAAATAAGAAGTCAAAATGATTTTTAATAATCTTATTCAATTTTACATATCAGGAATTTTAATTTAGATTGAAATTATTGTTCCTATTTAGTCTTTCTATTTTATGGTAGTTTTTTTATTTATTACTTCATCAATAAATAGACTTTGATTTAAAAAAATAAAAACTAATATAATAAATTAAAATAGATTTAAATAAAATACAATTAAAGTGGTATATATGTATATATATACTATTATAAGAATGGTAGAAGAAATATTCAAGAAAAATCACTTACATATGTACATTTTAACATGTATGACAATACTTTGCTTTGCTTAAAACTTACATACATCCTTAATAAATTATATAATTTTAGGTAAAAAGATATGTATTATATTATTAGGTAGTGATATTATCTAACCTAACGAAAAAAAAGTAATATAATATGGAAACAGGAATCAAAACCTGAAAATTTAAAGAAGTATATATATATAACCTACATGTTGGTATGCTAATCTTTTACTTAAAAAATATTGTATCAAGTTTTGCACAATAAGTATAAAATTTACTTGATATTTGAATTTTAGGCGGCGACCACAACATTACATTTGAGTCAAAAAATTCATCAAGAAATTTATTTATGATCAAAGTAATATATTCCATCTTATTCAAAAATAAGCATGATTTTGAATATAAATTATTCATTATAATTTAAATATTAATTTCATTAACAAAAGTAATTGATTTTAGTCACCTTTAAATCTTGACTCTCTTTGAAGATATAATCACTATACTTTAATATTATATAAAAAAATAATTTTGATTTTGATCTCACATTTAGTAGTGTACATATATATGTATTATAAAAGTAATAATTTAAATTTTGGTCAGACGTTATTTTCATAGTTATGCATTTTAAAACATGTCCCTCTCTTTAACAATTTAATTTTTAAAATGTATATTTTTCAAGTGCAACCAGATTTTATCGTAAATGTTAAATTAACAAAGATCTAAATAATTTTTTTTTGTTTTTCTTCTGAATTTTATTATGACGGACATACCATTTTTTAATATTTTTTTTTATTTTTTATTTTTTTATATTATATTTTATTTTGTTAAATAAAATTATATCTATGAATAACAATATACATACATACAATTAATAAATAAAAAGGTTGTGATGGAATATCAAGAGACAAAAAAGAACAATAATTTGAGTAAGATTTGAGAAGTTATATTTATTCCCTTCTTTAAAGTTCAAAAGTAAAATTCTAAACATTCATATATAAAATTCTATATATGGATAGTAATAATCCTTTAATCAAATGCTCAAATGTATATATTGACATTCTTCAACATCAAATTCATCATCTAGTAAAACTGATTTAATATTAGATCGAAGATTTAAATTTATGAAGATATTTATTTTTAACATTTTAAACATTCAATGCATTATACTTTTGTGAATTGTGTTGTAAATTTTATGCTACATTGAAAGATTCTTACCGATAAATATAAAATAAATTTTTAATGCTTAAGACAATAAAAAGATAGCCTATGAATTTATAGATGATGCTTTTTCCCGATTTTACAACAACAACAACAAAAACATAATAAATTGAGACCTATATTTTGCTCGAAAAGCTCACATGCATAGAACATGTCAACTAAAAAGTGAGGAGGTGTTTTGTTATGCCATTTTTATAAAAATGCTATAGCTTAACCTATGTTTTACGGTTATTTGACACACTTCTGGATTATTATATTCTATATTCTATAATTTTGTTGTAAAGCTCTGAATGATGGATTATACTTTGGATATGCTCCATTGGATGGATTTTTAGAATGTAAAGTGATTTTTTTGAAAGAAAACAACATAAAAGACGTAATTGAGGTTATTCATATAATTTATTTCAATGTACTAATTAATAATTTTTACTGCTATTAAATTTGTCATTACTATATTACATAACTAATTTTTGACACAAAAATTAATTAGAATAACAATTAGTCACATCAGCACACTCAATAATAAAAAAATTATGTGGAAATAATAAATTTATGATGACGTGCATGTTCTTAATGATAATAGAATAGAACATAAATATTATTAGATACTCAATAATTTTGATTTCTATGATGTAGTTATGTCATTTATTTGATATATAAATGTGACTATTCTTTCAAACTGAATCAATTATTGACTGTTTTCAATTACAATTGATTAGTCTATTTTATCTTCATTTCTGTTATATAAATAATTAATTTAATCATGTAGAACATGAGAAAAATTGAATAATGGTCGAGTGGTAAATACTTCAATCCCAGTTAGAGGTGTGAGATTTGATTCCCATCATCCCCCTCTCCCAAGATATGTACTTAAATATAAAATAGAGGATGAATCAAAATATGTACGGGAGCTAAGCTTCTAAACATAAAATAAAATTTTACTTTCTCATCGTTCTTAATAAAAGAGGCACATGTGATAAATGAAAAACTGAAAGTGCATTCAAAAAGAAAATGGAGTAAAAGAGGCACATTAGAAAATGGAGTAAAAGAGAAATACATCCATACGTCAACCAATCATGCCTGGGCTAAAAGTGCATTCAAAAAGAAATTGCAAAAAAATCTCAAAGCTAAGTATGAAGAAGAAGTAGACACTCAAAAAATAAACAAGATACATTAATTTAAAACTCGTCTTGAATATATATTTTTAAATTTTTATATAGATTACTCATCGATTTTTTTAATATCCATTGTACTTTGTTGAGCGATAATATCATTTAAGTATCATGTTTTTTTGGTCAAAATATCTTAACCATATTTCACTGACAAATAAGTTTAAATTTTGTTCTTGCAAACTTTCTTTAAGATCAAAATACATGAATGACATTTATTATAAATACAAAAAATATAATAAAAATTTATTCCAATTTATAGATTTAATTTGAGTTAAATTAATAAAATTATTTGGTTCACGTGCAATACACTTTAACCTTACTAGTAGATCCTAAATATTTAAAACTCTTTGTTATACTTGTAACACCCCAGAAATTTGGAGTCGTTACGCAATGGTAACTTGCGCCAATTCTCCCATTTGAGGATATTATCCACCAAAAATTTGCAATAATAATAATAATTCTCGAATAGACATAATTCTTCTAACCTCTCGGAAACATAGTCAATAGTTGCAACGGAAAATATTATTACAATCAAATCGTCTAAGCGAAAGAGGTCTCACGCCCATCTATTACATTGAATGAAATAAATTGTCAGTTATCAAAGCATAGGCATTTAAGACTAGATTGACGAACTAAATCTAGAGATTACTCCGTCGATTGGTCATCTTCGTTGACGTCTTCATAATATGATGGATCAACAACTGGCCGTTGAAAAAGGTGGGGGTGAGACAAAAATTCTCAGTGGATAGGTGATCGTTTATAAGTGTGGCTTATATAGATGCAGGAAAAACAGTTATATGAAGAATGCATGATTCATGATGCGTGCGTCACACGCGATTCACAAGCAACATGGTATTCAAAATAATATAGCTTTATATAGTTTGATGAAAATAGTTCATGATCATTCAAGCACTATGAATGCGTTGCAAATAGTTCAAATAGTGATTGTGTACGGAGTGTAACGCCAACCCAAGCAAGTAATGGTTATGTACAGAGTGTAGCGCCAACCCAAACAAGTAATTCATGTAGTGGTTGCGTACAGAGTGTAACGCCAACCCAAGCAAATCTTTTGGTTGCGCACGGAGTGTGACGCCAACCAAATAGGTCCGATTAACTCCAGAATCGTGTGGATCAGACAACGATTCCTTCGTTCTTCCTTGCAACTACCCGAGCAAGATGGTCCAAGACCTGTCACCTTATCGCTCCATATGCAAAGACAAATCCACAATAGACCTAGCTAGACACGGATTGTCATAACCATGATTATACCTCAAGTACTATGACTCGCTTCCCTTGGACAAACTCCGTCCCTCGATTGCGGGATTAGGGCGATAGGGCAAGAAAAGAGTAGAATAGCGACCAAGCTACCCTTCCCATCCCCGACGTATCCATTCCGACTGTGAGCTCGACACACCAAATTTACTCAAACAAGAAAATAATTACAAGTACGGAATGTCAACTAGGTAGTCGAGCAAAAAGTATGACGATACATATAAAGCAGTACAAGATATCAACAAATTAAGTTTACATTTCTCCAAAGGCGAGGAAGTCGCCACGCGTAGTGCATATGGTCAGAGGATTTTCAAGAAAATTATTGAAGTATAATTAAATCATAATTAAATCAGTTTTAGGACTGTAGAGAGGAAAATATTTTATTTTGGGGTCCTTGATAAAAGGAAATTTTATAAATAGTCACATTTCTTGGAAAAAGTACTTATCGAGTCAGAAATTGAATAAATCCTAGTCTCGACCTCTAAAAAATATAAGGTCAGTTTCTAAATTCTTAAAATTGTTCAAAGATTCAGTTTTCAAAGGGTTCGGATCGAGGTTTTGGAAAATTTCAGTTTGGTCCCTTCTTTTGTCAAAAACATCATTTTTGGTCCCGAACTTAAAATTTTTGGATCTCACAAACCGGGAGGGCTTTTGATGTGATTCCAATTTTAAAATATCATGTATAATATTAGGATGTTGGGACAAAAGTAGTTTTGAAATAGGGTCGGTTTAAGTCCCTTAATTTTTACAAATTCAATTTCTAGTAAAAAAAATTCGATTTTTGCCCTTAAGGGTTTATTTGGTGTTCATTTGTTATGAAACTTGAACCATGAGTTCAAATTGTTATAAAAATAAGGTTATGTAAATTCCCATGTGACTGAGACATACTTTTTCCTGAATTGTTTTTGGTCCTTTGAAATTGGAATTTTTACACTTTAGTACTTAAAGTTTAACAAATCGGTTTTCTCAACCCAAACCACTTTAACTTTTTAAAATCTCTCAAAATATAAGTTTTTCAGTTTTAGGAAGTCAAAATTTCGAAATTTTCAGAGGGGTCCCTGAACAATTTTTAAAAATTCAATTTTTGCCTCTTAAACTTTCAAGTTTCCAAATTTGAATCCCAAAATTTCCAAGGGTGGGGTTTCTTATCTTAAAATATTTGAACTATCATTATTAATTAAAAATATTTAATTTAACATTTATGCAGTCCAAATTTCGAAATTTACAGTTTGGTCCTTGGACAGTTTTCAAAATTACGGTTTAGTCCTTAACTTTACAAAAATTGTATAAATGACATATTTGTTTAAACTCGAGAACAAGGTCATACTTCCAGAATATATATAAAGTATAGAGCATGATTTTTGAGCATATAACACATTCATTAACGCATCAATCAAGAGAGGAGCAAGAATTAAATCATTTATGCACATATGTCCCTATTGTGCAAGAAATCGAAATCATGCTCGTTTTTATGCAACTTCTTGAACTTGATACATATTGATCACGAAAATCTTACCGCAAGCGTACAATGTCAAGTTTTAGTATAGGTATTGATTGTAGGGATATCGTCTTCACAGGGATTGTTATCAAATTTTATACTAAGTATTATAATCAAAATAGCTTAATTCTATCTAGAAATCGAAAAGAGATGATGATTTATTATACAAAAAATAAAACCAAAATTACGCTAACAATTGGTTCAGACAATTTATCAAACATGTAGAAGAATTCTAGAGGGTTGATTTCACCTAGTTATCCCCTATGTTTTCAATCCAGTTTATTATCACAAGTTATTAATCTATAAGCCAATATTCCTACCGTTTATTACTTCATCTCTCGAGTGCCAAGTGATTCTGGGTTACAACTTCTGATTTCGATATCTCTATAAAAATCATAAATTAAACCCTAATATGCTCAATGAATATTCTATCACATGCTTCAAAAGATTCATAAATCTCTCGATTCTATTAAACCCTAGGTTGTGCTATTCTATGGCCAGACGTTCAATTACCTCTCTCGAGCGTCAAATCAAACACGCCAAATAATCTAAACTATTGATCAGATAATTCAGATGCAATCAAATCAAATAGCACAAATAGATTAAATAACATGCGAATTTCATAAACTGGAAATCAAAATATAGGTTCAAACGTAAGTTACATCAATCCCCTAGAAATATGGGTTTAGCTCATAATGGATGCACAAAAATTCGTAAAGAAATAATTATACATCTTGAAAAATTGACAAAGAAAAGCAAAGAAAGAATTGAGAAGAAAAGAGAAGGAATTCTCTCTGTGTCCAGACGAGAAGTGCCTTAAATTGCCGTCCCGAACCCTTGCTTCGTGTCTCTTGCCTTGTGTTGTGCTCAAAATAACGTCCGACCCCTTGTTTGTACGTCACTTCTTCTATTTATAGGCTTGAAACCCTCAAAAATCCGTCCAAAAAGGCCCAAAATATAAGTCCAGTTTTGGACCACGGGACTATGTGCAGCCACTATACTATACCTATCACTGTCATGCCTGCTGCAGCAGCTCCCTGCGCATGCTGCTTGCTGCCATGGCGCGCTGCGCATGCTCCCCTGCCGCATGCTCTTCTTTGCTAAACATCCACCCGGCTGCTATTGCTTGCGCGCGCTACGGCCCTGCCTGGGAGCTGCAGCGCGCTGAACGTTGTCACTGCTGCTCGTCGTTGGCTTCGGCGCTGCAGCGCCCGTCTTCCCCTGCGCCATTGTTCAAATTTCAGCCCCACGGCGCTGCGGCGCTCAGTTTTGCTTGATATTTTTTCCGTTTTTCCGCTTCTAAAAAGCGATTTTCACCTTCCAAACACGTTTTTCATCGTTTTTACCCAATTTCGGCTTCCAAGATTAGTCCCGAACCTAAAACGACACCAAATGACACAAACTCGACTCAAACGACACTAAAATACCCGAAAATAACACAAAATCCTAGTCTAGAGCACTCAATACATTGGTATAAAACCAACTTAACACATATCGAAAATATACATATGATATAATTTTATTAAATAAAATATTTTCATGTACTACATGCATTTTATGAAAATTATTTGTCTATTTTTGAAAGATTTTTCACCCACCTCGTAGTAGTTTCTCGGGTTGATCTAAAATGGAGTCTTCTTCCTTGTATCAACTTCTTGACTCAAGCTCTTGAAAGTCAGCCTCTAAATGGTATCCAAACCATAATTTTGGTGTTAAAATTAAAGTCTCAAGTCCAAAGAAAATATACTAGGACCAAATGGCTACTACTTACCTCAATGTCTTCAAGTTATCTCTAAAAATGAAAATTTCCTTCAAGCTTCTAATCTTCAACTTGAGAGGGCGTAGGTCATCCATAAGCTCCAAAAATTCATATTCTTGAGTCAAAAATTAATTTTTCATGTTGTCAAGAGAAAATACTAAAACCATAATTTTCTCACATTAAAATGTGTAGTCTTGAATTTCCTCTTCAAGCTTGTAGTCAAGTCTAAGACTCGTAATTCTTCAAGAAAATTCCTCTAGGAGTAACTCAATAAGAAAGATGCATCATGTTAGGAGTTGGAGGTAGATGTTGGAAGTTTCAAGAGGATAAAAATGAAAATGAAAGAGAAGAATTTTCTTACCTTAGTTGTTGGAATTTTTGATTCTATGAGAGCAAAATGAAGAGGACTTTTGTGTTCTTGTGTTTAAGTGTTGAGTGATCAGATCGTGTTGGGAGAATTTGAGAGTTGTAGGAGGATGAGATGGATTTTTTCACCCTAAATCTTGTAACGACTGATTTTTGGTGTAAGAATTGGAGGAGGATTTTTGTTTTGTTTGTGTTAAATGATGAGTTAGGATATAATTGAGGATTTAGGACATACAATAATGAACCAGACTACTTTCTAGGGACAATTGGTCAAAAGCTAGATTTTTAGGGATAATTAAAATTTGTCTTGTTTGACCAATTGGGGTGGTGGGGATTGTAGGGTAATTTTTTAAATTGTTGTAGGCTTGCAAGACATAAAATAAAATAGAAATAAAATTATCAAAATTTTATTTTTTTTATCCCATAATAATCTAGTTGGGAGATCCCCTAGAAAAAAGAGATAGCTTTGTCAAATAAGAAATGTGAATTCCAAAAATAAATTGGAAGTTGGTTGGGATGGATTATAGAATAAGATGAAATATTTGGATAAGGGTCGAAATGTACTCCTAAATTATCGAGGGTCTAATATTTCTAAATTAGTAGTCAATCAATCAAGTAATAATATTAGAAGAGAATATAAAGTCGTTAGGCTCGAAAACGAGGAAGGCGTAATTGACGTTGGAAGAAATAATTAAAAGTCGGGTCGCATTTCATTAATAATGGGTTTGTGTTACTTAACCAAATAAATAAATCACTACACAACGTCGTATCTCACGTCGCTAAAATTCCGGGCGTCACAATACTCACTTCATGTCCATTAATTTTAACATTTGTCTCATTGTTCCTCTTGTTTTTATTAAAGTAGCATTCCATGTATTCTGTTTTAGCCCTACTTATAGTAAAATCTTTTGATTCGAGTGCTTCTTTTCAAACTTCCAATTTTGCATTTACTCATTCCCTTGTTTTATCAATTAAAACTATATCGTCCACAAATAGCATACATTCAAGGATCGATTTTTGTAAGTGTTTAGTGATTTCATCAATTTTCGGATAAAAAGGTAAGGGTTGCAGCGCGCCCATCCCTCGCTCTCCCGCATGCTGCTGCTTTGCGCTTCATGGCGGCCGAACATCCACCCATTTTTGTTGCTTTGCTTGCTTGCGCCCTGCTGGCTATTGCTCGGCGCGTGCAACCCTTGCTTTTGGCGGTGCTTGACTTGCCGCTTCTTCCCTGCACCACTGTTCAAATTTCAGCCCCGCACTGCGGCGCTTTTTGCTCGATATTTTATCCTTTTTCCGCTTCTAAAAGCGATTTTCACCTTCCAAACACGTTTTCATCATTTTTACCCAATTTTGGCTTCCAAGATTAGTCCCGAACCTCGAACGACACCAAATGACTTAGACTAGACTCAAACGACACTAAAATACCCAAAAAACAACGCAAAAATCCTAGTCTAGAGCACTCAATACATTGGTATAAAACCAACTAAACAAATACCCCAAACTTAGGCGTTTGTTTGTCCTCAAGCAATTACAGACTCTAAAAATCAACAAACATGAAAGAAACAAAAATGAAGACGATTGACTCAACAAACTAACTGCAAAACTTCACAACCAAACTCATTCGTCAAATTTCGTTTCACTATCAATCAAGCACGTATTTTCACAATGTGATCATGAGGAATGTTCATGCCAACCCCGTTTTCATTATCTAGATAGATTCACGCAATCAAGTGTTTTCAAAATAATCCTATTTTTGAATATAGAGATGAGATGCTTACCGGACTCCATAGACTTGTCTTTCACACTAATCTCCACTAATGTAGGCTAACGTAACACAAGGATCAATAGGACTTTTAAAGTTTGTAATGTGGGCTTAGGGTTAGGTAGGAAAATATAGGATTAAGTAGCTCAAATCACCCAAACACACAATTATCACTTCGAATCATCAATTAGCAACTACCCTTCACTTTTTGACAACCCCAATATTTATGAACCTTCAATCCCATTGTTTTTTCTCATTTTTTTCGGAACCCCCAAACTTATTTTTTTGTATACATGGGGATTCATATTCTCTTTTCTCGGGCAATTTCATTCAATTAAATAGATACCCTTCTCATTATACCTTCCTTAACCTTTAACATTTTCTATATTATGTGTATATGAGTGATGGGTAATTAGGATATTCACATTTAGGCTCTGGGTATTAGATGGTTTGCCAAAGAAACGGGTTTATAAGGCTCAAAGGGAGGCACTAGAGAAAATATAATACAAAGGTAGGCATTTTAGGCTTTGGCTTGCTCAAAGATGGCCTAAATCACTTCCTTAATGTTACTTCGCCTAGGATTTCGCCCTGACTAGTGATCAGACAAGTTCTAGAATCCGGTGGGATCATAAAAGAAACACTCAGTCGCATAATTCATCCCCAAATAAATCAACAGAGTTAAGCACATAGATGGAATTAATGGAAAGAAGAATAAATCACGCTTTAAACACATGCTCTCTTGACCGTTCAACTCATATTCAACAAATTCACTTAGTCATGCGGTTTCACGAGTTTTACCGACGACCCGACTCGACTCTAGTTTTTTATTTATTTTTTTGACTCAAGACTTGACTCGAAGAATTAAAACAGATCGCACCCCCAAAACTTAAAACGACATTGTCCCCAATGGAGAGGTGGGAATAAGGACTTTCTGGTAGCCGAGGAGCGAAGGCTCCTTAAGTCATGTGGTATTACTACGTGTAGGAGGTGTCTCGTATAAGCTCACAATGCATCCTAGCATACAAGCCGTGGGTGTTGTATGCCTCCGAGGTGTGGTCTTGTTCTTCCCATTGGCTCTTGGCCCGACCATTTTTTGGTTTCGCATCTTTGCAACCTAGCAAGGTAGACAAGAAAATAAAACTCGTGGAACCATGGAATTCGGTTATGGGTGAGAACTCGAAAATCAAAGCATATAATATGCACCCAAGTAAAAAATAATATAGTGCCATGTCAAAAATATAAGCATAGATATGCAAGATAGCACTAAACAATGTGATATTGTCATTGGGGCATTTTATCAAACACCTCATATGCATGAATTTGGGCAAAGATAGTGAATGCAATGGATAACTCAATTCAATCCCAAAAACAACACCAAGCCTAAGAGGGCGTTTGGCTAAGCTTATTTTAAACATCTTATAAACTCCTACATCTGATAAGATGTTTTAGGAGATGATAAGCTGTTAGATCTTATTTTAAAAATAAGCTGTCAGAGTGTTTGGATAAAATAAGATAATTGAGCTTATAAGCTGTTTTTATATCTTATAAGCTGTTAAAATATTTGGTAATATAAGATCTTTTTGCGGTCATAATGACCAAAAAGAACATGACACTATTAAAATTATTTAAATAACTATATTTGACATATTTCTGTTTTTAAATAAATTTAAAGAATTCTATCAAATAACACGACATGATTTAAATTCATATAAAAGTTTCATTGAATATATTTTAAATAAAAATTGGAAATAATTGGCATTTTTCAAATAGTTAAGAAATGACAGAGTTTTACATTCCATAAGAAATGAAGGCAAACACAAAAAATAAATATCGGAGCTGAAGAAAACCAAAGGTTCACCCATTTCATACAAAAATATAACTATTCTGGTAAAAATAACTTGATATCCGCATAAATGTAAAACTTGCTATTAAAAATATTAAATTAATGTTTAACTATCAAACATATGAGTCATAAATTGAAAAATTAAAGATCAAAATTTTGAATCGTATCAATAAAAATTATCATTCTCTTCCAGCAATATCCATAGCAATCGAATCACGGACTGCCATCCAATAAGCATTGTTCGGATTATTTTCAATGTCTCCATTTGAAACACTAGTAGATGCTTCATTGACATGTTCATTGTATGGCTCATAACTTTAATCTTCTGCTATTTGAAATGCTTCATCTGATACATTTTTCTTTCTTATATAATTGTGAATCGCCATAGTTGCCAACATAATTTCTCTTTGTGTGTCAATATGAAAATAAGGCATATCGGCCAAAATATTCCATCTCGCTTTCCAAACTCCAAAAGTTCGCTCAATGCAATTTCTACATGAAGAGTGGTAGTAATTAAACTTCTCCTTCAAATTTCTTGGTGCACGTAGTTGTACAGTCCTAGCTTGACGGAAGTCATCAAGGTGATATCTTACATTCTCACCTCTATAAGGGCCCATATATCCTAGCATATGCGAGTATCCGGCGTCAACCAAGTAATATTTTTCCCTTTTGGAATAGGAAAGTTGAGGTCTGGATTATGAATAGCTTCTCCAAAGATCCTATTATCATGAGCAGCTCCTTCCCATCCAGCCCAAACAAATGTAAAACACATATTGAAATCAACAACTGCAAGAATATTTTGAGTAGCATACCCTTTGCCTTTATATGGTATTGATTTTCCTTGTGGTAATCGAGCCTTAACATGTGTGCCATCAATTGCTCCAATACAATCCTATAATCAAAAAGAAAAATAGGTATGTAATTAAGTATAATTATCTTAGAAGTTTAAGATAAGGATGTATGCTGCTTGAAAAATAATCACTTACATCAAAAAATGGTTTGTATCGTTGATGTTGGGGTTTGTGGTATCCTTTGCTCTGGTTATACTCGGGATGTGGTTTAATTATATTATTAGCTAGCTTACTCACAACTTTCAGAACCCTATGAAAATGTCTTGAGATAGTCTCACCTGAATGATTGAATATCTCTTGCAAAAGTCTATTGTCCACACCATGAGCACAAGTCATCAAAACAATCCCCACTTCCTCAAACAGAGACATTCCCCTTGTTGGATGAAGACCGTACTTATGGGTCAATTCATGGCAAAAATCAATAAACACATGTTTTGAGAGACGAAAAGCTTGATAACACCTTATGTCATGCCCATGTAATATCTCCTCTATAAATCTATGACATGTTCAGAGCGATGTTCGACATGGAATCTTATGAATGTAGTTTTTATAATAAGTTAAAATACTACGAGTTGTTGCTTGTCCTAAGATAAACCAATCCAAATTTTCTTGAGTGTGATATTCATCTTTTGTGTTTTCTTCATCAAGAAAAATATTCGGATCAACAACAACACAACTTGAAATATCCCAGGCTCTATTGAAGCACTATCCACAATGTTCCAAGGCCCCATTTAGCTACATTAAAGTCATGAACCACAAATTAGTACATCATTATAAACACTCTTAGTAATATCAATCACATAAACAAACATAATTCTAAAGATAATTATATATAAAGAAGAAAAAGATGCACATGTTAAACAGGTTTAAAAGTGTTGATAAAATATATTATATTAGCAAAAAAACTTCTAATATTAGTATTAAAGCAAAAAAACATGGTAGAAAATCAACACAAAAATGTTAAATTGACTAGTCTAACTACAAACCCGGAAAAAGGTAATGATATCCCAACTACTAGAGACATTATTGATTTTTCTTGAATTGATCATAGTTAAATTCCAACCAAGACAAACGAGACTCATGAGAAGGTTGATTAGCAAACACTTCTCGCATATCTTTTTGCTCAAAAATTACAGCGTAGTTCCAAAGCTCACTCATGGGTGCAATTCCAGGGACTTCATTTAACATCTCCAATGCAGCTCCTATAGTTATCTCTGTAGAAGGTTTGGAAGAGACAGAGCTTTTGTTTTCCATAAACTGCAAAAGGGATTGGATATCTTCCTTTAGTGAAGCTGCACCAGAAACTCTTTTTTTCTCTTTGCCTTTTCCTCCACTAGATTTTCTTTTAAGTGTTGGAAAAGATGGGAACTTTATTTCATTGGCACCATCCATTCTTTCCTTCATTTGAGAATTTGTGTTGTGTTCTTCTATTTCTATATAATCATTGTCCTCACTATCTCCAATCTCCACATGTTCTTCAAGTTCGTTTGATTCAACATTATCATCTAATATATATTCTCCACTACCAATCTCATTCCCCGATCGTTGGCTCGGTGCTCGTGCTCTCTCTCCCGTGGCAGCAACATCAGAAAATAACTTATCATATCGAAACCAAATTAGAGATAAATCTTTGTTCCTAAACTTATTATAGTCTCCATTTTCCTGCAATAACAAAGTATACAAATTCAATCTAAGACATGGTAAATAAAATAAAATAGTGACTTGTATATATTAGTGTTAGAGACTTTACTTTTTCTTTCCCACCACTCATCAGAAGCATCAATTGAGTTTTTCATAGGATCCCAACCGATTCCAGTCTCCTTGTGCATTAATTTCTTAAAAAGCAGCCACTCCTTTTTCATAGTATCCCAATGGTTTCGAAGTTTCTTGTAGACGTAGTTTCTCCCAGTAATTTCATTGAACCTTCTCACCAAATTATTCCATCCATTATTATTGAAGTGGCTATTTGGCATATTGCCTTTTCCAATTTCATCCTCACATATCTCAATGAACTTAACATTTAAATATGCATCCCACCTTGCAGAGGATCTAGCGTCAACCTGTTGATTTGTTTTACGTGCACTCTTACTTGTACTCTTACCAAAAATTGCATTTGACATGACTCCTTTATTTCTATTATCTTGATTCTCCATCTACTGTTTTCATAGTATCCAAATTTTTTAAAAAAAACAATGAATTACTAACAAAATAACATATTGGAAAAACTTATTCAATGAACTACTCACTAATACAAAAGAATTGCAAATTCAGGAGATCATTCTATTTCTATATAATCAAATCAATACAAACATTGTAGGTGAGGAATCTTAAAGATCACAAAAAGAGCATCGTCTCTAGCCTCTAAGATCTTTTTACCACCATATTGTGTTCTCTTGTAACATCATTATTTTCTTGCTGTAAAAAGACATTTTCAGAAAATCAATTGATTTTGTAGTCTAGTCAAATTGCTCAATCAACCTCATTAAGGAACCAAAATCATTAACTTTGTCATTCCTTTTAAGCAATTTTTGCTTTACAAAAGATATTTCAAATTCAAAATCTGCTCATGTCTGCAAGTAACACATGGTCCTCAATTTTTCAATGATGCAAGAACAAATATGATTTTTGCATCATAATAACTGAAACTAAGGGTTCCAATAGTAAAATCATGTCATCAACCCACATGAGTATTTCCAGCAAATGCTAACCCAATCAAGTCTAGAAAACCAGTAACCCATCAAATTCATTTTTTCTCTCTCTTCTTTTTTTTATTGACTAGTTTTTGTTTTTGTTTTGTGAAGGAAAGAAAAAGAAAAATGGCTCTCATGAACTCCCGACCATATTTACACAAAAATCAATTTGAAGACCCTCATGAATACAACACCTAAAGGCATAATTCTTGGTTTGCGTGGTTTCTGAAAGAATAATACGAGGAGCAAACCATCATGGTTGAGAGTGAAAATCCCATAATCATAAAAATTTGGAGATACTTTCAACCAAAATCACATAAACCCCAATAATTTGGTTCGACGGACATGAAGGAAATTGAATAAAGAAACATCGAATTTACCTTACGTCTTTAGAATTGATGAGTTGTAGCCGATGAAGAGGATGAACTCCACGATTGTTGACGAGAACAAAGAGATTGTTGACGAAACAGTAGTAGCGGGACTCTAATTAACGTAGGGTAGGGAAGGCTATAAGCGGAATATTATAAAATTAATGAGGTGTTTGTGTAATTTCAACGTTAAAAAAGGAGCTTATAAGATCCCTAAAAAATAAGTTGAGGTGAAGGTACTTTTTTTAGGAGCTTATAAGATGTTAGACAGCTTTTTTTTTACATCTTATAAGCTCTTTAAGAAAAATTTTACCAAACAAATTTTGAGAGCTTATAAGCTCTCAGACAACTTATAAGCTGATTTGAGGAGCTTATAAGCTCAACCAAACACCCTCTAAGTCTAGCATGAGCAAACAATCCACAATCTACACATCCACAACAATTATCCTAGCACTACTGCAATCCAACCACACAACAATCACAGGATGGGGAAAACCATGGGGTGGGGTTTGGAAGTTGCAAACTTACCAAATAGTGAATGGATGAAATGAATATGGTGTGTGTGGTGTTATAATGCTCATTTGTGAAGATGGAGTGGGATATGTTGGATTTGCACAAATAAGAGGGGTGGGATGTGATGCAACTTACTACTCCTAACAATGCAAAAAATTCAGAAAAAACAAAAACAACTACTAAACTATATTAAAACTAAGAAAGCAATAAAAGGGGCTTGGGTTGCCTCCCAAGAAGCGCTAAGTTTACAGTCTTCAGCCAGACTATGTCAGATTATCCTCAAGTTGGGGCTCCAATAGGCATGTTATCCACATTGCCCTTAGAAACTTCCCAACCTCCAATGTCTTCAGCTATATTCCCAAGATCACAAAGTGTCTTCTCAAAGAAAACTCCTCCAATGGTACAAGGAATAGTGAAACTCCCTGGATCCTTCATTTTCTGAGGTAGTTTACTTTGGACAATTGCACTACACTCCTCTGTCAAATAGACAGTCTCAAAATCTTCTAACTTCATTTTCTTGGATTCCATTGGTTTCACATAAATAGGTGATTCTTCGGGGCCAGGCTGAATTTTCGCTTCCTTTTTCACGTAAACTGCATTGCAGTGCTCTCTCGGATTAACCTCTGTATCACTTGGGAACTTTCCCTTATGCTGCAATGAATTTACGGATGTAGCCAACTGACCCATTTGTGTCTCGATCGACCTAATATGCGTCTTCATTGTGCTCATCTTAGTATTCAAACTATCAATC
This sequence comes from Rehmannia glutinosa, assembly GCA_016081115.2. Taxonomy (NCBI): domain Eukaryota; kingdom Viridiplantae; phylum Streptophyta; class Magnoliopsida; order Lamiales; family Orobanchaceae; genus Rehmannia; species Rehmannia glutinosa. The sequence goes on along the minus strand of JABTTQ020003428.1, from coordinate 71,891 downwards.
TGCGCCTCACTCCTATTCATTTGATTCTTGGTCTCTCCAATGAATGAGCCGAGCATCTCATCAAGCGACTGCTTCTTTTCACCTCCGAGTGCATTGGAACTGGATGGGTTTGGATAACCCGGAGGTGGATTCAATACATTCTTGTTGTTGCTATAAGAGAGATTCTCATGATTGCAAAGTCTCGGGTGGTATTGAGTTGGTAATGAATTACCTCTGTTATTAAAATCCTGGTTATTCACATAATTGACTTGCTCGGCCTCGTGAGTGGCGGCTGTGTGAACGGCTGCGAGTGGGAGCGCGGCTTGCTGTGGTGTGTTTCCAGTATTCATGATTGCTAATTGCTTTGTCAGACTCGAGATTTGAGCTGCCAAAGCTGACATTATATCCAGCTCAAGAACACATGCAACTGGCTTCGGCGCTGATCTCTCGGAGGGCCATTGATAGCTGTTTGTGGCCATTTCTTCAAGTAGAAGTAAGGCCTCAGTCGATGTTTTAGCCATCAATGTACCTCCTGATGCCGCATCTAGTATCGTCCTCGTATGCCCATTCAGCCCATTGTAGAAATACTGAACCCTCTGCCAGTCTGCATAGCCATGTTGTGGGCATCTTCGCAACAGATCTTTAAATCGCTCCCAAGCTTCGTATAACGACTCAAAATCAATATGTTGGAACTAGGCTATTTCGCTCTTTAGTTGGAGTGTCTTGCTGGGAGGGAACAATTTTCCTAAGAATGTTTGAGTCAGATCATCCCAGCTCGTAATACTCCCAGGGGCAAACGTCTGTAACCATTGCCCCTTATCCCGAAGTGAAAACGGGAAAAGCCTCAATCGAATGGCCTCATCACACACCATTCATCTTGATGGTGTCGCAAATTTCAAGAATGTGGCGAGATGTGTATTCGGATCATCCACTGTACTCCCCCCAAACTGATTCTGCTGAACCATGATTATGAGGCCCAGTTTCAATTTGACATTATTCGCATTTATGGGCTGGCGCACAATTCCGGAGTAGTTATGGTTCACGGTCGGCAGAAAGTAATCCTGGATTGCTCTTTCTAGTGCCTCAGGCTGTGGTGGCACATTCACGACCCGATTTCCATTATTCTCATTGTCCCCACCTTCTGCCATTGCTCGATTATCTGCTCCCTTTGTTGCTCTGATTGCTTGAAGTGTCCTTTCAATCTCTGGATCAAAAGGAAGTAAATTAATATCTTTGGAATCTCGCATAAACAGACAAGTCAAATGAGAAAAACGAATTTATAATTCCTATACTAGTCTAGATTAGGATTAAGACTATGTGGTAATAGTATTAGTTTAAAATAGGATAAAACAATCCTCGGCAACGGCGCCAAAAACTTGATCACGAAAATCTTACCGCAAGCGTACGGTGTCAAGTTTTAGTATAGGTTTTGAAAGTAGGGATATCGTCTCCACAGGGATTGTTATCAAATTTTATACTAAGTACTATAATTAAAATAGCTTAATTCTATCTAGAAATCCAAAAGAGATGATGCTTTATTATACTAAAAATAAAACTAAAATTACGCTAATGATTGCTTGGACAATTTATCAAACACGTAGAAGATGAATTCTAGAGGGTTGATTTCACCCGTTATCCCCTATGTTTTCAATCTAGTTTATTAATCACAAGTTATTAATCTATAAGCCAATATTCCTACCGTTTATCACTTCCTCTCTCGAGTGCCAAGGGATTCTAGGTTCCAATTTCTGATTTCGATATCTCTACAAAAATCATAAATTAAACCCTAATACGCTCAATGAATATTCTATCACATGCTTCAAAAGTTTCATAAATATCTCAATTCTATGAAACCCTAGATTCATGACCAATGTTCAATTACCTCTCTCGAAAATCAAACACAAAACAATCTAAACTATTGATCGATAATTGGATGCAATAAAATCAAATAGCACAAATAGATTAAATAACATGCGAATTTCATAAATTGGAAATCAAAACATAGGTTCAAACGTAAGTTACATCAATCCCCTAGAAAGATGGGTTTAACTCATAATGGATGTACAAAAATTCATAAAGAAATAATTTTCTCAAAAAAATTGACAAAGAAAAGTAAAGAAAGAATTGAGAAGAAAAGAGAAGGAATTCATGTCCTACATGCCTCCATTGTATGAAAATTATTTGTCTCTTACCTTTGAAAATAATTTCCACTTCTTCTATTTATAGGCTATACTTTGCACCTAGTAGTTTCTCCCCGCTTCCCCGCATGTTGGTCTAAAATTGATGTTGCTTACGCGCACTCTTCCCCTTCACTTGTATCAATTTCTTGACTCAAGCTCTTGAAGGTCAGCCTCTTACTCCCTTCCCCGTTCAAATTTCATCCCCATCCCGCGGCGCGGTATTTGCTTTCAAACCATATTTTTCCATTTTTCCGCTTCTAAAAAGCGATTTTCACCTTCCAAACACGTTTTTCATCGTTTTTACCCAATTTTGGCTTCCAAATTAGTCCCGAACCTCGAACAACACCAAATGACACAAATTCGACTCAAACGACACTAAAATACCCGAAAATAACACAAAATAACACAAAATCCTAGTCTAGAGCACTCAATACATTGGTATAAAACCAACTTAACACATATCGAAAATATACATATGATATAATTTTATTAAATAAAATATTTTCATGTACTACATGCATTTTATGAAAATTATTTGTCTATTTTTGAAAGATTTTTTCACCCAACTCGTAGTAGTTTCTCGTTGGTCTAAAATGGAGTCTTCTTCCTTGTATCAATTTCTTGACTCAAGCTCTTGAAGGTCAAAAATGGTATCCAAACCATATTTTTGGTGTTAAAATTAAAGTCTCAAGTCAATAGAAAATATACTAGACCACATGGCTACTACTTACCTCAATGTCTTCAAGTTGTCTCTAAAATGAAAATTTCCTTCAAGCTTCTAATCTTCAACTTGAGAGGGTGTAGGTCAGCCCTAACTCCAAAAATTCATATTCTTGAGTCAAAAATTAATTCTTCATGTTGTCAAGAGAAAATACTAAAAACCATAGTCTTGAATTTCCTCTTCAAGCTTGTAGTCAAGTCTAAGAATCTTAATTCTTCAAGAAAATTCCTCTAGGAGTAACTCAATAAGAAGGATTCATCATGTTAGGAATTGGAGGTAGATGTTGGAAGTTTCAAGAGGATAAAAATAAAAATGGAAGAGAAGAACTTTCTTACCTTAGTTGTTGGAATTTTTTATTCTATGAGAGCAAAATGAAGAGGACTTTTGTGTTCTTGTGTTTAAGTGTTGAGTGATCAGATCGTGTTGGGAGAATTTGAGAGTTGTAGGAGGATGAGATGAATTTTTTCACCCTAAATCTTGTAACGACTGGTTTTTGGTGTAAGAATTGGAGGTGGATTTTTGTTTTCTTTGTGTTAAATGATGAGTTAGGATGAAATTGGGGATTTAGGACATACAATAAATTGGTCATAAGCTAGATTTTTAGAGATAAGTAAAATTTGTCTTGTTTGACCAATTGGGGTGGTGGGGATTGTAGGGTAATTTTTTAAATTGTTGTAGGCTTGCAAGACATAAAATAAAATAGAAATAAAATTATCAAAATTTTATTTATTTTTATCCCATAATAATGTAGTTGGGAGATACAAAATAATAAAAAAAAATAGTAGTAGAAGAAAAAAAATTGAGTTATTTTCCCATTTTAAACTGAAAATTTCGAAAATTAGGAAAAGAGAAAAAAATATTTGGTTTATTTTCTTTTATAAAATTGAGGGGGGAAAATGTATAAATACCCATAATTAAACATTTAAAAATTTAAAATAAAGATGTGAAATAAGAAATGTGTATTCCAAAAATAAATTGGAAGTTGGTTGGGAAATATTTGGATAAGGGTCGAAATGTACTCCTAACTTATCGAGGGTCTAATATTTCTTAATTAGTAGTCAATCGATCAAGTAATAATATTAGAAGAGAACATAAAGTCGTTAGGCTCGAAAACGAGGAAGGCATAATTGACGTTTGGAAGAAATAATTAGAAGTCGGGTCGCATTTCATTAATAATGGGTTCGTGTTAATTAACCAAATAAATAAATCACTACACAACATCGTATCTCACGTCGCTAAAATTCGGGGCGTCACAAAACTCACTTCATGTCCATCAATTTTAACCTTTGTCTCATTGTTCCTCTTGTTTTTATTAAAGTGGCATTCCATGTATTCTGTTTTAGCCCTACTTATAGTAAAACCTTTTGATTCGAGTGCTTCTCTCCAAACTTCCAATTTTGCATTTACTCATTCCCTTGTTTTATCAATTAAAACTATATCGTCCACAAATAGCATACATTCAAGGATGGATTTTTGTAAGTGTTTAGTGATTTCATCAATTATTCGGATAAAAATGTAAGGGCTTAAAGCGGATCCCTGATATAAACCTATAGCGTTTGGAAATTCACTAGATACTCATGTTGGTGTCCTGATACATGTTGTTATATCATCATACATATCTTTTACGACATCTATGTAAGCTATTTTTAATTCCTCTTTCTAATAAGTGTCATATTATATCCCCCGGTTGACTCTATCGTATGCCTTTTCAAGGTCAGTAAAATCCATATGTAAATCTTGTTTTCTCTCGTTGTATTGTTCACATAATCGTCTAATTAAGTGTATAGCTTCAATTGTGGACCTTCCTGGCCTGAAGCCAAGTTGATTATCTAATATACTAGTTTCATTTTTTATTCTTACCTCTATAACTCTTTCCCGTAGTTTCATTGTATGACTTATTAATTTAATTCCCCTATAATTTGATGTATATCCCCTTTTGTTTTTATATATAGGTATCAATATATTTTTTTTCTCCATTCATTAGACATTTTCTTAGTTTTTAGGATAAAATTAAATAATTTAGTAAGCCATGCAATTCCAACTCCACCTAGACATTTCCATGCTTCAATTGGTATATCATCTAGGCCAACTGCTTTGTCAGTTTTCATTTTGTTTAGTGCTTTTTCTGTTGCATGAAGTTGAATCATATGATAAAAGGTATGGTTTCTATTCAGTTCAGATTGACCTATTCATTAAAAAGATTATTGAAATACCTCTCCCATCGATCTTTATATCCTCGCCTTTCAATAAAATATTATCATTCTCATCTTTTATGCATTTAATTCTCATCTTTTATCAATAATATATATATATATATATCTTTCTCTCCTTCCTTAGTATTTAGTTTTTTTATAGAAATCTTCATATGCCTTAGTTTTTGCTTAATATACTGCTCTTCTTACTTGGCGTCTTTATATCTTTTAAGATTTTCTTTATTTTTACAGGAATATTATACTTTGTAACTAGTTCTTTTTTCCTTTACATTCTCTTGGATTTCTTGATTCCACCACCATGACTCTTTATTCCATTTATTACCATTTGACACCCCTAATGTTTCTTTTGCGATCTTTTTCATTTGAGTAGTTACATAGTTCCATGTATCATCGGTTTTGTCTTCCACTTTCCAATCAATGGTTTCTACTAGAGATTTGACAAAGCTATCTCTTTTTTCTTTATTCTCTAAGTTCCACCACTTAATTCTCGGTATGTTAATTTTTTTTCTCTTTAAGTGTATATTAATAAGTTTGATATCCAAAACTAGTAGTTTATGTTGGGTGGTGAGGCTTTCTCCAGGTAATACTTTGCAATCTTCGCATATTTTTCTATCGCTTTTTCTGGTTAGGAAGTAGTCAATTTGTGATTTGTTAGGACCACTTTAAATGTAATTAAATGTTGGTCTCTTTTTCTAAAGAAAGTATTATCTATAATAAAATCATAAGCAAATCGAAGTTTAGGATGGTTCTACCCTCATTGTTACGTGAGCTAAAACCATTTCCTCCATGGACCCTCATCTAAATCTTCCCAACATTTAGTCTTAGTAGAATCATCTAATCCTACTTGAGGTGCATATACACTAACAATATTTATAAGTTCATTACCTACAACAATTTAAGAGTTATGATTCTATCTCCTTTTCTAGTTACTCCTCCTACTTGATCTATGAAGAGATGATCTACAATGATACCCACCCCTTCCTAGTTCTATCATTTCCACTATACCAAAGTTTATAACTTGTGGTATTTAGTGTCTTAGCTTTCTCGCCTACCCATTTAGTCTCTTGGATACACATAATATCTATGTTTCTCCTTTTCATAATATCTACTAGCTCTATAGTTTTACCTGTCAAAGTACCTATGTTCCAACTGTCAATTCTATATTTCCTAATTTTATTGTTATCATTTATGTTCCTCTTATTAGTGTGAGGGATCTTGTGTATTTTTCACTACACCCAAACCCTTATGGAGGTGTAACGATCCTTGCCAAGACACTGCAGTCAAACGCTGGTCTTAGACCACATGTACCCTGACCTACTATGTTCCTGTGAAAGATTTCCACTAGGCAAATAAGTCGATTACCTTTACCCGTGCATAGCATTTCCTGCTCTATCTCTAGTAAGCGCCATATTTCTCTTTCTTGGTATGAGCGAGATAAGGACTAAACTTTATTGGTACACTACACTAAAACTAACAACTCATGTGGCGCATTCCTTACGGGGAGCATCCTAGCCTTAATACGATGTCTCATATGATCCATACCATAAGGGAATGACAAGTGTTTTAAAAATAGTGCATGATTATTGTGTATGTGATATATAATTAGACGAAAATGACGCATAAATAGTTTAAATTGAAGATTGAGTCATTTCAAAGTGACATTCAAAGTTCGTTGTTTTAAAATAGTGCCTTATTATTGTGTATGTGATGTATAATTAGACGAAAATGATGCATAAATAGTTTAGATTGAAGACTTAACATGATTTTGCCAAAAACAAAAAAGGATGAAAAATGAGAGAAGAATACCCACGAGCAGTCGAAAATAATAGGGGAGAAAGAAGTGAAGAGTTTCAAAATGGAGGAGAAAAGTAAAAGCAGGAATCAAATTAGTAATCAAGTCCCTTGAAAATGATACACGCGAACAGTTACCAAAAAAAAACTTAAAAACTGCTTAAACTAAATGACAAATCTACCTTTATAGGCGAAAAATAATTAAAAAAGGACAGAAAATCGAAAACAATTGATTCGTCGGATTTGATAAATTAACGTGTGGGATTAGTCCACACGGTCTTATGTAAAGCCCCCTTCCATATTTGATCCAATACATATATATATATATATATATATAGGGGAGGATCCAATGAGACCACATATTATAGTGAGACAATGTGGACTTATCTCAACCATCCATTATCTATATCAATGGCTAAGATAAATAGGGGTTAAAATTACATTAAATATTTAATTAAAGCAAAATAAGGGTATAATTGTCAAAATAACCAAGTGGGGGACCATCTAAATATGGAATCAGTTTAGGAGAGAGAAAATTGCGAGAAAATCAAGCTGGAGAGAGAAAATCACGCATGTGCTCTGCCATGAAGTATGATGTACACTTATCATATATTTGTTGTATACTTAACACTATTTTTCTGTATGTTTAGCATAATTTTACTGCATATTAAAATGGCCAAACAAAAATATGTGGGGACCGTAAATCAAGGAATCAGTTATATATAGAGAGAGAATCACGCTCATTAACATGTGAGGACCGTGGATTAAGTAAACCAATTATAGAGAGAGAGAAAATCACGCTCATTATTGTGTTGTATATTTAGCATATATTTGATGTATACTTAATACTATTTTGATATATGTTTAACATAATTTTACTGCATATTACAATTATCAAACAAAAATATAAGTATACAACAAAACACATATAAGTATACAACAAACCACATATAAGTATACAATTATATTTATACAACAACATAAATATATACATCAAAAATTAACTATTTATACAGCAAAACACATCTAAGTATACATTGAAAAACATCTAAGTCAAAAAAACATCTAAGTCATAAACCACCCCGAATCCACCACCATTCCTCCATTTCCTCTCCGATCAACTCTCCTCAAGCTCTCCGATGCCGTAGAAATATGAATGTTTCGGATTTTCCAACAATGGCGTGTAGGCAAAATCAACAATATCTTCGTTCCCATTAAATTCGTCCCTAATTTTTTTCTCGCGCCGACCTAAAATTGGGGGACTCGGCATCGAAATTCGATTCACATCGAACGAATTATTATGGTATCTTCGTAAAGCTTTGCTACGAAGCTTCCATCGCCGTAGGTGTAGTAGAACGATGGACATGTAAAGGATTTACAGTTACTGGTTTTGATTGATTCGAGGGGGCATTTGGCGATGCCGCAGAGGTCAGAGAGAGGGAGGGAGGAGTGGACGTCGGAGCAGGAGGCAGATTTGCAGGCGGTGGGGGCGACGAAGGTGAGATTGAGTGGGCCAGGGTGGGAGATGTAGGAAGGGGAATATTATGTAATTGTGTAATTACAATGCTGCCCTTTTCAGGTTTAAAATAAATTGAAAATCATTATTAAATTGGATATACAGATTTGTGGCCAGGATTAGTCCACACTGTCTCACTCTAATTATCTGGTCTCATTTGATCATATTTCTATATATATATATATATAGATATATAAAAAAAGTTGGGGCGGAGCGGGTGACCTAAACTCATCCCTGCCCCATTGACATGATCGGGGCGGGGATGGGTTCCTTGGTCGGGTTCGGGGAATTTTGCCATCTCTAAACGAAATCTTCAAATACTCCAGGTAGAACTGTCAAAATCAGCCTGACCCGGTTATAGGGTCGGGCGATTTTGTAAACCCGAAAAGAGTGGGGCTTATTTGCCTTGGCCTATCGGTCCAAAATGTCAGGATCAAAATGACATATTTTACATGTATCTTTTGAGTATGGGCCGGGTTTGGGCTCACAAAATGGCGTCCAATGAAATTTCAGTTCGACCTGATTTTTCTTTGGCCCGACAAGCTAGCATGGGACTGGTCCATCCCAGCCCATTTGACACCTATGAGTCTAAGGACAAGTTATGTTAATTTTTGTGCCAAAAAAATGCATCCCATGTGGTGCCCAACAGGTGCTCTTTGTGTTATTCACAACTTCAAAAACACGATCAATAGTGTTCACGCACCGCACGTACTCGAGTCTGAGATCCTTTTCAAAGCTACATCTCATACCCTCTACATAGACATACAACCATAAGTTTCATTATTACAGAAAATATATATTCTCCATCGGCAACTTAATTAAGCTATCTCTAGTTGTTTTCATTCTCGAGTATCCAAAGCAACCCGATTCAAAAGGATATTTCATCTTCTATTCCACCGTACTGAATGATATATTGTCATGTGCATTAAGATTACCATATTAAAAACTCATAATTTAGGCTTGATTTATGTTTGAAATTAATTTGGTAACTTTAATATACGTGGGAATCATCCGTGCGGTGAAATAGAAGATGAAATACCCTTTAGAATAGAAGTTCCCATCCGAGAGCAACCATACAACTTCTAATAAGTCATTGAACACCTAAATGAAACTTAGAATTTAAATAAAAACCTGTTGAAAATCTTTGTTTACAAAGTGATTATAACGGGAGCCTTCAACAATGGCTTTACAAATAGAAAATGGAAAATTACAAGGAAATGGAAATCTAACTATTACAACCGGAAACTATAAAAAATCCGAGTCGAGTAGAACTCTATCCGCAAGACAAATACGTCCCGGATAGTGCTCCAGGTTTGATATAATGTCCCCAAAGATAAAACGGCTTAACGTCCTCTGTGTACAGTAGTAGCACCCCTGACACAAAGGCACCTTTCGAACTCGAAGGAGCGAGAACGTTGTTCTTTGGACTCGAATGCAGAGTGAAATGTTGTTGAAAATGTGATACGAGATGTTACGACACTTTCGACGACACCTTTGAAATATGCAGAATGTCTGCAATTTTCTGTGTCTGAAATCTGCAATGGAACCAGCTATATATAGACAGCAAAACCTCCACCTGCAGAGAATTAATCATGGTAAGGTAATGGGCATTAACCTCCTTTGTAACTTCCAGGTGTTACAAACACATTGATGACCACAATCCGGGGGTTACAACCCCACTATCTGAGGAGGTACATACTCCGTCAGTCAACTATGAATCTGGACACCTTCAATATCCAGGTTCATCCGGCGTCCCAACACCCAACAGACCCAAGCTCAAGCCCAAGCCCTCGCCCTCGCCCACGCCCAGGCCGAGGCCGGGCGGGCAGGCGGGAGCGCGCGCATATGGCCCATTTGTGATCATCTACTTATGTTATAGTATATCCAACTAATAACATCTTCTAGTTTATAAAATAGGATAAACTTAGCTTTCTAAGCTATGTGGGATGAAGAAAAATCCTTTCAACTCCCTTCACATAATGCCCATTTATGTGGCCAACTTCGTGTATTAATTTCTCACTCACCGAAATTCGGTTTTGAGAAATAAAAAATACTACGAACATCTACTCGGAAAGTAGATCAATAATATACAATTTAATTCCTCCAAAATTAAATTCTTAGCCACCGAAAATTTGGTCAAAGTCGGGACAACGCCCACTTTCTCAAACCCAAATTTCCAACAATCCCCCACATGAGTGGAAATTAATGCATGCATGAATACAGACACGCAACCAGTCCTCAAGAGACAATACTGCATCAGGATAGGTAGCTTGTGGCTTTGAACCTTCCATAGTCAATACTATCGGGTACACTGGCAGTCTAGTGGATGTAATGCCTTGAACTATTCCTCCAAGGTGTATACCGAGACAATAGCATTAACACGATGGGTCTCAACCCCTCCCGATATCACGTTTGTTTCCGTTTACGCCATAGACACCACTTTGGATTCATAAGTATTACTTTGAAGCGGCCCTCATTTCTCACTTATATAGGTGATCTCCTATCCGAGTATCCCTGCCATACTTAACCTCAACGAGGTGTAGGAATCATTAAAAGTCAAATGACTTAGCCTCACCACAACTTGCAGGTGTTCAACACTTGGCATTGCTCTCTAGGGATGGGTTGAAACATTGTTTCCAAGTGTTACAACTTAACCTTCATAGCTTAGTTTTCCCACTGTACCAAGTTCTTGGGATCTCCAGTCATCATGGTTGGGTTACCACTATGATGGTTATTTTTAATTTGTAGACTTTAAGTCCATTCCCTCTAGCAATTTACACAATTGATCTCGATTCAGTCCTTTCGTCAAAGGATCTGCCAAATTGTCATTTGACTTTACGTAGTCAATTGACATCACACCATTTGAGATCAATTGTCTAACGGTATTATGTCTCCGACGAATATGTCTAGACTTATCATTATACATATTGCTCTATGCCCTTCCTATAGCCGCTTGGCTATCACAGTGAATCGTCACAGAAGGCACAGGCTTCTTCCAACATGGAATATCTTCCAAAAATTTTCGAAGCCACTCTGCTTCTTCACCAGCTTTATCCAAAGCTATAAACTCTGATTCCATGGTGGACCGAGCTATACACATTTGTTTCATGGACTTCCACGATACCGCACCACCTCCAATGGTGAATATGTATCCACTAGTGGAATAGGAATTTTTTGAATCTGAAATCCAACTAGCATCGCTATACCCTTCAAGTACAGTCGGATATCTCGAGTAGTATAGCCCATACTCCAAGGTATACTTCAAGTATTTTAACACATTGGTTAACGCTTTCCAATGCTCATGGATTGGATTGCTCGTGAACCTACTCAACATATTTACTGAGGGTAGGCCAACCGGGCGTGTACAATTTGTAATGTACATTAGATCGCCTATAATACATGAGTATTCCATCCGAGCCACTGTTCTCGCTTCATTAGCAACCAGATTTACACTTAAATCAATGGGCGTCTTTGACGGTGAATCAAAAAGCATTGAATTTCTTGAGCACTTTCTCCACATAGTGGGATTGTGACAAGATAATTCCATCATGAGTTCTCACGATTTTTATCCCCAGGATCACATCGGCAGCTTCCATATCCTTCATGTCAAAGTTTCTCTTTAACATTCTTTTTGTGTCCATGATAACATCATGACTCACGCCCATGATTAACAAATCGCTACGTATAGACAAGCTATGACAAATGCTTCCGATGTCCCTTTGACATATACGCATTTATCACATTCGTTGATTTTATACCCGTTTGACAACATCGTGTTATCAAACTTAAGATGCCATTGTTTTGGAGCATGTTTTAGTCCATACGAGGATCTTATCAACTTGCACACCTTCTTTTCTTGACTACGTGCAACAAACCCTTCAGGTTGTTCCATATAGATTTCAGCATCTATCTCTCCATTCAGAAACGCCGTCTTGACATCCATCTGATGAATCTCTAGATTGTGAAAAGCAGCAATCGCGAGAAGCACCCGAATAGACGCAATCCTCGTTACCGGAGAATAAGTGTCAAATAAGTTATACCCTTCTTTCTGTTTAAAGCCTTTGGCTACAAGCCGCACTTTATACTTATTAATAGTTCCATCTGTTTTATACTTCTTCTTTAGGATCCACTTACATCCTAAAGGCTTATGACCAGCAGGGAGATCAACCAACTCCCACGTATGGTTTTGCGAAATGGACTCGATTTCACTATTGATTGCTTCTTGCCGAGCGGAGCATCCGGACTACTCGTGAGCCTCTTTAATCGAGTTCGCTCACCATCTAACATCAATGTTAGAAAGTCAGTCCAAAGGACTTAACCACCTTTGCCTCTTACTCCGTCTTAGTTCTTCACCACTCGGTGTTGAACTAACTATTCTCAAAATGTGACAAAGAGATGTCATACCGATGTCGTTCCGGATGTTATAACATTGAAGCAACACCTTCAAACAACATCTCGAAAATATCCGCACTGCCCAGATGTGATAACACCGAAGTCACATCTCCAAAGAACATCTAAATACGCTTTTCTTTAGACTTCCATCTATCTTTCTTTACAAGGATAATTATGCTCAAATAATATAGCATTCCTTGACTCAATTATGGTACCAACTGTCATTTCTGGATTTTCTGACTTATGTACCATAAAATGATATGCACTGATGTTAAGTGCATAACCAATAAAAACACAATCGACCGTTTTAGGACCGATTTTCACTTGATTTGGTTTAAATATTGCAACCTTAGACAAACACCCCCACACTTTAAGGTATTTATAAGAAGGCTTACGATTTTCCACAATTCGTAAGGAGTCTTATCTTTCCCTTTAAGTGGGATTTTATTCAATATGTGGTTCGACGTTAACACAGCCTCCCTCCACATATTCTGGTGATAATCCTAACTAATCAACATGGCATTCATCATCTCTTTAAGAGTTCGATTTTTATGTTCAAAGAACACCATTGGGATCGGGTGAATATGGAGTTGTTGTTTGATAAATTATTCCCGATCGGGTACATAAATCTTCAAACGGTGCAACATATTTGCCACCTCTATAACTCAATTATCTTAATTCGGCTGCCAAGTTGATTCTCAACTTCATTTTTATAATTTTTGAACGTCTCCAAGGTTTCATCTTTGCTTCTTAACAAATATAAGTAGCAAAATCTTGTGCAATCATCTATAAACGTGATGAAATACTTTTTACCACCTTTAGTTTGCACAAACAACAGATCACACACATCAGTGTGTATCAATTCTAAAGGTGAAGTGCTCCTTTCCACCGTATGAAACGGTAACTTAGCCATTTTGGCTTCAACACAAACTTCACATTTTCTTTGTGAGTTTACTTCTTACAAATTTAGTAATTCCAAATTTACCAACCTTTTTATAGCATTCAGATTTACATGTCCTAATTTAACATGCCATAAATCAGAGCACTCAAGAATGTAAACAGAAGAAGATTCATTCTTATTCATTTCAACATCGCCTAAACGACGTACAATCATTACATTCATTTTGAACAATCCCTTGTCTAGATAACCCCTACCAAGGAACTGTCCAAACTTGCTCAATACAAACTTTTCAGATTCAAAAACTAGTCTAAACCCATGGTTAACCAGCAATGAACTCGAAACCAGATTTTTGTGGATGTCTGGGACATGCAAAGACATCCTTCGTTCAACTACTTTCCCGAAGTAAGCTTTAGCACCACCGTTCCAACGCCAAAGAACATCGAAGAGGCGTGATTCCCCATGTGGAGCTTCCTTCCGGTCGACGGGATGTAGTAAGAAAACGCATCCCTTTCAGAGCAGACGTGGCAAGTGGCACCGATATCCACAAACCATGCTTTTGGGTTATCAACTAAATTGGCTTCAAACACCACCGCTAGGGATGTAAAATAATCAAATATTCTTTATTTGATTCGCGATTCGAATTCGAATATCAAGATTCGAATTTGAAAAATTCGAATAAGAATTCAAATAAGAATATATTTTTTGATTCGTATTATTTTTGAATTCGAATTCGAATGACACAATATTCGATTCGAATTCGAATCAAATATTCGAATAATATATATTATATTATATATTACTAATAAATACACACACACACACACACATATATATATATATATTAGTATTGATATTATATACATGTATATATATTTCATAATTTCTATGTTAATTTTATTATAAACTAGTACTTATTTGATAAGTTTTTTTATTATTCAGATTTTTAATTTATTTTATAAATTAGTCACAATTTAAATAAAAAACTATATAAAATAATTTTAAAAAAAATTCGAATACGAATATTCGAATTGAATCGAATATATTCGAACATATTGGTCGAATCGAATATGAATATATTTTTCAGTTCGAATAATGAACGAATATGAATATGAATATTCGAATATTAGTCGAATTCGAATCAAATACTGTGAATATTCGATTCGATTCGATTCTTTTACAACCCTAACCACCGCCGACATATCAACGTCAGTTAGTTCCCTTTGCTCAACCACATTGACATTGGACTATTCTTTTGGTTTCTTATTCTTCGGCTGACGACAGTCCTTTATTCTTAGGTCTTTTCTTCGAATTGCTTGACGAGCCATGCTCCAGCAAATTCGCTTTCGACTCCATTGGCTAAAGCCTGGACTTAGGTCAATCCTCCTATTGTCTTCCTCAATCTTGAGTTTGACAATCAGATCCTCTAGTCCCATCTCCTTTTGCTTATGCTTGAGATAATTTTTAAAGTCCCTCCAACTTGGAGGCAATTTCTCAATCAACGCGGCCATCTGAAATGCCTCGGGCAAGGCCATTCTCTCAGCAGAGATTTCATGTAGGATCAACTTGAATGTTTGTACTTGTTCCATCACGGTTTTAGAATCAACCATCCCAAAATCCAAGAACTTACCGATAACAAATTTCTTTGTGCCGGCATCCTCGGTTTTGTACTTCTTCTCCAAAGATTCCCACAACTCTTTGGAGGATTTCACCGCACAATACACACTGTAAAGTACATCACTAAGCCCATTAAGGACATAGTTCCGACACAGGAAATCACCCTGGTCCCATGCATCAAATGCAGCGCATTTTTCAGCATTAGTCTCGTTTTCAGCCACCACTGGAGCCCTCAGTTAGATATTTCGCCAAGCTCAGAGTGGTGAGGTAAAATAGCATTTCTTGCTGCCACCTCTTGAAGTCGAAACCCATGAACTTCTCGGGTTTCTTAGCCTGAGCGGGAGGGATGATCGGGGTCCTGCTTGTGCTCGCCATCATGAAGATCAATATTTGTCTTGTGATTGTTGAAAAATCTTTGTTTACAAAGTGATTACAACGGGAGCCTTCAACAATGGCTTTACAAACAGAAAATGGGAAATTACAAGGAAATGGAAATTTGACTATTACAACTGGAAACTATAAAAAAGCCGAGTCGAGTAGAACTCTATCCGCAAGACAAATACGTCCCGGCTAGTGCTCATGGTTTGACGTAATGTCCCTAAAGATAAAACGGCTTAACTTCCTCTGTGTATAGTAGCACCCCTGACACAAAGGCACCTTTCGAACTCGAAGGAGCGAGAACTGGCTGCTGGACTCGAATGTAGAGTGAAATGTTGTTGAAAATGTGATACGAGATGTTATGACACTTTCGACGACACCTTTGAAATATGCAGAATGTATGCAATTTTCTGTGTCTGAAATCTACAACGGAACCAGCTATATATTAGGGTCGGGCCGCCCCAGCCCAGGTCCAAGCCCAAGCCCAAGCCCAAGCCCACGCCCATGCTCAGGGCGGGCGGGCGGGCGCGTGTGGCCCACTTGTGATCATCCACTTATGTTATAGTATATCCAACTAATAACATATTCTAGTTTATAAACTAGGATAAACTTAACTTTCTAAGCTATGTGGGATGAAGAAAAATCCTTTCAACTCCCTTCACATAATGCCCATTTATGTGGCCAACTTCGTGTATTAATTTCTCACTCACCGAAATTCGGTTTTGAGAAATGAAAAATATTATGAATATCTACTCGGAAAGTAGATCAATAATATACAATTTAATTCCTCCAAAATTAAATTCTTAGCCACCGAAAATTTGGTCAAAGTCGGGACGACGCCCACTTTCTCAAACCCAAATTTCCAACAAAACATGTCCATGTAACAGCATGAAATCTTATTCTCCAAACATGGTAGGTTTAATAAATCTATTGTCTGTTTATTCACAAAATCAATCAAGGAAAAATTTATTAACAATATTTCAATTAAATATCTAGTCCGAGTTTGCATTCTCAATATAATGTGAATTTATCACAACAACAACACGGATACGACCCAATAATAATATATTGTTAACCCCCAATCTTTACTGGAAAGGTTAAGTACGATGGAAACCTTTACACGTTGCTTAATCGAAGCAAGAACCTTGATATGTGTAGATCCCACAAATGAATATGTGGATTAGTTTTATAAGTTGATAATCGTAATAAGAACAATAATCTTGAAGCACTTGGAATTCACTTATAAATTTGAGAGAAAATATTTTATTGCATAAAACTTGAATTATTCCATAACAATGTGTCGTTCCCCTTAAATATGGTTACAAAACTAGATAAGGATATAAGTTCCTACTAAATCAAACTCTAAAACAAGGAAATAAGGAAAGAAATGCAAATAAAAACGTGTTAAAAAATGGAAATCGACGATTCACGCTGCAGCCTGAATTTCGCGATGCACCACCAGAATGTCCAATGGCTAACTTACCGTCAGCACTGCATCACTTGAATTTGGACAATTTGTCCCTCTTTGCGGCATTTCATCGAACACTTCGTCATGGCCAGAATTTGTTCCCCTTTGCGGCATTTCACCAAACACCTCATCTCCACATCCTAATACACAAATGACTTATAATATCTTTCCATCCTCTCTTCCCATTGAAAAACTTTCTCGTTATCATCGTGCCAAGCTTGAATCAAACCATTAAGTACTTAATTATGATGTTTCATATGGTACTTGAATATATTAGATTAGATAAATAAATATGTATAATAATGATAGCATTTTATACATGTGACATTCACCTAAATGTATCATAATATAAGATGGAACACTATATGGAATAGAAGATCTCAAATCTTTTTATAGTGGATAACGATGATAGAGAAAAACATAATTCTTATACTGTGATTGACTTTATTTACAAAAAAAAAAAATCGATTTATTGTAGATAATATATTCTTTATATACTAAATTTAATGATGCGTTTATATTTATGATATTTGTAGTGATAGTGATAAACCATAAAGTGATTTTACCACTTTACCTTAAAGAAAACCCAAAACTGGCTAAATTCGCTATGATCCGCGGATTTGCTCATCCGGTCGGGCAAACCCGACCCGAACCGAACCACGACCGAACCTATGAACTCCATTGATTCTCGACACCAGACTCCCGATGTTGCCACGTGTAAAGTAAAGTAAGCACTAATCGAGATTACTATAAATAGCCCGGTAAATATTTAGAAGGTTAATCTTTTCACTGTTCATTTTAACCACTTCGCTACTTTTACTTTATTTACCTCACGACCCAATCTGACTTAAGCATCGGAGGGCCTTAGCTGGGAGCCATCCCAGCTAGCCTAACGTGTGTTCGTGTCTCAGGTCACCCACATATACAAACCCGAAGCTCGACCCCGAGGTCCGACCCGAGGAGAGCCTTCAGGTACCGATTTTATTTGGTTAAATCAGTTGGCGCCGTCTGTGGGAAAGTGAGAATTAGTAGGAGTAATGGAGACGCAGAAAAAGAACGACGCACCGAACACTCAGACACCGAAGAAGAACAACGAAGCTCAACCTACACGAATATCCTCACCATCTTTACGAGTGAGTGAAGAGTCTCTTGAAGACGAGGATCCCATAGTGCAGATGAAGTCAAGTGACTTGGAGAAATTAATCGCTGAAGCTAGCAAGAATTTCCTAACAGAATATCTTAGGAAGGGCAAAGCACCAAAGAACACCTACAAAGAAGGGAGTTCCACCAGAAAACGCGAGGGAGGAAGCCTCGCCTCATGAGGCTCCTCCCAAGAAGCACAGAGAGATAGAAGAGGAGGAAGTAGCTAGTAAGAACATCCAGGGAAATGCAGAGAGGGAGCTGCCAAGAAGACCCCCTGAGGGGATAAACGAAATTAGCGAGCAAATTGAAAGTCACTAAGAAGGCGGATGAGCTTAGGAGGAGGGGTGCGGTCACATCCGCTCTGCAAAAGAGAGGATCACCCTTTGTCAAGAAATCTTAGAATAAGTAGTGACATCTACCTTCAAGCTCCCAGATTTGCCTAAGTATGATGGGAACCGTGACCCTCAAGAACATGTTACTGCCTTTGAACATGTGATGCAATTGTATGGGCAGTCGGATGCTATGAATGCGAGAATATTTGTAACCACATTGGTAGGAAGAGCACAAGAGTGGTTCACGGGACTACCAATGGGGACAGTAGTCTCTTACGAACACTTGATAAGGAAGTTTTACGCACCAGTTTGCTAGCAAAAAGAAGACTAGACGATCCGCCACCCATCTCTTCACGATCAGGCAGAGGGAGGACGAGTCGCTGAGAGAGTTCATAAACCGATTTAATAATGAGGCGTTTGATGTGCAAGAAATGCGTATAGACATGCTCTCCAGTATATTGATGCATGGCTTGAAGAAGGGACCATTGACCTCAGCGTTAGCACGCGACCCACCACCCGATGTGGAAAGCTTGATGGAGATGGCAGAAAGATATATCCACGAGGAAGAAATGAACTTGTTGAAAGATCAAGAATGGGCAGCCATGAACAAGCCCAAGAGAGAGCTCAGAGATCCTCGAGAGGTACCCCGATCTCGATCTGAGAAAGATAGGGATCAGGACCGAGATCAAGATCGAGCCAAAGTATGAAGGTTCATGCAGTACACTCCCCTCAACGCCCCTCGAGTACATGCTCTTATGGCGATCAGCGAATCAAATATGTTGCAGTGGCCGAAGAAAATGCGAGCTACCCCTAACAGAAGGGACATGAAAAGGTATTGTCAATTTCATAAGGATCACGGACACGATACGGAAGAATGTGTCCACTTGAAGGATGAGATATAAAGACTAATTCAACAAGGATACTTGCACAATTTCGTGGCTAAAAACGGGGACATATCAACTCGAAGGAGAGATCACCTAAAGCGATCGCAAGTCGATCCCCAAGAAGAAGAGCTCTGGGCGAGAGGAGGCGGGGGATAGACAATCACCCCGACCCCGATCCCCCAGGAGGCATGACCCTCAAGGAGATAACCTACCCAGAAGAGGGGTCATAAACATGATCGCAGGAGGACCCTCAGGGGGCGATTCTACTAATGCGAGGAAACGAAACAAGAGATCAATAGAATTGCTGGGAAAAAAAAGAAGTTGGAAATTTTAAATGTGCAAGAGGCAGACTCCATCACGTTCAATGACCTCGACCTAAGAGAGGTGGAGATGGGCCAGAATGACCCAGTAGTAATTAGCCTGGATATAGCAAATTTCACTGTGCAGAAGGTCCTGGTCGATAGCGGAAGCTCGACGGATGTGATATTTTTGGATGTATTAAGAAAGATGGAGCTAGACGTGTCCACCATAAAACCGGTGAACACTCCACTGACGGGATTTGGAGGAAGCGAGATTGTCCCATTGGGAACAATAGATTTGCCTACATCCATGGGTCGGGACCCTTGCAGGAAAACGATCATGATGAAGTACTTAGTGGTTGACGCGCCATTTGCATACAACGTGATAATGGGACGCCCGGGGTTAAATCAATTTAAATCGGTCGTATCTACCTATCACCTGAAGGTGAAATTTCCCACCAAGTATGGGATAGAAGAGGTGAGAGGGAATCAAAAAAGTGCAAGGGAATGTTATAACCTCTCGAAAAAGAAAACCGTAGAAAAAGGTAACCCCAGGCGGAGGGGAGCGATGATGCAAGAAGCAGAAGAGGCACCCAAAAAGAAGCCGAGGCAAGAGGCTAAGCAGGAAGATTATAGGGTGAAACCTTCTGAAGAATATAAGGTCATTGAATTAGAACCAGGGAATTCAAGCAAAACGACACGAATAGGATCACAGATGGACCCAATGATGGAAGTATTGCTAATTGAGTTCCTTCGGGAGAATGTGGATATATTTGCTTGGAAGCCGTCGGATTTCAGTGGGATCGACCCAAGGGTGATGGTTCACCGATTGAACGTCGACCCCGATGTCAAGCCTATTAAGCAAAGAAAGAGAAATTTCGGAGAAGAAAAGAATAAAATTATAAAGAAAGAGGTAGATAAGCTCCTGGATGCGGGGTATGTGGTGGAGGTCCAATACACGGATCGGTTGTCAAATGTGGTCTTAGTGGTGAAACCTCATGGGAAGTGGAGAATGTGTCTTGACCGACTTCACCAATCTAAACCAGGCATGCCCAAAGGACCCATACCCCTTACCCCGAATTGATACCCTGGTAGACTCCACAAAGAAGAAGTGCATTATTAAGCATGATGGATGCTTATCAAGGATACCACCAAATATTCATGGCTGAGGAGGATCAGTTAAAAACTTCCTTCATCACGGAGCAGGGAGTCTATTGTTACCGAGTAATGCCCTTTGGTCTGAAGAACGCAGGAGCCACCTACCAGAGGCTAGTAAATTTGATGTTCAAAGATTGCATAGGCAAAACTATGGAGGTCTATGTTGACGATATGCTAGTCAAAAGTGCTTAGGAGGCAGATCATGTGGAGGATGTGAAGAATGCATTCGCTACCATGAGATCTTACGGCATGAAGTTGAACCCAACAAAGTGCACTTTCGGGGTGAGGGGAGGAAAATTCTTAGGGTTTATGGTACACGAGAGGGGCATTGAAGCGAACCCGAGAAAAAAAATAGATGCGATCCTCCACTAGGACCACCCGTAAAGTGTGAAAGATGTACAACAATTGATGGGAAAAATTGCGTCATTGAACAGGTTTATCTCAAGGTCACCGATCGAAGTTTGCCTTTTTCAAAATCCTAAGGAACATGAAAAATTTCCAATGGGATGGAGAGTGTGATAAAGCTTTTGAAGAACTAAAACCCTACTGATGACAAAGACTACTACTAGCCAAGCCTCGAACCAGAGAGCCGTTATACTTGTATCCGGCGGTGTCACCAAAGCGATGAGTTCGATTCTAGTTAAGGAAGAAAGTGGGGTACACAAGCCCGTACTATGTAAGTAGGATCTTTGCAAGGAGCGGAAGAAAGGTACCGGAGGTGGAAAAATTAGCCCTCGCATTGGTGGTGTCGGCCAGAGAGCTAAGACCTTACTTCCCGATCTCATGAGATAATGGTTTTAACAAACCACCCTCTTAGGCAGATCTTGGGTGGCGACCGAAGTATCGGGAAGGCCGGTGGAGTGGTCTCAGTAGAGTTGGGAGAATTTGATATCAAGTATCAATCTAGAACATCAGTGAAGGCTCAGGTGTTGGCAGATTTCGTCAACGAAAACGTCAACATGCAGGGAGTAGAGGAAAAAGAACCCAAGGCCACTTGGATAATGCACGTGGATGGATCCGCTTCTTCTGAAAAAGGGGGAGCAGGAATACATTTGCAAGGGCCTGGGGGGTTCGAGTTCGAGGTCGCGGTGAGGCCGAGTTCAACGTCACCAATAACGGTAGTATGAAGCCACTGCTAGCAAGGCTAGAGATAGCAAAAAATTAAAAGTCAAAGAACTTGGTGATATTTACGGATTCCCAATTGGTCGCTAAGCAAATTGATGGTACGTATGAGGCGAAAGAAAAAACCATGACAGAATATTTGGCTAAGGCAAAAGAGCTACTCAAAGAATTTGAGGAGGTGCAGATCCAACAAATCCCAAGAACGGAAAATGAGAAGGCAGATGCCCTTGCAAGATTTGCTAGTCTTTGTAGACGGAACCGAATCAAGAAAGGTGACGGTATTCATTGCAGATAAGCCAAGCATCCGAGGTAATTCTGACCCCATACCTTTTAATTTGGAAGGTGATTTGGCTCTTCACATAGAGATAAAGGCAAGTTGGATGGATGAAATAAAAAAAATATGTAGAGACGGGAGATCTCCCTGATGAGGCAGTAGAGGCTAGAAGGTTACTTAGAAGAATTCCACGCTTCACTTTATTAGATGGGGAGTTATATAAAAAATCCTTCCAGGGACCTTGGTTGAAATGTTTGAGACCAGATCAAGCCATGTACGTGATGAAGGAGATCCATGAAGGAAGTTGTGGGAACCACTCGGGAGGACGAGCCCTAGCTCAGAAAATTCTAAGGCATGGATATTTTTGGCCTTCATTGGTCAAGGACTCAGCTGAATTTGCAAGAAGGTGTGAAAGGTGCCAAATATTTGCTAATGTCTCCCACCACCAAAGATGCCCTTGGACCCGATCGAGGTGTCGTGTCCATTTGATCGATGGGGATAGACATAGTGGGTCCTTTTCCTCAAGGGAAGGCTCAAAAGAAGTTTTTAATAGTAGCAATTGACTACTTTTCGTGGATTGAAGTGGCGCCTTAGCCAAAATAACCGAAAATGAAGTTATGAATTTCATCCGAAGAATATTGTGTGTCGTTTTGGATTACCCAGGGTCTTAATTTGATACAATGGGACGCATTCCAAGGAAAGAAGATTAGAAGTTGGTGCCAGGAGATGAAGATACAACAACACTTTACAAATGTATGGAACCCACAAAGCTAATGGTCGACGAGGAGGTAGCAAATAGAATAGTGTTGCAACATTTGAAGACGCGATTGGAGGCAGCTAAGACATATTGGGTAGATGAGTTACCAGACAACACCCAGGACCTCGACAGGGGAAACTCCCTTTGGGTTAGTTTACGGATCAGAAGCAATAATACCAGTGGAAATTGGGGAGGCATCACTCCGAGTACGGAGATATGACCCCGACTTCGACGCCGAGGGTAGGGAGCTTGACCGGATGTGATTGAAGAGAAAAGAGATCAGGCCTTCCTCAAAATCTAGTCAGCTAAGAATAGGATGTGAAGCACCTACGACAAGAGAGTGAAGAGCAGAAATTTCCAAGTGGGGGACCAGGTGTTGAAAAAGGTGGAGGTATCTAAGCATGTAGGTAAGCTAGACCCTAATTGGGAGGGACCTTACAAAGTAACAGAGATCTTGAAAAGGGGTACTTATCGCCTTGAAGACGCGAAGGGAAAGCCACTACCACGACCCTGGAACGTGCACAACCTTAGAAAATTTTATGCTTAAGTATTTTGCTTCACCCTCTTTTGCCAGCAGGTTTAATGGTTAATGACAACCTCGTTTTCTTAAAACTGAGCAAAATTTGTATGAATTGTTTATTTCCTTATTTTCATATTGTTAAATATATCTAAGGCTAAGAGACCTTAGAGGCTCAAGCCTAGCCAAGATAAGAACCCCAAATAAGGCCAAGTGAAGAGGCGCACGCCAGAGGTTCACTGGAGTTCATCAAGATTAATCTGAAAAAGATTAATTGACTACTTATCTGAAAAAGATAAAATTAATCTGAAAAAGATTAATTTACTACTTATCTGAAAAAGATAAAATTAATCTGAAAAAGATTAATTGACTACTTATCTGAAAAAGATAAAATTAATCTGAAAAAGATTAATTGACTACTTATCTGAAAAAGATTAATTGACTAAAGTAATGACATTGATCCCAAGAAGTTTATCATATAACAAAAGCAATGCATAAAGCATAAGACAGGCAGTTCTAGTACAAAAGCAATGCGTAAAATGTAAGGCAGGCAGTTCCATTACAAAAGCAATCAATAAAGCGTAAGACATGCAGTTCTATTACAAAAGCAATCAATAAAGCATAAAGCATCGGGCAGGCGGATAAGGCAAGCAGATAGGGCAGGCGGTTAGGGCAGGCAGATTAGGCAAGAGGTTAATGTGGTGCAGGCTGAGACCCATCACCCCCACCCTCCACGCTAGAGCGTGAAGAGCCTGCCTCATCTTGGGAGCCAAGGTCTTCGCCATATTCCTCTTTCACCAGAAAAGTAAACTCATCCTCCTCAGCCTTGCCTTCATCGTCATGCTTCGGGGTCTCTAAGTTCTCATCTTTCAAAGGTGTCGGTTGGTCAAATCAAACCCAGAACAAAGCCCTTTAACTTCGCAACTGAATCGGCATTTTATGAAGCCATTGAGTTCATAGTAGCGGCCGTTAGCAACCGCGACGCCCGAAGCCGGCCGACTTCCCAAATCAATAGCTCCTTGCATGCGAGCCTCTTGTACTTTAGTTTTAAAATCTTCGAGCCCTGGTATTCAAGAACACCAGCGGTCCTACTACTTCAAAAGAGTCCCTCTTAGCATCGCTTAAACCCTTCTTGCATCATCTAGTTGGGTCACGGTGGTGTGTAAGGAGACCTTCAAATTTTCTATTTCGTGATCCCGATCCTAAAGGGAAGCCTCAAACTCCTTTCGGACATCTTCCCTAAGTGATGTCCTCGGATCTTGTTCCATCTTGGATAGACGCTCCTCGCAAGCTAGCCATTGGTGTTGATAATTGGCTGCCTGAAGAGTCAGCTGGTGAATCATAGCCAAATTCTACACAAAAAAAAGGGTCAGCTTCCGTAATGAAAATGAAATAGGAAGTCAAAAACAAGTAAAGCTTACCATCATAGTATTATGAGCAATGCCTTCCTCAAGCTGGGTCATGCCAAAGCCTTGGACCCCAATTTGATCCAGGGGGAGTAGACAATGCTTGTACAGCTCGAAAGAGTCACCCCCCTTAGGTGAACGAAAAACAGAACTATATGTGGTGATGTTCCAATTGGGTATGACCCGAGAACCTGACGCGGTAGGAGGACGCGATACCCCACCATTCTCAGTTGTCCGAAGATCAGCCAAAAGCTTCTCTCGCTCCTGAAGATTTGCCATGATCTCATCGAAACTCCCTGAAGGAGCACCAGAAACCAAAGGACGAGGCGAGACGAGAGACCTTGGGCTAGGTCTAAAGAACTTATCTCCACGATGGGATCCTTCATCTTCTGGTCTCTTCCTCTTCCCCCCGAGGAGAGAACCCCCCCCCGGAATAGTTTCCAAGTTGGTGGGAAGGGTAGGATTTCCAAGTTGCTCCTCGTAGAGATTCTGCTCGAACCTCATCATGGGAGGACGAAGGATTGACTTTAGGCGTAAAGACACTTGTGGAGGCGAGGCGAAAAGCAAAGACGGGCACGGGAAGCCCTCCTTTCTTGGCAAGTTGGGCCTTCATTTGCTTGGCTACCATAGAAGCACGAACATCCATTTCTACAAAAATATAAGAAGCATTACTATTAATACAAAAGAGAAATAAAAGTAGAAATTTAAAAATAATTACCAAGAGGTCGGTCCGAAGTACGGGGCAGGCTAAGCCCCACAAAGAGAGAGTATATCCTCCGCAAGTAGTTTGGATGTCTTGAACCAACGCTTAGTTAATTTACGGAAAATGAATGTATCACTCCGGTGGGAGACCCAGGCCCGGGTCGAGGTCTAGATACCCTCCATACCAAAGACGCCTTCCAAAGACGATCCGGGAGAGGCCGAACATACACAAAGGAATCTTTCCAACACCCAAGGATGAAGGAGGCTTGTCAAGTAGTTTGCGGTGAGGCTTAGGAGTGAGATAAAAAAAGCCTACCTCACCCGTCTTGGTAGAGGAACTCATTGAGTAAAGAGACCAGAAATGTAAGAAGGAGGGAGCCACGTTAAAGAAGCGCATAATAATGATAAATCCCAAAATATGTCTATAAGAATTGGGTACCAGATTGAGCGGTGACATCTAAACCCACCAAAATATTTTCTACATCATCCGAAAGGGAAACCCGAGCCCCCCTCTAGACTAGACTAGCCACGTGAAATGCAAGACATTGGGCGGGAGGTTTATCCATCCTATCTTCGGGATTAGGAATCACAATCTCATGGTCATCTGGAATATAAAATTTTCTACGAAGAGAGGGTATTTCATGAGCCTCTACAGAAGACTTAATTAGAGCCCAAGGGGCAGATATTTCCAGATCTATCGCACTATCGCGATTGGAAGGGGATGAGCTAGTAAATGATCCCGATCCCGACCTTAATCGAGATTTGGAAAAACTAGAAGACATTAAAAGATGAGAAATAATCTACCTGGAATAAAGGGAGAGGATGAGCCCGATCTCGGAAAAGAAAATCTTAAGGGAGGGGCGGAGGATGACCCGATGCGAGACGCAGACGACGCGAACGACGAGATAATGCGATGCGCGCGCGACGCGCGAGGCGCGCGCGATGTCTTTGAGGCAATCCGGCGCGATCGCGAGGTGACGCGACGCGAGGGGCGATCTGCGACCACGAAACCCAGCCGTGCGATCACGAGGATGATGCGATGGGTGAGGCACGGCGTGATGTCTTTGAGGCGATCCGGCGCGAATGCACGAGGCGCCGAGGTATGCGGCGCGATGCGCGAGGTGACGCGACACGAGGGGCGATGCGCGACCTTAAAGCCCAGCTAATGCGATCCCAGACGAGGACGATGCGATGCGCGAGGCACAACGTGATGTCTTTGAGGCGATCCGGCGCGAACAGCGGCGTGAGGGCGATGCGAGCAGACGAGGCGCCGAGGTGATGCGGCGCGATGCGCGAGGTGACGCGATGCGAGATGCGACGCGCGACCCTGAAACCCAGCCGATGCGATGCGAGACAACGCGATGTGCGATGCCCGACCCTGAATTTCAGCAGATCCGATGCGAGACGACGCGCGTCGATGCGACGCGACCGCTTTGCCTGGCAGACGAACCAAAATGTTTTTCAAATAGGTGAACCCACCCTTTTTCCTATGAGATAGAATAAATGAAAACTTACCCCCTTGTTAGTATTTATCACCCTTGGAGAACCACATTCAACGAACCAGATCTAAACTTCTTTTATTTAGAAAATAAAAGAAGTTGGGGGAGTAATGATAAACCATAAAGTGATTTTACCACTTTACCCTTAAAGAAAACCCAAAACTGGCTAAATTCGCTAGATCCGTGGATCGCTCATCCGGTCGGGCAAACCCAACCGAACCGAACCGACGACCGAACCTATGAACGCCATTGATTCTCTGACACCAGGACTCCCCGATGATGCCACGTGTAAAGTAAAGTAAGCACTAATCGAGATTACTATAAATAGCCCGGTAAATATTTAGAAGGTTAATCTTTTCACTGTTCATTTTAACCGCTTCGCTACTTTTACTTTATTTACCTCACGACCCGATCTGACTTAAGCATCGGAGGGCCTTAGCTGAGAGCCATCCCAGCTAGCCTAACGTGTGTTCGTGTCTCAGGTCACCCACATATACAAACCCGAAGCTCGACCCCAAAGTCCGACCCGAGGAGAGCCTTCAGGTACCGATTTTATTTGGTTAAATCAGATAGCATATGTGATTTGTGCAAAGTAAAAGTGTGTGTTTATGAAAGATGATTACAGAATCAAATAAAAGGAGAGAACTTTGATGAGTTACTCGTATTTCTTTATTGATAAAACTCACCATTTTACGGGCAAATATTTGATGTCTATTGAATCACATGATTTCAACAATTTGCTAAAATACTATTGACATGTGAGAAACAATGGTGCTAATGTCCACATATATATTTGACAAAATTATCATAACACGGTCATCGATTGTCAAGTTTATTTTATTTTTTTGTTCACGAGGAACCACGGCCACTACATGTTCGTCATATTTCATGCATTGACAATTGACATAAGTAGGTTTTAAATTTTTTTATTGGCTTCTGAGTGCTGACACGTGGAACATACTGATGAGAATTTATTTAAAAATACCATTAAAATGTAAAGTATAATAACAAATAGAAGTTATTGTTGGAATTTGGTCTTCGTAAAATGGGTGTTGACCCGATTTTGACCAAATAATTAAGTAGTTTCCATTAGTGAAAAATAGAATTAAATTATTTGTAAAAATTCTACTCAGAGAGTAGATGAGAATAACATTTGGAATTTCTCAAAACCACTTCCGGGTGAATGAGAAATTAATGCTAGAAATTAGCTACTTAATATAAATAAATAGTATGGAAAATGGAAAATGTGGGAATGAGAAATGCTCCATCCCACATAGGATAAAGAGACAAAGTTTGCTCACTTAATATATCCCAAGTTGGACTTATGGGTTTGAGCCCTTGGGGGCACCCAAGTTTTTAAAGGGGTGAAGACCTACATGCTTGTTGGTTTGGTTCAAAATGCACACGCCGCCGCCCGCTCGCCCACCGGCTCGGCCGGCCGTGGGCGTGGGCTTTGGGCTTAAAACCTTTAAAATAATTGATTAATTAATTTTTGAATTAATTAATGGAGTTTTCAACTTCCGGAAGTGTTCGCACTGAAAGACGGCGGGCCGCGGCCGTCGTCGTCGGACGGACTTGTTCGCATCCGAGCACGGCGCGTCGTCGGGTGGTGCATCACGCCGCACGTACTTTGTCATTTTGATTTGCATCCACGCACGGTTGGTTCGGATCCACGCCGCGGGCCGTGCGCCAGTCGTCTTTGTCGATGCGAAATCGTAATGCGAAACAAATCGTCTGTTCATTGAAAACCTGTCTTTTCGAGCCAAAAGACGTGATCTTTCCATACGAGGCACCGAGGCCTATATTATTCGACCCTGCAGATGGAATAAACACACAAAATTCATCAGATTAATAAAACGGTCAATGTATTCAAGCATATTGACTTCCCTCCTTCAAAAGCTCGAAAGTTCAAACACTGATGTCCGCCGTAGTTCCGATTTTTGTAAGTGTTGCTAAACCTAACAAAGAAGAGTCGTTGTATCTTAGAGACGAACGTGGGAATCGTAAGCACTCTGTATACGGGGTATTTTTCGTCTTGCGGAGACTGAATATAATTCAGTCCTCGACTTAGCTCATTTCTCCAAACACTTAGCCATTTTCAGAAACAGAAACCTTTTTAGATAAATTTACCTAACAGTTATTAATTAAGAAGGTGAAAATGGTATGAATTTAGTTTTCTAAATTTTGCTACATGCCAATGCAACGTATGCCATCAAAAGTCGATTATCATTCTTTTGAAAAACAAAAAACGAAATAAAAGGCGACTGGAAATTAAAATTGAAATTAGTGCTTATTAGAACAGGTGGATGTAGGGGTGGTGACCAAATAGAACCAAAATCAGGTTCCAAATCGGAATCGAAACTGTGTAGGTCGGTTCCGGTTTCCCGGTTCTTGGTCTCAAAAACCGTGGTACCGCCGATGTTTTTGTTGTCAGATATATCACGTGCAATATTATATTCGAGAATAAATCGAGAAAACTTACTTGGAATCCGAAAATACAAAATTACGAGAAAATGCTAAAATTTAGGCCGAGACTAGAGTTCGACTCTATGTCTTTAAGACGAATTGCCCCTCTACGCCCACGGTTGAATAGCAAACGTCTCCCAAGATACAACGGTCTCCTCTTTTTGTAGTAGCACTCCAAACAACAAGAGAGACGAACTTCAAATGTTTTGTACTCTCTTTTTACGGAAAATTTTGATAGAGTGTATGTTTGTGTTTGCATGCAAATATGAATGATGAAATCTGCAGATCTTAGGGATATTTATAGATTGCCACAGTTTCAAGTGAAACAACACAACTCTTGGACACACCTTTTCATTTCAAGAGTTATTATGAAGAGTTGCACTCTTTGGCTTGCAACTATTAAGAGTTTCCATGAAAAGTTGCATCCTTTGGTGAGTTGCCATAAAGAGAGTGCAACATTTGGTTTGCAACTACATTTGTACTAAATTACAAATAATAGTCTAGATGCATTTTGAATATAAAATTCATCCACAATTTTCATCTAGATTCATTGTCCAACATGGAAATATTCTTGTGAGCTCAACCATATTTTCAACAGATTTTAACCATCGGTGGAGCATTTAACCGGCCGATTTTAAGGTTAAAACCAACGATTTTTATTTTTATTTTTAAATAAACATATGCTTTAGAAGAAATGTTAAATGTTTATTATGATGTTTAATATTCGTAACTACATGAGCCACGTTTTAAACCAAATGTTATAAGCGAACTACGTAACTTTGATTCCTCTATATTATAATAGTATATATATAGACAATTTAATATTATTATTAATATTAATATAAAACTTAATTGAATATAAGTCCAAGTATCTTTCTTTCTTTTTCCTTTTTTTTAACTAAATTGATAAACCATTTAAAAAAAAGTAAAAAATTATTAAAAGATAAACAAACGGTTCGGTTAAAACCAGAACTCCCAAGCCTGTGAAGTGAATCGAGTTCTAAACCAAAACCGAAACCGCGATTCACGGTTTTAAATTGTTTATGCTCATTCATCTTCTTCTTCTCTTTCTTACATCAACCTAATGGGAGAACTAATTTTCATTGCTTTTAATCTAAATAAATTTGTCAACCAAAAAATTATTCTGAAGGTCTACAAGAAGATCAAAAAATAAGAGATTTTATCAAAAAGTATGTACAAAAGAATATGAGAATTTGATTTTTTTTTTTTATCTCCAATAGGTGACTTTTTTAGGTTAATTAAATTATCACATTTGTGGGATATTGTTCAGAAGATCATATAAGACATTACTCGAGATACGTGAGCGGAGATCATTTTTGAGTGCGTGTTTTGTCCAGGTGTCACACCATCCATTATGAAATTTTGATTCTACGGATCGATTAGATCTATTTAAGTTTAAATATTTTCTTATGGTGTATAAATTTATGATCTTATAGGATTTACAATATCAATTATAAGTTTATTTTGAGTCTTAAAAAAAAAAGTGGCGGATGGATTTACAGAAATAGAAAGCAAACAAAGAAGAAGAAAAAAAGGGAAAAATAATAGGCCTGACAAGAAGATAACTCACTGAATCTCACACGTACAATGGTGACAAGGACCATGGTTATGTACTAATCTGAGACGGGATCTATTTGGGCCCTGTCTTAACTGGCTGTGGGCCCATCCGTTACCCTTATTCATTATCTTTACTTTTTAAGTCCAACGTTTAAAAACCAGAGACCACTACACAATTATATTCATGTTTCTATTTACTACTAATTTTTCTAATTTAATGTGTATATAAAAGATAGTACCACCTGTTGTACGTTAGAGAAATATTAATTATGAATCTAAGAAAAGAAAAAGAGTACTAAATAAGTTTTTCCATCCTGCTAAAAGGAAAAGAGAAATAAATAAAATTTCCCGTCTTGCTGCTCTTGACAGTTTTACATTAGCTTTTTAACAAAAAAGTAACACATTAAAAAAAATTATTGTTCCCCAATTCTTTGTATATTAAAAGTTTATTTTTCTGAGAATTGGAGAATAAAATTACATTTTTTTTATATTTGAAAAATAGTAACAATATTTTCTTTTGAAGGGGTAAATAGAAAAAAAAGATATCCCATGAGAGAGGATGGTGAGATTCGAACTCGGAACTACTTGTCCAATATATTTTACCACTTGAGTTATATCTTAATCCTCTATTAGTATATTAAAGTAGAATCATGTTACCGGAGATCAACCTTGTGCTCTAGTAGTTGAGACATGTGTTGTAAAGATGAATGATCCGAGTTCGATCCCATACGAGTGTATATATCCCCTCCCCAAATTCCCCCATTATACTAAAAAAAAAAAGTAGAAACATGTTACCGCATGTTTTTTAATTCTAAGTTTGTTAAAAGGAAGTGAATCCCAAAATACGTACTTAAAAACCAAAAAACTACTTCTTATTTTTTCTTTTTTTTTTGTTAGGCAGAAGTTAAAAATCATTTTTCAAGAAAAAGACCAAAAACTACTTCTTTTTGTCTTTTTTTGTTAGGCAAAAGTTAAATGGAAACACTCGTCGAAATGGTGTTCCATTTACTATTTTAACATGAATAATTTCACCAAATATAAAAACTGACACTTTCATTAAACACTTAATATACATTTTATTAAAATATAAGATACCTTTTTTTTAGTATAGAGTCATCATAAAGGTGGGTGAGACTAGTGGGATTTGTTTACAAATCAATAGTCTCGTATACAATTGCTCAAACCAACCGAGCCAATCAAAACCGATATGACTTATTATTTTTAATAAAAAAATTGAATTATATAAAAATAAATTAAAAAATTGAATCTAGATTATTATAAATTAGGGCGTCAATTTGGATCATCGAATTGGATTCATGTTTGGTTTTGGGTTGATTTCGGGTTAGACTCAAAATACATCAAAATTAAGTAAAAATAAAACAACTACGTTTTGGACAATTGGTAACTTTGTGTTGAGTTCATGTTAGTCTTATTCGGTCAAGTCGTTTAGTGTTTTTTCAAGAACTTCATTGAGTTCGTGTCGGGATTTTCGTATCGCGTTAGATATTAACAACCCTAGTTATAATAATAGAAAGGGATCCATTATAACCGATCAAAAAAAAAAAAAAAAAAAAAAAAAGAAAGGGATCCATTATTGTGGTCAAATCACTCTTCCTCTTCCTATCTCACCTCCCCAAGTCCACTTCCATTCTTGAAACTCCCATTTCCACCATTTTCAAATCACTCTTCAAATAACATTTTATTCACACACACACACTCACCTCTCACATGTCCAACTTGATTCTTAACTTGTCTCCCTTCCACCCCTTCTCAAATCTCTAACAACAAATACTTCTACCACTATAAACTGATAAAAAAAAAAAAAAACTCTGTTATTTTTTCAATCCAACTCTGTTTTCCTTTTTATTTCTTGCATAGGTTCAAATATATGGGGCCCCAAGCCCACCATACTACACTCCACTCTCCAAACCCGCCGCCGCCGCCACCACCGCCACCACCCACCTCAAAAACCCAAAAAACTCTACCCTTTCGCCATAATAACCATCCTCTGTTCCCTCTCCTACCTCTTCGGCGTCTGGCACCACGGCGGCGCCACCACCCCTCCGCCGCCTCAACCCTCCCCTGTTTCTCCATCTCCCAAAACACCACCACCACCACCCACCAGAACTCGATTTCTCCACCCACCACCACTCCGCCGCGGACGGTGGCACCACCACCGCCGTCAAAACATACCCCCCGTGCAGCATTAAGTACAGCGAGTACACCCCATGCGAGGACCCAAAGAGATCCCTTAAATTCCCGAGGAACAGATTGATTTACAGAGAGAGACACTGCCCGACGAAGAAGGAGCAGCTTAAATGCCGTGTGCCGGCGCCACACGGTTACAAAACCCCGTTCACGTGGCCGCGGAGCAGGGATCTGGTGTGGTACGCCAATGTGCCCCACAAGGAATTGACGGTCGAGAAAGCGGTTCAGAACTGGATTCGGTTCGAGGGGACCGGTTTAGGTTCCCTGGTGGCGGGACCATGTTCCCTAATGGTGCGGATGCGTATATTGATGATATTGGGAAGTTGATTAATTTGAGAGATGGGTCTATTAGGACAGCCATTGATACTGGTTGTGGGGTAAGTATTTTATTTTATGTTTATGGGGAAAAAAACATTTTTGTATATCATTATTTGTTTTTTTTTAGTGTTTTTCACTAGTTTATTTAAATAAATATTTGGGATAGTTTTAGCTTAATTACAACAAAACTCCATTTATCTTTTTCTGCTACCCAAAGTATCCACACCATCCGATGCAAACTCCGATTCTAGCTCCTATCATGGTAGTCAAAGTTTGAATCTAGGATCTTAACGATGCATTTAAAACCTCAAGGTCATTTGGTAACCCTTTAAAAAAACTCCATTTATCTCTCAAAATTACAAATGTTACAAACACCATTTTTGTATTTTCCTAACAAATATTCTCTTTCTTGACGGTGTAATTTGGAAAACAGAAACAAATACTAGGGTAATTTATAATTTTGAAAGATAAATTGGTATTTTTGTAATTAGGCTAAATTTCAGGGGTAGTTTTGTAATTAATCAAAAATATTTATTGTTTGGAGCTCCTTGATGGGTTCTTTTTGGAAATATATGTTTGTTTTTCTTGATCTTAATTGAAATGGTTATCTTTTATAGGTTAAAATAGATTATGCTTATTCTTTATTTTAGGCTGTGTTCTTTTTATATTAGAATTAAGTTGCATGTTCAATTGGCTTACCTTTTATTTTTTCTCTCTTGGATTTTATGGAGTTTTTGGAGGATTCCAGTGTGTAAGTGCTTGCCTGTTTTTTCACTTCTTTCACTTTTAGACAAAATTTTAAATGAAATTGCTTATGAAAATTTTCAAAAAAATACACTATTTATTTTTCTCATTTTTCAAATCATCAATCACATCTAATCACTATTATACTAAAAAAACTATCACATCAACTATCATCATCACTTTTAATCTTATATCCAATCATTTTATATTCTCATTTTTATAAAATTAAATTTGGATTCTAAAAGTTAAAATGATGTAAGGTTTTTATTTGGGTAAATTAGGGACAAAATTTGTTGATTACAGACTAAGATTGTGATGTGATGTGATGTACAGTAAATGGATTAAAATTAGTGGTATCGAAAATTGAGGTGGAAATAATGTACATGCCATCTTTGGTTAGATAGACCCACATCATGGAATTTTACAGTTTACACCAGCTTTTTCTTTTATCAAATTTTTTTCTGTGGTTATTATATTTTATCTGAAGAAAAAAATCATACACTTTTCTTTTTATGGACAGTGTTCATGCATAAAGGTTTGTCGACACGTGCAGACATGCATATTGTCTTTTTCCTCAAATAATATTAATCTTGAGGCCATTGGTGACAAAAGTTTCCATTTCCTTTCCTGACATGATTCTCAGATTCCGAATTGCCTAGCTAACTTTAGTTCCAATAAAATTATTCTCCAATATTACTAAAGAGGAAATAATGATCAAATCTAAGGGATAATTTTAATTCCAATATTAATTTGGGTGGATGGGACCAAAGTGTGTTTTATCTTCTATTTCACCGCATGGAACGGATGATTGATTGACATGTATATAATTTTTTTTTTTTTGTTGGCCTAGGCGGTGTTGAGGTTGCAATTGCATCTCAAAAAAACATTAACTATCCTGGAGTGAGGGTTGGGGTTTGTCCTCATCTCCAAGAGATTAGACCATTCACAAATGTCCCATCATAGTCGAATGAAATGTGGGGACTGGGTGTGGGGATAATACTGGGGTCATCAAAAATTGTATATAAAAGTTAACATATTAATTTTCAAAATCAAACCTAAATCGTGAGTTTTTAATATAGTAGTTTTTATACATGTGTCACCCTTTTGAAACAGAAGATCTCATCCGTAATTTGGGATGCTAAATTGAGTCATTACATTTTGGGGTTACAAGGTGTAGTGTGCTGATAGTAATTTGTCTGGTGTCCAATGAGAAGTATCTGAAAAGAAGACCATTTAACCTGCATTTTGCTAAAGAAGTGAATTATTTCATCTTTTACAGTAACTTTTGCTACTTGAAACACATAGGTTGCAAGCTGGGGAGCATATCTTTTATCGCGAAATATCCTTCCAATATCGTTTGCACCAAGGGATACACACGAAGCGCAGGTGCAATTCGCTTTGGAACGAGGAGTTCCTGCATTGATCGGTGTTATTGCGTCCAAGAGGCTCCCATATCCGTCTAGGAGTTTCGACATGGCTCATTGTTCGCGCTGCCTCATTCCATGGGGTCAACATGGTAATTTCGAGAATCTTCGTCATTCGATCTTTCGTCCTGTTATTTTACCATCTCACCATTTTTCTTGATGTTAGTTACTTTTAATTTCTATTTAGGGATAATAACAAACAAACCCTGAGGTTTGGGCTAATTACAAAAAAACCTATTGGTTTCTGAAAATTTCAAAACCCCCAATTTTGTCTTACATTTTTCCTCTTCATAAGCAAAAATATATCAAAAACCCTCCTGACATTTATACAATTATTACACAGTTTCCCCTCAAATTAAAGACATAATCAAACCTTTTTTTTTTTTTTTTTTTTGTAATTATGAAACTTCTTTCGGTTTTTTTGTTATAATTAACCCAAACCTCAAGGATGTATTTTTTTTTTTGTAATTATCCCTTCTATTTATACAATTTGAATATATTGAGGAATTAAGAGTTGATTTGTAGCCATAGTTATAACTTGTGGCGTGACAATCATGAAATAGATGGGGCCTACTTGATTGAGTCGATCGGGTTTTGAGGCCGGGTGGATACTGGATCCTCTCTGGTCCACCGATCCGCTGGAGGAAGTACTGGAAAGGGTGGGAGAGGTCGAGGGAGGATTTGAATGCCGAGCAAATGCAAATTGAAACATAACAAGGAGTTTGTGCTGGAAAAAGCTAGTCGAGAAGGACGATATCGCTATATTTCAGAAACCAGCCAATCACTTGAAGTGCAAAAAGTTTCAAAAATCGTCAAGAACCCCCATTCTGTAGTGCCCAAGATTCTGATAAAGCTTGGTTTGTGATCCTCAACTGCCCACATTGAAAGTTTATATTTATTGATGGGCATAATAAATAGTTTAATTATAAAATATACCCTTGTGGTTTAGTCTAATTACAAAAAGCGTAGCACTTTTCAAAATTACATATTACACCCTCAACAAGCGTGTTTGTTTGTAATATCTGAAGTGGGTATTTGTAATTTTGAAAGATAATCGGACTTTTTTGTAATTAGGTCAAATTTTAAGGGTAGTTTTTGTAATTATCCCATAAATATCTATGTTTTTTTCGCTCATCCTAATTGGACGAATTTTGTAGGTACACAAACTTGGAAACTTGTTTGACCCCCTTGCCCGAAGTTTCTACCAACGAAGAGGTTGCCGGTGGTGCGCTAGAAAAATGGCCTAAACGGTTAAACGCCGTACCTCCTAGGATTAGTAGGGGAACTATAAACGGAGTAACACCCGAAACCTTTCAGCAAGACTTGCAACTGTGGAAGAGGAGGGTCTCGTATTATAAGACCGTTAATAACCAACTCGGCCAGGCGGGAAGGTACCGTAACATCCTAGACATGAAC
Source organism: Rehmannia glutinosa (assembly GCA_016081115.2). Taxonomy (NCBI): domain Eukaryota; kingdom Viridiplantae; phylum Streptophyta; class Magnoliopsida; order Lamiales; family Orobanchaceae; genus Rehmannia; species Rehmannia glutinosa. The sequence goes on along the minus strand of JABTTQ020003428.1, from coordinate 34,491 downwards.
GCGTTCTTGGGCGGATTTGCTGCTAATTTGATTAAAGATCCACTTTGGGTAATGAACGTAGTCCCGGTCGAGGCTAAGGTCAACACACTTGGTGTTATTTACGAACGAGGATTGATCGGAACATATCAGAGCTGGTAAACATATATTCTGTCGTGTTACAAATTGTTATTTTGTCTTTAATAATTCAATACGGATCGAATTCTTGGATAATGTGTGTCTTATTTTGCTCATTTTGCTCGCAGGTGCGAAGCGATGTCGACTTATCCTAGAACGTATGATCTCATTCATGCTGATTCAGTTTTTACACTGTACAAGGATAGGTAAGCATCTGTTTTATTTAGTGTTCTTACATTCAAAATGTGGTTTGATTAATTGCAGTAACTCCATAGAGCCAGAGAGGCTGGTGGTGGCCGCCGCCCGCTTCAACGTCATAAATATACAGGGATAATTACAAAAAAAGAATGAAGTTTGGACAAATTACAAAAAAGAACCCAGAGGTTTTCGATAATTACAATAACGTAACCATGCTGATGTTTGATTTTGTCTAAATTTAAGGGGTAACTTTAATATTTCCATAAATGTCAACGGGATTTTGAAATATTTTTTGCTTATGAAGGAGAAATTTGTAAGAGGGAATCAAACCTGAAGGGTTATTTTTGTAATTTTCAAAAATTCTGGGTTTTTTCGTAATTAGCCCAAAACCTTAGGGTCTTTTTGTAAATATCCCTAAATAATATATATATATATATATATATTAAATTTTAAAACTTGCCACATTAATTAAAGATTAAAAATATATATTTATCTATTGTTGTCAAGAAAAACTAAATTTCGTCCTCCGATCCACCCAGTCTTCATTTTCTGGCTTCGACCTATTGATATATGACGTACGTTTTTCTTTGAATTTTGGTGGTGTAGGTGTGAAATGGAAGATATCATGTTAGAAATGGATCGAATTTTGAGACCCGAAGGAAGTTTGATTATCCGGGACGACGTCGATACGTTGGTGAAGGTGAAGAGAATTGCAGATGGATTGAATTGGGACAGTCAGATTGTAGATCATGAGGATGGACCATTAGAGAGGGAAAAGCTTCTGTTTGCAGTGAAGTTGTATTGGACTGCTCCAGCTTCTGATGATCAGCAATCTTAATCTTCTCAAATAGCTTCATCCTTTTGTCTTTATTTATTTTGAACATAATTGTTTTAGTTTTGTTTGTTACATTTTTATTAATTTCATTATAGTTTCTGTTAATTCTTTATCTAGTTTTAAGTGAATCGAGTGACTTTAAATTGTGATTAGTATTATAGTATATAATCTTTTTTTTTTTTTCTCAATTTCCGTTAGATTTGTTGTGATTTGACTAAAAAGGTCATCCACTCAAACAATAATTTATAGTCTATAGGACCTTGGCTCGTTGAAGCATATCCTACGATTCACCTCATCCACGAAATTTTAGGGACGGTGCAGTAAGGGCCCTCAGGGATGGGGTTCACCCTTTTTTTATATATAAATAACAGAGTAATTACAAAAGACCCAGGTATGTGCTAATTAAAAATAATCCAATGTGCTAATTAAAAATAATTCTGATATGTTTTAAAATTACAAAGTCCATTTATGTTTGATTTTGCCTCAAATTTAAGGAGGGATCTTGGAAATGTTTTTGGCTTATGAAGAGAGAAATGTAAAGTATAATCAAACATTGAGATTTTTTGATATTTTTCAACAACTTATGGATTTTCTTGTAGGGATAAATACCTTTAACCCCCAAACTATTCGAACTTTTACACTTTGCCATACGAACTTTAAAACGTTAGACTTAACCCCCTCAACTTCTCGCGAATTTTACACTTTGCCTAAAATTCCGAATTTACCCCTAGTTTCATGATAGTTGGTTTTCGCTTTACCCTCTAAACTTTGAAGTTGTTGCACTTTACCATCTGACTATAAATTTTATTGCAATTTCTATTTCTACTCCTTATGGTCTTGCGATCCTCGAAAATGGTATCGAGCCTGGTTTATTAAGAACTTTTAGTTATATTTATTATATTTATGTAATTAACAATTGGTGAGGAGAATCTCTCCGAGAATATGGATCCTGGATCGATGTCCGAGATGTACCCTTACAGACATATCGTCAAATATTGACGATGTATGCACAAGAACACCTTGACCAAGTTTCATATTGGGAATACCAACATGAGGAAAAAGAAACGGCGCATGAGCCGACGGGAAACCTTAAGGCAATACAAAATGTGAGCATAATATTATAAGCGATTCGGATGCTTAACTGGACGTATATGTTCACTTGATAAACCTTCAAGAAACGTTCATGAAAATTCCCATCGAACAATGATTCCGATGGAGTACCGAGTGGAACGAGATACTTCCCGCACAAATCTAAGTTCTCCGAAGATCTTAGAGAAGTCCGTAAGACGGTGCGAGAATTATGGCAACCGCCATATTCATCTACCAAAGACAAGTTCATCCGATCCAGAACTGATGGAGACGATGGTGAAATATTAGAAGAAACTCTTGAACTCCTTCATGATATTCAAACAAGTCAAGAACCTGGAGGATGTAGGAGTTCTTCCGGAGGAAAGAGCGTATAGATTTTGGGGATGCCTATTTACACCAAAAAGGAAACCAACCGGTTATACAAAAATGACAGATGAGGAGAAGCTCATTGCTCTAATCAAAGGAAAATCCATCAAAAATTTAAAAAGATGGATATGGAAAAGATGAATCTTAAAGATCTACATGACCTTGCGGAATCCTTCGCATGATTAGGAATTGTAGATTTAAAGATGAACACGAGATGGAACATTGGTTACCTATGATCCAACAGAAGACCAATTCCACCACCACCACCAGCTTAATCCTAACGTCGAAGAAAAGTACGGGTTCGAATGCTCGGGACGAGAGGATGCCACACGCCGGGATTTCACTACCGGAAGTGATCCACTTTCGAGGGGACAAGAGGTCGAAACCTCTTGCGGGAACTAGATAACCTCTGGAAGGCCGAATGTTTATCGACGCCTTATGAAAATCGCACTTCGTCCCAATACATCCATATGGGTTGATGGTAAATGGACATCCCAGATTTTAAAAATAGAGAAGTTCTCATTGATGAATGGGCTTGACTATGAGAATTTCAAATGAGAACCCTCGATCTTACAAAGGATTCATTCATTTTACTCTTTGAAATGAGTCTTGAAGGATCGATGAAGATTGCACTTTCGATATGACCGATGTTAGTACAAAAGGTTCGGTCACATCGGAGAATCACTTAAAGGAATTGTCGATGGTATGGCAAAACTATTCAAAATCCAGTTCATCGCACACATGTTATTTCGAGGATTAGAGGATGAAAAAAGAAAGAGATATAAAGAAGCCCTCTATAGCCTTGAGTTATATGATATTTGTCATATTGATGAATATATCAAGTTGTTCACCGAATACCGATGGAAATCCAAGATTGAAGAAAAGGAAGTCTGCATGCCTACTATTCTTTGCCAAGATTTCGAGTCCCCTGAGAGAAATGCTTATCGGGAATACAAGGATGGAGCGGAAGTAAAACTGTGGCGAAAAAATGTCTTTCCTAAAGGCCAAGTTATCGAATGGTGTTACCAAGCACTCTACAATGACAGAATTACTAGAGATTAAGAGGAATTAACAAAAGTTCCTCTATGTTGCGTGGATAATGACATCCCAACAATTGTGGGAGGTCAACCAAGGCGGCACGAAAAAAAGAAGAGCGAAGCCATCCATACCGCCGAGGAAACAACAACAAAAGAAGCAGTCTTCATGGAGACCTAGAAGGTTTTGGTCAAAACAAAAAGCCCGGGTTACAAAACGGGGCAAAGACCAAAGCACTGCAAGCAGAGTAGAGCCTCTTCATCGGGGTCTAATCAAGCAAGTACCAATAGAACACCGGGAAGGAGAACTTTCGGGCGTGCTCACACCAGAGCAAATGAAAGTTTCAAAGATCAGTAATTCTTTGGACATGCGAGCAAGAGGGCATATCTCAACGGATTGCCCGGATAATAAAAAACGAGGAGTTAGACAGTTCGAGGCCACACCGAAATCGAGGAAAGCTATCTATTATCAAGATCTTATACATGTATCAATTTGAGGATATACCTCGGATGAAAGCATCTATGAATAAGAGATCTATTCTCGATGGAAGTGACTCCGGCTCGGGGTCGTGAGTGAAGAAGAAATTTTTCAAAGACAGTCGGGAGGATATGTCGATTCCTCTCTCACACGACGGTTTCTCATAAAACATTTATGAGAATCATGAAGGAAGATCCAAAGCTTCAAGTCTATGATGGATTTACAATTGGAGCTATGGAAAAAGCATTGGATAAAATTGGGTTTCAGAATTGAAAAACACCAAATTATCCACAGGGTAACAACCGAGAATTTGCTATTCCGATGGAGTTTACTAGGTAACCTGATCGAGATTTCATAGAGTCCTAACCCTTCATCAAGATTTCAAAAGAGATGATTTGATGAAAGAAGGAATAGACCCTACTCGATCACATACAAGATATCCTATGCTCTCTCGAATACACATCATTCGAAGTATTCTTGAGAAAGGAATTTATTGAAGTCCCAAGGATTTTCGAGGACTTTGCCAGGGTGGTTTTACCGAGAGATTATTGAGTCTCCAACTATCAAGGAGATCGATATGAAAATACAAGATCAACCAGTCTTCACAAAAGTCAAGTCTTAGAGTTGAGCGAAAAGATGTCTTTCCAACAGGATAGAATGACGAGTAGCGGCCCGTTGGGAAGAAAGGAGACCAAATGCAGATTCAACGTATCCCGATGTTTTCAAAACAACAGAGAGAGCTGAAATGTCGAGAAGGATGGCGAGAAGTTGAAGTAATATTCGACATCACTCAAAAGGATAATATTTTCCTTGTGATGTTCTATATTATCTCCAACAACCAATAGTTGGACGGTATCAAGAAAACCGAAAATAGGTGAAATTGAGTGACTATCACAGAGTTGCATGAAAAATCTCGGAACAATTAATACTTTGGGAATTGAATTTCTTGAGGATCATAAACCTTGGGAAAGATTACAAGACGGAATGGAGTTCACATGGCTAATAAAAGATACTGAGAATCAAATGACCACTAGTCCATTCTCCATATACATTTCTATTGGAATGTTATATATTGAATACAAAGCCGAGTATTTCGCCGCCTATATTGATTCAGTCTTAATATGTACTTTGCAAGCCGGATGTTTTTCCTAAAGAAATTGGAGAAGATTTACCAGCTATTGCGGAAAGAGATTTCTCTAAAAGGATTCTTATCCTTAATAAGGAATTAAACAAGCAAATCATGATCGGAGGCGCGGCGGTACCCCATGGTACAAAGTGAAGACGCTACCAATCTATTTCCATGATACAGTGCAAATGTTTTGCTAGGAAATAATTTCCTACAAATATTCAAGCGATTTACACAGAAAATGAGACAAGAAGACTTATTTTCACAACATTATGTGATCGTAAGATTATTGTCCAGAGATCATGGAAAGCCTTTTACGAAAAAATGCCTATTAATTTTCGCAGGCGTGGTGATGAAGCCAAACTTCGTAATCCAAAAATGGCGGATCGAAGAAAATTTGGTGAAGCGTTATTATCCTATAGACAATTCGGAAGTCGAAAGGATAAGAAGATATGGGATAATAACTTGTATTCATTCGTACAAGGAGAAGAACGAGTTACTCCGGAAGCCGTTGCGGAATTATGGATGGGTCTAATAGAGAATCCACAGAGTGATGTGACCATTGAGGAACAAATATCACTCGAGGATGTCAAAAGAAGATCCAAAGGAATTATAATGAAGATCCTTTGGCATGGTGGGACAAGAATGAGCTCAAAGCATCCTTAAAGGTTAAGCCGGGAAAGTACGAGTTCGTGAGATTCAAACCAATCCTTATGAACCGGGAGGATCGTGAGGATATGTAGAAGATACTTAAGGAACATCTTGACCTTAAGTTAATTTCACCAGAGTTTCCCATACAACAGTCAGGATTCTTAGTCGGGAACCATGGAGAAATCAAAAGAGGAAAGCCAAGACTTATTATTAATTACAAAGGGATTAATAACATTTTGGAGTTCGACGGATACTATATCCCAAGCAGAGAACATTTGGTTAATTGCATCAAAGGTGCCAAGATATTCTCAAAGTTCGATTGCAAGTCTGGATTCTACCAGATTAAGATGGAGGAAGAAAGTAAGAAGTTTACTGCTTTCTCTACACCACAGGGACACTATATTTGGAACGTGATGCCTATGGGATTGGCTAACGCACCCCAAATATATAAGATGGATAATCTCTTCAAATATTATTTCGTTTCATGTTCGTATATATTAATGACATTCTCACCGCATCAAAAACATGAAGGAGCATCTCAAACATTTGGAGATATTTTCAGATGTTTGTCACAAAGAAGGATTAATGCTTTCGGAGAAGAAGGCGGTGATCGCAACAAGACAGATTGAATTCCTCGGAATTGAAATCGATGAATCTGGAATTATTCTAGAATCATATTGTGGAAAAGATACGGGGATTTTCCAAATACACTAAAAGACAAGAAATTTTCTTGAGTTTTCTTGGAGTTGTTAATTCTTTGGGATGTTCATTAATAATCGGCATATTACGGGAAGGTGTTCAGCCCATTGCTTAAAAAAATGCAAAGATATTCAAATGGGAAGATGAATATCAAGAAGGAATTAAGAAACTTAAAGAAGTTTGTAAAAAGCTTCCAAAGCTTGCGATTCCCAAGACGAGGACGAACTTTCTTTACACGGATGCCGGTGATGATTGGTGGGCAACAGTTCTTATGAAAGTCACACCAAATGAAGAAGTGCCATGCGGATAATGCAGCGGTTTATTCACACCGAGTGAAGCAACTCGATGGCATATTAACGAGAAAAAATTCTTTGCGATCGAAAAAGCTTTTAAAAATTGGCCTCTATTTTTAATGGCTAAAAAGTTTACTTTAAAAATTGATAATTCAAGTGTCAAGGCTTTTCGAAAAATAAAATTGAATCAAAACCGAGAAAAGGCTCGATTACTTAGATGGCAAGCTGAATGTCAATATTATGATTATGATATTGTCATTATAAAATCTCATGAAAATATTCTTGCGATTTTTTGACACGAGATGGAAGGGCGCGTTCGACGAGTTCCTTAAACGAGTAAGACATCTCGGGAAAACCTGGAGAGTCTAGAACGAGATTTTGGGATGTTATGTCTCAATGCGAGAAGTTGTTGGGCGACTTTCAACAGTGACCAAAATCCGTTTCTAGTCAAATACGAGCATGCCAGTTCGCTCAAGGACAATTGTTCTTAGCACTGCAAGGGCCTCTCTTCCAGACCGCATTTCCTACGGTGCAAAAAGGGGCCGAGAGAGTACGGGGCTCTAACCCGGAGGTTATGGATTTAAGTACCATAATCACAAGTGTTGCGGTGATGCATCCCACGAGGTGTACAAAATCAGAACGAATGTTGAAGCTCGGTGTCACAACCCGAGTCTTCAAGTCAACCCAAAGACCTGCGGGGTAAAAGAGGAGAGTTGAATCTTAAGCCACAGACAGCAAATCTAAGGTTCAAACGACGAGATTAAGATTTCTCCTATGTAGGTATATCAACGGCAATGGGAGAAACTAGTTACAAGACAAGGTATTAACCCGAGAAAACAATGGTTGATATCTCGAGGCAAGTATCCCGAGTTTGGATGAAACCAGGAAGTCATCCAAATGAAGTACATGAATGGTATACTTTTGGAGCTTTAGCTTCAATCTATACCGTGTCACGGAGGATTCCCAAAAATTTCAAAATTACCGAAATAGATTGGGGAAGCGATTTACGAGACCTGGGCCAATAATCCACACTTGGCCGGAGGAGATATTTTGAACTCGTATTTTATTAGTGCGGCTCTGAACCAAATGAAGAAAGGCTTTAATGAAGCTTTTTATTTCATCAAGCTAAGAAGACCGGATGGAAATGCTTTAAATATATCAAGCGACTTCACCTAGGAAGAAGTACCGATGTTAGTAGGAGCAATTTCAAAGATAAAGCTTCTACACGACGAGCATGAGGTCTTTGGGTTTGTCTAACGAAAATGGACAACGTCAAATATCCGTTTAAGTTTTTCCGAATTCAAAGAAATGGATCTTTCCTCTGAATTCAATGACCGGATCAACAACGAGGATTCGCAGAGGAGCTTTTCGAGATAAAGAGAAAAATCTCTCCGGGAGAACAAGATTCCGCGAGCAAAGAAACTTACCGAAATTACGTAACATGGCGCATGTTGGCCGTTGGATCGACCGGATCTATCGGGCATGCCCCAAACGAAGGAACCCGAGTTTGGGAAAGGATTCCGACCCAACCCCGACCGAAAAGATCATGCGGCTAGAAAAGATAAGGGCCCGACTCACAAGATCGTTATCCCTCGGGGATCACGCAAACCAAATTTTTAAAAGATTCCCCGACAAACCTCACATGACATGGGCTGAGTCACGCGGAAGAAAAAGAAAAACAACGAGGCAATAATGTGGATATGACGTAAGATGGCGTCATAGATATCGAAGATTTGAAGTCCGCCTTTGAAGTCCTGACTTACCTCTCTATAAAATGCAAGATTTGAAGAAAGTGAGGACATCGAACATTTTCCTTAGTTTTCTTACAATAAAATCTGAGTGAAAAATTTGTAATATTTTGAGTGTTTTAGTTTTAAGTTTTATGTATTTACAGTGAAAGCCTCGGCTATGAGAGGCTAAACCAAAGATTCTCCTCCCAAAAGGAGATTACTAATGTAATAAATATTTCTATAAGTTCTTAATAAAAAGAGGCTTTTCTGCTTCAATATGTGTTCATAATGTACTATTAATTCATCCCGTTTAAGAATTACTTATACGCCTGGAGTAGGAAACGAACCAAGGTTGTCTTTGAATAGTTTACAAGGAGTCGGATAACTTGCGAGATCATCTTCCCCGAGGGTGAGGTTGAACAGTGAGGAGCCGTTTGTCAAACGATCCGCGGTAATAATTTTCTCGATATTTGGTGGTGTTGCGAACCATTTAACCCTGTCTTTGTTTGGGTCAAAGAAGGTATGAATTTTAAGGGATTTATTAATTTTACGGAAGCATGTTGGGCTTTGATATGGTCGTAATGGACTATGTTCATTTCGAGTCTATAGACCTAATTTGTATACGGATTTATACTTGAAATAAGAATTTTGATTAAAGTATGTCCTGTTGAGTTTATAGGTTGGAAACCTGACATGATCCATTTAAAACCTCTGAATAGAGACTGGATCTAAGTAGGTGTAACAATGCCACGAACAAAACATGTGACAGAAAATAAGAATTCTCGTTTCTCGAAAAATCCGAAAAACAAATTGCTTATGGAGTAAAATTTTCATGTTTAATGATTAATGCAATAAATTTATTATTATGTAGTAGATTGCCACAAAATAGAGTTTAAAGGGATAACTTGAACTATTGTTTTAAAAGGATAAAACCTAGGGGCAAAATTGTCCATATAGGGTACAGTGTAACGATTTTCATAGTTCAGGGGGCAAAGTGTCACGAATTAAAGTTTGGAGGGTAAAGTGTAAAAATCAATATAGTTCGGATGGGTAAGTGTATTTATCTCTTTTTTGTATTTAGCCCGAACTTTAGGCCGGTTTTTGTAATTATCCCTTAAAAATATATCAGATGCATGTTATGCGTTTTACTTGCATGGTACCTTTTCTTGATCAAAACCAAACCTTGGGAATCATGAATTGCTAAAAGATTTTTATTAGACTCGTGGCCAGCCAAACCTTGGACCATTTTGCATAGGAATTAGAAATTAATAAGATAATAATAGGCAACGTAAGGATTCCGAAACCATTTTTTAGATCAAATGTAATTTGGGCACAGTTTTTGTAGTATCGTTGAATTTTGATGCAGAAGTTTCCTTCTTCGTGAATTAATAAAATAACTTGATGATACCCGAGCTGGCAAAAATATGTCCATGTGGCCATTCAGCTGATGATGACGAAGGTCGTCCAAAATGACGTGGCCCGACCAGGATGACGTAAGTAACCGAGCTGATGACGTGGCACGAGCCGAGCCCGGTCCACTACACCCAAATAAAATCAAGCAAGTGCTCCACTCAAAAAATCTCCCATTAAGTGGATTCAACACTCCAGTGGCAGACCAAGGTGCCACCTGTCAAACAGTCAAAGGGACAAGTCAACAAGTTCTTCTCAACACATGACCGAGATGCGCCTCATGCACACCGAGAGAAAGACTTGTGCCACCACGATTATCCCACTATTATGCTAGATGTAATGATGATTAGTCCACTAATTGTATTAGTATAAATAGATCTTATTTGTTAGGAAAAAGACAAGAGAGACAATCCTACTATATAGCTTGTAAAGTTCAAATTAAATAAAAACCGACCCGGACACGCTCCGATCGGTCTTCGATATAAAAAGCGAGAATCAATCACTTTTCGCATATTCCAAGTGTTCATTTTATTTCCACGTCACGTATTTTAAGTATTTTGTTTGTCGATCCAAGAAGCACATCAATAAATTGGTGCTAGAAGGAGGGCATACCGTTTGGTCCGATCGACTTTTCGAGACATCCAAACTATTCCAGCAAAGGTAATTTGTTTCATCTCCCTACCAAAATGAGTGAAAACTCGAGAAACCTACGCAGAAATGACGACCCACCACAAGATACCCAAAATGGCCAATACCCCAACGGCCATAATGGGCCTCCAGCCGAAACTGGGGGCGCGGCTCCACACATTTTTTCAACTCCTCTCCCTGCGAAATTTAAAGTTCCCCAAATTGGTTTGTATGATGGAGAAACCGACCCAACTACTCATATCCACAAATACTTAGCGTGGACAGATTTATATGGCCCGAGTGATGCCATTCTGTGCAGAGCGTTCCCTTTAACCCTGGGCGACCGAGCCCATCGATGGTTTCGGACCCTACCCAGGGGTCCATTCGCTCTTGGAACGATTTGATGCCGGCTTTTACCACCCATTTCCTAACATCCAAGGTCCGCACAGCTCTGAAGGACTCTCTTGTAAACATCAAGCAGGGTAAAGATGAGCCGCTGAAAAGTTATATCGCCAGGTTCAACAAGCAGATCCGAGAGATGGAGCTGGTCTCGGACGACGCAATGCTCATAGCGGCCATGGATGGGCTCGTACCCAATACTCGATTTAATTATGCAGTCCACGAGTTAGGGGCGAGCACATTCCAAGAATTCCTTATTCGCGCAGAGCGTCATATATATGTCAAGGAATCCATGTCCTTTTTACAACCTGATCAGAGAACTCAGGGCACCAAAAAAGATGGCAAGAGAGAAGCCACTTCTGGTTCCGGTCAGGATTCAAGTCTTTCGCAGAGAATCTGACCACGCGATACAAGTCACACCAAGAAGTCCGCGCCGAGGTAGCGAGAGATGAGGAGCACCTTGACCCACACCTCATCAGCCATTTGGAACGACATCAAGAACCTAAATCTGCTGCCACCAGCTCGCCCTTTGAAGCTGGATCTGTCCAAATTAGACAGCAACAGATACTGCTGCTACCACAAATTGATTGGACATGAAACAGACGAGTGTCGGGATCTCATTCGAGAGATCATGAGAATAGTTCAGAGGAGGATTGAAAAGATATGTTCACGAACTGCCACCACTGCCAGCCCTCGCTCCCGAAACAAATCCGGAGCGAGTAGCCAATCCGGCTCGTTTACCACCTCACAACGAAAATCTGGGACAAGAGATCCTGACATTGATCAATACCAATAGGGCCGAGGACAACTGGTCCATCCAAAAAAGCAAAGCTGAAATCACAGAGACTACGAACGCTGAGAAATAGGTTCGAGTTGCAAAGATCCGGGAAGGCCGACCAATGTGGTATTTCACTTTCTCCGATCAAGACACCGACTAGCTCGTACACCCTAACTCCGACCCTCTGGTCATCACTGAGCTGATCCTGGGCATCCCCATGCATAGGATCCTAGTTGACTCGGGCAGCTACTCCTCGATCATTTACATCAGAGCCTTCAGGAGATTAAATGTAGACGACAACTACATCCGGACATGCAACGACAACATTTTGGGGTTTGGTGGGGGAAGAATCATCCCACTTGGTGAAGTCGACCTATCCATTCAAATGGGTCTGGGGCGCACAAGTGAACAGTGATCACCACTTTCAAGATCGTCAATTCAGACTCCGAGTATAACGCCATTATCGGATGACCGCTGCATTATCACTTGAAGGCAGCCGCCTCGGTATATCGTTTCTGCATCAAATTTCCAACCCCGGACGGAGAAGGAGTCCACAAAGGAAATCAAAGAGAATCCCGGGAGTGCTCCTTAAAAATCAGGCCGGTTGAAATAAATGTAATCGAGAAAGGGGAATACAACAAGTCAACAGAAGGTGAAGGCATCGGGTTGGTCGATAAGACCGAGCCGAACATCGAACTGGGCAACCAAACTAAAGTTCCATTAGAGGACGACCCGGGAAAGAGCCGATCACTGAGGAAGAAGAATTATTTCTTCAGAAAAAGAGTGGCGAGTAAGAAACAAAAACATGCTTTGAGCGATAGAATATATCGACATAGTAGATGTCGATAAGCAAAACGGGAGGCGCCAGCTCAGAATCGGTCACAATTTACAAGAGCTGCTCTGATTGGAGCTGATCAAATTTGTGAGCAACAATTTAGATGTGTTTGCATGGACTCACGCCGATATGTCAGAGATCGACCCCAAACATGCCTGCTACCGCCTGAGTTTCGACCTCACCTATCGGCCGATAATTCAAAAGAAAAGAAAGTTGGGCCCGGACAGATAGACGACACTGGAAGCTGAGGTCAGCAAATTGCTGGATAATAGGTTCATCAGGGAGGCACTTTACCCGCGATGGGTGGCCAACCATGTACTTGTCAAAAAGAGCAATGGGCAGTGGCGTCTCTACGTAGATTTCACAGATTTAAACAAGGCATGCCCGAAGGACAGTTATCCCCTTCCGAACATAGACTACATGGTCGACGCCACAGCCAAGCCTTAAGTTAAGGAGCTTCATGGATGTATATTCGTGCTATAACCAAATCCGAATGCACCGAATGATGAAGAAAACACTTCATTCTACTCGACCCGGGAGTATCTTTGCTACAAGATGATACCGTTTGGCTTAAATAATCTTTGGGCAACCTATCGAGGGTTAGTCAACAAGATGTTTGAAAAATTGATAGGGCACACTATGGAAGTCTATGTAGATGGTATGCTTGTAAAATCTTTGTATGTTGTTGATCATCTTTCTCGATCTTAATGAAATGTTCAAAATTTTATGCGAGTACAAGATGTGTTAAATCCAAAAAATATACATTTGGGGTTCGCTCGGGTAAAATTTTACATTACATGGTCATCGAGGGAATAGAGGCTAATCCGGATAAAATCAAAGCTATAGTCGACTTGGGACCCCTAATTCTCGTTAAAAAAATGCAAAGCTTAACTGGGTGCCTAGTGCTTTAAGTAGATTCGTCTCAAGATCGACAGATAAATGTAAACCATTCTTCGAAATAATAAAGAAAAATAAGGATTTTGAATGGACCGAGAAGACACAGCGACATTCGAATCATTGAAGCAACACTTAGCATCAATCCCTCGCTCGCAAGAACCGAGCTGGGGAAGACTTGTATTTATACCTCGCAGTTTTCGAGTATGTTGTCAGCTTGGTACTCATCAGATTGGATAGTTCGATTCAACATCCATTTATTATATCAGCCAGGCCCTGCACGATGCCAAACTGAGATATCCTCCGATGGAAAAGCTGGCATATGCATGCATTGGTCATCTCGACATGGAAGCTAAGGTCGTTTTTTTGGAGCACAAAATCATTGTGTTAACAAATTATCCTTTGAAACAAGTCATGCACAAACCAGACACTTTAGGTCGGATGATCAAGTGGGCCGTAGAGCTCAGCCAATTCGAAATTACATATGAGCCGAGGATGCCAATCAAAGGACAAACACTGGCAGACTTCATCGCAGTTCACTCCATGAATCCAACTAGACATCATCGAAGAGCAAGAATGGAAATTGTTTGTCGACGGATCTTCCACCGCATGACCAAGCGTGGGCAAGATTGTGATAATCAATCAAAACATAAGTGCTATTGCTCCGCCGTATTCGTTCGGCGACCAATAATGAGGCGGAGTATGAAACACTACTAGCAGTCAGAGATGGCAAAGATCAATGGGTTTAAGAGACTACTCGTCCACAATGACTCTAGTTGGTAATCAATCAAATAAATGGAGAGTATGAAGCAAAGGAGCGAGAACATAGCACGGTATTTGGAGTTTGCGAAGATTAAACTCTCTCGATTCAAGCGATAATAATACATATACCCGAGAATCGAGAATGTGCCGCCGGACGCCTTTTTTGAATACGAAGAAGATAAATGCCAACGAAGTCTTGAGCCGACATGGATGATGCCAATCATTCAATACCTGGAGCACGGGATTCAACCAAAAACAAGGTCGATGCCAGGACATTAAGAACTCGGGCTCTTTGGTACACAATAGTGGACGGAGTCCTGTACAAACGCGGGTACTCAGTCTCACTTCTCCGCTGCTTATCAGAAACATATGCCGACTATGCTCTCCGTGAAGTACATGAAGGAATTTGTGGGAATTACGCAGAGGGCCATACACTAGCATATAAACTGATCTGACAGGTATACTATTGGCCATCCTTGAAGCAAGACGTGATCTCACTAGTCAAGAAGTGCGAAAGACGCCAATGATTCGCACCACAAGTCAGGTTACAACCCCGAACAACTCACTTCCATTTTTAGTCCTTGGCCATTTGCCAAATGGGGAATAGACCTCATTGGACAACTCCCCACTGGCAAAGGGGCATGAAGTCTGCCATATTGGCAGTTGACTATTTTACTAAGTGGGCCGAGGCAGAGCCCCTGGAAAAGATAGACGAAGAGAATATCGTCAATTTTGTATGGAACAATCATATGCAGGTTCGGGATACCATACTCGATAGTGACAAACAATGGAAAATAGTTCGATAATCAAGACTTCGAACTTGTTGCGAAAGTTTTCATATCAATAATCATTACTCCACTCCATATCACCCGCATCTAATGGCCAAGTCGAGGCGGTTAACAAAATACTTAAATACACGCTAAGACAAGACTGGAAGAATCGAAGGAAATTGGCCCAATGAATTGCCCGGAGTACTATGGGCTTACGTAACAACCCACCGATCTTCCACGGGTGAAACATCTTTCTCCCCTGGCATATGGAGCTGAGGCCGTCATTCCGTGGAAATCGGGGCCCCAACATTCAAAATTGCTAATTTTTCCGAAGAAAAAAATAAGGTCATTGGGATCGAGCCCACCCCACCAAGCCGACACGGGATCTGCTAGAAGAAAAGAGGTGCGATCTTGAGATGAAAAATGTTATATACAAACAGAGAAATTAAAGGTACTACAACTCAAAAGTGAAGGAAAGAAAATTTATGGTCGGCGATCTAGTCTTAAAAAGGTCACCGAGATCGAGTCCACCACAAGGCCGACTGGGAAGGTCCATATAGAATTAGCAAGGTCTTGTTAAATGGGGCGTATTTAACTCGATTATTTGAGTGGGAAAAAATTCAACCACCCATGGAATGTATCTTATTTGAAGAAATAATATCAATAAGGTTCAAGTTTCTCGAGCAAAAAATCGATTATCTTAAATTCTATTCGCCTCGGCCAAGCCTCGAGCGCAGCACTTTACGTCTTGGCCTAGACCCGAGCATGTCACAAAAATTGTTTTTGAAAACTCGGCCTAGCATCGAGCTCACCTCAAACAAAGACTCGGCCTAGTTCCGAGCACAACATTTAGAAGAAGTTCATTCAAACATTCGTCCTGACATCTAATTCATACATTTATTCAAATATGTCGAGCCCAACACTTGGCGAAATTTAGAAAGAACAACAAAGTGAAGAAATGACTAAAGTAAATTCCATTAATGACAAAATATTTACATGAGGGCCTGAGTGATTACATCAAAGGAACAAGGCCAGTTACAACAAAAACAAAAAGGGAAGATACAAAAACACCCTATGGAGCGGGAAGGCGAGTTCCACCGGGCGAGTCTGGGCCCGACCGCTTGAAGCTACTTCCTCCCCATCTTCATTGGCTGGAGGGGCATCTTACTCGGAGACGACACCTGGACTGAGGACGAGCACGCCCAATCTGCATTGAGGGCGTCAAGCTCTTTTTCTGCTTTGATCATGGTCTTACCCTTCTTGTGATCTCCGAGATCTCCTCGATGCTAGTCGCATGCCCACAAGTCAACATATGGCATACTCCCCGACCGTTTATAGGCCCGAACAGCCTCCTTTGAGCTTTCTCAAGCTGTTTCGGAAAGTCTCTCCATTTCCCACCTGATTTTGGCTTCTCGCCTCTCTAGCTCACCCGGTGTCAACCATCGCCCTTCTTAACTCCACGACCTGCACGAAGCTCCTCCTCGATCCTTTCGATCCGATCCCGATCTCTAGCCTCCTCGGTGGATCTTCTCTCGCATTGGACGCCACCACGGCCACCTTGGTCTTAGTCTCCAAAGACTCTGGATCACGCACAAAGTAGCGTGGGCCTCTTCTGCAGTCGCCATGGCGCCTCTCAGTCACGC
This sequence comes from Rehmannia glutinosa, assembly GCA_016081115.2. Taxonomy (NCBI): domain Eukaryota; kingdom Viridiplantae; phylum Streptophyta; class Magnoliopsida; order Lamiales; family Orobanchaceae; genus Rehmannia; species Rehmannia glutinosa. The sequence goes on along the minus strand of JABTTQ020003428.1, from coordinate 17,760 downwards.
GCTTGCCCAATCATATGCCACAGGTTCCAATGATTCTGCCAGATAACCCCATGACATATCGAGCCTTTTCCTCCCACTCGGTCTCAAAGCGGAAAATTGCTATATCCCGATCGTCTCAGGCTCGAAGCCGACACGTCCCCACTCTACCCGGCCAGCCCGGCTGCCGCCACTTGCTTCTCGGTCGGCATCGAGCACTTAGCAAACTCTATAAACCATTTAGGCACGAGGCCGCCCATGCTTTCTCAAGCTTGTTAGATAAATGTTTTGATCATGATTTTGATGATTTTGTTCAAATGAGTTTTTATACCAAAACAATGTCCCTAAATGTTGTCCAAATACTTCCGATCGATTGAAAATGTTTTTACTATATTTCAGAGTATTTTTTGAAGTTTATTTTCGATAAAAAATTGGACAACACTTATATTTCAAGCTCGACCGGTCGCCCTATAGGGCAACCTGTACCTGAGTTGAGTTTTTGAAACAGAAAAAATGGGACGGAAAGGAAATCAAGGAGGGCGACCGGTCGACCATGAGGTCGACCTGAGACCCTATGGGCGACCTGCTCGAACGTGTGGTTTAATTACGTAACTCTTTGTTTCAAATTTCCAACATCCCCAATCGTTCGGCATAGGGTCGACCGGTCGGACCCCGTCGACCGGCTCTCCCTGTGTAAGATTCGCAGAGAACTCATTTCAAACTTATCTATGCGCGACTGGTCGCATCCCCTGTGTATCAGCAAACTATCCGTTGCATTTTCAGACAGCTTTTCCCTAATTTGTGGGATTGATTTCTAATAGGTATAATCTTGATTTTAAATGGTTTCTTTTGTAGAAAATCACTCCCCAAGGAGGAGCCTATGTCTGAAAATCAAGCCAAGACCTCTCCTATAAATAGAGGCTTCATTCAAGCAACAAGATACAACACAACATACAAGCAAAGAGCATACAAGCAAACACTTTCATATCTTGTTGTATTCTAGCCTAAGTACTTTCACTTGCACACTCTTGAGGTCTAGGCTTTTGATTCTTGATTACACTTGCACTCAATCTTTGTATTGGTATTATAGAGTTGTAATCTTGAATTTTGTCAATCATCGAAAACAAGATATCCTTGTTGTTGTTCTTGTGGTAAGAGCACACTTGGGTGATCTTAGGTGTTGAAGAGTGTGGTACTCTTCATAGGTGTTGAAGGAAGATTGTGGTAATCTCCTTGAAGGTGTTGTAAGAGGATTGTGGTAATCCTCAAGGTGGTGTTGTATTAATTTTGGTAATTAATAAAATTCTTTTTCTTTTTTGAAACCCATCCCGGATATACTCGGGTGGTAGAGCACGTAGTCCCTAGATGGGGTGAAGCTCTTTAAATTGACGTGTGTTGTTTATTTTCCGCACCTTAGTTTTCATTCTTGCTTGATTATTCGAAAAAGAGGGCAAATTCTGAAAAACCGGGATAATTTATTCACCCCCTCTAGATTATCGTAGCCACTTGGACTAACAAAGCTTCCTCCCGGCCAAGGCTCGGGGGGGTAAAATGTCCTTTCTGCCCCAGATCATCCGAAAATACCCACCGTCGGGCTTCATTCAAAGTATCCCCCGAAGGAATTTCGATCGGGGGCACCAGCGAGTCGGGCGGTCCTTTCGTCCTTTCACCGACCGGGCTCGTTTATTTCAATTCCACTCCTCCTCCTCCTCCTCCTCCTCAAACGGGGTTGTTTATCCTCATCTAGATCATCCACAATTGGGCGTTTGCCGCGCTAAATTTCTGCTCGCCTTTCCTCCTGGGTCTAGGCAGTCTGGCCGATATTAGCCCCGGTCCCACGGGCATTAGTCCGCCTTACCCGGTTAAGGTGAGCAAAAACGTCCACCCCTGCTGGACCTACAACGAATGTATAAAATATAAAGAGCTAAATACTTTTTACCCTCCAAACTTTGCCTATTTTTTCACTTTGTTTTGGTTCACTATGCCTCCTGGACTATGAATATTTTTGCGCTTTACCACTTATTGACAATTTTGCCCCTGTAATTTGCAAATGACTTTAAATAGTTTCAGAAATCCATCTAAGCTTCAATTTGTTGCATCTGACCCCATAATTTATAAAATTATCATATAATCTAATCAGTATAAATTTTTCTCCAAAATAATTTATTCTCGGAATAAACTATCTTGGGAGAACCAAACTGGACTTTTGATTTTAAGATTGGATATAGTCTATCATGACCATATCAGGCCAACATGCTTCCATAAAATTAATAAATCCCTTAAAATTTATACCTTCTTTGGACCGAAACAAAGACCGGGTGAGATGGCTCGCAACACCACCACATCGGAAAATTCGCCCCCAAACCTTTTGACAAACAACTTCTCCTGTTCAACTTCAACCCTCGGGGAAGATGATCTCAAGTTATCCGACTCCTTCAAAGAACTGCTCAAAGACACGGCCTTGGTTCGTTTCCTACTCCAGGTATATAAGTATTTCGTAGACGGGATGAATTAATAGAACATTATGAACACATGTTGAAGCGAAAACCCTCTTTTTATTAAAAACTTATAGAAATATTTATTACATTAGTATTCTCCTTTTGGGAGGAGAATACTGGTTTAACCTCTCATAGAGGAGGCTTGCACTAAAAAACACATAAAAACTTGAAAACTAAAACACTCAAAATATTACAAATTTTTCTCTCGGACTTTATTATAAGAAAACTAAGGAAAATGTTCGATGTCCTCAACTTCATTCAACCCTTGCTTATAGATGTGAATCCGACTTGAAAGGCGGGCTCTAAATCTTGTTAAAATTTATGACGTCATCGCTACGTCATATCATGCATTACTTGCCTCGCCACCGGTTTTTTTTTTCTTCCGCGTAACTCAGCCCATGTGGTGTTTGTCGGGGAATCTTTTAAAAGATGGTTTGCGTGGTCCCGAGGATAATGCGTCTTGTGAGCCGGGCCCTTGTCCTTTCCAACAGTATGGTCTTGTCGGTCGGGTTTGGGTCGAAAACCTTTCCCAAACTCGGGTTCCTTCTTTCGGGGCATACTTGATAGATCCGATCGATCCGGTGACCAACATGCACCATGTTACACTTTCGTAAGTTTCTTTGCTCGCCGAATCTTGTTCTCCCCCAGAGAATTCTTCTTTTTGTCTCGAAGAGTTCCTTTGCAAATCTTGTAGTTGATCCATCGCATCGAATTCAAAAGGAAAGATCCATTTGCTTTGAATCTGAAAAACTTAAATGGATATTTGACTTTGTCCATTTCGGTTAGACAAACCCAAAGACCCCATGCTCGTCTGGTAGAAGCTTCGTCTTCAGAAAATGCTCCTACTAATATTGGTCCTTCTTCCTATGTCGCCTTTATATATTTTAAAGCATTTTCATCCTATCTTCTTAGCTTGATGAAATGAAAAGCTTCATTAAAGCCTTTCTTCGCCGGTTCGGGAGCTGCACTGATAAAATATAGTTCCAAAATATCTCCTCTGGCCAAATGTGGATTATTGGCCCAAGTCTCGTAAACTGCTTCCCCAATCCATTTTGGTAATTTTGAAATTTCGGGGAATCCTGGTGATACGGTATAGATTGAAGCTAGAGCTCCAAAAGTATACCATTCATGTACTTCATTTGGATGACTTCCTGGTTTCATCCAAACTCTGGGATACTTGCCTGAGATATCAACCATTGCTTTTTCAGGGTTAATACCTCTTCGTGTAATCAATTTCTCCCATTGTTGTTGATATACCTGCATTGGAGAAATCTTAATCTCGTCAGTTTGAACCTTAGATTTGCCTGTCTGTGGCCTAAGATTCAACTCTCCCTCTTTTACCCCAGAGGTGCTGGATTGACTTGAAGACTCGGGTTGTGACACCGGAGCTTCAACATTCGTTACAGTTTGTACACCCTCAGGGGATGCATCACCTGCAACACTTGTGATTATGGTACTTGAATCCATAACCTCCGGGTTAGAGCCCCGTTCTCTATTCGCTCCTTTTTGCATCGTAGGAGATGCAACCTGGAGGAGAGGCCCTTGCAGTGCTAAGAACAATTGTCCTTGAGCAAACTAACATGCTCGTATTTGACTAGAAACGGATTTCTGGTCAGCCTGTTGAAGTCGTCCAGCAACTTCTGCATTGAGACATAACATCCCAAAATCTCGTTCTAGACTCTCCAGGTTTTCGCCGAGATAACTTACTCGTTTGAGGACCTCGTCAGCCACGCGTGCTTCCATCTCGTGTCAAACAATCTGCAAGAATATTTTCATGAGATTTTATAATGACAATATCATAATCATAATATTGACATTCAGCTTGCCATCTAAGTAATCGAGCCTTTTCTGGTTTTGATTCAATTTTGTTTTTCAAAAAAGCCTTGACACTTGAATTATCAATTTTTAAAGTAAACTTTTAGCCTCGTAAAAATAGAGGCCATTTTTAAAAGCCTTTCATTTGCAAAGAATTCTTTCTCTTTGATATGCCATCTGGTTGCTTCACTGGGTGTGAATAAACCGCTGCAGTATCTGCATGGCACTTCTTCATTTGGTGTGACCTTAGTAAGAACTGCTGCCCACCAATCATCATTGGCATCTGTGTAAAGAACCAGTTCATCCTCATCATGTGGAATTGCAAGTTTCGGAAGCTTTTTGCAAACTTCTTTAAGCTGCTTAATTCCTTCTTGATGTTCATTTTCCCATTTAAATACTGCATCTTTTTTAAGTAATGGGCTAACCACCTTCCTCTAGTATGCCGATTGTTAATAAACATCCCAAAGAAAATTAACAACTCCAAGAAAACTCAAGTCCTTCTTTTGTCTTTCAGTGTATATGGAAATCCCCTGTATCTTTTCCACAATATGGCTTTGTAGAATAATTTCGTGATACATCAATTTCAATTCCGAGGAATTCAATCTGTCTTGTTGCGATCACGCTTTTCTTTACTGAAAGCACTAATCCTTCCTTGTGGCAAACATCTCAAAATATTTCCAAATGCTTGAGATGCTCCTTCATGTTCTTTGATGCGATAAGAATGTCATCGATATACACGAACGTGAAATCGAAATAATCTTTAAAGAGATTATCCATCTTCCTCGATATATCCGGGGTGCGTTAGCCAATCCCATAGGCATCACGTTCCAAATAGTGTCCTTGTGGTGTAGAAAGTCGTGAACTTCTTACTTTCTTCCTCCATTTTAATCTGGTAGAAACCAGACTTGCACTCGAACTTTGAGAATATCTTGGCACCTTTGATACAGTTAACCAAATGTTCTCTGCTTGGGATATAATATCCATCGAATTCCAAAATGTTACTAATCCCTTTGTAATTGATAACAAGTCTTAGCTTTCCTCTTTTGATCTCTCCATGGTTTCGACTAAGAACCCTGGATCGCTATATGGAGAAACTCCTGGTGAAATCAACTTAAGGTCAAGATGTTCCTTAAGTATTTTTCGCATATCATCACGATCCTCCTGGTTCATAAGGATTGGTTTGAATCTCACGAACTCGTACTCCTTTCCTGGTTTAACTTTTAAGGAAGCTTTGAGCTCGTTCTTGTCCCACCATGCCAAAGGATCTTCATTATAATTCCTTTCAAGAACCAAATTATCTATATGATAATAAAGCTTCACCAAATTTCCTTCGATCCGCTATTTTTGGATTTCGGAGTTTGGCGTCATCACCACGCTTTGCTGCGAAAATTAATAGGCATTTTTCTGTAAAATGCTTCCCGAAGTCTCTGGACAATGATCTTATGATCACATAATGTTGTGAAAATAAGTCTTCTTGTCTCATTTTCTTGTGTAAATCGCTTGAATGCTTGTAGGAAATTGTTTCCTAGCAACACATCTGCTCCTGTATCATGGAAATAGATTGGTGGCGTCTTTACTTTGTACCGTGGGGTACCGCCTGCGCCTCCGATCATAATTTCTGCTTGTTTAATTCCTCTGTTAAGAATAAGAATTCTTTTTGAGAAATCTCTTCCTGCAATAGCTGGTAAATCTTCTCCGATTTCTTTAGGAAAGACATCCGGCTTTGCAGTACATATTCCGGCACCCAGAATCAATATAGGCGGCGAAATACTCGGCCAGATTCGACATATAACATTCCGATAGAAATGTATATGGAGAATGGACTAGTGGTCATCTGATTCTGTATCTTTTATCAGCCACTGTGAACTCCATTCCTTCTTGTAATCTTTCCCACGGATTATGATCCTCAAGAAATTCAATTCCCAGTATTAATTGTTCTGGGATTTTCCCTGCTACTCCTGTGATAGTTAGCTCAATTGCACCTATCTCCAGGCTTCCTTGATACTTTCCAACTATAGGTTGTTGGAGATAATATAGAACATCACAAGGAAAATTGTTATCCTTTTGAGTGATGTCGAATATTACTTCAACTTCTCGCCAACCTTCTGGACATTTAAGCTCTCCTGCTGTTTTGAAAACATCGAGGATGCGCTGAACTGTACTTGGTCTCTTTTCTTCCCAACGGCTGCTACTCGTCATTCGGTCCTGCTGGAAAGACATTCTTCTGGGCTCAACTCTGAGACTTCGACTTTTGTTAAAGACTGGTTGATCTTGAATTATCATATCAATCTCCTTTATAGTTGGAGACTCAATGATTTACTCGTAGAACCACCTGTCAAAGTCCTCAAAGATTCTTGGGACTTCAATAAATCCCTTTCTCAAGAATACTTCGGAATGATGTGTATTCGAGAGAACATAGGAAATCTTGTATGTGATCGAGTAAGGCATGTTTCCTTCTTTCATCAAATCGACTCTTTTGAAATCTTGATGAAGGGTTAAGACTCTATTAAAATCTCGATCTCCCAAATTGTATGCAATTCTTGGATAGATATTGAATGCTAATTTTCCTGCATACAAATTTCACAGAATCGCTCCAAGGCATGAATCCTTGAGATGTGAGATTAGCTTGTAAAAAATAGCAAGATTGTGTGGCGAATCTATTCCTTCCTTGAATGTTGCCTTAGTAATGACTCTTATGGCTCCGATGTGAATCCATGAGAGTGTATTTGCAACTTCTCTTTTAACTCTTCTTCATAGATGCTTTGATCTGAGGGAATATCCTCAAATTGATACACCTGTATTAAATCCTGGTAGTAGACACTTCTTCGATCTTGGGTGTAGCCTTGAACTCTAACTCCTCGTTTTTTATTATTTGGGCAATCCGTTGAGATATGCCCTCTTGCTCCGCATGTCCAAGCAATTACAGTGTTTGAAACTTTCATTTGCTCTGGTGTGAGCACGCCTGAAAGTTCTCCTTCCGGTGTTCTCACTGTGTAGGTCCCAAGGGTGTAAGTGTAAGGTTTAGAAGGGGGTTGAATAAACCTTACCAAATTTTCGATTTAGTCCTTTTTAAATATACATAGTTGATTCTACACACTTGTGTGCTTGATGGACGATTGATTTAGTCAATCGGTAGAGAGTTAGTCTCTCAACGCACTCAACTCGAGTTGATGGAATAACTCACTTGACTGACTAAATTAACTCAATCGTGGTTTTGTTTTTTGGAAGACTTAACACCCTTAAGTTTGATTAAGCAAGAGTTTAGTGCTAGGTTTAGTACTAGTATTATCAAGTGGATAGCAAATTTATCGTGAGATATAAACAGATTAAGATGCGGGAATTAAAGTGCTAAAATGTAAATGACACAATGAAATTTTTATAGAGGTTCGAAGATGGGGTAATTCTTCTACTCCTCTCTTCTCCAACTCCTGGAGGAATCCACTAGGTAATGATCGGTTTACAAAGTGGTAACAGATCCGGATACAAGTCTTGATCACACACGGTGACTTGATCCTTTGGGACTCGATCTGAGACGCCTTGATCACTCACCGCTTTCTTCTCTTACGACTCGAGCTTCTTCACAGGCGGTTTGCCTTGCTACTCACTCACTTGCTCAAGCTCTTTGGATTTGATCACGAAGCCCTCCAAAAGCTTAAGACTTGGTTCGACCTTGAACCTTCCTACAATCCTTCGTGGAATGTAGACCCCTTTTCTTCAAAAGTTTCCTCTTCAACTGATTGAAGTTCTCTTTCCTTCACGGTGAGTGTTGGATTGATGTACTTCGTAATGTAGGCTTGAGGATTAATCTTGAATGATTTGAGAGTATTTCTGGTTATAATTTAATTGATTTCTTGAATGTTCGTGGTTCGGGTAACCTTCTCTCGTAGTCATTCCTCGGCCTTTATAGTGATCTTTCAAAAATTTGCCCGTTGAAGAGATAGAACTTATTTTTGAAAGTCACTTTGCGATCGTTAGCTTGTCTTGTTGCGTTCTTGGAATTGTCATTTCCTCGTATGAATTGTTCTCACCTTTTTCGTAGTTACGACACGGTGTAGTGCTTCCCATTGGTTCATTCCTTTTGCACGCTTCTCGGGACCGAGCACTCCGAGAAAGGTGGTATGGAGATATTACTTGTTTAAGTGAATCTCTTGATTTACGTGCAACGGATCTTTTACTGATTATCTCGACTTGACCGCATTTCCTTGCTTTCCCCCAGGTGACTTAGAGTCGTTTCTAATCATTGGATGACTCTTTCCATCACTTCAACTTGAGACTTGGCTTTTCTCGAGTTGACTTGACGATACTCCACTTAGTCGCATCTCACCGCTTCTTCATGAGAGTTCCCGTCTACTCTTTCTTTGCCATACTCACTGTCTCTCAAAGCAGAGTCTTCCCTTCCAGTCTTGATTGTCTTCTTGCATGTTAGGCGTGGTGACTTAACTCGGCTTGGGCGACTCTAATTGTTACAATGCATTTTACAACAAGAATTGGGGTGCCAACTTTCTATTCTAAGTTTTACATGGCATTCATCAAAATCTAAACAATAAAATTCCTAACAATTTCCCCCTTTTTTATGATGCCAAACTTAAACCATTCAAAAATGCAAAAACAAAGATACATACGGATAGTGTATTGACATAGAATGTATGCGTAGAATCAATTCTTTTATTGATCATATCATTCTTGTTCTTTTACACAACTTTTACAAGGTGTATCAGTACATATTTGCCTACATAGAAAAATAAAGAATTTATAGCTTTATTACGGAAGACTTACATTGTATGTATTTACATAGTGAAATACACGAAGGGTTGGACAAAGAACACTTCATCTCCTTCGTTGTCTCCTTCTTTCATCTTGTTCAACATCTTCTTCTCTTCTTCTCTTTTTCTCGTCGTCACCGCTTTTTCTTTTTCTTTTCATATGCCTTCCTCGGGCAGCTTCATCTCTTCTTATTCTTTCTGTCTCTCCTCCCATAGCCGAGTTTGTCTCTTGTTTTCTTCTTCTAGTCTTTTTACATACTCGGCGTTAGTTTTAGCCACTTGCAAATTTGCTACTTGGTCAAGCCCACCCAAAGAGATCCCTCCTTTCTTTCCGGATCCACATATTCAATGTTTTTGGGCGCGAGGCCTGGGTCCAAGCTTCTTCCTCCACCACCGCTTCTTCCTTCCTACCTCCGGGCATATCTTTGTCTTTGGTCTTCTTCTTTCGGTGAGTGACCAGCGGAGTGACCCAAGTGTTGAGGTAGTCTCTTTCATCGCCATCGGCTTCTTCACATAACGTGAGACCCTTTTCCTAGTACAGTCCCAAGCTTGAGCCATAGACATATTTGCAAAGTATCCTTGATTCGAGTGTTTTGAATTCATCAACTGATCGTGGCTCTGTCCCGACATCCGAGATGGCATAAGTGTCTCTCGTCTCTTGGAATGCCTCCATGTTCTTTCAAGATGTTCATAACCGGGCATCCATTCTTCCTTCCACTTCCTTCATCCCTCGCTTCAATTGTTTTTCTCTTATCGGCCATGGATATAGAGAGTGTTGGAGTGGCGAGAGTCACGGGAGTTTCTTTGCTTATAATGTCACCGTGACAGGACCTTGTTGGGGGTTTGTGTAATCATCAATGTCACATCCGCAGCGATCCTTCCCCCTCAACAAGCTTTCCTTTCTTTTGTTTCAAAACTTTCTCACTGATTTTCCCTTCTCACCGCTTCCTTTCTTTTCACTTGAGATCTTGATTTCTTTAGCGCCTTAAGGTATTCCTCTTCCCCCTTTTTGGCATCATCAAAGGATAGAGAACCCCGGGGAACATGCTTGGCAAGCGGAAGTCGAGCCTGCGATAGTCGAAGTTCTGCTTCAAGTCCGCTGCGTTGTATGCGACGGAATTGGATCGAGTAGCGTTGGACTCTGCTTTGAAATTAGCTTCATCTCGGCCATGAGAAGGCTGAATTTTCTAGTCATGTGTTCTTCCAAATCTTTGTAGATCATTCGTATTTTGCTTACGCAGTGACTTTATCTCGGCAAAGTGAGCTTCATGCATGTGCTCAATATGTTCTCTCGGCTTCGTTTTTGCATCGATTTTCGACTCTCCATACCCGGCTTGTTGAACAATGTCCTCAAGAATCGACTTGTTCCACACGCATTGTTTCTTCTTTGTTGCCACCATTCCCGATCCGGATCACGTTATGCCTCTTAAATCACCATGTAAGGTTGGCATCTCTATTGTCGATCGCATGTCCAAAGAGGCTGATGCCTCTCCATCCGTTCAATCTCGAAAATAGTGCCTTGAACACCTCTCGAACTTCAAATTTGATTCTTCCGTTGTGCGGTGATGGCCATACAAAGACATTAAAGTCATAAGCGGTGAACAATGGTGCCGATGAAAAGACGGAGCTGATCGTGATAGCGTCGCGTTCATTCTCTCGACTCTTCATGGAGGTCGGGTTCCTCCAGGGAAAAAGGAAAAGATTCTATAAAAGATTCATCACCGCCACCGGATTTGTTCGATGATGAGCGGTGCGCGTGAAGTTCTTTTAGGAATCGACCCTTCGCAGCCTTGAGGAGCCTACGCAGTGATCTCTTGTTCACCGGGTCTTGTTCAAGTGGACCCGCTTGGAGCCTCTTTGTCTCAACAGCCGTTGGTATCAGTGATTTTTCTATTTGAGTAGACCGGTCCTCGGCCTTATCATAAGCGTCATCGGACGATGATGAGATTTCCATTGGTGGCTCATCATCAAAGTTAAAGGTTTGACGAGTAGTCTTGGGATCGAGACTTGCTCGTGCTTGGAACATCCGCAGTGAGTCTTTTGGATTTGGCACGGGGATGACTCGCTTCTTCATCGCCTTCTGATCCCGAAAGGTTACATCGAGGATTATCCTGGGAATCATGAAGTGCGCTTATCTCCTTCTCGAGATGGGTCGATGATAGCGGGAGGGATGTTCTCTACTTGACCTCTTTACCCCGGAAGTCTCAACCTCCCGTGGGCCTTCGATACCTCCGGCGGTCTCTCTTGCAATGAGGCCTTGGTCCTCCATTTCGACGAGTGTCGATTGTCTTAGGGTCTTCTGTGGTGGCATCCATTGGAGTCTCAACCCCATGGATTGCACTTTCATCGCCCCAGTGTTAACTCCCGGTTGTTCCTTCCTCGTGCCTCGACGCATCGGCGCGTCATTAGCCTTCGTAGAGCGATTGGCACCTCAAATTGAGACATCTCAATCTGTTTGAGCTTCGTTGATGGCAACTTGTTGTTCTTCTTGTGTTTGTAATTTCTCTCCTTCGCCTCCTTGATTCGTTGTGGAGTCATCGCAACATCCTCCGACCTTCTTTGCGGTGGAGGAGTTTCCCCCTGGCGCACCAACCGAGTGACTTGGAATGGGGTCACTCGTCTCCAAACTCCCGGCTGTTTCGATTGAATGTTCAGCCGTTGGGGCAGGTGTGGTAAGACACCTTCAATAGGGGTTGGCTCTGGGGTCCCCATTGTCCCGGTTTCATCGCCAAGTCCCTTATTGCCTTCTTCCCGAGTGGTGGGAAGTGGTGGCGAACAACAATGGCGATTTCTTTGAACCACTCCCATTGGATCAATTTCACCGTGTGTTAGGAGGACTCTCTGGTCCCTCCATCGAGTCTTTGCTCGTGAAGGATTCTCGATTCATGCAATGCTTCTTTGCATTTGCAACTCTTCGTAGCGGCGGCATTCTCCTGGATCCTCATCACTGCGGAGAAGACATCAAGGAGAGGATGTGTGTGTTAGTGGGTGCGGAGATAGGGCGGATGTTGGCCTTCTCACATGCCTCGGCTTCCTCGACTTGCTTTTCTCTCTCCTTTTCCTTGAAAATCTGCGGGATGTCTATGCGATTGTCTTCATCAAGTCTTTGGGAGCACGATGTTTAGTCCAGGAAATTTAGCGGTTTCTCTTCTTCTTCTATAAACTCGTGTCGTTGGAACTGTTCCTTGACTTACTCAACTTCCATTTCCTCCACTCACGCAGACGATTTTGGATGTCGGGTAAGGTGGAGATAGGATCATTACATCACTATCCGCTCTGCGAGTTTCTTCTTGTGTTTTGTTGTGTGAACTACGGTGTGTCTTGAGTTGCCTCTGCTGACGCCTTGGCGAGACTTGGTTGTTTCATCAACTACATCTGGAGACTCCACTTCTCCAGAATCTCCGTGTCTGCTTTAGGCGGTGATGACTCATTTGGTTTCTCCGGCTCGGGCGCTTGATAATTCGTCTTCGTCTCCTAGTTTGTACGGAGGGATTTACGTTCGAGACGGTGTCCTCGAGTCTTGGCGGCGGGGGGCGGCTTTGGTGTTTTTTTCTCGAGGAGCGGGCCGTCGTGGCTTCTCGGTTCTCTATTTTTGACGATCGGAGAAGGTATTTGTGAGTCCTTCTCGACCCATCTGTAGGGTGCGAGAGACACGGCTTCTTTGGGGCGGAGTGACTCTCTGTAGCGGCGGCGAGCATGTTTGGTTTTCTTTCTTTGCGGGGCGTGATCTTCTTAGCAGTGGGGCGACTTTTCTTCTTGTTGGAGAGGAAACTTGATTGTATCTTGAGTCACCGATTCCTCCTCACTTGTGTCGCCTCTCTTGGCGTAAGCTCTCTTATGTGCGCCAGAGAGATTTGCTCGAACATCCTCTTGTTAACATGGAATGCTTTCCCATGTCTAAGAGGACTCCTTTCACCTCCATCGATCGGCCAATCACTAGGCCATATCCTGAGGATCCTCCAAATGAGCCATCTTCCTTGAAGGATTTGTTCCCCACGTTAAAGGCAGAGTGCTGCTGTGAACAAACTCGGCCCGGTTTATCTTCTTTTTCTGCGATGATTGCGGCCATTACAATCGGCTTTGCCTTTGATTGGTCAAAGCGCCAAATTTGATGTCGATACATTTGGCAACTATGTCCAACACTTGTGATAATCCTCCTTCAGCCAGATCTCTTGTTTCTTTGTGTACACTATTTTATCAAGACACATCGAGGCTTGGCTATTTCTTTCCAAGCATCGAGCTAGGTTTACATCAACTTCGTTAATCTCGATGCTCCTTCATTTGGTAGTGAGCGTGTTCGACCAAATCCTTGGCGAGAGATAGTCACTTTCCGTGAGCAGATGACTTTATTCCTTCATTGTGAATCTCGGCATTCACGTAGAATTGTCACGACTTCCTCCACATATGTCATCGAATATTCTAACGTCGAAACGGTTTCACCGGCGTTTCCAACTTTTCAGCGATTTTCTTCACTACGGTGTCGTCGGACCCCTGTTTCACCATTAAAAAATCCACCGTAGAGCCGGTGTGGATTTGCTTTCCTAACTTGGTAAAGTCATAAGTTGGTGCCATTTTTCAGGATTATATCGAAGAAAAACTCGAGAAATTGATTTGAAGATAGATAGGGTTTCGAGAGAATTTTTGCCTTTGCTTTTGAGAGAAAGAAATGAACAGTTTTAGAAGTGTGATAGAGAAACGGACGAAAATGGTTTAAATATGGTTTATGAAAGGGCGTGCGGGTGGTTTTTGAAATGTGATCGAAATCAACGGCTTAGATTTTGCACGCCTATTTAGCATTTAATGTCTCGTATTTAATGCGACAACATTTATATCCAATCATAAGCTTGGTGTGCGGCTTTATGTCCGTACACATCATCATTATCTTTGACGTATTCCTTAAAACATTCCCCGCTTAGTCAAAACGATGCGTTTTTGTCACTTTGCTCATAAGTGACTCAAACTTATCCCTTAGCTGATTTAACTCTACTCCCTCCACAGTTCTCTTGGTGACTCAAATTATCACTCGGTGTAGTGTCTTTCCGACATCTGGTGATTCTTGGTGATTTGTGTTTTCACTCTTTTTCACTTTTTGTGTTCCATTTCTTTTCTTTGAGTCTTCTCAAAGTTAACTTAGCTCAATTAACCCCAACTCATGCTTGAGTTCTTCAAATCTTGACTCACATAATGGTTTTGTGAAGATGTCGGCTAGTTGTTTATCGGTTGAGATATATTCCAGGATGATGTCCTTCTTTTCAACATGATCTCTTATGAAGTGATATCGACATCAATATGCTTTGTTCTTGAATGCAACACGAGATTTTGAGTGATTGCAATTGCACTTGTGTTATCACACATGATTGGAATTTCTTTTTCCTCAACTTCATAGTCTCTCAATCATTTGTCTCATCCATAGGACTTGGGCAACTGGTTTGCCCTGATATGTATTCTGCTTCCGGTGTAGAGTGGCTATTGAATTTTGCTTCTTGCTAAACCAGGAAATTATCTGTTTCCTAGCATTTGACATGTGCACGAAGTGCTCTTCTGTCCACTCTGCATCCGGATAGTCGAGAATCTGAATAGCCGATTAGCTTGAATCCTCATTCCTTTGGATACCATAGGCCTACTTCTTGGCTTCCTTTCAAGTATCTCAATATTCTCTTAGGCTTTCTTTGTCATATGGCTCTCTTTTGGAGCAGATTGAAATCTTGCACATACACCTACAACAAAGGTGATGTCGGCACTCTTCTTTGTGAGATAGAAAGGTGATCCTATAAGTGCTCACGATCTTGTTTGATCTACTGAGCTTGCCATCTGCATCCATGTCCATCTTGACCGATGTGTTCATTGGTATTTTTACGGAAGACTTCTCCTCCATACCAAACTTCTTCATTAAATCTCGGTGTATTTTGTTTGACTTATGAAGGTTCCATCCTTGTTTGTTTCATGAGTCCAAGGAAGAATGTCGGCTCTCCCATCATGCTCATTTCAAATTTACTTTGCATGAGGTTTGAAAACTTTTCACAGAGCTCTTTTGTTTGTGGAACCAAAAATGATGTCATCCACATATATTTGAACAAGCAATATACTCTTTTTTGTCTTGAATTACGAAAAGTGTTCTATCTACTTTTCCTTTTGTGAATCCATTTTCGATTAGGAATTGTGACAAAGTCTCATACCATGCTCGGGTGCCCTGTTTCAATCCATATAGAGCTTTCTTGAGTTTGTATACCTTATCTCCAAGAGTTCTTGCTCAAATCCTGGAGGTTGTTCAACATACACTTCTTCTTCCAATAAACCATTTAGGAATGCACTTTTTACATCCATCGATATACAATGAAATCCTTATGAGCCGCATAGGCAAGAAACATCCTTATAGCTTCCAATCTTGCTACGAGGGCAAATGTTTCATCAAAATCTATCCCTTCTTGGCAATATCCTTTGGCTACTAATCTTGCTTTGTTTCTTACCACGTAACCTTCCTCGTTCATCTTATTTACGAACACCCATTTGGTGCCAATAACATTTTGACATATGGGTCTTTGCACTAATTCCCATACTTTATTTCTTTCAAACTGATTGACTCTTCTTGCATAGCTTGAATCCAATGTGTGTCAGCCAATGCTTGTGACACATCTTTGGGCTCTATTTGCGAGATGAAGCATGTGAACATGGCTTCTTGTTGAGTTACGGATCTTGTTTTGACACCTTCTCTTATATCTCCAATGACAAGTTAAGTGGATGGTCTCTTAGCCATCTTACATCAAAGGTTGGAGTAAGTTAGTCGGATTGATCGACTTGCGGTACGTATGTTGCGGTGGTCGGCTCTCTCGTAATCACTTAGTTGCAAATTTTCGGTTGTTTTTGAGATTCTATCTCATCTTCTTACGAATTGATAATTCCCGGCTTGACTTGACATAGGGACTCTTACGTATGGTTGGATGATTGAACTTATCGGTGACTCTTCAATGTCTTCTCCATTTACATTTGGCTCATCCGAATACTACATGAATGGATTCTTCGTAACCATAGTTCTTTTGTTGAGTATCCTGTAGGCTTTGCTTTCACCGAAGTATCCTAAGAAGATACCTTCATCGACTTTAGCATCAAAAGCCTTTAGGTTGTCTTTGCCATTGTTGTGAATGAAACATTTACATCCAAATATTCGAAATATGCAACATTTGGTTTTCTTCGATCCGAGATCTCATAGGAGTCTTTGTCACCGCCTATTTATCATACATCATTTTGGGTGTAGCAAGTGTGTTGATTGCTTCGGCCCAAAATCTTTTTGGTAACCTGCTTGACTAACATGGTCCTTTTCATGCTTCTTTGAGGGTTCATTCCTTCTTTCTCGCAACTCCATTCCGTTGTGGAGTTCTTTGCTGCTGCGATAGTTCATGACCAATACCATTTTCAATATAATACTTTGAGTTATTATTCCATTGACAAACTCGGTTCCTCTATCGATCTTATTTTGATAATGGTTTGACTCTTCTCGTTTTGAATCCTCTTCATCACCGTGTGGTAGTTTTTGTAGAGTTTCTTTTCTTCTTACACATGAATATTGTCCATGTATATCTTGAGTAGTCATCTACTACCACCAAGGTGTATTTCTTTCCACTTATCTTTGGCTGGTTCTCTTTGGGCCAAATAGATCCATATGAAGCAGGTCAATATTCTTGTTGAGGATGGGCATGTCTTTTCTTTGAATGACGACTTGATTTGTTTTCCTTCGACATCGTCACATATACTCTCCTTCTTGTAAACCGAGTCTGGAAGTCCTTTTACAAGGTTACTTAACAGCAAGCTTGTTGATCGTTTTGAAATTCGGGTGACTCGGCTTTTTGTGCCACAACAACTTGATTAATTCGCTCTTTGCTAGTAGACAGTCTTAGGTGTTGCGATTGACCAATCCACTACATACATATTTTTCTGTCTACATCCTTGTAGCACAACTTCATTTGATTCAATATCTTTGATTTGGCATATACCCATGTTGAATCCAACATTGTAGGCCTTGTCACGAGTTGGTGATGCTCGATAAGTTGAAGTTGAGTCCTTCAACATATCTGCAACATCTGTGATTTCTAATCCATTCCTCTTGATGGATCGATGCCTCTTATTTCGCCAGGAGCTTCATTTCCTCCAAATATGACTTTTGCTCCTTTAACTTCCTTGAATTTTGACAGATTTTTCTTATTTCTGTCATATGCGAAACAGCCACTATCCGTATACCGGGTTCCTTGGCACTTTCAGTTTCATGAACACACTTTGCAATCAAAAAATTAAGTTTTAGGTACCCATCTTGCTGCGGGTCTGAGGGAGTTAGAATTGTAAGATGATCCAACCAACCTAGCCAAATGATTTGACTCAGGGGTTGCCATCTATCGAGTGTCATAATCATAATTAATCACAGCAAATTGCTTGGAGATTAGGTTCATCAGCTGTCTCTTTTGTTGCGTATGCTGCATATGTGTTTTAGCAATTGCCTTCCTTGGGTAATTGTGGTGTCTTTAGTGTAGTGCCTGGGTGCATATGTGTCTTTGATGAAAGCTCTTATGCTTTTGGAATGGCCTTTCTTGAGTTCTGGGCGCTGCCATTTGGCTTATATTCCATAAGTCTATCTTTGATAGTTAATTATTCCAATAAACTTGGCTTGGATATTTTCTACCATTCCCATCATATGTATTTCTTTTTATGGGTTTTAAGGG